>CP136885.1:16128174-17328174 GCA_033000465.1 Sciaenops ocellatus | reverse complement strand
AGAAAAGAAAAATAAAAGCTAAATCATAGCCAGTGAAATGAAATAGAAACTCTCCCTAGATACTGAAAGGACCATTCCTGTTTTTTTTCTTGTGCGTGGTTTAGCTCAGCAGTTTCTAGTGTTTTTATTTGGCTTTTTACCTTCTAGTTAAGCCTGTTTGTCACAGGTTATGACCTTAATGTGGCCATGAGTCATTTGCTTTTGGATTGTTTCATTTGAAGGAGTTTTAGAGACCTGAAGACGTGAAAATAGTTCATATTTTAGAGCAAAGAAGGTCAGAAAAAATCAGTTCTGTTGAATAGAAATGTTTTGGGTTTCTTTTAATCCAGTGTGACAACTCAGAAAGTTCGAATCCACTGTACAAAACTGTTTGGGCAGCCATTTGTAACAACTTACACCTTGCAGTTCATTTCCCGACAATGTGATACTTGCTTGAAAAAGGACTGCTTGTACAAAACGTGTAATTTGAAGATTTCACCATGGGCTTTTTTTAACGATGCATTAACACCTTAGTGACCCTCGTTTGTATGAATGAGCACCGAGACGAGTGAAAACCAGCTAGCTGCATGGAGGGTGTGAAGGTTTAACTATTTAGAATTATTTGGTTAAACTTTGTTAGAACCGTAATGTGTTTTAAAGGTGCAGTGTGTAGGATTTAGTGGTGTCTAGCGGCGTAGATGCAAATTACAATACCCTCCGCTCACCCTCTCTTTCCAAGCGTGAAGGAGAAACTACGGTGGCCACAAAATGTCCATCATGTGCCAAAGTGGTTTGTCCACTGTAGAAACATGGTGGACTGGATATAAAAGGCTCATTCTAAGGTACCAAAACAACAAATATTCCTATTTTCAGGTGATTATAAACTAATGAAAACACTGTTAGTCATATTATATTCTGTTTCTGCCATGTTCTTTAAATAGAGCCCCCTAAATCTGACACACTGGATCTTTAAATGAGCTTCTAAGTGAAATTTCATTGGCCACCAGACCATTTAAACTGTCTATATTTCAGTAAATAGTAAGTTAAAACCCACAGAAGACCCAACCACACACTGTCACACTGACACAGACTGTATTATACTGTAAATACGCCCCTCTGTCATATTAAAAAGAAGTTCATCACTCGTGTTCCTTTTTAAAGTGAGTTTATTCAATCAAATATCCATGCTGGTATAGCTGACGTGTGTTTTGAAACAGATTGTTATTTGCATGGGGTCATGTCTAAATGATGCTGGTACAAGTTCTTCAGCTTTTTCACAGCTTACAATGGATTTGAATAAAAATATTGTTCTTCAGTCAGTAAGAGAAAGCTGTATGTCGTTTTCAAAAGTACACCCCCACCCTTAAAATGTTTAATTAAAAAAAAAAAAAAAAAGCTTTTTAAATAAGGCAGGTACTTCGGGTTGAGTTCTCACTAAAGGGTATGGTAACAACGCTAAAATCATCACGGCAGCAGAACTGACATGCTCAAAGTTCATTCAAACAGCTGCAGGCAAACACGACCAACATCCATGAGGCACACTGTTGACTCAATAACCCAGATTCAGTGCTAAATTAATGCCGGTAACATCGGTCTCTGTGAATGTAACTCATTCAACCTTTCAACGGTTAAAAAAAAAAAAACCCACTTTAACCCCTGAAGCACTGGCTGTCCGTTGGTTGTCCTGTTCTTGCTAATATATAAAGGGACGAGAAGCAAATTACGTCACGTACAGAAAAACAAAAATGGCAGCAGCCTCTACCTCTTAAGTTATGCAGAGCCACACGAACAGGAACATCACACATAAAGTAACAAACTCAGAGCAAAACGACAATTAAAAAACATTTTTTAACCTTTGATCATTAAATCATATCTTCATCCTGCTCAGGGAAACAACAAAAATCAGTTTTGAAGTTTTTTAAACTGGAAATTTTCAGGGAAATACTGGAAAGAAACAGAAGAGGAATTATGTCTTAAGACATTTTTGCAAAGTACAATTATAAATATCAGAACCGTTCAAAGAATTTCACGCATTTAGCTGCACGACACACTAAAATAAAAAATGACCCACAGTATATTTTTCAGACACACAAATACAGTACCATTAAAAAACAAACAGAGGAGTCAATAAAAATGGACCTGGAAAAGCTCAAATTTCAAACTGATGCGGTTACTGATACGTTTGTTTATTCAGCCACTGTAATCTTAGTTCATGCTAAATTATTCCCCAGACGCTCTGAATGTTGTGCTCAGTTATGTTTATTTTATTGATCTGAAAGCTTAATTACACATTTAACATCCTGCTGCAGGTTGATAGTTATCTATGTATTAATAATTAGAAAGAGAAATGTTTACGTCTGGCCAATCAGCTGATTTACAGGGGCATCTTAATCACTGCTTTGCAACAGGATACTGAAAGAATAAGTTGTAGTTTCTCTGTGTGGCAATGACTAAATTAACAAAAGAAATCCGACCATGGCTGCTTTAAATATGATTTAACCAAACACATCTTTCAAAGTAAGTAAGCCATTTTTACGCTATAAAACAGGCTAGATAGAAATCTGGTCTATTTTGAAAACTGTTTTGTACAAAATCTAAATTAAATCCACCACGACTGTAGTTTAATTTGTATTTTCTTGTCCGGTGCTGTAATTCTAACCGCCTAGCTTGTGCATCATTACTTTTTTCAGCTCCAGCTCCTCTTGCCTCTAATTTAACCATTCGCATGCAGATAACCCTAAACTGTGTTCGTTACTACAAAGATCTGCATGAGCATTCTCACTGAATATTCTAGTAAAACTACTAACTCTAGAAACAGGTTTATAACGTGAAAACAGCTCACATCCTTTGTAAAAACCAAGGTTGTACAGTGTGTACGGTAACCCATCTGTTTTGAAATCTGACCCTTTAAAAAGAAAAAAAAAAACCTTGTTTGCTTGTTAGGAACTAAAAAATTGTGCTTCATTGATGCAAATACATTCTTCATCAAAAACCACTTAAACCCACGTTGTCTGAACAAACTCAGTGACATCTACACTACGTATGAGGAAAAATACTTTGGATCAGCCCTCCCGAAAACCCCCAAACTCACACTACAGGAATAAATATGATCTGGCTTTAAATGTACAGGTAACTATATATTTTAAACAAAAAAAACATGTATGTCAATGCACCAGTTGGATGAGTCCTTCCATGATGATATCCTTTGTGTGTATGTGTTTGTGTTTGTGTTTCTGCATGTGTGTGTGTGTGTGTGTGTGAACATTTAAAAGTTGATATTTTTCTCCAGAACGCTTGAGGGAACAAATTTCTTCTGTTATACGTCAGCTATCACAGAAACATGATCGTAACTTTTCTAATTCTACTGAGGCCCGAAGCAGTCAGCAGAGAAACTTCTGACCGCGATGATATGAGACGGGACGGGAAAAACAAACTCTTCGACTGCCTGTAAGACCCTCTTATACTGCACTTGTGCAGTTACAGTAGGGCCTCAATAATTAATAGTTCTGCTCTGTGGTCATGATTACTTGTTGATTATCATTTACATAGTTCAATGTCAGCGAAATTAAATGACATGCCGGTCCCTTGTAACGTGGTGTCTGCTGAGGAAGAAGAACTAAACAAAATTCACAATGTCAAGGCATCCTCTTGTATGTCAAACTGTTTTAAATGTGAGTGTGCATGTCAGGAGCATTGTACTGTATGAGTATCTCAGGCATAGCATGACTTCACATTCAGGATGTTGATGATTTAAGAGTTTTCACCTCCAGGTGAACTGAGAATGTTCGTGATGACGGGCGAACCGCCTCCCAGTCTCCATGTTGGTTTTTACTGTTGTAGTTCTCATTGTCTAGCTTGGGCTTCCTGTATGTCCAGGTAAGGAATAGTCAGAGATCGCTGTCGACCTCTTGATCAGTGTTTGTGTAGCAGCCGTGGAGAGACCTGCTACTGAAGGACGAGGCCAACCTGGAAAACAGACGGTAACCTGCTGTTAGAGGAGTTTGGACAAAAAGGAGACTGAGGAGTAAAAATATAATAATAATGCTGACAAAGCTAACCCGACAAGTGATGTTGTTTCAATACTGATGCAAACTGGGAAGATTTTAAATTACATTTCACAAAGATACGCAGCATATCAAGACTAGACTGAATGACTAAATACAGTTGGTTTACTGAGGCAAGGCTCAACACTAACTTTTAAAAATCCTGACTGTAACAGCACTATTTAAATATCACTGATGAAAAAGAGATATTAAAAATATTTCTATTTTGTGGTGCACGTTTTGCTCTCCCTATTCCTTTATGTCAGAAGATCAAGAATTGGCTGGCAATTTTTCAAAATGGTCGCCAATGTAACCTGGCAAGCCACAAACGTTTTTGAGACACTCCCCTCTGGCAGTAGGCTGCAGTCCATCATGACCAAAAGCTCACGCCACAAACCTCCGCTGACCTCATCAACAAGGCCTGGGCCTGTTCTGACACTGACTCTCACCCTCCACCCACCCAGAGCCTACACGCTGCAGTAACGTAGGGTCTACTGACTCTATGCTTTATATTAACACACACCTTTCACCTTTTATTTAACATCTTTTGGATTACGACGTTTGTTAAATATCTTGCACATTTAAAACATTCTGCATACTGTAACCTTTGTACATTACCTGGTGAATACTTTGCACACTCTGCACAGCTCTTTTCATTTTAAAAACACATTCCTGTATGTGAAAACCTACTTGGCAATAAATAAACCTTAAAGACCTAAAAGTTTAATATAACTTTTCAAATTTGGCCTCCTTAAAACTAATAATAAGCTTGTGATGCTACAGTAACTTTCTGTTTACACAGTTAATAGCTTCTGACTGGGCAGCACTGCAGATGTTTCCTAGCAACTGAATTACACATTACTGAAGTCTGTTTCCACTAAATGTGGCAAAACAGGCAGCAGAGATCTTAAATAGACGATTCAGACTCCCGACAATGTCTACAAAATAAATCTAGGACCTACTTCATGTCTCATTATTGGGTCTTAACATGTAGACTAATAGCTGATCGTTAGCTCAGACAAATCATGCTGCTGACCTTATCGGGGTCCATCGGGGGACATTTCCAGTTGTAGAGGTAATACTGCAGATTTCCATCTCCTATGCCAAACTTGAGCTTATCCAGGAACACCTTATTCTCCATTAGATCCAAGGCGTTGAAGACATCAAAACCTTTCTGTTAAACACACAAAGAAAACATCATGATGAGGTACACAGTAGCATGAAAATCAATGAAAATGTTCAAGAATGATTCATTTATTGAGGCCCTAGATTCGGTAGTGGCTCCACGCGGAGGGTAACAGTACCAGTTTGGCCAGGATCAGTGCATCATTCATTAAGTCCAGTAGCGGGGTTTGTGTATGAACGTTGTAAAAAGAGTAAGCGGCCTTCAGGCTCCTATGGAGAGGGTGGTGCATCACGGTCGAGGGCAGAGTGTAGAAACTAGCGAAATCTGTCAGTACACCACCAGCACCCTGAAAAAAGAGAGAGGCGCAGTTTAAACAGAGCGATCGACAGACAGGCCGTCAGTATCTTGAGGATGTAAACTGATTTCAGATACCTCTACTACATATGTGTCAATTATGTTGTCCTGTGGCAAGAACCAGTGAGCCACCTCCTCTTCTCCCATAGAAGGTGCAAGCTGGAAACGTCTCAGGTATTTCTGTAGCAGCTCGGTGACCTGGCGGATGTCACGCCTCTCCATCGGCCGCAGACCCGGAGTCTTGGTGCTCTATAAGGAGTGTAGAGAAGACAAAAAGTCCATATAAGCTCCTGCCATCAAGAAGAATTGTAAAGAGAGATACAGGACTGACAGATTTAAGCGCTTACATCTGGTAGTCTGTAGAGTTTCATGGTTCTTTGCAGCGTCATGTTTCTGCTCAGGTGGGAGAATTTAACTTCCACAAGCTTCCTGGGGTTCAGAGAACGATGCCAATACCTGACACAGAGACAGAGAAACGAGAAAGTTAATGAGCATTGGATTTAAATGACTTTCTGACACTGTGTCCTATGTGTTTAATGTTTGAATACAGCATAGCATACCTGCATGTGGACACCGGTTTAGGCAGTACCACTCCTGCTGTGTATACCGCCTGAAATATTCCTTCTAAGTTCACCCTCCGTGTGATCTCTCTGATTAGCACTGGAGCGACGCGCTTTGAACGCAGCTTCTTATGGACGCACAGGAAGTTGATTTCAACCATCCTCTTCAATCTGGAGCAGCAGAGGGAGAAAGGAGAAAACGACATGTGCATTACAGTAAAATGGTTTCTATCGACTCATACCGCTGCTCTGTGCCAAATGCATACGATCACTTATGAGTGCTCACGTCTCGTAGATGCGGATATCTGCAGGGATGGCACTGATGAAGCCGACGAGCTTCTTATTTGAGGACACTCTGACTCCACAATGCCACTGTGGTAACCAGCCGGGTGGACGCAGAGCCCTGAGAGGGGAGGAAAGAAAAGCTTCATGGGAGAGCAGACACTTAAATACTGTATCTATATATTTGGTGAGCAGCTGATTAAACATAAAGCAAAGTAATAAACAAGAAGTGAGAGTTCACCATTTGAGAAAGTTTGGTGAATAATCAAATCTGAACATGTTGTCGTCATCCTCCACGTAGTTCTCATTTAACAATGTGTACAACTCCTTCAGCTGAAAAAAGACACAGCAAACCATATTTTTAGTTTAGTTTCTGCAAAATGTATTTTAGGGCTGTAGTGGTTAGTCAGTTAATCAATTAATGGATCAAAAGAAAATTAATTAGCAACTATTAATTGTCATTTTTCAAATAGCAAAGATTTGATGGGTCTATAGTCTTACACTAAATCAGATTCAATATCTGAGGTTTTGGATAAAACTAGACATTTGATGATGATGATGATGATGTTGTTTTGGGATTTATTCTGTGTTTTCTGGTGTTTTATAGACCAAACACCTGATCAGTTAATCAAAATAATAATCAGCAGATTAATTATGAAAGCACTCGTTGGCTGCAGTGTCTGAGATAAACACTGTACTTACGACATCTGCATTGCTGAGATCCAGAGTGTCCCACATAAAGCCTTGAGGTAAGGAATATGGCTCCTGTCTAATGTTTTCTTTGTCTGCTTCTATGGGCCCGTGACTCGTCACCACCTCATCTGCAAAAAAAAAAAAAAAACACGACACAACTCTCGTCAAGGACATAAACTATTTTCCTGAAAACGTCCTGTTCCTGAACTGTGCTCACTGACCAGACCAAAACTGCTGACGGTAACGCCACGAAATCTGCTTCTGTTGGTCCCGTGTTGACCAGGCGAGCACATGGCACTCGCCCTCCTGCGCAGACCTGATCTTTAGCCAATAGTTGTCATGGTAACAGCTTAATCTAATGCCACTAAGCATGCCCAGTGAGTACGCCTGGACCCCCACTGAACTTCACAGCTGACATGTTTTTGGGACACTTGGCTTTGAGTAGCACAGACTGTGGTGAGATAACCCCAGTAGATGGCACTGAAGCACAGAAACAGCTTCTGCTGACAGCTGAAGTCAGACCGTCAAGAGTCAGGGACGCAAATCTTAAGCGGTTTTTGTAATCATTCATTGGCCGAGCTAATGATTAATCACTCTGTCAAACTGATGAGAGTTACTCAAACATGACACAGATTATTTTTGTAGCACAATTCAAATTAACAATGCTCTCGCTCGCTCTCAGTTACTCACTTAGCTTCGGCACGGGCTGAGTGTCCCAGAACTGGTACTTGTGCTTGGCCGCCTCGTCGATGCTCTTTGCTGGACCCTGGCAGGACAGCAGCTCCATGGCTCTTTGGATGTCCTGCAGCTTCTGAATGGGCAAGCCAGGGTTCTGCATACAGAGAAGGGAAGTGAAGAAGACCGTGAACGCAACATGAATGAACCTTTCCCTGTGTGATAGTGCGGTGGACATCATCGGATCAAAGAATGCAGCCAAAAAGACACAACCGAGAGCATGTGTGAGATTTATATCTCTCTGTGTCTGATAGGGGAGGTTGGACACATTTGACCGTTCACATTAAATCTGTTTATACCGGATCGTCACGACTCACAAAACACCTCGTCCACAACTGTGGATCAGCACACGGCTCAGTCAAACTCTGTTATTGTGATGTAAGTTTACATTTATATAACAGTTAGCTCCGACCAAGTAATCTGATTGGACGAGAGTCGTTCCATGAGTGCTGATATAGAGCAAAACATCACTAAGACTTCTGACTACATGTATCACAGCTGTTCTAAATTAATCTAATTAACAGTTGTTATTGATTTTAGGTTGTAACGCTGCAAAGATGAACATTTTTCCACAAATAACGTTTGACTTAAACCATGAATGGTCGTCAGAAGAAGAGGAAGGGAAGGAAATAAGCCTGGATACTTCAGCACAAACCTCCAGGTGTGCTCACACGACATCAGCCGACCTAGACAAATTCAAGAAGAGCAAAAACAAAGCTAACACTGTAACACTACAACTGCATCAGCTCTGAACTGCTTTCAGACCTGGCTAAGCCTCAGAAACATTAACATCGACTGTCCTGCGGTAACATGTAGACTAGTTAGCAAGCCACTGTGCCACCATGTGTTGCTCGGCAACAGTGCAGTCCCAGTCCAGCTGCGAAACAGTTTGTCTTGGCGGAGCCAAATAAATGATTAAATAAACAAACAAATCTGTCATCACTTATTACTGTTAACTCATAAACAATGCTTGTAGAACTCACACTCGAGGTGTGATGTTTTACTGAATATCAGCACACTGTCAGACTACTACGACCAAATCACGACACACTGATGTTCAATACAACATCACTCCCTCTCGTGATATTGCTTAAGCACACAAGAATCCCTGTAAGTCTTATCCTGGTTTTGGTCACTGGTGATAGTGGAGTTTTTTTCCTGCATTAGTAGTATTCTCAGTAAGTTGTTGTGGCACGTGTTTTCATGTTTTTGTCTCTCTTTGCTGTCATTTTATGAGTGAAACTTATAGATCCAGATCCTTTTTTTTCAATCTCTCTCTCGGCCACTTTTTTCATCTTTTCAGGAGAAATTAAACACAGGAGCAACAATTTAAATGTTTCCTCTACTCTCTGTCAGATGTGAAGTTTCATTTCAGCGCACAGATCATCATATGTCTAACTACTCGAGTAACTCAAGCTGAGCGATCACCTGCCCACATAGCAGCTGGATAAGGTATACAGTGTATAAGATGTGTTGGAGCTGCTCCAGGTAGCAGACATTATTCATGTTTGTGAAGACTGAGACAAAGGCTTGTCCTGGTTTCTGTGTCTGGGATATGATTTTGTTTTTGTTTTTTGGTTATTTAGTTTTGTTTGTCATATATACTCCTCAACAATACAATGAAATGTGTTGGACAAGGAAAACAGCTCAGCTCAGCTCAGCATTAGGAGCATCCATCCATCTATTTTCTGTAACCTTCATCCTCATCAGGGTTGTGGGGAGCTGGAGCCTATCCCAGCTGACTTTGGGCGAGAGGCGGCGTACACCATGGACAAGTCACCAGTTCAGCTCAGTTGCATTCACACCTACGAGCAAGTCACCATTCAGCCCGTTAAGTGCATGTCTTTGAACTATGAGAGGAAGCCGGAGTACCCGGAAAGAACCCACGCAGACACGGGGAGAACATGTAAACCAGCCGAGGTCTGAACCAGGAACTAAAAAAAAATAAGCTGGAGAAATGAAATACAATAAAAAAATAAAGATTTTAAGTAAAAACTGTATTGATATGAATAAAATAAAATATGTTTAAGTGTACTATACACTGTATAAATGTGAAAGGGTTGTGTGGATAAGTGAAAAGTGCATACAAAGTATTGCAGGAAGTATCACTGTATGAGCAGTGGTTAGCACTGTCGCCTCACAGCAAGAAGGTTCCTGGTTTAAACCTCGTGTCTGCGTGGGTTCTCTCCCACAGTCCAAAGACATGCACTTAATAGGTGACACTAATTGGGCCGTAGGTGTGCATGTGAGTGTGAATGCTTGTTTGTCTCTATGTGCCCTATAATGAGCTGATGACTTGTCCAGGGTGTACCCTGCGCCTCTTGAGTCAGCTGCGATAGGCTCCAGCCCCACCGTGACCCTGATGAGGATAAACGGTTACAGATAATGGATGGATGGAGGTTTAAGTGTACTATCTAAGTATATATAAATGTATTAAACATTGTATAAATGTGAAATGATTGCGTGTGAAAGTGACAAGTGTATACAAAGTTTTGGAGGAAGTATCACTGTATGAATAAACATGAACATAACATATGGACAGGCTATATTAGACTACTCTAATATATAGAGGATTTAGAGAGAGAAACAGTATCAGTTCTGGTACTGTAGCGGCAGCCATGGGTTGTATTGTTGATAGAGCATATTTTGAAGACAGCAAGAAGAACCCATTAGCATTATAATTAGTGTTACTTCACTAACCCTAGGCTTATTATTGTATGCCATGGTTGGATAACCCCTATTGACCCATTCCCAGAGATGGAAACATATTTTCTTGGGTTGCTTTTGTGCGAGCTATTCTGCTGTTTCCCCTCACTTACCCCATCTACCATCAGTCTGGCAAGTGGCTCCCCTTGGGTTATAGTTTGAGATTTTACAGGCTAAAAAAAAATCACATTTCAGTGGGTCATCATCGCACCTTGATCTCCTGAGAGTCAGAGGCAGAGTCAGACTTGGCTCCCCCCGAGCTTGGCTTCTCTTTCTTCCTCTTCTGCTTCTTCTTCTTCCTCTTGGCCCCCAAATCTCCCCCTGGACTCCTGCAGATATGACCACAAACGTACAGGAGGACATCACTGAGCAAGTCTGACATACAGCAGCGGCAGAGAGCTAACGTTAGCTACCATAGCAACGACTTGACAGCTGAGCTAGCCGAACGTTGGCTAACTAACGGTTTGTCTGAACGGTTAGCTGTCATCATGTCATTCAGCACAGGGCGCTAGCTGAGAGTATGAATTCATCCCTTAAAAACAACACACAAATAAAATGCAATAAATGTTTCGTATCAGCACTTCTCCCGTGGTTACTGGCTTTAAAAATGACGGCCTTGTATGAAACCGCCTGGCTGTGTTTGTGTCGGCTAACCCCGTTAGCTAACCGCGCTAGCTCTTCCCCGTCCGAGCACACACATAAACAGGCAGCAGCGCACAAACGGGGACTGCCTTGAAATAACGTTACTGCGTTTCCCCCACAACCCGGGCTGCACAGGGCCAATCCTCTCACCCTTGCATATGCTCATTCTCCTCTTCGTTGTCTCCGTCTATCCCGCAGGTATCCTGGTCGTCTAGCTCCAGGCTCTGCTGACTGGCCGCGGATTCACTGTCCTCCGCCATCATACAAATCTTTTTAAAAAATTGCCAGCCGCCGTATGATAGAGATCACGGGCAGCGGGCAGAGAGATGGAAAAACAAAGAAAATGCCGAAGGAAACCGCACCGCCTACAGGCCGATGGAGGGAAAACAGAGGAAAACTCCTACCTTTTAACGTCAATGGTACCCAAATATTAAACTACTGTCTGATTTTAACATTAACAGAGCTCTCTCTACTAATAGTATCCTGGTTTGTGTCAGTTTGTGGTCATTTGAACACTGCTTTATTCAAACATGTGCACCACGTAGATAGATACTATACTATACTACAGTAAACATACATTAAACATATATTAAAATTAACCTATAAGATAAATCTGCATTTAAATTAAACATGTACAGAGAATTAAACGTGAATTTTGGGTCTTTTTAGGTTGTAGTGCCCCAGGACAGTTGTCTGATTTGGTGAGGTGGTAATCCAGCCATGTTAAAACATAATAAATATTCTATATTTATTTTATATTAAATCATGTAGATTTAAAAAAAAAAAAACTCAAGACTATGGGTTACATGCTGTCAAGACAGGTCAAGACAGGACAATTGAAGTCAAGCTGAATGATCCCACACGGGGAATTCACTTGTTACAGCAGCTCATATACACAAGGTGGATAAAAAATTACTCATGAATAAGAAACATATAGGAGAAAGTCATGAAGTCATGCTGGAGTTAAAGAGTCTGACAGCTGTTGGAATGAAGGACCTGTGGTAGCTCTCCTTCTTACATGGTGGGAGTAGCAGTCTGTTGCTGAAGTAGATGTTTAAAGGCGGAGTTGTTGTTGATGGATGTTTCTGTGGTTGAATGTGAACTTACTGCATGCTGCAAATGGCGTCTTTCATATTTGTTGAATTAAACACACACACACACACACACACTCACACACAAATCTTTCCAGTTTGGCTGTTTATTCAGAATAATAGGCTTCAAATATAATGCAAGCAACCAAGTTACACACTCAGGATGCTGTATTGCAACTCCACCCTAGAACTGGAGGTTGCTGTGAGATACTAAGAGAGAGAAGAGGCCATTCACAACACCGACTCACACATCATTGTGACCAGGTAGAGGAAAAGGAAAGAACTATACACACTCTGTAATATGATTGCTATGACTATATGAACCTCGAGTGGATGTACGTTGATTATTTCTCAGCGCTCTCACGTGGACACAGTCTGACAACACACAAACTCAGCAGCCAGCAGCATCACAGATGAACACTACCGCCACATAAACACATTCAAGACAAGCATTCACCCTCCGAAAAGACAAAAATAGGAAAATGCACTGAAATGACCTGCAGTTTTTGCTTCACATACTCCCCTGCTAAATCCTTAACTGCTTACTCAAAGAGAGATCGGTGTCTTGCTGATTACTGTAGAGGATTTTTTTTACGATTGCAGCAGCTGGTAGACATTTTCAGAGATGTCTGCAGTGTAGCTTGAAACACGCTAGTGCTGAGGAAAGTTTACTGCATGCTTTCTTTCACGAGTAGGGGAGAGAAAGGGAGGGCTGAGGTAGAGGAGAAAAAGCTGAAGGCAAAAGAAGGCGAGAAATAAATAATCTGTTTCCACAAATCTGTTGCAGAATCAGGTTGTTCAAAGGCACTTGGAACATGAGGAAACGGTAAATGATTAAGGTGAAAAACAGCATGCAAAAAGTTGTTTGGTTTTCGGGTAAAACTGAAGCAGTATGTGTCTTTGCAGCTCTAACAATAAGGCGGGTGAAGAAGAAAAGCCCTTAACATATTTGAAGAAATAAAAAATAGCCTATTTTCGGGTAAAATACTTCATGTTGGCAATTAAAATCATAGTGAATAAAATTACAAAAAAAGGCATCTCAAGCAGCCGTATAAAAGTGATGCATAGCCTTCAGAGCAAAAAATATGCCAGTCAGTGGTTCAACAATTACAAAACCCTTCATATTATTACACCTCACGATTATTTTGGGTGGGTTACAGTTTCGTAGTGGCATTATATCGTTGCCTACCAGCATAGTGGTGTGTCACATTATCTGATTATGTTGCAGTGCGGATAGTGGTTTAATTTCTTCAGTCCCCTGTGAAGATCGTGTAAACACCCCCTATAGCCTTCTGACGGGCCAGAATAAATTCTAGCAACATCCTCAAAAACCATTCAAAGTACAGGATTTACATGTTTATGTCAGGGGTGATTCTTGTGCAGAAACACATTAACACATTGAATCACTTGCTGTATTTTGCACAGATGCGCCACAATCTTAAAAATCAGTCAGAATGGGTTATAATCTCACTTTTTAAAGAAGTGTTGTGTGTTTCCCGGCAAGCTCTTTACAGTCAGTGGACTGGGGCCAATATGGCTCGAGAAAAAAGGCTCCTGTAGTCTTTCATTTGTGAGAAACACCCATCATCTGTTTCTACTACAGTTCCTTTATGCTTACAAGGCTATTTATTTAAAAAAAAAGGCATATATTTGTTGTGCATAAAATATTCTAATTTCTTGCCTCCAAAGTCCATTTGTCTCCCCTCAGGCAATGTGTACATCGTGCGCGATGAGCGGTTTTGTTTATGTCGAGTGTGGTGAGGGGGACAGAGTGGAGGACAACAGTGGTCATTACATAAAAGGGGAAGACCTGGAAGTTCATGAAGGATCTGAATCACCCCTTCATGTTCTGGACTAGAAGGGATCCCAGTGCTGAAATATTCTCTCAGTGCTATAATTAAGAAAAACAAAGGGCTTCAATTCACATGGTCGTATCCTTCACGTTACGGTCTGGGCACAGGGGGAGTCATGGTTAAAGGATAGGCTCATATTTTGAACATGACATGCCCCCATACGTACAACTTAAGAGTTCTGGCCGCTCTAATCGCTCCTCCTGTCACTTCCTGAAGTGATTTCAATGTAAGAGACGAGGGTGAAAATCCACAGTCCTTGTTCTGTTGTTAAAGTTCAGCTGGCGCTAATATCTGTCTTGAGTTAGACAAGCTAAGTTATCGCCCTTTTTGGTATAAAACTCCCTCTTGTGCTTCCTCGCTGAGTCACAGCGCACTAACCACTTTCAAATTATAACCAGAACTGCTCGTTACGTGCCTGATTCAGCATATAGTTGTTCCTATTACTCACCTTCCCATATCAGTAAATGATGGTATCTGTTAGACTTGCACTATGTACAGATTATTACCAGGCACTGGTGCTGTTTTACAAGAAGTGTTAATATATTTAGGCAAATTGGCAACATTAATAGTGTGCCGAATCAGCTGTTAGCAGTTTCTGTTCGCAGCGTATCCATAGATGTATCACCATCATCATCATTACTTTGATACTGAAGAAAACTTAAAAATCTGATGATTGAAGGTAAAATCTGGAGTTATGAGGTGTGTTTTTATGGACCTTATTCACTGTGAACATTGGAGATAATGATATTAGGCAGTGTAAGTGACACTGTATGTAAAAATATATGTATTATGTCTATGTGTTAAGATGTAATGACTCAGGAGGACAATGATTTGAAACTAAAATTAAGACAATTCACATATCATCTTTATCTGTGCCTGTCTTTTCCCCCCATAACTTACATTTAAATCTCTTTGAAGAGCCGGTATGTGACAGGAGGAACAATTACAGCGACCGAAAACACTCTCAGTGTACATACAGACATGTGAATACTCCGTTACAAGATTAAAAATGTGAGCCTATCCTTTTAAGTGGTCATCTGTGGATCATTTAAGGTTGAAGGCCAGCAGAGGTCGCTCCTCTCTCCTCTGCCAGGGACTCTTCTTCTCCTCCTCTCCATCCTCATGTGCTGCATCGCCCTCAGGAGAGACTGACAGCAGCACATGATCAGTCCTGAAAGTCTCTCCTTCTGGCGTTGGCAGTTGAGGAGGAGAAGCAGGGGATGAAGAGGAAAGTGAGGGTGGTTGCTCTTGTATTTGTACTCCCTCTACCGTTTTTCCCTCCACGTCCACCTGCCCCTGATCCCCTCTTTGACCCTCTGCTTTGTCTGACAGGATGGGTCCTGTTTTACTGTCCTGCGGGCTGTTTTTGGGTGTCTCCTCCTCGCTGCCTCCCACATCCAGATCATCCACATACACCAGCTGAGTGTAGGCCATGGCTGGTGCTGTGCTCTTCGATCTGTCTTTCCCAATCTCCCTCTCCTCCCGCTCTCCGTCTCTCCCCTTGCGGCCTGCTCTCGGCTCGTTCAGGTCCACGCCGGAGTCCAAACTGGCGTCATTGCTGTTGCCGCGCCTCCCACGGCTGCTATTACCTTGCTGACCTCCTCCACTTGGTGTGTTGCTGTGGCACCCCGCCCGCTGGAGGTCGATGTAGGAGTGGCGAATATGAGCATTAGAGCGTCCATCAAGTGAGACAAACCAGGCTCGCGGGTGAGGCAGAGGCTTCCCTCCTCTTAGCTCCATTAAAGTCTTTTCAGCCAACAAGGTGTCCTCGCTGTTTATTTCCACAAGACCCGTTTCCCCAAGTGCTGCTGGGATAGACATAGACTCTGACAGGCCGTCACCCTGCTTGGTGGGACCTGGGGTGCAGCTGGTGGGAGTTTGCCCAAGGGGCTGCTGGGAATGTGAAGCATTGAGCTCAGCCTGGATGGTCTCCAAGTCACTCTGCTGATCAGTCTGCAGGAGGAGAGCCTGACCAGATAGAGGGTGCTCCCCAGGCAGGCGCATGTAGTGTGCTGGGATCACCAGTGTAGGACGCACCCTCGGGTAGCCTTCTCCTCCACTCAGGAGGTCCACAGAGCCACAGCAGAGCAGCTGGCCTGGTCGGGTGAGCGACGGCAGACTGGGACGCTCCAGGTGGTCCACAGAGCGGGACAGAAGGTAGTCAGGACCTCTGCACTCACACGCCTCCCCTCTACTGGGGGAGTGAGGAGGAGAGGAAGGCGAGATGCAATCAACAATCCCAACACCGCTCAGCTGGTTAGCAGACACCTGCCCGTGATTGGCTGTGGACAGTGGATCTGACATCAGGTTGCCGGATGAGCAGACGGAGGTGTATGATTGACGGTAGCCCCGGTCTGTTCCGGATGAAAGAGCAGTCTTTAACTGAAAAGTCTCCACGGACTGCCGGTAGTCTCTGCTGCGAGGCGTCAGATTGCCAAGAGACGAGCCGTGGTGGCTGTTGTTGCCGAGAGAGGAGCGGCTGTGTTTGTTGTGATGGATTATGTTGTGTTGACGTTGATTGTCTTGATGCTCGTATGAGAAAGGCTTCAGCATCGGTGTGGTCATGTCGGGCTCAGTTGCTGTGGAAACGAGTTCCAGTTGCGCCTAAAGACAAAAATAAATAAGAAAATGTTTAAATATACTACTGAAAATCAAGATATAATGAAGACACAAAACCAAAGAAAACGTCATATTCAATCATAATTATCGAAGTAATTTTAACAGTATTGATTCTTAAAATATTATTTTTTCTTTTTCTGTCCACCACAGGGATGTTACATGAAGGGTTGAGCTTGAGTACAGCACCTCCAGGGAAGATGGAGGGGTTTAAATTTCAAGCAGATGTTCTCTGACACAGGGAGCTTGAACCAAACAGGCCAAGTTATATGTAAGGGCTTCCTTTGTTTGATATTCTCTCTCAGTTACACTGTAGACTAGTGATTGAATCATTCTCTGTGAGTCAGACAGACCTCATTGCTGATGAGGTTCAGGTGGGACATGGAGGTGGCTTGATCCCTCTTACTGCCATCCAGACCAGAGGACAGTGTGAGCTTGCGGTGAGACACTCGTGGCTTCAAGCAGCGACGCCTGTACAACACAGAGACAGAGCAGATGTTACGTTTTAATCAGAGGAATCAATTTGATTTTAAATACTTCTTCCATACACAAATACTGTGATAAAAACAGACATTTCAAATTGGACCACTGAATGCGGTGCTTATATTTACAGCAGATCATACATTACGTTAACGTTACAACAGTATCCTAGTCAAAGCAAACCCAAAGCTTCTGTCTTTGTGTAACTTAAATGTGCCATACAAACATGTGACACTGGCACTAATGTGATGGCCTCTCCTACGCTGTATTATACACTGGAAAATGTTAAGAACAAAAAATATAAATCCTAAAATAGTCAACTACGATACATTCATATGTTCCACATCACCAGTCATAAGAATTGACTCATGTTATTGTATATTCCTTACAGTCAAAATATTATTTCCTCATCTTGGAGACAAACCTATAAACCTGACAAGTTGTTATTTAAAAAAAAAAAACACAACTTCATCTTTAATTTGATATGAAACGTGCCATTTGTAGCTTTTTAAAAAGAGTTTGATTCAACGCTTAAAAAAAACATTAGAAAGAAAAAATAAGTAGCACTAAAAAAAAGTTGTAAATAGCCATTTCCCTTTATAAGAACAAACAACAGTACAGCTACATGAGACGCCCAATTTATATGGGTAAAGTCACCACGACCCACAGTTGGTCCTCCATGCTGAGTCTTGGGCGAACCTTTCCCCAGAAAACAGCTACTGTTTCGGCAGTGAGAGATGGTTAAGACAAGAAGTTTCAAGCTACTCACGTTGTTATACCGAACAATAGTAATGTGGTAACAGGTAGCGTCTCTGACAACTTTTAAGAGAAAAGATCTTCAAATTTATGTGGAAAAGTCACTGCGACCCAGACAGCCCTTCCTGCCGACTTTATGGCAAACTGCCCCTCGGAAAACAGCATCCATCTCCAGCAGTGAGAGCCGGGTAAGTCGCGCCATTTACTGATGATGAACTCACAATGTCTTCTTCTCTTTCCACCATGCACACACACACAATTTTACAGCTGCCATAAGACTGTTTTTCTGGGATACTTTACCGGCAGAGCCATTGTTAGATTTATAATGGAAAGCCACGAAAAGAATCATAGATATCAACTTAATGATGTATATTTCCAGTTCTGGTTAAATTATACTTAACTTAAGTTATCTACAATACAAAGTATAGGACTTTATCCTCTGTGTTTTCATACACCTATAATGATTTTAAAATCCTGGTTGATATTGAAGCATAGTACAGGCACTCTGGGGAGCTATGGAGTCTACGGGGTTAAGATGAGACGTGTTGCTGTGGAGTGTTTCACACACCTGCAGTAGTACAACAGCAGACAGAGCAGGCAGAGCAGGATGAGGGCCATACCACCCAGTATAGCCAAGAGAAACACGGTGTGGTACGTGCTGATGTCCTTCGCGAACACTGGACCTGTTAGACAGACAAGAAGTGTTTCATTTGCTGTCTTTTAATATTTGTTGTTGATGACATAGTTTACATCTTTATAAGATCTGACATGCCAAAATGTGTTTTACAGTAAATACAATCTGTGCCAAAGCAGCTTCTCACCTGAGTGTAGTGGGGACATGGCGGCCACCCAATATCCCAGCTGGGGAGCAATGTAGGTCAGACTGAGCTGGTTTCCCTCCCTCTGCACGTGACCCCAGCTGCTCTTTATCCAGGCACCTGCACGCACACACACATGCAGAGCTTGAAATCAAATTTACCAACAATTTTTCTGCATTAGAGACACTTTCACAGAGTGCATCAACAACAAAGTGACACCTGATAAGGCCTGCAGCAAACTCTTATTAACTCTAATTAACTCAAACCACTTAGGTACATTTAGATACCTGACAAGTGTGAACTATTTATGGTTAAGGTGACAGAAGTAAACTCAATTAAACTTAATTGAACACTTTTAAAGACATTTTTACTACCACACGAAGCACAATTATGACCACTAGTATGAAAGTATGATGGAAAACCAGTTGTGAAATAAAAGGTTGAAAGACAGACGCCGAGCTTGGCTTCTTGCTGTTGGACTAGTAAGTAATATTAGCTGGATGCTTTGTCTTGCTCACTGTTTGTCTGTTGTTACTTGCTAGTTTTTGATCATAAGTACTATAATCATATCAAAACAGCAGTGCACTGTGCAACTGTGAGGCTGTTGCTTTAATAGCTGGTACAAACTGATTCAAGCTCGGTAGTGTGAAGGAGAGTGTTTTGTCAGTACTTAGCTCCCCCACAGGGAGGCAGCATGCTCAGTCTAATGTCACTGACAGCCTATGAATAGGACCACAATAGCAGCTTCAGCAGTGCCAATGCCCAAAAAAACCACAACAAAGCCGAGGGCACGATTTGATTGGCTCACAGTAAATCTGCTCCAAGAGGAAACACTCAGTAGTGCCTTCACACTTCCCCTCCTTTTGGGTCTCAGGGTAAGCATGGTGAGCGCTACTTTATTTATATGTTTATACAACATCAAGTAGTCGGAGAATCTACATCGATCTTCAAGAGGGAGGAAACAAAAAGGAAAGGAAAGGATACTCAACGAGGAAATACAAATATACGAGAGCTTGGAAAGGAAAAAACACATGACAAGAGGAGGAAACAAGAGTGGACAAAGAGGAGGAATGGAAGGAGAGATAAGAGGAAAGGCACGAGAAACAGATGCAAAGAGACATGAGAGAGGCCGAGAGGCTGTGTGACTCAGCAGCAGCAGCACAAACACACACACACACACACACACACACACACACACACACACACACACACACACACACACACACACACACACACACACACACACACACACAGCCCATCCCTGCCAGGATTCACCCTGGTTGTGTCTGACTGTTTCCACAGGGGAGTCCTCTCTCTGTGTGACTGACCTGTTTAATACTGACATTTAATGACTCTGTTCCCACGCTTTTATACAATACACCACAAGACACAATGCAAATACAGCCTGTATATTACTTCTGCTTCTCTCCCATTCATGCAAAGTCAACACAGCTGACAGCGTCTTTTACTTTTAGTCATTCACAGATAGCAGTCGGTTCATCTGAGGAAGCTGTCGTCCTCTCAGGATGAAGGTCTGTCTGTTTGCAAATGACACACAAATGGGTGAACTTGATCTGTTTGTATATGACATCATTTCTCCCATGCTCTATTTACATGTAACAATACATGAGAGGTTGTCAGTTATACAAGAGAAACAGGTTTGTGTGTGTGTCCATGTGCGCGCTTTGTAAACAAAACTATCTTCTTCGTGCGGGAGCTTTTATTGGCCTCCAGATGGATTTCAAAGTTCTTTCTTTGTGTGGGTTTTTTTTATCTTTAGTTTAACACATACATAACCACACACACATATTTCAGACACTTAACCGCTCAATGAATAAACTCAATCAGGAGTTGGGCCTTTCTGTTGTGTTATTTATTTGGCTGGTTGCTAAGGAACACGAGATGTAGCCCAGAGAGAGAGAGACGGGTCCGGGGATGGTTTCTGTTGTGGAAATACTCGCTGCTACAGGCTGTGCGTAGGCTACAAGTGTGTGTGTGTGTGTGTGTGTGTGTGTGAGAGAGTGAGTGAGTGTGTGTGTGTATGTTCTTTCAGCTTTTATCAAAGCCCTTTTATAAGCTCTTGATGTTGATACTTTTGGCACTTTAAACTGAGCCTCAAGATCCTTAAAACCGTCACAAGAGAAAAGATGGTCCAGATTTTAAACAGTGAAACACTGACTGGTCCGATTGTTTAGCAGGAATATTCTCATGGTAGATTTCTCATCAGACATGCAGATTGGACTAAAACATGTTTAATGTAGAAGACATTTAACTCAGCGACAAGCGACCTATTATACTTGTTAATGTTCATGTGGTCTGACTCAACGTATGTGGACTGCAGGGGTAGGCCTCAGTCTATTGAGCCAACACTGTTGACAAGAACATATTTATAAAATGTGTCATCTAATAAAGAGATATCCATGTATTTTTGTCAAATTGATATAACAGGAGAATATGTTTTAAAGTTACATTATCTACAGGCCGTTTACGAGTCAGATTGGTTTAAGAACCCAAATGGATTCAGTTACTCCCACAGATGCAAATATTCACATTCAAGAAGCTGGAATCAGTGATTTATTTAATTATTTATTTTTTTACTTACAAAGAGTCACTCATAGTGAAAAACCTACAAGAATTATGCGCCAACTGTGCAGAGAGTTTTAGAGCCTTTCAGTTCATTGTTTTGGTTTTCAGAGACTCAGCCTTTCATACATGGGGTGCCCACAGTAACAGCTGAGCCACCGGTACGCCCCTATTTATTTATTTATTTAATATCAATAAACTTATCTTGTCTTATCTTATGAACCCACTGTATACTTACTACCTGTAAAAGCAGCACATTTAGCAGCTTAAGAGCCAGATAATTTCCTCCGGAGTGGGTGGAGACCAAAAACAGAGCTAAAAGGAGACCTTCTAATGAATGCTTTGGCATATCAAATTAACATGGGATGTCAATGTTGTCGTCATAGCTTTCCCTGCTAAGTGGTTAATCGACTAAATATTTCAGCTCTATATCAAACAAACCAGTACATTTTATTTCACCAGAAGAATTTTAATAGGTCCTGACAGACCTTTCTGCAAATTATAATGTGGAAATGTGAGACTAATGTACACACAGAGAATGATGTTTTGTAGTGCGGACACGTCTGACTCAACTGATGATCTAATCACCATTTTTCAGCTCAGCCTGTCCAAGAAGAACTGGGTGTGTCACCATGTGGGACGTCTGACAACACAGATTTAAGACCGTTGAAATAAATCAGTTAGTCCAGAGGGGTTGGTGTTGGAGCTGGCACTGCAGAACCCTTCTCTATTGTTTCAGTTCAAGATTTAACTGAGCTCCAGCAGATTATGCATTCACGGTCCAATCTTGTGATGTGTGGCAGTATTTGTGTTTTGATTTGCAGATTAACGTGGCACTGCATGTTCGTTTTTTTAATGGCCTCATGAATAAATTCATTCATTTCCCTGACTCCCAGTTACAAGTGGCTGCACAAGGTTTGTATTAACGCTCCTGTGCTGATAATTTCATAAATCATTCACCCATTGAAGCAGGTTTCATTTACATAAGAGCAAATATATTACAGTGCTGCACTTTTTAAAGGGATCCTAATAGAAGTTTCAAACAGATAAGTAGGTGTGAAAACTGTGTATGCTTAGAATGTCGGAAAAGCTGTATTTCTGTCAGTACATACCCAAGCGCGGGTCAAATCTCCAAGCAGGGATGTGATCATTTTCCTTCAGGCCACTGTCAGCCGGCAGAGGGACGGACACCGTGATTGGCTCATTCACCTGTAGCTCCGTTCCGTCGCTGGCCAATAAGTGAACAGAGATGGCTGCTACAGGAGTCAACTCAAACCCCTTCTCGGTCCCTGTGAGGGAGGCAGACGAGTGTGAGAGAGAAAAATGCAGCCCGAAAGGAAAGGGAGTGGGAATAAGGTGCTCAGGAGGGGGAGCAGAGAAAGGAGCAGACAGCGGGGGGGTTAACATAAAAAAGCTTAGATAAAGGAGAGTTGTCAGGGGAAAGACAGACAGGAAAGAAAACAAGGGAAAGACAGGAAAGAAGGAAACGGGGGGGGGGCAACTGAGGGGTGGAAAAGTGTCACAAAGCACAAGTATGCTTGTGCTGCCTGGAGGGAGAAGGTACGTGTTGCAGGGAGGGGAAGCTTTTGAAGGATATTTAATCTGAAGGAGAAAGGACACACAAATTCATAAAACACACACATACACAAACACACATCAAGACGTGGATGAGACCGCCTGAAAGCATGCGGGCATAGAGAGCACACACACGGGGGTTATTGTGTTTCAGAAGGTCAGATAGAGAGGCCTCTCCAGGGTAGAGCCTCTCTGATGTACCTCTGCTTCTTCTTCCCCTCACTCCCCACCCCCCTCTCAGCAGCCTTCTCCCCTGTCATCTATGGCCCCACTCTACTAACCCTGGGAGAGTCTTAGGCCATATTCAGACCAAATCACAATGCAGGTTTTCCCATTCATTCAACTGAACTTCTGTATTGTGTTTTGGGCTGCAACAAAAAAAAAAAAAAAAAAAAAAAGCAGCAACCTGCAGCGGAGAAGTTCAGTCAAACTCAACTTTGGAGAAATGCAACCCAATGTCACGCTACAGTCACCAGTATCACTACACCGGTAACTCTTCCACAGTTAGCCTGAAATATCACTGAAACTAGGTGCTGTCCAGGTAGAGGTCAGTGACTAAACTATAAATCTCTCCCAGTTGTGTTCTTGCTTGGTTTATTTCATATACCCAGCTTCTATCTATGCTACAAAAGAGTGACACCAAGAAGCTTAATTTGGTCTATCTGTCTGAAAGAGACAGCAGGGATTGAGTGACACAGAGCGTGAATGGGGGAGAGGGAGCGCCAATAGCGAGGAAGTGAATCAGAGAAATAAAATGTTTTTTTCTGATTGTTTCATAGCGATTATGTTAATCACAAATACACCCACACAATGCCCGGTTTGGTCCGAATATGGCCTTAAGCTCCTCTGGGCTGTCAACTCTCACCTGTGCCGTTGCCACGGAGGACCTGCAGGTGGGGAAAGTGCTGGATGTGCGATGGGGTGCTGGCCACGGTGAGCAGAGCAGTTAGGTTGGCGTAGGATGTGTTCGCAGGAAGACTCAGAGCTCTGCGCTGGAAATGAACAGTGGGCTGATGCCTGAAACCTTAAAGAGGGCAGACACACGTCAGAAATCATGAACATGTTACATCGAGTGTTATGAAAGTGTCAGTTTTTGACCAATTTCAAATAGTTTTTTAAGATGTTTGAACCATGAACACCCCTGATCGTCTTTTTCTGGCTCTCTCGCTCATCATTTCCTGTCATCTCTTTACTGATCGCTCCCTAATAAAGACATAAAATAACCCCAAACTATACTGTATATGTCAACAATAATTTTGGTTTGACAGATTGTTCTGTACGTTTTAAATAACACAATAACTGGGTACTTCTGTTGCTCTAATTGTTTGGGGCGCAAGATATTCAAGAATGCAGTCTTCAGCCATTTTGTAACTTTGTTCCACTGGTCAAAGTTTCAAAGTTTATTTCTATTATCTTTATTAATAGTGAAGCAAAGACCAGATCTCTTCAGTAAATCTTTAAGTATGATGCTGGTGATTTCTTATTGTTAATAAATTCCTGAAACCAATAATGACTTGATCTTGAAGTATTTCCTGTGTAGCCAAACCCTGATACAGACTGGTTGTGTTAAATACACTACAAAGAGCAACATAGTTGTGGGCACTGTAGTTTATTTTGAGTCAATCCCACATACTGCAGTAAATACTCACTAGAACACCAACTGTGTCTTAATCTGTGGCTAAAAAAGTCTCAACAAATGCAGTAATTACTTGTTTGCACAATAACTGCTAAAAACTGCAGTGTCCAGTTTTAGGAAATTCCTGTGACATTTCTAAAAAAATATAGTGTTTACACGTAGTTATGAGTTTTTTTTAAAAGGTAAACAGATCTAGACATTTTTAGATCTTTCACAGGAGCCTCCCTTGCTTTGATGACAGCTTTGCACACTTTTTCTCAATCAGCTTCATGAAGTAGTCACCTGTAATTTTTTTTTAAATGAACCGGTGTTCCCTGTCAAAAGTTAATTAGTGGAATTTCTTGCCTTTTTTTCTTGCTCTATTCTAACTACTGTAGTAATCCATATTGACATATGACAAGGAATGCTGAATTGAGTAAAGAGAAATGACAGTCCACCATTACTTTAAGACACGAAGGTCAGTCAGTCCAGGACTTGTTTGTGTGAAACTGGTTCTCAAGAGGAAAGGAAAGGCAGACCAAGAGTCACCTCTGATGCAGAGTATAAGTTCATTAGAGTTACCAGACTCAGAAATAACAAATTAACAGCACCTAATATTGGAGCCTACATAAATGCTTCACAGTGTTTAAGTAGCAGACACATTTCAACAACAACTGTTCCAGAAGAGACTGCATCAATCAGGCCTTCATGGTTCAATTACTGTAAAGAAACCACTGCTGAGGGAGACCAACAAGAAGAAGAGGACTGCTTTGGCCAACATACACAATAAATGGACAGTAGACCAGCAGAAAACTTTGATCTGAGGAGTTCAAATTTTGGATTTTTGGTTTCAATTGCCTTGTGAGATGTAGAGAAGGTGAAAGGATGGTATCTGCATGTGTGGTTCCCACCGTGAAGCACGAAGAAGGAGGTGTGATGATGTGGGGGTGGTTTGCTGGTGACACTGTTGACGATTTATTAAAAAAAAATCAAGGCCAGCATGGCAAAAAGCTTTCCAGGTACCTCGTGAAGCTGTTTGAGAGAATGCCAAGAGTGCGCAAAACTGTTATCAGAGCAAAAGGTGGCTACTCTGAAGAATCTAAAATATAAAACATGTTTACACTTCTTTTGATTACCACATAATTCAATTTTCATAGTGTTGATGTGTTCAGTCTTAATTTACAATGTAGAAAACAATAAAAATAAAGACAAAACAAGGTGTGAAGGTGTGTACAAACTTTTGATCGGCACTGTATGGCACTATAAAATGTGTATATTGTGTGTAGGTGGACTGTGCAATTTTTCTGTATATAAAAATTTCAAATATACATGTCACAGTTGAGAAATCTGACAAAACATTTTCAGTTTTGAGGCTTTCACCTGACAGCAACAGTCTATCTTACATGCTGGTGTTGTTTCAGGATGTTTTACAAGGCAATTTTCTACTCCTCGCCTTCGCCTAATGCCTTTTTATAAATTCAGCCATCAAATTAGACTTAATGGAGGTAACTCCGGATCGATAGAGTCGAGATAATGTCTTGCTCGACTTTTTCCTCTCGACCATAGTGATGCTTCTTTCTGATATTTTTCTGTGCAATTAATTGTTTCCTTTTCATTTCTCCCCATCACTGTCTCCCATCCAGTCTCTGCCTGCCATTAGCAAATTATAAATAAAGAGCAATAAACAGTTCAAACTTCATGTAGCTGGACTCAGCAAGGTGATGTCATTGCGGTCCGACTGCGAGTGCACATTCCTGAGCAGTGAGACACAGATCCAGCTGTATACGAGTGTTCACCGTGTTTGTGTTTCTAGTTGCACTCGACATGAATTTTGGCTCTGCGGTGTGTGCATCTTTTAAACATTCATGTTTCTGTCAGAGGCTGGTTCTTGAAATTCAGGCATGAGTGTTATTTCCCTTCTGTGGCTCTGTTTTTGTCAAAGGAAATGACCCCATTTCTGTTCTTTGTGTGTTCCCTTCCTTAACTCTTCTCGTCTTTTTTCCCTCCACTTTTCTCTCACCTCATCTGTTCCTCCTTCTGTTGGACACTGCTCTGCCCATCCCCCTTTCTTTCTCCCTTATTCTCTCCAACTGCTCCACCCACAACCCCACTTTCCAGCACATACTGTATCATCCTCCTCCTTCTCCTCCTCCTCCTCCTCCTCCACTTTTATTCTCTTTCCTCATGCCACATGCCAAGGTTTATCACTCCCCTGGGCACCCAAGTTCACAACATCATGACAAACAGAGTGTGTCGGACAGAGGGCAGAAACTACGCTCCGCTCAGGCACGTGCTGTGGGCAATGTGTACTCAAGAGGTTTGCATGTTAATGGTGTCTTTATTTTTATGTGTGCTGTGTCTGTGAAGTTTTTTTTTTTAGTCAAACAACACAGCTGACACGTTAAATTACTCCCTTGTCGATCACAGACACACAAAAGACCCGGCAGACAAAGAGACTATATTGATTGTGCCTGAGTGAGAAAGCCTTATCTAATATAATTACACACGCTTTAACAAAGAGGCTGACTAACAAAGACAGACTGATTTATATTTGTGCATGTGTGGTCGGAGGAGGGTGGATTTTTCATCATCTAGACTATCAGATCCTACTCGACAGAAGGCCATTTAATGTATAGGTAAGGCTAATTATTTACAGATTTAATTAAAAATAAATGTGACGTTATCAGTGTTTATTTTTGTTATTAAAAATGGTAAAAAAACAGAATCAGAAAATACATGGATACAAATGTAACATTTAACACAGACACTTTCTCTCACTGTCTTAGAAGTTAGAAGTAGAAAAACTGAGATCAGTGTCTACTTGCAGCTGAAAACACAACCTTTGGGTATGTGGAAATTTTAAAAAAATATATAAAAATTGAAAATGAAAGTTCATTCTTGAAGTTGAAAACAAGTTTGCAAAACAATCTCAGCATGAGGTCCTTTAGCAGCTGCTGTGGAGCTTGTAATCAGCAGATAGAGTTTACCCATCGTAGTTGTTTAAATATCAAACCTTCTGAGCTTGTTATAGACTTTTATCCATCCATCCATTTTCTTATATTATTATATATTTATTATATATATTTGCTTATCCAGGGTCGGGTCAATTGGCAGCAGCTTTAGTAGGACGTTCCAGTCGTCCCTCTCCCTAGCAACTCATTATAGCTCCTCCTGGGGGATCCTGGGGTGTTTCCGGGCCAGTTGGGCTATCTGGGTCTGCCCCGGGGTCTCCTACCAGTTGGACGTGCCTGGAACACCTCCAAAGGAAGGCGCCCAGGAGGCATCCTCATCAGATGCCCGAGCCACCTCAGCTGGCTCCTTTAAATGCAAAGTAGCAGCGGCTCTACTCCGAGCTCCCTCCGGATGCCCGTGCTCCTAACTCTATCTCTAAGAATTGAACCCGGCATTATTTTGATCACTACTCAAAGCTCATGAGCATAGGTGACGGTTGGAACATAGATGGACGGGAAAAGAGACTTGAAAAATGTTGGCTTAATATTTGAGATATTAAACTTCTGCTGAGGAAGATCAAGTGATAGGACCAAAAGCTCCAGAACATCTACTAATAGAGATTGTTTGTTGCCATGGTGACAGATAGGTGGCAGCCAGCCTTGTCATTTTTAGTACTAACAACGTTTTTTTTCTACACCAATCTCCATCTGTTTTGTGTAACTATAGAGATTTTTTTTTTCTGTCATACGGACTACTTCATGATACATCGGGTGACCCATTCAAAATAAAGCCACGGCTCTCTTGTTTACACTCGAGAACAGCTGCTATCAAGACCAATTTTTTATCCGCCTTGTGCAAACAAGCTGTAAGATGCTGTAAAAAGTGAATTTCCCCAGTGTGGGATCAATAAACTATCTTATCTTTTATCTCATCTTTACAAACTGGTGAAACTTGTTTAAAATAAAAAAAACAATGAGCTGTATGTATTGCCAAAAACACAAAAAAAATATCTGTACAAACACACACACACAGCGTTTTACCTTGTAAGCCTGAAACAATCTCCACAACATCTTCGTACACCATCAGAGTAGCAGCTCTTTCTGGTAGCAGGTCCAGGCTGATGGAGGAAAATACTGGAACACAAACAAAACCACACATGCACACAACACTACATCAACTGGCCGAATGAATTCACGATCAGATAAGAGACAAACTGCAATCTACCTGGCCACTTTACCGATCACTATCGGACATAACAAGTCATTAAACATCTTCATACATTTTTAATAGTCCTGCTTTCATCCTGTCTGCTCTGCAGGACACAAGTCTGACCCAGCAAACTGCACTTCTTTGCTCGTCCTTCCTTCCTTCCTTTCACTCCTTCATTGTTCAGAGCTGGTAAGCGTGATAATCCAATTGGCCGCCGTTTGGTTGGCTCATAATAACCGGCCCCCCCCATAACACACACACACATACACACACACAATGTACTGCAGTCTCTTGGGGGGTATTTTGTGTAAGAGTGTGTGTTAGTGAAAGGGAAGCTTAAGCAGCCCTCTCGCTGGGTTTTGGCATCTACTGTAATAAATTAGTAATGGAGCACTCTACTCATCATTAGCTCACACACCTGGCACAAACTCACACAATGTTTACACATTTAATAGACAGCACACATTTAAATCAATAATCTGAACACTCACAATCTAAATCTCATAACATAACTCCTGCATTTGTCCTAAAATATCTCTCACACACACACACACACACACACACACACACACACACACACACACACACACACACACACACACACACACACGCCTACCAGGTAATCTGGAGGGAGTCCAGGGCACAGAGTTTGGCACATATCCCTGTTTGGTTGCGGTGACGACCAGCAGTGTCCCAAGACGGTAGGGGAAGCGCAGGTAGGTGTTGCCATCAGCTGATGAGGTTTCCGTGGTTACAGAAGTGTGGTTGGCGAAGAGCTGGATGGTGGCTCCTCCCAGGGGCTGGTGGGTGCTGGCATCGCTCAGGTGAACCTTCAGAGTCACCTCTGTGAACAAACAGAGTGTTTAGTGAGCTGAGTTTTTATATCTGAGTGTTGGTGTGAAGAGACTGCAGGAAAAAAAAAAATCCCCCCTCACAGGGAGTGAAATACAGACAAACACAGTGGTGTTATAATTACAGACATCTCTTTAACTGGGTTTTGTTTCGGTGGCAGGCCCTTTGCCTCCAATCCACGGAGACGGCGTTCCACGTCCCAGCCTATCACAAAGAGGTGGCCGTCTGACCACTTCCCTGACTCTTGCCAACAGCACTTCCCCTCTCAAACAATGGACCATTTCCCTCTCTCAAAGAAGCCTTGGACCAGAAGGGGAAAAACAACTGTACATATAAACACCTCCTCTAATGGAGAGGATGAATGGCTCACAGTAAAAAAGCACCTATAGCGACTGGGGAACAACAATTTGCATGTGAGTCTAAATTTGCATGAGTCCAGATAAAATCGTTATTGCACCATGACATGCAGCAAAGGGCCACTGGTTAGACTCGAACCCTGGGTCACTGCGGCAAGGACTGAGCCTTTGTAGATGAGGTAAGCTACCAGGACGTTAAATTAACGGCTAACTGTTTTGCTAATTGTTTTGAATCATTCTTTTAAGACAAAATGCCCAAATTGTCTAATTTCAGCAATACAAATGTGAATATTTTCAAGTTTCTTTAGTCGTCTTTGGCAGTAAGCGGAATATCTTCAAGTTGTGGACCAAACAAGACATCTTAAGACATCAACATTTTGCAACACTTTCTGACATTTAAAGGATTAAACAAATAATAGATTATTCAAGATGTATCGAAAAAAAATCATTAGTTGCTGCCCTAATGCAGACATCCATTTGCTACTCTGAGAGTTTCATTGTATCAAAAGCTGAAAAACAAACAAAAAGTCAGTTTTAGCTTTACGTCCCAAAGGTATGACAAAAACAAAGCTGGCACAAAAACACTATAATTTAACATCCACACAAACCCACGCTCTTTCTCTCTCTGACACATGACAACATAAACCCTGTTTGATCATTGGCTGCTGGTTGACCCGTGGTGACCTTTCAATTAAGACTAAAAGCGTTTCTCCCTCTTCCCTTCACCTAAAAACATGCCCACCTCCCCCTATACTCACTGCAACTGAATTTCATCATAACTCTTCCCTGTAACCCCACCCTCCGTGACACACACCATAACACATATATACCCCTGGCTAGACTAATCCACAACCCTCCCCCCACTCGGGGATCCTGCGGTCAGCGAGGAACCACACTGACAATCTGGTGAGAGTTCAGCTCGAGTGCAGGCTCCACCTAAAAACAGAGCACTGCACCAAATGATACCTTAGTGTTTTGTACGCGACGGGGTTTGGCAGAGCAACGTGTCAATCTCAAACCAAACACGTCATTATCCTGAGAGGTCTGGTGTGAAGATGTGCTCTGTGGCTGCTTCCCTTCATTCCTCCTTCCTTTATTACATCTGCTCTGTCACGGCAGAGGACTGGAAAACAAAAAGATAGAAAGTCTCCTCTGGATTAAGATTTGGGGTGTGTGTTGGAGAGATCATGACCTCACTTCCTGTCTCCCCCCTTCCCAATGATATTTTGTTAGGGGTACCAGCTGTGCTCACTTTAAAAGACCTCCCCTGGGAGACTCCAGACTGACAAATGCAACAGTCCCCTCCCAGTCCTCATCCAATAAATCACTACTGCTGTGGCATCATTGTTAAACAAGCTGGGAGTCTCCTTTCTGCTCAAACGCACAGGAGAGATGAAGATGGGCGGCCTGAAGACTTACCAAAGACCCCGAGTGTGCAGCTAAACTGGTTGCACCTCACTGTATTGCCTCCTTATCTGTGTGTATTGTGTACCATATGGAAGATAAAGGTATCAAAGAGAGTTTTGCCTGACCAACACTGCAATTACAGACCAATTATCCCGGGCAACAGCAGCCAAATCAGCAGGGTTTGTATGCAAGTAGAGAGATAGATCCAAAAAGTCTGACTGTGTGTTTGTTTTTCAGGCCACAACAGCTTCAAATAATGCGTGTTTGGTGCATTAATCAGATGTTTACAGAAGGGCAAAGCATTCCTGCACCATAAAAGTGAGGTGTGATAAACTAGAAATGCATGGTATGGCCGGCCTCCATTGGGCGTGTGAGGAGGGTTTGGTGTTCTTCCAAATCGAGAAGGGGGAAACAGATGCTTTCTGCACACGAGGCTGAGTGGAAAGCTTTCTCGTACACAACATCCAGCATAACAGTTGCAGCCATGCCAGCGCTCGTTGCTCATTAAATTAGTGGTTTATCACAACAGAAAGTGATGACAGCGACAAAAAACCCAAATCATTTTGTCTACGATGAACAAACAAATACCAAAGTGTGTTTTTGCCCACCTATTTTTATGTGCGTTGTCAATTTATGCATAAGAAACTGTGTGGAAATTGGTTTTAAGCTTGGCAGAGGTGGAAAAGTCGATGTGGATTAAAGCAAAATGGAACAAAGAAAACATCAGATCTGTGTGAACCAATGAAAAAAACATAAATGCCATATTTCCAACATGTTTTATATTCTGTTTTCCACCGTTTTGAGGGCTGACTAATGATCTTTTAATTAGATCATCTCAATATGCCTCTCATTGAGCCTTCAACACGCAATGATGTACAGTTGGTTTGATTGTAAAATGAAATCTCCAACAAACAAAACGAGTGTAAGAACACTGTTAGGGGGGCCAACACAACAGATTTCTTTCACCATCTCAAGCAGGAGCACATGGTTGAGTACTAGAGGAGCCAGAAATCATGTGACGAGAGGACAAGAGCTCTTATTTACAGAGTTTTGAATAGCTGAAACATTCAGAAGTTGTTTAAATAATAAAATGAATAGTAAAGGATTGTATCTTATAGGGATATTTTAATTTATCCTTTTTTAAGTCATCTGTCCGTGTTGCCGACAAACCAGTAAGAAAGCTAAGTTAAGTATGAAAACAACACCAATGCATGTCATTTTAAAATCATGCTCCAACAGATTGTTGTTTGTGTTTCTGGATGTAATAACTCGTTCAACCGCAGCAAAAGAAAACAGGAAGACTGAAACTATTTGTTTACCATTCACATAAATAACAAACATCTGATTCTCCGTGCTGTGGGAAAACTTATTGGAACAAAATGAGGAATTACACTGAAAAAAAGGTCAATAAGATTAAGTATGAATCACCAACAAGGAAAATAACAAAACATGTCACAACATGCAGAAACACACGGGCGCATCAAAGCACCGTTTACAGACAAACACACACTAAAGATCTGCTATTATAACTAAAGGAAGGGGACTTCAGTAGGTGTTTAGGCTACTAATTTAACCTAATCTGGATTAAAAGCAAGATTAGACAGCATGGTTCAATCACATTAACTCAGCAGGGGACTCTCCAATTCGGTTACATCATGAGGCTTCTTCTCTCAGGCCTCAGCCTCGCTTACTCCAGTTAACACACTGTACAATACACAGTTGCTGTTTCTGTTGTCGACCACCCTCCTTAACTGCTACGCTGTCTCATGACCTGATGTATCCTCCACAGAGTGGGGCCGCTGTTAGCACTCACACCAACAATCTCGTGATTAAAATCAAGCCTGGTTAGCTGGTGACAATATGATTTGATTGGTCTACTTCCTGGCAGCCCTTGTCCAGCTCCAGCGAATGTTTGTCTACTGGAGATGCAACGCCATGCCTATTATGGGCAGCAGTAATGTGAGTGAGATCTATATCTGCGGGGAGATTGTCTGTCTGGCTCCACTCATCCATGTTGCCTGCTGGACAGACCAGGAGAAATCCTCGGTATCGACCTGAACAAAATCCCCATGGGACAAGTGAAGGTCAGTCTGAGGCAAAGTGAACACCAGAGAGAGAGTGAGAAAGAAAGGGCAGCACCGCAAATGTGGATTATCATCGGAGTTACAGGTTATTTTTTAAACAGATGTTGTTGTGAATTTATCTGATTTTCAACATGCAGAAAATGCCTGATGCAAAACCGTAAAGCAGAACAACTTAGCACTGATTTACAGCGATAGTTACTGCATGTTTAAATTCATGCTTTTTCTGTAAACACAGCAGTAGTGAATGTACGCCAGCCAAGAACGTAACCGAACACAAACAACTGCAATGTGTGTGTGTGCTTGTGAATGCAAGTGATGGATAATACAGATGTGGCTCCAACATTAGTAGTAAATATGACCGTGCAGCTTTGAAGTTAGTGGCTGAATGACATGCCGACAGATTACTGTGATTCATGCCGGCTCTTAAAGTTTACATGTGTCTGCGGCTGTAGTGACGGGATACCCTATGACACAGAAGGAAATATATTCACCCACCACATCCCTGTTTTGGTTAGCAGCTAACACTGCGATCTGCAGACTGTTTCAAAGCACGTATTATTTAATGGGACTGACAATAGTTTCATCTTTAAAGTCAGGAAATAGTACTTATCTATCACATGGGAAGCAAATACTTTATAGAAGCTAGAACAAGAGAAGATTTTGCATTTTTGCTTTAAAAAAAAAAATCACTTAAAAGGATGAATCGATTATCCGTACTGACAGGAGATCAACTTCTCACTTCATCTGCAGCATGCAGATACTTTTATTTTAGTTTTTCCTGCTTCATTTGGCGTATAGTAGATGCTCATAATGTATACAGTACTGTAGTGTTTGTAGCCATTATGCATAGTGCTGTAACACTTCCATTTTCCTGTGTGGGATCAATAGTTGATCTAATCTTGTGTGAAGTTGGGCAGAAATAGTCAGAAAATGTATCTGATAAAATTTCAATGGTTCAATAATTGTTATTTTTATCATTATTATTGTTGTCTTATGTTAATGTTGACTTAATGACTTTCTTCTAGATATTTCTGATTTATGAGTAATTTATCATCAGCCTTGTGTATACAAGCTGCTGTGACAAGTGAATTTTCCCCGGCGTGGGATCATTAAAGTCTATCCTATATTATCTTATATTATTTATTCAGTAATTTATCTAATTGTTTTATATTATTTATATTTTTCAGTGTTCTTAAATCTTGATTTTATGTTGTTTATTTGGCTCTCTGTTGTTATTTTGAGTATCCTGTATGTGCTTGTTTGTCAAATCACTTTATAAACGCTCTTTTTAAAAGCTGCTACATAAATAAACTCATTATTATTATTAAAAGCATAAATGCATTTTTAAAAAAATCAATGATTCCCACTTCTTAAATGTTCAACATTTACTGTTTTTATGGTGATAAACAGATTGGCTTTGAGTTATGCAAGAAAATGTAATATGTCAGCCTGGACTCTGGGAAACTGATTACTTAATTAGCCAAGGCAAAATAATAATTAATTGTAGCTCTTGCACAAAGCTCAAATATAAAGTTTGAGCTTGTTTCTGGTTCATGTACACCTGATCCAGGTGGTCTCCCTCTTCCCAGACACACAAAGAGACAGAAAAAGAAATGTGGCGACGATAAAAATGATAAATCACAGCAGCTGGACTCACTCCCCTGCTGCATTATTGTGGACAACATGAGGGCATGTTTTTAGTCAGTAACACTGACAAAGAGTTGTCCACATATATGACTTCATGTGGTTAAAAAGAGGTTAGTTTAAAGTGTTGTCCTGAGATAAAAACAGACATTTCAGAGAAGTTTTCGAGCTCTCCTTCTGCCACCAGCTAACTTGCTAACGCTAGCTAAGTTTAGGTCACATCAGCATCAGAGCAGGCTAGCGGCACCATTAGCCCCTAAATAGCCGGCTAACTGGCCTCTTTCTGTGGACAAAGGGGGCTTCTACTTTTACCTTCTGTGGCTGTGTCCTCCGGTGATGTTTTGGTGACAGCTCTGGAGACATGGTATCCCAAAAGGCAGAGTACAATCGCAGCGGTTGTTCTCCAGCAGTCCACAGCCCGCATCATTGCAGATGTGTGTGTCAACGCAAACGGTTAAAAAAAGACAAAGTAGGAGCCAAACGTTCAGCTTTAACGGACTCAACGGCCGGACACATCAGCGTACACTCCGTTTATTCCGCAAAGGAGGTGAAACTCCATGTTTAGCAGCATCAGCAGTCCTGATTTTAACGCCTGTTAGTGTTTCTTCTGTCCCGTTTTGCATCCCCAGCCCTCCTCTTGCCGCTCGGTTTTCTCTCTCTCTCTCTCTCTCTCTCTCTCATCGACGGGCCAGGGTCAGAGGAGAGAGGAAGACAGCCCCATTCCTCTGAGCCACATGCCCCAGAACAGCACCAACAGGCGGCTTCTTCCACACGCAGCACCGCTGACATCTGCGGAGCTCCAGCGCCCCCTGCCGACCAAACAACGGAAGTTTTTAAATTTACTAAATGTAATTAAAAGTTACCAAAGAAGTCCAAAATATGATTACATAAAAAAAATAAATATAATAAAATAAATCAGTACATAACATGATAATATTATGTTATGTACCTTTCAAAAAAAGTTACAAAGTGCTTTACAATACAGATACCCAGAACACCAACAGCTTTTAAGTCAGTCTGTCCGATTCACAGCAAAATCAGAATATATCCTGGGAAAACTGCATTTTAATTATGATTGTGTTATTGTTATAAAGCCATGGTGTCAGTGGTACAAGTGCATTTACTTAAGTATTACACCTGAAGACAGTTTTGTTTTGTTTTTTCCTCATTACTACATTGCACATAAAATATCAATTTATAAAGTATAATAAATGAGTTGAAATTAGCTCTATTTTGACTATTCACTGGAAGCATTCTTTCTACACAAAGAGTACTTTTACTTTTTGAGCATTTTGCATAAATACTTTGCTGCTTGTACTTTTAATGCAGGACTCGCTTTAGATGCAGGACTTTTACTTGTAATGGAGTGTTTTTAGATTATTGCATATTACCTATTGTATGCAAAGAGAAGGGAAGAAGCAATACGATGCACAATAACAACATGATCAAGGAAACTAAAGTGCCACTTCTGCTTTGGGCTGTTTATAATTCTGCAGCTGAATTTCTTCCTTTTTCAAGCTCAGAATCAACTTTATTTCTCCAGTCGAGCTTTGTTTCTGTTACAATAAAACAAAAAACACAATAACATACAATAACAATGAGTTAAAAGAAATAAGATAATAACAATAAAAAGAAACATGACATAAGACAAATAGACCAACTAAAGGGCCTTTTATTTTATATATTTTACATTTAGTTTTTGTTCTTTTAATATGTAAATATTATTACTCACACAATCTACTCATGCTGTGCATACTGTATATACTGTAATATCCACCTACATCATGTACATAATACAACCTGATATTTAATCCATATTTATTCTATCTATATTGCATTTACAATTGCATTTATTTATTAGATTTAAATGTCTTTATGAACTAAAATTACCATGCAAACAACATGAAGTTCTAAAGGTCTAAGGACAGACATTGTAAACCCCCTGAGGTACATTGTAAAAGATTTTTTTTTTAAATATGTTTGGCTAAATTAATAAAATTTGACCTGACTTTGACATTTTGTTGTTGTTTGTGTTTGTTTCCTCCTTCTCGTTATGTGAACTAACGTCAAAATAGATGTTGGAAACTCTTGTGATGGAAAATGCACTGAACCATTCAACAACAAACAACTCCAAAAGGACAAAGGGCTATGAATGTTATTAAATAACCCGGTTTTTCCCTCTCTCTTAAATTTCTTCATAGTGAACATTTTATAGCTTTATTTGTATACAGATTAGAGAGCTGCAACACAGGTTAGACAGCTACTTTAACATCAACATGTACGTAACACAGAAACTGTCAGAAAGCTGTCCTTTCCACAAAATTATTTATTCCATGTTCATATCAATCTGACCCTTTTGCTAACTCATGTGGGTACAGTTTAGCAATAAATGGACCAAAATGGACTGCAAACTTCTTCTTTTACTTTTTTACTTTGCTCATGTTTTGCACCTGATTTGGTCACGTGGTTGAGCGTGTGTTTCCTTGTTGGCAACAGTTGAAGCATGTTGCTCTGTTCAGACTCAATGATGAAGATCTGCAGCTCAGACATGAAGCGATCTGCTCCCATAATCCTGATGCTCAACAGCTTCTGTGCCTTCTCACAGTGTAAGGATGATTTTTAAACTTATAATACCTTTGTTCTAACATTTATAGTAACTTTATGGAAACATAAATACAACGTCAGATCAGATCTTTATTTTCATTGTATTCATTGTATTGTTTTTCAGTTCCACATGAAGTTACCTATTTTGTGGGCTGCTTTGTGAACGGCACAACTGAGATCCAGTTTGAGTTTGATGCTGCAGAGATTTTGTATGTGGATTTCCAAAAAGAGGAGGCTGTTTACACCGTGCCCAAATTTCTTGATCCTGATCCAAGTCAAGTTTTGGCAGGTTTGAGTATAATTAGAGATGCTCTGACAAACAAGGGCCTCTGTTTAGCCATTACTGACGGCTGCGCAGCAGTGGAGAGTAATCCACCAGAAGAAAAAGGTAAGTTAACCTCCACAATTATGTCATGATTGATAACTGATGAAGGTATGTAATTGTCTTTTGTCCAACTAAAGACGCTCCTGAGAGCGTCCTCTACCCTGCAGAAGAAGTTCAGCTGGGAGTTAAAAACACCCTCACCTGCTTTGTGAATCATTTCTACCCGCCTGACATCAAAGTCAGCTGGACCAAAAATGGTCGGCCATTGTTGGAGGGGGTGTCACTCAGTCGATATTATCCCAATAATGATCAAACCTTCCACCAGTTCTCCACCTTGACATTCACACCGACAGAGGAGGACATTTTCAGCTGCACTGTGGAGCACTCAGCCCTGGGCAGGCCGATAACAAGGATTTGGGGTGATTATTTTACCTTATGAAGGCACTTAAAAATAAATAAAAAACAATGTTTTGTTGTCAATACTTATGCTTTCTAACTTTCTCCACAGAACCTGAATTCAGTCAGTCAGTCAGTCTCACACCAGATATCGTCTTTGGAGTGGGCATGGCTGTGGCTTTGCTGGGAATTGCAGTTGGAGTATTTTTAATTGCAAAGGCACACTATTAACAAAACTTTCTTAGTCACTGATTATTTTAAACATTGCAAATGAATACAGTTTTGCATTTATTTATATTTAATGACCGCATGACTTTGGTGTGCAACATTTATTATCTTCTAAGCCTCATGGGGACATTATTGTATCACTTAAACATTAAACGTCAGATAAGATTCAACTTAAAGCGGTCATTAGAAATGTAAATGGACACCATTCTCTAAGAGGAGAAGCAATGAGACTACACCTGCAACTTCAGTTGAACATATTGGCTTAAAAAAAAATGCTACTTAAGTTTTTATAAAGAGAAGCAACAATTTTCAGACTTTGTGGTGTGAATTAACATTCAGTGTAACACCTTTCTGCCTTTAGATGATAATAGCTCTCTCTGTAAACTAGCAGTATAGAGTAGAAGGACTGCCATGTGACGTGCTGCGTGTTTGATTCTGACTGTTTTACCACACTGATATTAAGTTGATAAGTTTGTACATACATGTGCTTTATATTTTTATATTTCTCACGCCACAAGACTCCTGGATATTCGGCTTTCGGATGAATGAGGATGACTTTTGTTTCAATAAATTGTTTGAAATGAAGATATTACCATTGCATGTTTCTACTTAAATGTCCTACCTTCATGATATACTATCACTGTAGCATGAACTTTTTACATTTTCCATAAATTTCACCTGAAAGTCAAATATCCCTAACTTTTTGTGAGTAGTATATTTGAGTGAACGTGTGAAAGAACACAGTACACTTTGTTTGCATCATAAATAAACAAAACAGTGGAGATTATTTTACTGTGCAGTTGTTCATTATTACTCATACTAATTATTACTAATACTAATTACTTCTGCAGCCAACCAATAATAGCGACTTTTGGATTTATAAAGTACATTATGGTAAGTTAAAGATCAATAAATATAGCAAATAAATCTGTTTACTATTCATGTAATATTAAGAGTAACTTAACCATTGCAGACAACCAGAACACCAACAACTTTTGACTTTATGTTGATTGACTTGACGATTCACAGCAAAATCATAAGATATCCTGGGAAAATTACATTTTAATTATGACCATGTTCTTGTTATAAAGCCAAGGTGTACAAAACTAACAAAAGTACATTCGCGCAAGTACTACACCTGAAGACAGTTAGAGAGGTGTTTTCCTTGTTCCTCTTTGAAATATTGTACTATTTTCTGCACTACATTCATCTGACTGTCACTTATTTTGCATGTCAAGATTTTACACATAAAACATCAGTTAAGATGATAAAGGAGCTCTATTTTGACCACTCATCTGAGGCACTCTTTCTACACAATGAGTACTTTTACTTTTGAGCATTTTGCATAAATATTTTGCCGCTGGTACTTTGAATGCAGGACTCACTTTAGATGCAGGTCTTATACTTGTAATGGAGTGTTTTTAGGTTATTTGATACTACCCATTGTGTACAAAGAGAAGGGAAGTAGTAATATCATGCACAATAACAACACAATCAAGGAAACCAAACACTGTTTTGTGATTGACATGAGTGCCACTCCTGCTTTGTGAAAAATGATGTTTATAATTCTGCAGCTGAACTTCCTCATTTTTCGAGCTCAGAATCAACTTAATTTCTCTGGTCGAGTTTTGTTTCTGTCAGATCTCTCTCATTTAACGACAACATGTTTCGTGCTCTCAACTTCTTTACTCTCCTGTCGGCACTTTTAAGAGCAGGTAGGTAACATGAAACCAGAGCAGATCATTGTTTATTTCCTGTTCAGGTAGATATGAAAGAGTCAAACTTGCTTAACTTGCTAGAATATGAAAGGTCGTGCATAACTGAGACAGATAATCTTGAGTCTGATGTGTGAGAATATTAAATGAACAAGAGAATAACTATCAATATCATCTGTTGGTATTTTTTTCTTCTTCTTTTTTTTTTTTTTACAGATGCTCTCTTTGGTCATATATTGATTAATTGCCAGTTTAGTTCCCGTGATGGTCATGATGCTGTGTACCTGGAGCAGTTCTACTTTAACAAGATACTCATGGCCCAATACAACAGCACTTTGGGAAAAATGGTTGGCTACAAAAAAATAGCAATTGACGTGGCAGATAAGCTCAACAAAAATCAGGAATTTTTGATTCATGAGAAATGGAAAACAGAACTTTGCAAAAGAAACGCCCCGCTGGTTTATAATGGCCTTCTGACCCCAGGTAAGGAAACTGCCTTAAAGCAAAAGTTTTTCTTTTTCTTTCTGGAAGTCACATCAGAAGATCAACACCGCTCTTATTTAAATTAGCTTAGCTTAGCTTAAAGACTGAAATAAATAGCACCAGTTTGTGTCTCTCCTGTATCAGCATACATTCAGGTCACAGATATAGTTGATCTGTGACCTGAATGTATGCACTTTCTCTAAAACAGTGTTTCCCAAACTTCTTTCACTGCATACCATCTTACTAAATATTGAAACATCAAGCATTAACAACTTTAAAATACAGCAGCCAAGGTGACCCCATTCACCTACGGACAGTTTATGCAGGAGGCAGGTTTATTCCTATTAAGAAGATTATTTATTGTTGCTGAATCTTGATGAGCTAAGTAGTGGAAAGAGGGCTGTCTTGATCTGCATTTCTCTCCCTAACATTTCCCACTTTGAGCCATGATTACAATGTTTTTGGACCATTACTTTAACTTCTGCTTACACGTATGTGTGTGTTATGTGCACGACTACGTAGCAGGCTGATATTGAAACAAAATATTACAGGAACAGCAAAACTTTAAAAAAAAAAATACATTTCAGCTATTTTATTTCATTCAGAATTTTGTGCTATTTTGCTATTTCATTTTTAAGACATTCCACTAAGTACTACTAGAGGGCGCTCACGTACCAGCAGTGGTATACATACCACTGCTGGTACTGGTTGAGAACCAGGAGCCCAGAAGGAAATTCATAAACAGTCACTTGTTCTGATCTCTATTAAAGACTGTTTCGAAATCAAAATAAATACGCCAGCCTGTCAGCTATACCTTCACAGGAAATAGAGTCACAACTTCAGAAATAGGTTAAAATCCTATTTAAGCATCGTGGGGGATCAAATATTATGTATTTGTACAAACAACAACTGATCTGGCAAAAATTCATCTTGATTCAAACATTTGTTGGGTGGGGGGCGACCAGTTCAGTGCTAAAATCTGGCTCCTGCACAGTGTCTGCCAGTTGAAAGATCACTCATTAACATGTTATATCTTGTTTAATCTGTGAAGAAATGTCAAGACAATTTAGTGTTTTGATGGACTTTCTTGGCTTCCAGCAGCTTTCAGACTCCAGGAGAGTTAGTGTGCCTGGCCAAGAAATAGTCCTGCAAATACATGTGTATTTTCCAAAATGTTGAACTTCATATGAAGCTTTATATGTTTCAGCGATCATATATATGTATATATAGTGAGTAAAGACGTGTTATCTTATGACAAAATGTTGTGTCTTGGGCGATTTTCCTGTAGTTGAGCCGTCCATCATGCTGAGGTCAGTCAAGCCAGTGGACAGCAGACATCCAGGCATGCTCGTCTGCAGCATGTACAGCTTTTACCCAAAACAAATCAGAGTGACTTGGCTGAGGGACGGACAGGAGGTGACATCTGATGTGACGTCCACCGAGGAACTGCCAGATGGGAATTGGCTCTATCAGATGCACTCCTATCTGGAGTTTACACCCAGACCAGGAGAGAAAATCTCCTGTATGGTGGAGCACACCAGCCTTATGCCGCCCAAGCTTATTGACTGGGGTAAGAGAGTGTGCATGTGGACAGGTGAAGCAAAATTATTAGTTGAACCTCAACATAAAGTACATTTACTTAAATAATGTACTTAAATACAATTTGGAGTTAATTCTACTTAAATATTGCAATTTTACTTCTACTTCACTACATCACTACTAAAAATATTGAATTTTTTACACCACTACATATATTTCACAGCTTTAGCTACTAGTTACTTTCTAGTTAGATTTTACATAGAAAGATTAACTTCATATCAACATAAAATGTGGTTAATTATTGAATAAACAACCAAACTTTACATAAAATGAGTTCCAACTTAACCAAAACACCAACAAATTGGTAAATTCTCAGTAACAGAATATATAACAATATAACATTCACGGTGGTAATCTTTCACAGTTTGTGATCATTTTCATTTTTTCAGAGCCCATGACAGACCCGGGGATGAATAAGCTCAGTCTTGGGATAGCAGGGCTACTGTTGGGTCTGGTCTTTGCTGTTGCTGGGCTCATTTACTACAAGAAGAAATCCTCTTGTGAGAGATTAATTTAATTAATATTGAGATTAACTGTGAAATTTTACCTCTAATGATAGCAGCTCAGACCTCATTATGTCTTTTTTTTCTAATTGCAGTGCGGGTTTTGGTGCCAACAACTGAGGTAGGCATTTACAATACAATCCAAATTACTTTATTAATCCCCAAGGGGAAATTTATTTGTCTGTCAGCTCATCTGCCAATTGTAGAAGAATTAAAAAGTCTGATGGCAGTAGGTAAAAAAGATCTTTTGTATCTCTCCGTCCTGCAATGAAGAGAAAGGAGCCGTCCACTACCGTTACTTCTTTGGTCATTCAAGATGTTGTGTAGTGGATGATCCATGTTGTTCAGGATGGCATCCACCATCCTCATTGTGTCAGTTTGTTGGAAACATTTGTGGCACAGTCTCATCTGTCTGCTTCAATAATAAATTTGTTTTACAGGTGTTTTATCCAGAGCACACACTTTGAGCCAGAGAAACCTGTGGTGGATTCACTGTCCATACCGTCCTGATCAAATCCAATGGATCAGTATATGTGCTCATTTCTACCTTTAGATGACTCGTTCTTTTCATTTTCTTGTTAATATAAATGTTTTAAACTGTATATGTTCATCATATGTGCAGACAGCATATGGGCCTCAAAGCTCAAAGAATAAAAACCCAGATCAATATCTGTGGTTTCCTTCTGTACATCCCTGTGATTTGTGGCGGTGCTAGAAGAAAATTCAAGAAATCAGTTTAGGAATCATCCTCCGGGCACCATGGATGTCTTTGATTGCAATCTATGTAATATATATATTTTTTTGTTTCTTATTGTTTTGTTTGTATTTGGGCTTTTAAACCTTTATTTGACAGTGCAGCTAACCAGCAGACTTGACAGGAGGAGATAGAGAGGGGTTAACATGCAGCAAAGGGCCGCAAGTTGCAATTAAACCTGGGCCATTGCAGTAAGGACTTTAGCCCTGGTACATGGGGTGCATTCTCTACCAGGTGAGCTACTGGGGCACACTGCAATCTATGTAATAGTTATTTAGATATTTTAGTACTATAAAATTTTTACTAAGTTAAGTTGGTTTCGGGCTGTGGGTCAAGCAAACGCACAGGGACATCCTGTGTTACATGAACACTTTAATGTCTACTTCAACTGTAGGACAACTCAACACTGACCAACAATGTGACACATCACGTCAAGGTTTAACTTCATATCACTCCGCCAATATAAACACTCACTTATATTATAAGGAATAGAATACAAATACTTATTATTAATTAAATTATACAAATTCTCTTACTAAACCTGAGAAAAATGAGGTAATCTATAAACTAAATCTTCACAAAAATAAATCTCATTACCATCTGTAGAGCCATGTCTGTAACATGGCTAAAAACCTACTCTATGCGTCAAACTGCTGACAGACAAAGTCACAGACTAGTTAGTAAACATAGTGCCTTATGAATCTTAGATAGATAATTGGCACCTCGCCCATTTCCCTATTATTGACATTGTAAACTTAAAAACTTCTTCTACTGCTGCTTAAAAATGTGTGAAATGTGTAAAATTAACTTTTTACAAGTTTGTGCACAAATTCTATGCCACGCCATACAGACGCTTCACAATGAAACTGACAGATGATCCCAACTGTACAAAATGTGATCAGAACATTGTTAGCACATACCTTCATGTTTTTTGGGAGTGTCCCTCGGTGTCTGGCCTTTGGTTCAAGGTGCATAGTTGCCTTGGAAATATTTTAGGATTTCCCATTCCTATGCATCTCCCCCTACTTCTATTCAATGATGACTCTGTTCTGAGTGGCAATACCAGATTGGCACAGAGGAAAGTTATATTTGCAGGACTGACTGCCACTAAGAAGACTATAATACATTCATGGTTTTCTCCGGACATCCCATCGGCAAAAGAATGGTTAAATCATTTTAGAGACACTGCTCTTTTAGAAAGGTCATTGGCTGTCATACATAAAGCGCGAGCATCTACTGTGCAGGCCTGGGACGCTCTTATCGGTTCTCTTTCTGACATAACATTGCTTGCTCGTATATAAGGTGTTACTGTCAGTTATGTTGTCTGACTCTCTGTCATCTAATGCAACGAGTTCCCACTGGTGGTTCTGCAACTGTCTGTACTGTCTGTGTTTTTTTGCATACTTTATCTTTGTAGGTCAGCTCATCTCCTGTCCTCTACTTCTTTTAAATTGTTCAATAAAAAGTTTGTCACAAAAAAAATGAACTTCTTTAGTTATTATGATATAAAGTTAAGTTCACTGAACTTGAAGAAAACCGATGAAATTGACATAAGATTTTAAGTTGAATCAATAACTGTTTTAACACAGTTTTAAGGCCTTTTGTGCTCGTTTGAGACAATTTGAAACACAAACAAACACAAAAGGTCGTTCAGTGGATGTATTAGGATGACTGGATACCACACGATACACACATGTGGCACACACCTGCAGGTCATGAGGTCTCTTGGGTAAAAACGCCTGTGTGACTCTAATGACCTGGAAGTCTACATACATTTATTCAAATCATCATCAGTCACTGGACTTTTCAGTACAACTAATTTTTCTAAGATCTTAAATGAGCCTGAAATTGGCAGCTACAGTTGAATTTACTCTTATTTTACTAGCTCTAACCCCCAAAACATTTGCAATTGACCTTGATGAGTCTGGCTTTATGTCAGACAGATGCATTGTGAACAATATTGGATTAGTCCTGGATATAAACGTTTTAGTTTAAACGTCCTGGAACTGCTTAACTTATTCATTTTCTTTGCCTTTTTGTTGTTTTTAAAACGTTCACTCCACTTGACTCCTTCATCATCACTTCCAAAAGTCGTGTAACATCCACGTGTCTGTAGTTGCACCAACAGGCAGGCTCTGCTCAATCTACAGACCTCGAGCGTCACCTGCAGACCAACATGGGGAATTTAAAATATATTATTATATGTTACCGGTTCTTTGATAAGTTACTCGGTCAGGTTAGATTTTTGCAGCAGTGTTTTACAGGATGATGCTTTGAACAGCTGTCTTTTCAACTTAATTTTCAATCTATGAAATCAAACTTTTGTTTTCCCAAGCTTGCAAGTTTTACTTTTTCAAATAATTAACTTCTTATTGATTCTTATCATTGTTATTATTATTATTATTATTATTATTATTATTATTATTGATAATGTTGTGAGTGAGCCTCTTATCATTTAACAGAATAATACATCATACAAACAGCACCAGAACTAAACAACAACAAGAGCAAGTTTTGCAGCCTTGTGACAAGTTTCAGCCTGATGGCGAGCTATCACCTTTCTGCCATCACTACCATACTGTTAATAATCAAAGGGAAGCTCTGAGGCTTTACATTTGTTATATATGTTATAATACAAGATTTCAGCGTTGAGGTACAATCAGGCTACATTCATGATTTCACACATGTAGCACACAACATGAGACTCTCTGTGTCAGACGAGTTCTCACATGTTGACTAAACTTTACAAACCGAGTCTCAAAATGACAACACAGCTCTGTGACGCAGGCAAAAACTAATTGATAACGCTGATGCTCCGTGTTCAGATCATTATACTGTCATTGGTCACGCGCACGCACGCTGTAAACAATACCATTGGCTGTAGAGTGTGACATCAGCCCACACGTGTTTCTCCTCGGATCTACATCGATCTTATAAGTGGCTTCTGTGAGGTCTGTTGTTTGGGCGTCGTAACGATGGAGAACTTTAATCCATGATGATGATCCATGAACAAAAGATTTAACAATACACTTACGTTATTCAAGAACTGCAGCCAAATGAAAAGAAAAGCCCTCATGCAAAACAGGTTGGACTACTGCGTTCCCGTCTACATTAACATAACAAGGAAGCTGTGGTTTTTCAACCAAATATGTCGTTTTGATTAATTTAGATAAGCAGTCTTGTTTCTGATAACTCATGCGTTTATCAGAGGACATTCAGTAACTTTGTTTTGTTCATGATCTGGTCATGTGATTGAGAAGAGATAACCTGATAAGACTGTGAGTTTCCAAAGCCGACAGCCAAGCCATGGAGCGCTCTGCTATTATCCTGCTGCTCAACATCTTCTCTGCCTTTACGCAATGTAAGTAAGAATTTTTAAGTTTCTTTAGAGAATACAAACAGAAGAAAAGATCAAAAAGTAGCCAGACTTTCTGTTATTCATCTTTATAGTTTTATGCCAGTACATTCATAATTGTACTATGTTTTTCAGTTCCCCATGAAATTACCTATATGGTCGGCTGCTTCGAGAATGGGACGACTGAAATACAGTATCAGTTTGACTCTGATGAGGTTCTACACGTGGATTTTAAAAGACAAACTGTTATATTCAGTGTGCCCAAAATGATTACAGACCAGACAGAAAAGATTTTTGCTGATTTGCATGTTTATAAAAATGCTTTAAAAGCCAAGAGGGTGTGTGCAGCATTTGGAGCATTCTTGAAAGTAGAGAAGAAACATCCACAAGAAGTAGAAGGTAAGTCGACATTTATCTCTGTACTGATGTGACTGATAAAATACTGATGAAGTTTGTAATTGTGTTTTGTTCAACTAAAGACATGCCTAGTAGCGTCCTGTACCCTGCAGAGGAAGTTCAGCTGGGAGTTACAAACAGACTCGTCTGCTTAGTGAATAACTTCTACCCTCCGGACATCAATGTCAGCTGGACCAGAAATGATCGTCCGGTGTCGGAGGGGGTGTCACTCAGTCGATATTATCCCAATAATGATCAAACGTTCCGCCAGTTCGCCTCCTTGACATTCACACCGAGGGAGGGGGACATTTACAGCTGCACTGTGGAGCACTCTGCCCTGGACAGGCCGATAACAAGGATCTGGGGTGATTATTTATCTCTTGAAGGCACTTCAAAAATAAAAATAATACAATTATTTGTTGTTAAAAACGTTCCTTGAATCTGTAATGACGCATATTTTCATATGTTCCTTCACAGAACCTGACCTGAGTCCGCAAAGTCTTGGACCAGATATTTTCTGTGGAGTGGGCCTTACTCTGGGTCTGTTGGGAGTCGCAGGTGGAACATTTTTGATGGTTAAAGGATGCCATGGACAATAATTTCTCTCCTTTAGAGAGATACACATAAGTGGTTATCTGTATTCATGGATAACTCAATAATGAATGAAATGACAGGATAAAGTGTGAAAACACATTTGTAAACAAAATATTAGGAGTGATTTGCATCTGCAGCTTCTTGCCTTACAATGAATGTACAATCAAAAACCAGGAAATACATATAGTAATCCATTTTATATTATAGGAAGTGCTGGATTTCCACACTGAACATAAATGTTCCTTATGGTGTGATAAAACATGTTATTTTATTGTTATTTAATTGTCTGGTGTTTCTGTTTGCCTTTGAGGTCATTGCAGTGTCTGTCTGCTCCGCTGTTATCTGTAACTTTGATACGTATGTTTCAATTATATGCTCAGTTATTTGTACATGTTTTATTTTTTCACATAATACACATTAAGTAATCAGGTAATCTGACTGGTTGCTTTTACAACCGTGACCTTGGTATAAAAAAAAAGAAAAAGAAACATAAAGTGTCAGAGACAATCACAGACATCACTAATTTAAAATTTAAGATCACCTAGTGGGATGAGACCTTCATAATTTAAAACCACTGATAATTTAATCAGTTTACAAAGGTGCAAAATAGTGAAAGGCGGTCTCTCCAAGTTCGGTGTTAATAACAGGGGTAACTATAGTTACACAGGCCTGAGATCTGATTTGATGAGAGTGAAGAAAAGTTGTCTACTGAGACAGTTTGAGAGTTTTTGTAATGTTGTAATGTGAGACTTTTACAAATAAAAACAAAGTATTTAATTATTTTATTATTTTTTCCTCCTGTTTCATATAGTACACAATGATGAGTACGATGTTCATCTCTTGTAAGAAATGCAAAGCACAACATTGAACTGCATCAGCAGTCAAGCCTCCACGTTTACTCAACTACATGTATCTGAAAGCTTTGGTTATTGTTTACAGATTAAATTTCTAGGTTCCTGATTCGAACTTCAGCTGGGTCTGGGCTGGTTTTCTCCGGGTACTCCAGCTTCCTCACACAGTACAAAGACGTGAACTTAATAGGCTTATTGATGACTCTAAATTGCCTGTAGGTGTGAATGTGAGTCGGCTGTGACAGGCTCCAGCCCCTGCGACCCTGATGAGGATAAGTGCTTACAGAAAATGGATGGATGATAAGTTTAAAATATGACACATTGCTACAGATTAAACTGTTCACTGTATATAAGGTAGTTAAACTATGCTTCTCATCCATGAGCTACAAAATGAAAATACTTGTTACACCATGATGCATCAGGAGTGAAAGTAGAGTACTTTACTTTTAATCATTTAAGTACACTTGTCTACTTGTACTCAACATTTTACATGCTGAAAATTTACTTCAAATGGAGGGTTGTTGCAGTGTGGTTTTACTACTTTTGCTTGATTTACTTAAGCAAAACACAAAAAATACTACAATAACTCTCCACTTGACATTCAGTCGTTCATAAAAGACTGAAAATGCACTTGTACATGTGTAATCATGTAAAATATGAAAGCAAAATTTGGGATGCCCACTGCTCCACTACTCTAGTCTGCATGTCGAAGTGTCCTTAGCTATCACCTTTCTGCCATCACTACCATACTGTTAATAATCAAAGGGAAGCTCTGAGGCTTTACATCTGTTATATATGTTATAATTCAAGATTTCAGCATTGAGGTACAATCAGGCTACATTCATGATTTCACACATGTAGCACACAACATGAGACTCTCTGTGTCAGACGAGTTCTCACATGTTGAATAAACTTTACAAACCGAGTCTCAAAATGACAACACAGCTCTGTGACGCAGGCAAAAACAAATTGATAACGCTGATGCTCCGTGTTCAGATCATTATACTGTCATTGGTCACGCGCACGCACGCTGTAAACAATACTACATCATCTACTACATCGCTCTCATAAGTGGCTTCTGTGAGGTCTGTTGTTTGGGCGTCGTAACGATGGAGAACTTTAATCCATGATGATGATCCATGAACAAAAGATTTAACAATACACTTACGTTATTCAAGAACTGCAGCCAAATTAAAAGAAAAGCTCTCATGCAAAACAGGTTGGACTACTGCGTTCCCGTCTACATTAACATAACAAGGAAGCTGTGGTTTTTCAACCAAATATGTCATTTTGATTTATTTAGATAAGCAGTCTTGTTTCTGATAACTCATGCGTTTATCAGAGGACATTCAGTAACTTTGTTTTGTTCATGATCTGGTCATGTGATTGAGAAGAGATAACCTGATCAGACTGTGAATTTCCAAAGCCGAAAGCCAAGCCATGGAGCACTCTGCTACTATCCTGCTGCTCAACATCTTTTCTGTATATATATAAGCATTTACTATTTACCATTTACTTGGAAAAAATGTGAAAAAAATAAAATAATAAATAAAGCAGTAAAAACCTTTTTTTGCTCTATAATAAGCACTATTGCCTGGAAATTTAACCCATTTCTCAATTTTCTGTGTGATCCATTATGTATATAATCAGAAGTTTCATGACTTTAGTTGCTTTAATTTAAGATGAACTAAAATACTTCACCAATAAATCAGCTCATTGATCAATACTGAGTCAGATTATGAATCACTTTAATAAATGATATGAAACTGTATAATGTTTGTGATAAATCTGTTTTCAGAGCTGAAACCAGGGTCAAAGAGGAACAAGACTGGTGTCAGGACAGCTGGACTGCTGCTGGTCATGTGTTTTGTTTTTTTTTACAAGAAGAAGAACAAGAGTGGTTTAGCCCTTTAGCCCTTCCTGTAACACCACACAGAAAATCATGTGGATAAATGGAACACATACTTTATGCCACACCTACTTCCAAAAATGTTGTTGAGCTGTGTTGCTGTGCTACTTCACTTCCTCATACGCTCAGAGTAAGATTGATTTACTTTCGATTTTTAATTTTGTTACCATGTGGATTTGCAGATTATTTCCACCGCTGTGTCTGCTCCTTTTATTTGCAAAAACAGGTAGGTAACATTAAAATTAAATCTTTGTCATAGATTAATTGCAGCAGTACTGCTGTTCAAAACAGCACATTGACAATGTCGACAGAGTGTGTGAGAATAGGTCAAAGCAATTTTCTACCTCATTTAATACTCCAATAATTGTTGTATTATGTTACAGACGCTCTCTTTGGTCATGGTTTTATTAGTTGCCAGTTCACATCCTTTGAGGATCTTGTTTATCTGGAGCGAATCTACATGAATAAGGAGCTTCTGCTCCAATTCAACAGCACTTTGGGAAAGTATACCGGCTACACAGAGCAAACAAAACAAATTGCAGATGACTTCAACAAAAACTCCACTTTTTTGAGAGAAGCAAAGAAGAATGAAGAGAAATGCAGAACCCACATGAAATGGATATTTGAAATGCTTTCGGGGACAGGTAATTTTGGTGATCAGAGCTGAAACCCTGGTAATTACAGTATAGTTATTTAATATATGTGTTGCTTCCTGAGTACCTATAGTAGGACAAATATGTAAGTACAAATGAAGAAACAACATTTGTGTTGAAGAGGTATTGAACATGTATTTTCTAAATTACTGAATACCTGTTTAATAATTACAGAGTTATGTAACAGTCAAATTTTATTGAGGTATATTGGACAAATGTAAGAATGGTTTTCGTTGATTTCAGTTGAGGAAATTGCTGTTACATCAGAACAAAGCATTAAAAATGTGAGGAAGATCCCTAATATTACAGTATAAGTGTGGAGCAAGCAAGGTGTAAAATAAGCAGTCCACTTTCCACTGTGATTACAGTGTAGTTAGGGGGTGGGGTGTGTTGTTTGTTTGATGGCTCTGAATCAAAGTCAGAGGCCTCTGGATAAGGCTGAATGAGGCTGGCTAAGACAACAACATTATCAGTCATTTGGAGTCGAGTTTCAGGCCACTTAGTGAATGAAGGTCCAATATTCACACTGTTTTAGCCCTGAGAGAAATATCTGGCTATCTTAAGCTTATAAATCAGTGGGAGTGGGAGTATATAGTGGGATTTTTTGTGTTTTTTCACTGGAATATCCAAAAGTGACATCATGAGAGTGAGCTCAGTGAACCAAAACAGTAAAGTTGTGGGCTGGACAACAATGAGCTGAAACTCACTCAAAGGCGGCTGCAGACTGAGGTGATAATTTCTCTGTAGGTTCACTGTTACTAATGACTATGTTAGAAATATTGTTTTAAGCAACTTTAAAGGAGATTTCTGCAGCTGATATAGAATAGAATAGTTGCTGTAATATTAGTGCTAATATTTTTTTCTAGGTTATTAAGTTATTAACCACTAATTATTTTAATATCCATTATGAAATTAAGTGTACTTTCTGTACTTTCCTGTTAGGTGATAGATATCCAGTAGTATATGCCATATATTTACAATGTAATTTGCAGGTAGTCTTGAGTGTTACAGAAACTCTTAGCATTATTGGTGCATGATAAGAGACCGTCTAAGGATCTATAATTTCATGATGCTCATAACTTGTTTTGTGTATTTGTTCCTCCCCCAAGTCGAGCCATATGTCAGGCTGAAGTCAGTCAAGGCAGTGGGCAGCAGAAATCCAAGCATGCTCGTCTGCAGTGCTTACAGCTTTTATCCCAAACGAATCCGAATTACTTGGCTGAGGAACGGACAAGAGGCGACATCTGATGTGTCGTCCACTGAAGAACTGTCCAATGGGAATTGGTTCTACCAGATCCACTCATACCTGGAGTTTACACCCAGATCAGGAGATAAAATTTCCTGTATGGTGGAGCACGCCAGCTTGAAGCAGCCCAAGATTTATGACTGGGGTAAGAGGGTGACATGAAGTACGACAGGTTATACTGGATTAAAGATTAACAGGGCAAAATTGTTCTTGGACCTCATTCTGCTGTTCTGTATCAATGATAACATACCACTTTGTGCTAATTGTGTTTTCAGAGGAGGTGACAGATGAGTCAGAGAGGAACAAGACTGCTGTTGGTGCAGCTGGGCTGCTGCTGGGTCTGGTGTTCTTCATAACTGGGCTGATTTACTTCAAGAAGAACGCTGCTGGTAAGAGACCAAATTAACAAATAAACAAAACAAAAAAAATCAACAAAGTCAAATATTTTAGACTTTTAGTGTTAGCACTGAGGCAAATAGTCCGTGGAGATAAATAGTTCTCATTTAAAGACTATAAAGACAGAAACAGAACATTGTTCTTCTGATGCCATTATACAACAGTTCTTACTACCTGAAAAAAACTTTTGCATCACTGCTGGGAGTCCCTGAATTGATGCATTTGTGTCAGAAAAGATTTATTGTTTAATTAGCCTAAAAGGAAGTCATGAAAAGTTTTTAGTTTTTTACAAATTATTGTGACTATGTGTTTTTCTTTTTGTTTTTATTCTAGGGCGGGTGTTGGTTCCACAAAGTTAAGATTTGTATTGAAAGGGGCTTCCTGGTGTGTACCCCATGTATCAAAGAGTCCTTACTGCAGTGGCCTGGGTCCAATTCAATTAAATTCCTATAGCTTTTTGCTGCACATCATCCTCCCCTTCTCTCTTTCTCTCTCTCTCTCTCTCTCTCTCCACTCTTCCAGTTTAACTTCAGCTGCACTAGCCAATAGAGGCAGAAGCCCACAAAAATATATAGGAAAAAGGAGGATCCGGCGAAGGATCAAACAAAAAGGATAAATAAGAAGACTTTAAGTGAATTATTGAGGGGCTGATATGCTACACACAGTATCTACAGGAATCATTTATGTTGTAATGTTAACTTTATCAAATGTAAGCTTTAATCAAAATTTGGGGGAAAACAGTTTGTTCACTGCTAACATCTAGCTGTTCACCTGCAGACATTAAACAATATGTAAATGTACCTGTCACTTCGGTCGGTTAAGAGCCAGATCTTGTCCTTATTCTTCAATGCTTCTGCTAACAACAGTCTGCTCATGACAATCAGTGCACAGCACAGGATTTGTCACTCCCCTGCTGGGGCTCAGCCTGCCAGCTGCTGTGCAGAACACCGACTCCACCCAGCCAGCTGAGATACAAAGGGAAATTCCCCAATGTCCTCTTTTTTTCCCCCTCATTTTAATAGTTAACAACTATTATATATTTATATTTTATATATTTATTATATATATTATACATTTGTTGTATAATTGTATGTTTTCTATATATTTTAAAAACAAGTTGACATTGTTTTAAAATGGATGACTTAATATGATTTCAGTTGGATAGTTGGCGAGATCATTGTGATGAAGGATCAGTGTGTCTACTCACACTCCACAAACAGAGAAATTTATAATTGGATAATCTCCCGAATTATACTGAATGTGTGCGGTTAGATTTTTTCCTTGCATTGCATGTATCCTATTAACTTAAAGTACATAAAACCTACTGTTACAATAGTTTTGTGATTACATTTTTATTTTGTTGTGTATATTCTTTTTCTTCTTACCTAAAAATAGGGGTATTATTCTTATTTTGACAACAACAGCATCATTCATGTTACTGAAGTAAATCTTAAGGGATTTTAGCATTCTGGTTTCTGTTGTCTGATGGTTATATGTTACAAATTCAAGTGTCTAACTACAGTGAAATAAATCCCTACAAACAACAAAACTACTACTACTATTACTACTTCCTAAGCTATTCTTATAAAATTAAGGTCATGACTGAAAAAGTTTTAAAAGAAACAGTCAGTTGAAGAAAAGGGAGGCTATCTGACACGTAGTAAGGAAAGAGAAATAACTGACATGAGTAACACACCTACAGTAGCGTTTTTTATAATACTAATGAACCTCCATGCGCAGAATCAACATACATTCATCTTTCTATGGTTGAGTTGACTTAGTTGCCATTAATGAATCTGTTTTTTGCTTATTTTTCTCTCTTTGCTTTTTACTCTCATTTTATAGAGTTGGTTGAAATTAAAATTTCAGCTGAGGTTGTCATTGCTTATTTGTGTTGCTGTTCAAACTAGTACACAGACATTACGCAAACAAACTAAAGACAGCTAATAACATTACTCAGGCAGGAACATTAAGTTTTTGGTGCCATCAAGATCTCTATATGTTGATTTACTGTGTCACAGCCCACCTCACTAACTGCAACAAGGTGGTGACGAAGAAAGTAGATTTATTTACAAAAACAACAAATTACAAAAGGTGTAGATATCAGTAAGTGTAAAGCATGCATGGGTGTGTGACGGTGTGTATGAGGAGAACAGAAAAGAAAACATGCTGTCGTCATGCCAGAACCGGAACCAGAGCAAAGCAGCCAAGCAGTGAGCATCTGCGGGATTATAGAGCCATGCAGCTCATGTGGCTGATCAGCATCACTCAACACAACAAGGAGAGCAACAGGGACACCTAGTGGAGAGGTGGAGGGGTTGTCACAATTGACAATTAGAGAACACTATCACCTAAATGTATTATACTGGATGCTGACACGGAGCGGAGTCAGTGTCATGCCAGAACCAGAGCTGAGCAAGCTGTCGATGTAACCGGGCTCAGAAGCATGTATGGACATAATGGCAGAGGCGAAGAGACTCAAGAAAATATGATGGAGATAGCTAAGAAGATACCTAAAGACACCTAAAGTCAGAAAAGCCTGCAGGGATTCACATGAGGACCAAATCCAATGGGGATATATCTGCATGTGCTGACATATCCTTAAATGACTCAACTGAAGGCAATGTAGTTTTCTTCTGTACATATCTACAACACATCACATCTTTGTGACCCACTTTCATCTCTGCTGGCCTCCACTAGGATGCATGGGAATAGTGGCTCTCTGCGTTGTCTTACAGACAAGATGTGGCATTGCTGGGCTGTAGCCCCTCAACAAGGTTAAACAGATTGGTCTCACCTTGTTTATAACACCCACGATATATCGGGACAGAAATGCTGCATTGGTGGACTTCTGTTTTGTCACACTACATGGGATAGACTGGTTTACTCTCTGCTCATTTTAGTTTCCAACAGGAATGGACTGTTACTGTGTTCATATAATGTGGTCTGTGGAGGCTCTTGGGGTTTTAGAGTTACACAGAAGGGCAGTTTAAAACATTAATTAGTGGAATGCTATCAGTGGTTCACAACTGGGATTACACCACTTTTGAGGCCCCCAGATGAATAAATTAGGTAATTTGTTGTGTATATGTGAATCCTCCTTCATCAATGAGTAGAAATAGTAGACATATTATTTAATGTTTTCTCATCTTCTAATCATCATTGATTAATCACTTAATATTTCTGCAATATGTCAGAATATACTAGCTCTGGTGCATATTTGCTTTTTTTTGGAGTCTTCAATGATAATAAACTACATTTCTCTACAATGAACGACTTGAGCTTGAGCTTGATTGGAAATTTTCAATACATTTCAATGTTTTCTGACATTTTATAGAACAAACAATCAACATAACAGTCTTTTTCAACTACTTTTGCAGCAAAGACAAACTTTAAATCAATGAAGATTATGATTTATTATTTCAGATTAACCAGGCAGTGTGTAAAGTAGTTCTAAATTAAGTTCTGAATCTATAATTTGCTATTAATATTTATGTACTTTTACCAAGCAGTAATCTCTGTGGCTGTGAAGTGAAGCCTATGCAGAAGTGCCAAAAACTGGCTGGCTACAGACCAAGTCAGTCTCCATAGGCCCCCATATTAAAATGTCCAACTTCACAGCAGAAATAAACATGTTTACAGCCTGGTACATGAAAAACAGTTTTGGTCTCTATAGCTATATTTCATGACAGCTGTATTGAGTGATTTTTTTAAACTGACCTGTTCAAATTATATAAAGGCTAAAAGTTATGCATAATTAAGAGTTTGGACTAGTGTGTCAATGTTGCCTGTGAGACATCTTCCAGGGCTTTATTCCCCCTTTTAACGGCTCCTCTTTATGCGCATGCGCTCTCTGGAATAATGAGCCGCTTTGGGTTTTATTTTATTTTTCTCTTCTTGCTATATAAAAGCCCGAGTTTGATCCTTTTCTTGTGTTTCGCCATTTATGTTTACATCCATTACAGAACAAGATGAAAGGACGGACATGAGAGGGGACAGATTTGATGTAAATTGATGATATCTTGTGATTTCCTGAAGATGTGATGTCTTTGCAGCGTTCATGAATTTAAAAACACGTCATGAGCTGTCTCGTCCTTGTCTCTGCAGATCTGTGTGGCGTCAGTCTGCAGTGATGGACTGTGCTGTTCCCGTCTCGGAGGTCGTCCCCAAAAAACCATCATCAAAACACCGGAGAGGGTTACGTTGATAAGACGCAGGAGATGTTTGATAAGAGGCTGTTATAAACACAGATACAGACAGAGGATGTCTGCAGACAGCCTGCGTTTAACCACCGCAGGGAAGGAGTCAGCTAAACAACTGGTAAGATTTAAAGACTTGCTGTATAGTCAATATTTGTTCTTAACTATGTGTGCCAACAGGTGAAATAACCTGTACTATATTTAAATATGTGCATGTGGAGGCTCATTTCTTGGCTACTTATCCAGTGATGGAGAGTAAGTAGCCTACTGTACATCAGGTCAGGACATTTCAAACTACTTCTAACTACTCTGCTACATTTCAGAGGGATTTTTTTAACCTTTTACTCCACTGCCATAGTCAGTAGTTACTTTTAAAACCTATAATGAGCATATAAAATGTGATATACAGTAAATACAAACAGTAATTTAGTCAAATAAAACCCAATAATTCGGACAACTACAACATAAAATCCCGTTTAAATATTAATACATCAACTGTAACCAATAGAATACATAATGACAGACCATTTTGCCTGAATATGGTTTAATTTTGTACTTAAAGTAATTTTTGCTGATAATATGTATGCACTTTTAATGGAGTATCTTCTACAGAGTGGCATTGCTACTTTTATTTATGTTAAGTATCTAAATTATCTCTTCCATTACTGCTCTAGTCTACGTTAGTCTGTGTTATTCTACTTTACTTTATTCTACAATTGTTCTCTAAACTATGGCTATTCTAGTTTACTGTACCTCACCTTATCTTATTCTACTCTACACCACCTGACCACATTCTGCATCCATCTATTTTACTCCAACTTACCTTGCTTTCTTTTTCTCCTCTTCTTCACTCTACTTTACCTTGTATAATTGACTGTCCACGCTACCTTATTCTACTCTCTATTTCAGGATAAAAATTCAAACTTACATGTCTACTGGGGGAATAACATCAAATTTAGCAACAATTGAACAAAATTGAAGGTCCCTTATTGTAGAAAGTTTTTTTTAATGTTTTTTTATTAAAACATCCTGTATATATAACACTCAGTCCTGGGAGAAATTCAGGCAGTATTCATAAACTGTGTCTTTAAACGAGCTGTCAGGACTTCTGTATTCAAGTTTACCTCACTCTGATGTTCTTTACACACCTCTACTCTAGCTTGAAGAAAAAATAGATGAATCAATCATGAAAACAATCATTCATTGTGGTTCTTTTCATTTTAGGATACAAAGTCAGACTTACATGTCTACTAGGTGAATAACATCATGAATTTAGAACAAAATTAAAGGTCAAAGGTAAAAGGTTTTTCATTATAATGCAGGTCCTATATAAATGCTGTGTAAATGTCAAACACTCAGTCCTGGGAGAAACTGTGTCTTTAAACAAGCTGTTAGGACTTCTGTAAGGTTGTGATGTCACAACTGTGCAGTCATTACCCACAGCCATGCTCTGAGCACGGCCCACCTGGACCAACCGACCAGGTAGGTTACAATCTGCTACTTGTGGTTGGCCTGATACAGCAGTATGCAAGCGAGAGACTATATTGAGATGGTTTTTGGTACTTAAAACCTTCTTCTTCTTCTTCTTCTTCTTCTTCTTCTTCTTCTTCTAGATATCAAAATTTAAAATTGAATACCGGACAGTAAGAGTGTAAAATGTGGGACCTTTAACTTTAAACTGACTGGAGCTGACTTACATTATGTTAATTTTTGTACATCACTATATTTTTTTCAGTCTGTAAACTAATGTTTTATTTTTTGTTTGTTTGTTTGTCTTCTCCACAGTTCTTCTCTGACAACACGTAGCAGTCACCCTGTTGAGACTGGATCAATGGGTGTCTCATTGTCAGTTTGGCTGATCAGCAGGGCGGACGACAGCCGTCCCTCCTCTTCATCAGCGTTCCCTCTGCTGGCTGTCCCGACCTCCTCTCGCCTCAGGGTCATCCTGAACTCCTCTCCGGTCGCTCCAGGAGACGGTCGCTCACACTGGAGCTCAGTCCACCGCTCGCCTCACTTCCTGCTGTCTTCCTGCAAACAGGAAGTGACACGTTCACCCGTTGAGCGGAGCAGCGATGGGGTGAGGGCAGAAATGGGGGTGAAGAGCGGGCTTCATGTCTGGGAGGTGTTGTGGAAGCCAAACCACAGAGGGAGTCACGCCGTCTTGGGCATTTCCAGGCAGAGCTGCCCTCTGCAGGCCTCAGGGTACAACGTGCTGGTTGGTGGAGACTCGCAGTCCTGGGGCTGGGAGCTCAAAACCAATCAGCTCTGGCATGCTGGACAGAGTCTGGGACTTTACCCAGGAAAGAGGACAGGGTGTCACTCTGAGGCTGCAGAGGATTTTAGGCCACGGTCTTCCACTTCAACAAAGATGGCACAGACACCTCTCCCCATCCCTGAGAGCATCCTGCTGGTCCTGGATGCTGACGCAGGGACTCTGGGATTCGTTGTTGACGGCAGCTTCCTCGGTGTAGCTTTCAAAGACCTCCCTCGTGGAGTGGAGCTGTTCCCAGCAGTGAGCAGTGTGAGAGGAGGAGCCAGCATAAGACTACGATACCTGAACGGTGCCACACGTGAGTGTCAGGTTTTTACACAGATCTGCTTCAGGCTTATGAAACATATATATATAGCTAACTTTCTCTTTCCTTTCCAGGTGATCCCCCTGCTCTGCTGGCTTTATCTGGACTGACAATCAGACAGTATTTAGGGCAACAGAGGCACAATCAAATGCACAAACTGCCTCTGCCCCCTCGTCTCCAGCACTACCTGCTTTCAAATCAATAATGTACACTTTTACTTGTACACACATGCACACAATAGGAACTATTTTGTCAAATTTCCCTTTTATATGAAAAATGATTTACAAATGTATTTATTATTCATCTTATTTATTGCAATGTAATATATAAATAGTTTACTCTGCAGAGCAAATCTGGGGGTTGTTGTTTTTTCATGTCTTTAACTGCCTGTTTTTGCCTTTGTGTATAAAATAAACAACTCCCACTTAAATTTGACCTTGTTATTATTGAATCACATTCAGTAAAATGGAGATGGTGAGGTTCCCATAAAACATATTAATGGTGCCTTAAATGCCATGATATAGATGCTTATTTTGCTCATTAATAACTCCAAAATATAACACGTAAAATGAATTTCTGAATTAATCTATATTGTTCAATGATAAGAAACTGCTTAAATATAGTTGTATCTTTAAATGAGCATCTGTGTGGTCAGATTAGAAGTAAAGATGACTCAGATTCCTGGCTGATAGCAGCTCACCTGCCTTAATGCCAAATATTTTTAAATTATAATTAAAACACTTATCGTGGGGTCCGTCCCCCCCCCCAAGCAACTTTTGAAGGTTGGAAGTATGCACTCAGCCTAACAGTAATGGAAAATATTTGTTGGGTAGCACTGCTTAAAAGTCCTGATACAAAGTGCTAAATAGTATCAGAGGTACATTTACTTAAGTACCATACTTTACAGTTTTAAGGTACTTGCATTTTCAGTACTTATATTATTATAACTTAAGTCCTTAGCTTCTAAAATATAATATATATTTTTTGTTTAAGTAACATTTTGAATGCACATTGTGTACTTGTAATGGAGTGTTTTTTTACATTGTGGTATGCTACTTTTATTCAAGTGTTAAAAGCATGCACATTTTTATTATTCTTTTTTTAAATATGAAGTATTTGCAGTAAAACTTGAAGCTAGTCATTCAACAGATCCCATACACATAGTGTTTAAAATAGTAATAAGGAAAAATATAAATAAAGCTGGGGTCTAAAATTAATCATCATACTGCCCTCTAGTTAATTCAGAAGTGAAAATAAAAACACAAAAGTCAACTTTTGTAAGTGCACTGTTTGGTTGAGTTTGTGTTCATTTTCTGAATTCACTTTGATAAAAGTAAATATAATGTCTAAATATGTTTTTTTCTGGGTCTTTTGTTCTACGTTTTTGTCTGTTTAGCTGATGATAATCAATTAAAATAGTCTAAATTTAGCCAAACAACGCGTTTTAAGGGCATTTTGTAAAGACCATGGCAAAGACTACTCAGTACTTAACACTGTTGTCATGACAACAGAGGGACAATTGTGAATGGGCGCGCAAAAGCGGGCACGTGATACGTGTCTGGCCAACGGACAAGCTGCTGATACAGAAAAGGTTTAACTGCTTTTAATTAAATATCAACGTTTACTAATGATACTTACTGTTCAAGCTTTCCTATAAAAAGTCCTGCTCCCTCCTGTAAGTATATGTTAGCTAACTAAATGAAGACAATAACAATAGCTTGCTTAGCTAAATGGCGGCTAACCTGGACTAGCTCCACTTTGTTGGTTACTATAGTAACCTAAACAACTAACTAGCTGGCCTGCTAGCTTGTTATATAGTGTGTAGACAACATGTACACTGTGAAACTTGAACTATATTTTTAGTTATTCTGTGTATTTTACTTTGAGAAAAGTGACTACAGTGTATGGCTTTGTCTTATCTCGCAGCTGTGACCCATTACAAGGGCCAGTCTAGAGTCTGGCTAGTGTAAATAACTGTTTTAATGAGTTTCTTCAAAAGGTTTCTCTGTCTTTATAATGAGAAGTTTCTATTATAATGAGATGTTTTCGTGGTTAAAATAAGGGTCTGATTCCTCATTATGCGAGCTGAAATACATGACCTGATATTCTTTGTAATGATGTCTTACATATTACGGCTGTATGCTCATATTGTCTTCTTAATCTCATTTTATTCTTACTCTGCTGAATAAATCAAAGACAAAAACAAACTTGGAGAAACTTTATTCATTTGTTCATTTCCCACTGGAAATTTGTCCACATATAGCTACTCAAATAACTGGTATAGTTAAAGCTTTAAATTCAACTGTCTTTATCTAGGATTAACCGGTCATGGCAGACCTGGAAAGTCACAGAGGAGGAGGATTAGGAGGAGGTGGATTAGTTTTTGGTCCCCAGGCCATAATGGGAGATGGGGAAGAGGAGGAAGACTTACCTGAGGTATGGTTAGATGTCACTCACTAGCAGAGTATATATACTATATACTCTCATAGTTGCAGCAGTCAGATGCTATTTTTATTTTTTTAAAGATATTTTTTGGGGTTTTTGGGCTTTAATTGACAGATACAGCGTAAGAGTGACAGGAAAGTGGGGAGAGAAAGGGGGGATGACATGCAGCAAATGGCAACAGGTCGGAGTCGAACCCTGGGCCGCTGCAGCAAGGACTGAGCCTTTGTACATCTCCACCTACTGAGCTAAACCGGCACCCCTGTATTTGTATGTTTACCACCAGGTTTTACTGAGTGTTTTAGCCCAGCATGGACAGGTGGGCCTCTGCTTCTATGATAGTAAGGACTCATCTTTACACTATATGATAGACACTCCTGACAACTACAAGCTCCACCTGCTGGCCAGAGGTAAACACAACACAGCCAGATTTTCAACAGTGTAGATATGTATATAAACTGACACTTGTGCTTGCCTTACTATACTGTATGTAGCTCATACCTCCTTTTTTCTGTTGTTTAGTCATCCAGGAGGTCAGTCCCCATGTAGTAATTACTAGTGCAAAGCAGGAGCTCTGCATGACTCGCTTCCTGCAACAACTCGGTGAGTTCTGGGAGACAAGATTATTTCAGCACCCCCGGAGACAGAAAAATGCCACACAGTCTTGTTTTGACATGGTATGAGACAAGTAGTTTCTGGGTCAAGGGAATGAAATTAGATTAGGGATGCTTGACACAGCTAGTGTCAAGCATCCCTAATCTAGTGTGATAAGGGAGAAGAGAGATTGTAAAGATATCATACACAGCTTTATAAGGCTTTCAGTGATACAGTACCATGTGAAACCACTACTTACCACTGATAATAACTCTTTCTTTTCAAACTCCCCCCTGTTGTATCCCAGGTTCAAACCCAGACTACAAACCAGAGGTGGTTACTTATCCATATGTTGACTTTGGTAAACAAACACCCACCCATAATATCCAAATGTCATCTGTAATGATTTATGCATTATATTTGCATGATTTCCCACAATGAACAGCTTGATTTTGAGTCAGTTTTGTTGCAGGTCTGGAGGTTGGTAAGCAGAGGCTACTTTCTGCCCATCTGCCTTTCCTTCCTGCCTCCATTTCAGAGAGAGACAAAATGTCCTACCTCTCCTCCTGTATCTCCTTTGACTCGCCCCTAATGGTGAGCCAGTTGTCTACATACCATCCTATCCATCAATCCATCACTGTGATGGTGAGCTGATCATGAACTGTCCATCATTTCTTTGTGTTTATGTGTGTGTGTGTACATCCGGTGTGTAGCTCAGGGCAGTGGGCGCTCTGCTAAAATGTCTGGACAGGAGGAGAGTAGGAGTGGAGCTGGAAGACAGCAGTGTTGGAGTTCCTATCCTACAGTTTCACACCTACACACTGTAAGACACACATTAATGTAGCTATGCACACACACACACACACAGGACTGTGATTACACATTTTTATAATGAGTTTTATCAATGAAGAGTGATTTTGTGCTGCTCTGTATTTAACCACGCAGGTTTTAATCTGTCTAACAGGAAGCAGTGGCATCATGTTTTAATATATGTACATTTATGTGATGCAGATTTTTTTATGAATGGAAAAAGTTGCTTCCCTGAATGAGATTTGTTTCTTCCCAAAAATAGTAAAGGTGTTGTTTGCATTGACCGCGACACCTACAGGTAAGAGTCCTAGTCTCTACGTAAATGATCTTTGTCCAATATACTGAAGCTGACACTGATCTCCCAAATTAATCGTTCCACGGCTAAAACCTACAGTGCATCTATTTAGTGCATTTTAATTCCACTATTACTTGTAAACGAAGACTAGCTTTCATTTTAATTTTACTCTCCTGCCCTAATGTTAGATATTTCTGAACTTAAGCTCTGTGTTATACCTTTGTTTTCTTTTTGTTGTATTTTTTTATTTGTTATTGCAGTTTGCCACCTTTTTGGTAAGCATTGTATTTCTTAGTAACTAAATAAATACATATAATGTGTTAAATTATATAAAATGTGGTATTCAAATCTAATTTATTATCAGGTGAGTCAGGTAAAAATCAAACAGAAGAGACAAAGAGATGATGAGTGGTGGTTGGGAGGTCATCATAGATTTTGTGTTTGTTCTAGTGTACTGCAGATCTTCAAATCAGAATTTCATCCATCAGTGTACAAGCTGCACTCAGGTGAAAAGGAAGGACTCAGTCTTTATGGTAAGCAGCTCTGAAGTCATCAGTCTGTCTTATGTAATGGTCTTTAAATGAACTGTTTGTTTGTTTGTGTTGTGTGGCGCAGGGATACTGAACCGCTGCAGGTGCAAGTTTGGCTCCAAACTACTACGGTGAGAAACACCTCCTGCTAGAGTAAAAGAGAATATTAAGCTTTTATTATAACAAGCTATTACTTCTTTCTGCATGTCTATCTGGATTAACTAAACGATGTGTTAACCACCACGCAACTGTGCCACATTTATTAAATTTGTATCAGAAACTGATGTCAGATAACTCTAATAATGCTCCTGCTAGTATTATGACTACTGCTAATAGGCAGGGCAAGTTTACAGAAGGATTACTAAACAGTGGAAATTCAAAGCACTCTATATCATGCATAAAAGGCAATAATAAAACTAAATAAAATATCAGGAGCATTAGAGACAAACACCACCAGCAACAACATTTGTTTGCATTTCAAGATTTGCATAACGCTGCTTGTATCTATGGCAACAAGATAAATGTCAGCTTTTCCACAATAACGCATCATCTGTTTTTGGTACTGTAACAAATGATATTACCCTGATTTTAATTCCATGTTTTGGTTATTGTGGGAATGTACATTTATGTAATACAACAACACTCTGCAGCCACGTCCTGTATAGTCCATCAGCATGTCACACAAAACAAGATTAGTGGGTTGACTAACTAACTTCAGGGGTTAAACCAGTCATTGCTAACCAACTCTGCAAGTGAAAACCTGTTTTCTTTTTCTTCAGGCTTATTAAAACTTATACAGTGTCCACATCCTCATGCCTCAACTGTGAGAGAAAAATGGAGCTGCCATTTCTATAAAATACACAAAACACAGAAATTTTGCACTCATGTTAAAGTAACTCAAGAACACAGAAAGATGTGTTTACAAACCACAGATGATTTTTCTTTCCATATATAGTTAACTCTGATAGCTCTGGTTATTGTCACAGACAATGCAGGCTAGTTTGTACTATTTTCTTTATATGGGTATCAAATATAAGTCTAAGTTTAATGTCCTCTCGTCTCTCAGCCAGTGGTTTCTGCGGCCAACCCAGGACCTGGCGGTGTTACACCGAAGACAGGAAGTGATACGATTCTTCACATCACCACGAAACTCCGACGCCCTGAGCACCCTGCAGTCATCACTACGCAACATCAGTAACATACCAGTAATTACTCTGACCAGTGGGCTGTTCTTTCTTCACATCTGTGACCATTTATCCCCTTACCTGCTACATCACCACCTGAAAATAGAAATTATGACTCAGCCTAAAGCCATTTGGTGTGTTTGTGTGTGTTAGACTTATCTGCGCAGGATGTCTCTCTCAAACACCAAAGTGACCGACTGGCAGAGTCTCTACAAGGTTGGAGCCACAGTATGACCCTACACATCTTATCCATGTATCCTGTTAAACCTGTACAAAATGTTTCATTTGTGTGTGTTTCTTAGACCGTGTACAATGCGGTGTGTATCAGGGACACAGTGCGACGCCTCCCTCAGTCCATTCAGCTCTTTCGTGATATCAGTGAAGGGTTCTCTGATGACCTCCACTATATTGCCTCCCTCATCAGCCGAGTTGTGAGTCACAGACATTAATACACAGCTGTAAATCTGAGGCTTTTGTTGCCACGCTCACTAGTTCACAAGTGTTTTGCAGACTGTTGAGTGTTAATGAGCTTGACTCCATCTCTGATTAAAAACATGTAGGTGGATTTTGAAACCAGCACAGCTGAGAACCGCTTCACCATCAAACCAAATGTGGACCCGGCGATTGATGAGAGTAAGCGCCTCCATACTGGATTCAAAACTGGAGCAGTTAGTCATATAATATGTGCTGATGAGTTTACATGGTGGTTGATTTAAAGTTTTAACAATGCGTCCTCCCTCTGTCAGAGAAAAGGAGGATGATGGGGTTGTCTGACTTCCTGACAGATGTAGCCAGAAGAGAGCTGGAACACCTGGACGCTCGCATCCCCTCCTGCTGCGTCATCTACATCCCCCTGGTCTGACCTTTATGTTTACACAGTTATCAGCTGAAACAGTATATATCTCTCCAACAACTGCTACTTCTCTGACTTGCGCCTGCATGTACTGTTTTATTGGTGTGACTCATACTATCAGATGTGGTGAAATTGTTGCGCCACCTATATATTTATGTATCTTATATCACTGTTTAATTCTGCTTACAGATTGGATTCCTGCTCTCTGTCCCTCGCCTGCCCAGCATGTTGAAAAAAGAGGATTTTGAGATAGAGGGACTTGACTTTATGGTTTGTGTATAATCTTGTCAGCGTGTTACTTTTGTTTGTTTGTGTTCATCAAATGAAAAATGTGTTGCTCGTGTACTCGTCCTTTTCTTTGTGGGTTAGTTTCTGTCAGAGGACCGCCTGCACTACCGCAGCCAGAGAACCAAAGAGCTAGACGACCTCCTGGGAGACTTACACTGTGACATTCGAGGTCTTTTACCTTCTTACTATCAAAAAACGTTGACCTGATGGCTGTGTACATGACATATATAAATTACCACTACCACTGAAGCGTCTCCTGATGGTATACTTCCTGTTTCTCAGACATGGAGAGGGCAGTAATGACACAGTTGCAGAACACAATCCTCGAGAGGAGCGAGTCCCTCTACAAGGTTGGTGTGCATCACTGCGCACTTCCCAGTGTTTAAAACAACTCCCACTCTGATAAAACGATTGTTGGCATGAAAGTAACTCTGTTAATGTGTGTGGGTGGAGTTGGTTGTGATTAGTAATGAGTGTTACCTTGGGTTATGTTGTACATTTTGATTATGAAACAGGTCCTAACGATCCTGAAGTTCTGTTCAAGAGCTGTTATATTTGTCTCATGACAGATGAGTATGCTGCTAATTCAAGCTCTAATTGCACATTTTATTGTGTTTTTTTAGAAATGATGATGAATTATTGTGTTTACGATATTGTAACTGTGTTTTTTTGCTAGCTATTAGCGAGACATGGCAATTAAATGAATGTAAAATGAACAATGAGCTTTATTAAAAAACAGACATGAAGGGTTTCAAACTTATTACACTCTATTAAATTGATACTCAAATGTCTCTTTTAGATTCCTGTAACCTCAAGTATCCAAACGCCCAAAGACATATCTCAGACGGCTCCTGGAACATAATCCACTTCTTTTCTGTCCATCTGTATGCTCACTATAATCCTAAAACTCATATTTTCAACCAGAATGTGGTTAAATGTGCCACTTCTTTCTCAGTTCATGTGCATAATCCTTGTGAGCTCTAAGTTTGTGAACACTAGAGCTAACTGCTTGGGCCTCATTCATTCAGAAAACCTGCTCTGTTCAGGACAGTGAGTTAGATGTGTGCGTTGTGTAGGTTTTGGATCGCATCGCTGAGCTGGACTGTCTGATGGCTATGAGCAGCGCCTCCCAAGAGTATGGCTACACCTCACCCACATTAGCCAGCCACAGGAGGATAACAGTCACACAGGGCAGGTAGGCTCACACACTAGACGGTACGTCTGACCACTAACAACACACACATATAACATACATAAACACAAATAAAGTGGTATTTAATAATGTAGCACAAGACTGATCAATGTCTGTCTGATTTTATAGACACCCGCTATTAGAGTTGTGCTCTCCTTTGTTTGTGGCCAACTCCTTCCAGAGTTCAGAGTCGCAGGGCAGAGTCAAGATCATCACTGGCCCTAACTCATCTGGCAAGAGCATCTACCTCAAACAGGTTAAAATAGAACAATTACAATCAAGTTTGATCATCTCAGTTAGAGGTTCTATAATGAACTGTTTCTAGCTCAATTATACTGAATCTTTTGGGTCACTTTGCCCAGTGACACAGTTTTGACATGTCTGTTTCTGTATGTGACCTAACGTGTGTGTTTCAGTTTCATAATTACCTCAAATTGGCTCCTCGTTGAGGTTTGGTAGGTTTTGGGGCCAAACATGCATTTTTTTCTTTTGCAGCGCAAAGTGATAAGCTGTATTCAGGCACGCAGGTATAGCAAAACTAAGAAACACAAGAACACTGGAGTTATACAAGTGGTAGACAATACTCCATCCATCCACTTTCTATAACCGCTTATCCTCATCAGGGTCACGATGGGGCTGGAGCCTATCCCCGCTGACTTAGGGCGAGAGGCAGGGTACACGTTAGACAAGTTGCCAGCTCATCACAGGGCACATAGAGACAAACGACCATTCACACTCACATTCACACCTACGGACAATTTAGAGTCACCAGTTAACCTATTAAGTACTCTGAGTAACAAACACAGGGAGCATGCATACTCCACACAGAAAGGTGCCAGCCACAGTTCAAACAAGGAACAGTGCTAACCGCTGCACCACTGTGCATATAATCTGCCTTCATCATCAGTTTCTTCAGCACCAGCAGTTGCACTACAGAGTACTACTAACCTCACCGCTTTGCGAGTTAATGACAGCCGTCATGATGTACAAGATTTCCAAACATTTTGATAATTAATCATTAGAAGAAGCCTTGAAGCTGTAATTCACAACTTCATCAGAAAACTTGTTGAGAGGGCTGTAATTAAGGGTGACAGTAAAGTTTCTTAATGAGACTCCATTGGGGGGAGTTTCAAACTCCAGGCTGCTAATGAGACTCACTGATGTGACTCCTCTAAACCATTTTGCTTACGTACACAGCACTTGACTTTTAACTGAACCTGCTTTCTGATGTGACTTTGTCAGGTGGGTCTGATTGTGTTCATGGCTCTGATTGGCTCAGACGTCCCAGCAAAGGAGGCAGAGATTGGTCTGGTGGATGGGATCTTTACCCGCATGCAGAGCAGAGAGTCTGTGTCTGTGGGTCTCAGCACCTTCATGATAGACCTCAACCAGGTGCCTAACACACACGCGCAAACACACACTTTTATGCACACAAGCAACTATGTGTTTATGTATGACAGCGTGTGTGGGTGTGGAAATAAAAGATGAACTTTCAATACTACTGTACACCAGCTTTACTCCCACTTGCCACCTGTCAAGACATTTTTATAATGCAACTACTGCCTACAGCCATAACACACACACACGCAATAAAACAGCTATGTGCGGTATAACATTTTGTCTCTCTGCTCTCCAGATGGCCCAGGCTCTCAACAGCAGCTCTGGCAACTCATTAGTTCTCATCGATGAGTTTGGAAAAGGAACTAACACAGTAAGAAGAACTTATTCCAGCTCTTTGTGAATCAAATGCATCTGTATACGCATAACGAGGACACACAGTGTCACTGATGTGAAGAGCCTGAAACAAATCCCAGCCAAGATTTTCCAATTTAGAACTGCAGCACGAACAGACCTTCGGTTCAACCCAACATGTGCCACCTATCAGCAGCAAAGTAGCAGCAGCTGTTAAGAGCTACAGACTCCACAGTGCTCTAAGTATCATTGTGTTTTGTGTTGTCCATCACTGTCAGCCAGGTTACTCTGGAGAGGGACGGAGGGGGTCAAAACCAATTTTATTTGTCTAAAGAAGAAGTAGCGATGTGGCACGCAGGGGCCAGAAACAATAAAAGAAAACTACCAGTGTAGGTTGAATATATCCCATCTTAGCCCGATTCGTAGATGTTAATGACAGAAGTCCCTATAATCAGTAGTTTTACTCTAATAATGTGATAGTGTGAGAGGAGTCGCCTGCAGTGATGGACATACACATCGTTATCACTTGAATCTGCAGCTCCCCTCAGCTTTACAGAGCTTTATAGTGAGTTTCAGCTCATTGTTTAGCCGTCCAGCCTACTTGGTTCACTCTTCTCAGACTCAGCAGGCAGTTGTTTTCTGCTATAACCCACTGTACACTGCATTCTCAGCAACAAACTGCAGACGGACACATTTAGTGACTATCCGGTGAACATGTAATGGAAGATTTAGCAGCTAAAGAGCCAGATATTTCCCTCAGGAGTTGGCAGCGATACAGAGCTAAAATAGAGAGTGAATGCTGAACTTACATTCTCCAGGTGGCCAGAAACATGCCACCTGAATGATAGTGCTGCTTCGTATCTTCTGCATGTGGAAATAAGCAACTCAAAAGGTAATGATATGTGAATACAACAAAGAAAAACAACATAACATATGATGTTTTAGAGCCACAAGCTGAACTGTATGTCTGTTAAATCTGAATATTTACAGTAATATCTGCTGTGAGTGAGTGTGACAGTACATCATCAACAGCTCTAAAAAAAGAAACTGCAGCTGTAACCCTCTCAGCTCTTACCTGCAGGTGGTGCATAAGTAGCTATTGCTTTCCTTGCCTGTTGTTGGCAACATGAACCATATAACCACATGGACCGGTCCTTTTGTTGCATTTCCCCACATTCCCTGTCTAACATTTAACTGAACACTAAATAAAATCTAAAATCCAACCACCAAAAAGTCTACATCTGCATGTTTAAAGTGCTACTGACAGAAAAGCTCCCGCTCGTGGAGAGTGTGCAACCCATTCGTACCACAAAAGTTTCAACCAAACAGCAACCTCCGGTGCTGCGAAATGAAGCCAATGCGGAAGTCTTCACGTGGGGAAGGATAGGTGAAGTGAGGGGTTGCAATCAGCAACTAGACTGTTAGATGCCAAATCCTACACTCTGGTCCTTTATTATTAATAAGGTTAGACGCATTTCAAATATGCAAATATTAAGTATAATCACCTATAAAATTAGCAAGCATCAATTAATTTAACGTTTGTTTTTCTACTGTTGCTCATTCAAAAACAAAGGGATGACATCTGGTAGGTGGACCTTTTAACCCACAGACCAGTACGCAGGAAGGTTCTGTTAATTGGTTTATTTGTTGCTCCAGCTCAATCTCACGCTATCAAGGGGGTTTGTGTAAAGAGCTTAACCCGAAATAAGGCTGAAGGGTCTGGCCAATAGTAGCTTCATCTGTGCTCAGAAACAAAGCCAACGGTTTATTGTTCCCCTTCAGGTGGATGGACTGTCCTTGCTGGCTGCATCGATTTCTCATTGGCTGAGAAAAGCTCCGGTGGATGTACCTCATGTCCTCTTGGCTACTAATTTCCACAGTTTGCTGCAGCTGGGCCTGCTCCCCTCTTCTGGCCTGCTGTCTCTTCTGGTACAGAGAGATACTGTCTGAAACTGAGCTTGCACAATGATGAAATGTAGCCCGAAGCACTGTGAATGTTAAAAAAATGTGCTGCGGAAAAAATGTTGACAGCTAAACTTCCGAATTAGCTAATGAGACCCCACTTCGCATTTGTTTTACGCCGTTAGAAGTTTATTTTTTAAGTATGTGGTTTTTGTGTGCATGTGGTTGTGTATTAATGTGTTTGTATGTTAGACTCTAGAGACAGCGGTGGACGGAGATGAGTTGGTTTTTCTCTACCAACTGAAGGAAGGGATCTGCCAGTCCAGCTATGCTGCCAACATCGCTACACTGGCAGGCCTGCCAGCCAGCCTTGTAGAGAGAGCAGTGGAGGTAAAAACACACATACATAGATAGGTAGACACACAGATACACGGAAGCATGCTCACATTGGCTGACTGACTGTGTGTGTGTGTGTGTGTGTGTGTGTGTGTGTGTGTGTGTGTGTTTCATCAGGTGTCTGAACTGTACAGGACAGGAAGGTCCATCAAACGCATTGACAGAGAATCATCAGACGAGCAGGCAAACAGGTTTGTTAAACTCCAGCTACACAGAAGAACAATGACAACCAATATAAGACAAGACAAGAGAGAGCGATGTTTGTGAAACACACTGTGACCGACAGGTGCAGGTCTGTGGTGGAGAAGTTTCTGAGCCTCGACCTGGAGGACCAAGAGCTGCACCTTCAGCACTTCATGAAAGAGGAGCTTCTGCCCTCTGCTGGGAGGCTGCTGAACCGCAGCTGACCTGTTCATTTCAACATTTCTACAGCTATGTGGTCAGTTTGTTTATTCACTACTTTGTGTTTTCAGTTGGCTTTTACTGACGTCCTACCATTTATCTAGATACATGAAAAGATATCACAGTACGACTGAAACTTTAACTATACTGTTTGTGGCAAAGGTTCATGCTGTAGCAGCTCAAGTTATTCTTGTGATTCGTTCAGTGGAAATATCACGTTAAATATGATACAAACAGATTGGTTGGATTAAAGTCTTTCTAAATTAATATGCTAACCCAATAATCATCCAAGTAGTCTATATCCAGTACAAAATTTCTGTAAAGTTGGTGGTTTTTCTTCACCATATGGTTCAATTCCTTTCAGCGTCACTTCACACAGTCTTTTTTTCTTTTTGTTTTTAAACATAAATAAATGCAAGATGTTTATTGAGATCCCATTGAGGCTTTAGTGAGTTGCCAGGTAGTCAGGACGGCCACACTGAGATACAGCAGTGTGTTGATTGGAAGTTTGTGCGCCGAGTTGCAGAAGGGTGTGTCGCAGCAGTGTTTGGTCATGACGAACATGGTGTTGTTAGAGAAGATATCCACCACCGTCTCCACGGCGCACTCCTCAGCCTTCACACAACCCAACGTCTTCACATCCAGGACATCAGCTGGGGAGACAAGACGAGGGCTTTCAGTATAACACCTCTAAGTACATCAACTGCACACCATCTAATCCTTAAATATGAACACACACACCTGCCTTCCCTCGGCCCGTGTAGCAAAGCTCCCCGAGACTGCAGCTGGTTTTGGTGGTGTAGCAGGCGTCCCAGAAGCCCAGGTCACAACGGAAACACTCGAGAACCTCCTCCTCTTTCTGAAATCCCACTCCAGAGTCCATGATCTGCTCATGCTGCTCCTCATCCTCACCTGAGACCCCAAGGACCACCACCGAAAGAGGACAGTGTGATACAGTAAAGCTTTACTGGCATGAACAGGGGAGACAGTGTCTAACAACAAGATGACTAAAAATAATTGTTGAAATTTACATCCAGCATATTGAGTAAAAGTTTCCCATTAAGACTGGAAACTTTGAACAAAGAATCTACACTTATTAACAGTATAGATGTCAGATTAATGGATGAAAGGCTTTGGATTATTCAGCTTTTGAGGCATTTATGTAATAGCTTGTTGGAGACATTTATTATTCAGAGGGTGCTGAATGTGTGAAATGTTGGAGCGCTGTTGGAGGACACCGAGCCAAACTGATGAGCCACATTCTGCCGAGCACTTGTGTATCTCAGAAATATTTTGTTTATTCTGCAGCAGTCTGGAATTTGTTTCTTTGAGTGGATGACTTGCGTTATTCAGGGAGTGCTCCAAGTCTTCGGGGCTGCATCATGTTTTTATTAACCAGACAGATACTGGAATTAATAGAAAGAATTGGCTACAAAACATAGTGCAGGAGTGGGACAAACCCACCACGGTGTACTGCACACACTCCTGAAAATAATACAACTGAAAGGTTCCTGAAAGAGGCTTCTTTGTAAAATGAAGGTGAGATAACAGGTTAATCTAATATGGCTGAAAATCCTTTTAAAGTTAAAGTCTTTAAGTCTTTAAAGCTCATAATATCTGGGTCATTTTATATTTAAATAACTGTACAGGCACACAAAAACAGATGAAACTCTATCTGAGATTCATGTTTGGAGGTCATTATCAGAGCACATACAGTTGCCAAATGGCCAGCTTTCAGGGCTACTATAGTCAGCTCATAGAAAAGGACTAATCTTCTCCTCTGGGCCGTAAGATGAGTTTCAGGGAGACTCACAATCCTTATCTCCTGTCATCTTGTTAGCTAGTGCTAGCTCAGGTGAACTTGTACACGAAAGAGATGTTTGTGAGACGAGCACATGCTTACTACGTCCAAACTACTGCCAGGTTATTATGAACACTCAGCCAGCGCAGTCTAATGCAATCATGCTGCAATACATCATGCCCTCAGGGAGTTTATCATGGTCAGTATTTGTTTAGACTGAATGTATATTTGTGGCACTGTTGGAACTGTGTTTCTCATATTTTCCCCAGTGATTTATATTAATAAGTTATTTTGGGTTTATCCACTAATTAATTAATCAATTAGTGGATAAACCCAAAATGTTGACTACTCTGATCAGTCGATAAATTACATGGTTTAATTTGCTGATTTCCTAAATTGAATTATTTTAGACACATATAATTAATAGATGAATCAACAGTGAAAATAGGCGAAAAAAAGTTGTTGTATCAGACAATTAGGCATGAGAAAAAATAGGCCATGTTGATGTTTCACAAATCAAATAGGCTATTTTCTATTTATACATTTAAATATATAAATATAGCAATTTAATATTCATCCATCAAATTCTTACTAGATAAGAAGTAGAAAGCTCTTTGTGAAACCAGTGAGAGAAGTGTTTATGTCCAGTTGTTTGTCTTTAAGTAAAATGTTAAAGTTTAAGCAGTACGAATATAAACCGAGGTCCTACGTCATCTTACCTTGTGCAGGCGTGAGCATCATGACGGCAAAAACACACAACATTAGTCCTTTCATTTTGACTGCGTTACTACTCCCATTGACTGTATCATGAGGAGTGCTAAGGAGGCCGGAAGCGGAGCTGAAATTGGATTAGTTGACAATGCACCTGCTATTTGTCCTGCACCAATCACAGCTGCTTAAAAGGCTGCAGATGATCAAACACTGGAGGTTTGTAGGGATTGTAAGGTCTGTGGAAAATTAGGAGTGGGTTAGTGGAGTATGGAAACGAGAAGGATTAAATGTAATTTGGTTTATTAGCTGTTTTAACAGAAGATACAGCGTGAATGTGACACATAAAACCAAGCTGGTAACTCATCCCTCTGAACCAGATGTAGGCAAAGCTGGTTCTCCATCCAGCTGATGCGTCTCACTTTGTGCAAGGACGTTTTATCCCTTTTCCTGCTGAAGTCTTTGATTAAAAAAAACTGTCATCTTCGTCCTCAGTTGATCCTCACTCACTCACATCTTTTATAGCCACAAAATGTTCATAGCTCCTCTCTCTTATAAGGAACAGAGAAATTGCACGTGTTCTGAGTCAGCTCACGGTTAAGCAGCTTACAGCCTCCCATATGTCTGCTCAGATATGTATCAACACACACACACACTTAAATCTCTCAGAGGAGGGAATTCGATTCAGTTATATTCTCAATGCAGCAAAAACGTGTGTTGCTGAGTTATGTAACAACACTGCCGTACACACACACACACACACACACACACTGATGTATGATGTACGCACAAGAAACCTCAAAGATTCCTTGTATTCTGTGTTGCTGCAGTGCTATTGCTGCATGCGTGCAACGATTGAAATTCCCTCAGGTCGTTTCAGTGTCGTCTGAATTTAATCTGAACTGCACTGATGTAAATCAAACTCTTTATATGCAACATCCTGAAACAGTTGATTAATCGTCATGTTTTGAGCAACACTGACAAACATTTTCTGGTTTCGGCTTCTCAAATGAGGAAATATTTTTGTTTTTTGTTTTTCTTATATGATGTTAATCTCAGTATCTTTGAGTTTTGGACTATTGTTTGGACAAAACAAGCAACTGTGATAGTATTTTTCACTATTCTCTGACAACTTTGTGTTCATTTTTGAGGATGTAGTTTGTGGAGTTGTTTGTGTTATTTAATCTACTCATTTTTATAAACGGACTGGACAAAATAATACTATACACTGAGACTACATAAATAAAATATCTTTAAAGGTCCAGTATGTAGGATTTAGTGGCATCTAGATTTAAAGTTGCAGATTACAACCAACTGAACACCCAACTGAAACTGTAATTCCTCGCACGGCCACTTGAGGCTGGCTACAGAACAAGTCAGTCTCCATAAGCCCCCATATTAAAATGTCCAACTTCACAGCAGAAATAAATATGTTTACAGCCTGGTACAAAAAAACAGTTCTGGTCTCTATAGCTAATTTCAACATTCATGACAACTGTACTGAGTCAGATTTTTTATTAACTCACCTGTTCAAATTATATTAATGTGTAAAGTTATGCAGAATGAACAACATGGTCACTTTGATTGGCTTGTTTCAGCAAATCTGAAACAACCATGAAAGGTCCTATTAGTGTTGTGTTGTGTTTGTCCGTTCTGGGCTGCCGTACAAAAATGTCAGTCTCCATAGAAGAGGTTGCCCTTCCTCTGTAGATATAAAGGACTCATACTAAAACACAACAATTCTCATTTTCTGGTAATGATACACTAATGAAAACATACTCATGAGTATTATATTGCATTTCTGCCATGTTCTACCAACAGATTCCACCTGAATCTTACACACTGCACCTTTAAATGTTGCTACAAACAACAGCCACTTAAAATGATCAGAAAACTGAATCAACGCCTGTAAAATAATATCTACCTTCATGAATGCATTAGTTTTAGATAGTTGCACCTAAATAAAACTGGCAGGCGAAGAGGAAATAATCTTCAGCTTAGTGAAGATAATATTTGGTTGCCGCTCTCCAATCCAGCATCTCTCCTTCCAAACGTGAACACATCAGAGCATCTCACACTGAGAAGGACTCCTGTATGTGTGAGAGTGCGGTGAGAGCTGCTTTTCTAAGAGATAAGTGTGAAGGAGGCTGCTTGCTGCTTGTTGCAAGATTCAGACACACATCTCCACCACTCATCCCTGCTGCTGAAAAATACATTTAGCATCTTACAACTGCATACCGTACTGTACCTACACAAAAAAACCCTCTACTCGATGTGTGTGAGAGAGATGGGTGCCAGTTTTTAGTGAGTGAAATGTGTGGCTGCAAATTACTGTACACTTCAGTCTCAGTCGTCATCTGGATGGCAGGATCCCAGCATGGGCCCAAACAACAAGGAAATACTCTGCAGTCCTAAAGCACCTATAAAAACCTTCAGACTGATCCCCTGTGTAATTAGAGGCTGGAGGAGAAAATGCTGGCGATAATTAAAATCCTACCCCCTTTACCTCTCTGCCTGTTCAAACATGCTCACTGTTGCTTAATTGGGACCTCGATAACATTTTACTCTGCATTGTTTTGTCCAATTTTGGCTGTTTTTTTCCCCGCAGGAGCCAAGGATCGAGATGTAGAGGACGGAGTATTTGAATAAAGCGTAGGAATGAGATGATGAAGAGAGAGAGGAGATGAAAGGTCGGTGATGGTGGGAGAGCGAGGCTTCAGTTACACGACTCGCTGAACGGCTTTTCTCAGTTAAGCTGCGTCAAGAATAACTCATAACAGCATCACCGGATTTTGCTCTTTTCTTTTGTATCCGCCATCTGATTGAAATTCTTTAAGATCTTGCCTCACCACACTCGAGAAAAGGGAGAAAACTGAGCAGCTGACACTGAAAAAAAAAAATGTTGAATTACAGTAAAAAACTCAGTCCACACTTAGATGTGTACTGAGCACCAGCTGGTATTTATAGCATGGTTGTAGGTGTCAAGTGAGTGGAGTTTGGCCTTAGGTTCTTCTCTTGTTTATACTGAGACACAATTTCCTCAGATAAAAAGTAGATTACAGTATGTGTGAGATTAGATAAAACACTCATTTGGGACCTAATCTGGCTCATCCTCTTAAACAAACCTCTCCAGTAAGGAAATGTAGACGCTGTGTCTCTGCAGAGAGGATGTGTGCGTCACAGAGAGAAGGAGAAAGAGAGAGTGAGTGAGCGTGTCCATCTCCCAGTATGGCACCCAGAGAAGTTTTCAGCAATCCTCCTCACGTCCTAATATGGTCAAACAAGCAGTGGCTTTTGGGAGTTTGGGCATGGCTGCTGAGTTCAAAGACAACAAGATGGCGAGTTGACATCAACAACAGCTAGCGTAGCTCCAATCTTTCAAATGTGGGTGAGTCAGAGAACGATGTAGGACAAAAACACCCTTCACAGACTGTGACTCAGAGCCACTGCACCACTCGGAGGCACTAAAACATACCAACAAACATTTCATGTGTTTATTGAAGAGTGCATAGTCTCGTCTTTAGAGTGAGTCTGCACGTGAAACGTTCGAATGTATCTCATCATGCATATTTCATGAGACAGCAGAAGCTGAACCAGCAGGGGGGGTTCAGTGTTGAGGCGGCAGAGAAGAGCCTGTCCGTACGTTGAAGTTGATTTCACTAGAGTTGCAAGAGTCCGAGTAGACGGAGGAGTGAGAGATGGACGGGTAAGGGGAGGGAGGTTGAGGAGTTGGCTCCTGATGGTGCAGAACTTGAGCCAGCAGGGTCAACCTTCCCTCCTTCTCCTCCTCCTCTTTGTCCTCCTCTTTATCTCTACCTTCTGCGTCCAAAGGAGGCGGCGGTGACGGCCTGCTGCTGATGTTGTGCCTGTTCCTGTGAGGCGGAGGAAGAGGAACAGGAGTACCACAGTTCTGGTTTGAGAGGGGGAGTGTGTGGACCGGAGCGGCCCAGCATTCCTGCTCTCCATCTTTGCACTCCCACTGCTCCTGACAGCCAAAGCTGGGCTGCTCCTGCGAATCCTCCCAGCCGTTTCCCCCCTGCAGATCCTCAAGGTCGTCAGGCGTCTTTCGTCTGAGGACTTCCAGGTCCCGGTTCTCGTACAGCAGCGTGGCAGCGCAGATGAAGATGAACAAACCCACTCCCATCACAACAGGTCCGGCCAGTTTCATCCTCTCGACGTGGGTGCTGCCTCGGCCGCCCACGGGCTTTGGTGCAGCGGATACATATCCTGCAACCGCAACACTCATCCCCACTAAAACTACCGCTACACCCAGCATCAACCACACGCCTGGAGCAGAGCGCAGGTGCAGCTTGGTTTGGAGGGCTTTGCCTTTCCTCAGGTGCCTGTGGCATGCCGGGAGGCAAACAGGTGACGACTGGGTAGAGTGGGAGGAGGTGGGGCTGCAGACAGGACTGGTTGCTGTCATCCTCTGGCTTCAGGCTGAACAGAGAGAAGAGGAGGACAAAGGGCAGAAATACAAATAATAAGCAAGAATGCAGCATCGGGGGAGAGCTCTGGGAGGTGTTGGAGGGAAGATAGTTTACTCTGCATTGGACTCAACAGGAAATAGCTGCTTTAATAAGACATGTGGCCGAGTTAATGAGATGCCAACTCTTCTGCAGTCTCTGAGGAGCCACACGGAGACTTTATACTCAACCCTGCAGCAGCCTCTCTGAACCCGCACTGAACTGTTATTGAAACATTCATCATTATGGGAATAAAAACGCCTGACCCCTTTCGGGACCTTGTGATTTCACTTTACAATCCCACTGCAGTCATGAAAATAGAGTCACATTACCACCGGTACTTGCTCCAAGTGAACCTCCCCGAAGCTACGGGTGATTCAACAGGACGCAAGCGATGATAAATCTCCCATCAAGTCCTGTTTCATAAGTGCTCTTACGCATGCATCTTTAATGTTTAGTGTTTTAATTCATGCCGCTCACTGCAGTTAACCAGTTGTCCGCTTACTTTGACGCTTTGTCAGTGTAAAAATCAGATGGTTACTTGCCTTGTTTTGGACGTGAATCCGAGGAAACTGGCTCCTTCTCATTATCAAAAGAAATAACCCAGAGTTGCGTTATTCCTCCCACTCCGCCGTGCGTCCTCTCCACCACTTTGATCCGCGGTTAAATCCAGACTTTCGCTTAATTCCTGCTCAGATTAAGGCGCTTTTCATCCTTTGTTTTTTCACTGTGTGAGGAAACAGCTGCCGCGGAGCCTGAAATGAAGCTTTTATAGTAAACAACAGTCTTACCAAAAGTGGTGCAAAGCTGCTCTCTGCCTCTCTGTCTCCACACTGACTGTGCGTCTATGCAGCCTGTGTTTTGATTTGTCTCCGAGTTTGTGTGTGTGTGTGTGTCTGTGTAGAGGAGGGGTCGTGGGAATCTCTGACTGGTCCAGGCCAGTCCCATGGTGAGCCCCGTTTATTCTTGGAGATCACCAGCAATTAGTGAAATTACTGAAGGGTCGCCTTCCTCCATCATAAACATAAAACCAGAAGAGTAAATATATAAAATGTATAAACACAATAAAGTTAAAGCTCCTTAACCTGCACGCTACTGCTCAAACATGATTTGTAGTTATAGATTTTTTAATAATTTATTTCCGTTTCTGACAGCCCTGGTTTCCATTTAATTCATGGAGTTAAAAAAAATCAATTTGCATTGAGTTTTGCTTAAAGGGGAACTCCACCGATCTAACACATCAAGGTGTCTACAGATCTTGTTGAGGGCTCTAGTATATGTGAGAAAAAAAGTTGCGTCAAACCTTTTGTGGCCCTAAAATTAGTCTACAGTTAAAGGTGCAGTGTGTAGGATTAAGTGACATCTAGTGGATCGCAACCAACTGAATACTGCTCACCTCACCCTCCCATTTCAAACAAGAAGGAGAAACTACAAGTGGCTGTGAAACTCGACAAACAAAAAAACAGAAAAGGTCTAAAGCCAATGTTTGGTTTGTCCGTTCTGGGCTACTGTAGAAACATGGAGGACTCCATGGAAGAGGACCCGCTCCCTCTGTAGATATAAAAGTCTCATTCTAAGGTCATAAAAACAGCAATGGTGACGTCACATGATCCACAAATAGATGTTTTCTCATTAGTTTACACTGTAAAAGAAGCAGCTGTAAAATGGTGGCTACATTTTTTGAGCGTCACAACCAAGCGGCAACCTTTCTGTCTGTGAAGTGAAGCCAATGTGGAAGTGCAAAAAACTGCAGTTCCTCAAATGGCCACTTGAGGCTGGCTCCAGAATGAGTCAGTTGTCAGTGGAAAGAGGAAGCAGCTGTAATACAGTGGCTATCCCTATCATAATTTGATCTATTTATCTGTAAAGCCTAGAAGAGCTGCACAGTTAAATCCCCATTTAAGTTTGCAGAGAGCTAAACAGGAAGTTAGCGGCTCTGAAGATCAGGGTAATCTGACAAAATTGGCTTCATGCGCTGCTGAGGAGCTTCCGTAGGAATAAACAGATCCCAGCTGCCAACGCTGTATCCAGTTCTCTCTTAATGCATCCATGGGCTCGAGGCTATATTAGCCGCTACTAGTGTAACACACCAGAATCTCTGATCGCATTTTGGACGTGTCTCTGGTTCTGCTGCATTGGTTTTGATGTGAGTGTGACAAAGTTACAGCAGTGCAGTCATAAAGTGGCGTACTGTCAAGTTGTGAAATCCGTCGCAGTGCTTATTTAATGTGTGTTATTATTTTCATCTATACTGAACCAAATTTGGCCCACATCTGGTAATCACGGCTCAGTTTCTGGGAACAGAAGTCAAATAGACCAGATACGTGGATAGAACACATGTACCATGTAATGCTAGACAGCATTTGGGTGAGTTTCAGGTGTAGTCGGCACGTCATGGTGGTTTTAGGGTTGAACTGTGTCACGATACATCACACATAACACTAGGTTTGCCTCTTTACGTGTAGGTCATGTACGTATGAGCAATACATAGCAAGATAGGTTTAGTTTTGAGGGTCACGACCACATTGTAACATGTCTGAAAAAACATTTTTTCCACATAAATGTGGGCCATGGCACTTGAGATTTTAATGTTTAGAGCTAATTACTTTGACAAAAAACATGAGGACACCTTTCGACATGCTCTAATGCTATTACTGTATACTGTCCTGACCCAATGTTAACTTTGGGTATTGTTTTAAAGTTTTAAGGAAAAAAGAATGAAGTGAACATCTTTTGACTGTTAAATCACTTTCAGACAATTGCAGTGGCTTAAGTCCAGAACACTTCTACAATCTATAAGTGTGGATTTAACAATTGTTGCACTGTATTTTGAATTAATGTATGAGAACAAACACACAAGGAAATTATGAAATTTACTGCAAATTTGATCATGTTCTTGGTCTTGCTGGACAGTTTAAGTGCAGATCTATGTCTGTCTTGAATTACAGTTTTAGATTAGCAGATTTTTTGTGAAATATTGGATTGGATTGGATTATCACCTCTTTGGTTAAACAGTTTAACCAAAAGTTTAAAGGGGAAATTACTTTTTGCTAACAACTTTTTTTGTAAGGGGTCACAAGACAAAACGGTTGGAAACAACTGCTTTTATCTTTAATAACATGTTGTGTTTCATAAGCTTAATTCAAAAGTAACTAGTAATCCTGTCAAAAACCTGTGCGGTATTTTCCTTTAAATTGTAGTAGAGTAGAAGTATAAAGTGGAGTAAAATGGAAATATTAAATTAAGTGCAACACGATGCATTTTTAAACTAACACAGACACAATGTCCTAGAAGTGCCATCAATAAAATTAAAGGTCCACTGTGTTGGATTCAGTGCCATCTAGTGATGAAATTGTACAGGATAAACTACAGAGGAAGGCAGAAGACTACCTAGAGCTTATGCGTCTATACCCATGTAGAAACATGGCTGTTCAACATGGGTATAGAAAACACAACAATTCTTACTTGTCACTGTGGCAGCAGGTTTAGCAGGGCACTCCAGGCTGCGCCCGGCCACTTATCGGAGGAATCCGTATCCGTGATCTCATTCTTTCGGGCTCTATCCAAAGCTCATGACCATTGGTGAAGGTTGGAACGTCCCTGCCCTCTTCTCCACAACGATGTCTGGTACAGCGTCTGCAGTACTGAAGTACACGCTCCATTTTCCCATCACTCGTGAACAAGACCCTGAGATACCTGAACTCCTTCGCTTGGAGTAGCAACTTGCTCCCAACAGAACACATTTGTGAATATGCAAACAAAGTCTGCCGATAAATCCCCCTAAATTTTACACACTGGACCTTTAAACCGCTAAAAGCTACAGAAAAGGTTAGTTGGTGGACCTTGAGTTGTCCTCAAGGATACCAGAACTACTGTATTTCATAAATATATAAAGTAAGAGTGCCTATTTCCACTACTTTAAATCAATAAATACTTGAACATACAGATAAAACCACAGTTTTAGATTATCTGTGTGTTTGTGTGTGGTGAAATGACAGAGGTCAAATGAGGACAGCAGGCAGTGTGCATCTTGTTTATTTTCACCCATTCCATCAAACAGCCACAGTTACCTCAGAGCCAAAACAGCGTACCATTAACCCTTAAATTAGAATACATAAATAAAAGCTGTTTGCATATAAACAGTTGCTGATGTACACATTCCAACTTGCCAAAGTACACGCCGATTTACAAAGACACTGACAATGTTTTTGTTTTTTTATTTTTCTCAAAATCTATGTATGAATTGAGGCTCGTATTTTTCAGTTCACTGTCATATTGTCCGTTCCTGTAGACAGACGTCAAGCCTTTGCATAACCAAGCAAGGGGTAAACTCTGGTAGGGAGCGAGGACAGTCCATTTCGTAGCTGTATACTATTTACAATTTGAATGATGGAGGTTATTTGAACCAAACAAGATAATCAATATCGACAAAACAACTAAAAGCTGTTTTTAAACATTCATATTCGTGTGCTGTTCCCCCCCCAAAAAAACAAAGCGGATAGAGAAGAACAGAGCTGGTTCGTCGTCTCGTTCCACCATAAAAGGCTGTAAGTTTCCTTGATTTAACATTTAGCCCTTAGCGCTGCTTGTCACAAAACAATCCTCTGACCAGAAAAGCAACACACACGGGCTGGTGGGAAATTACATCCTCATTTCTCAAACACACTTAGTCACATTTAAACACACACACACACACACACACACAAAGGTTTAACCATCCCCCATTCAATCTAAGTTTCAGCCAACTCTAATTTAAACAAACTCTCTCTCGCTCGCCTTCGGGCCTGTGGAGCGGCCCATTTTCTCCACCTAGAGGAGAAAGGCTGAACTACATAGTGCTTCTGCTCCACTGGGTTTCACATTTTTAAAAACCTCTCACGCCTCACGATTGTATTTTGCAGCTTTTTTTAAAAAAAGGAGAAAGAAAAAAAAAAATGTACCTGTTGCCAAGTAAAAAGCAACAAAGCACAAACATGCTTGTTCCATCTGCTCTGAGCTCAAGCACCATTACAGTTCAAATAAAACAGGAAATGCAACAGAACGGTGACACGAAATCCAATTCTTAAACTGTACAATGTTAAGAAGCATTGAAGGTGCCTGTAGTTTTTTTTTTTTTTTTAATGATCCCGTAAACAAACACGATATAAATCGAGGAATCCTCTTGGTATCATGTAAAACTCTCCCTCAGGGCTGATCAGTACTGTCCATCATGGAGAGAGGATGGAGAATGAAGGGGGGGGAAGAGATGGACGTTTTAAAAGATAATGACTTCCACTTCTTTCTCTTGTGTAGCTGCACCAGCACAGAGCTCGACAGATGAAACATGTTCTGGCTTATTTTATCAAACGTCTTTAGCTGAAAGTTGGTGAAACCGGTAAGGAGCAAGTGTTTCCTCGCCTACTCAGGTCTTACTCTTCGTCCGCGTTCTTCAACATGAGGATGGAGTTGTAGATCTTCAGGGCGGGCCCCAACTTGATTGACAAGATCTTGACGATGTCTGCTTGGGTTAGGAGGAGGAAAGCCTCGCCATCTATTTGCTAAAAAAAAAGAAAGAAGACGAAAGAAAGAGAAGTGTTAATCTGTATCACCGTTTTATTTACAGACTAAAGGCCAAAGTCCACCGTGCACGGATGCAACGCGTTCCATGTGTGGCCCAGCCACCTCAGCTAATCGCAGTTCATTTTAGTCAATGTTTCAAGCAAAGCGGTCCGGTTTAGAAGTGTCTACGAAGCGGCTCTCCGTGGTGCTCCACCAAGAATATGCAGCTGTTCTATATTAGGTGGATGCAGCGATCAGCCTATGCAAACCCATGCAAACTTACGGTCATAAAAACATCCAAAAGGGAAACAATCTAACTACGTAGCATATTTACATATCTAGAAGGGAAAAAAGCCAAATCTGAGCTGGTGGCTTCTGAATTGCTCCGAGTGGGGTTTGAAGTGGCATGGCGTTGTGGCTGCAACATGACGGAGATGTCGTGAGTCACTGTAGTGTGCCCTCAGTCCAACATGAGGTCAAAGAAGTAGAGGACACAGCAAAGCATAGACCCAGGAGCTTCTTGAGGAAAAAACAGCCAACAGATCATATCACATAACAGATTCTGCTCTGATCTGGAGTCATTTGACAGCAAGAGAAGAGCTGAGAGTTTTGTTTTTAAACTTTTGGGATTAAAAAGTGTTAAAAGTGTCAAAATTTATATTCACTCTGGCTTCCCAACCTGTCAGCCTGCAGCAGCGGAGGTGCAAACATCTACTGTTGTTATTGTAGCCATCTGTTGGCACCCAGAGGTCTATGATACTGCTTCATATTTATACAGAGACCGGACAGAAAAGGAGAAAAGTAAAAAGAGAAAGTTGAGGAGGAAGTGTTGAAAAATATGTCTGTTCCAGCTGTCGGTTGTACTGAAATGAGGTTAGCATAGCCCTCGTCAGAACACGACAAAGAAGACTTTTTACAAATCATGATGAAGTTTGTTTGGCGTCCATTTGATCTGTTTATTGTTGGCGGTGTGTCTACTTGTGCTGAACGTAACCGCTGTGAAACAATCAGGAATTAACTTTTCATTTCGCTGATTAATTAAGATTATTAGGCTTTATCGATGCCGGTGCTCCCTCACTCTCATTCACTGTCTATGTCTTTCGACCAATGCTCACTCTCATAGCGTCAGAGTTTAGACCATGAATCCACCTGGATAGCCTCCGTTTCCGTCACATTTCAGGCTGACTGTGAAGGTTGATCTAAGCATGATTGGCAGCTGCAGTGTGACGTTGACCTTGTTTTAAAATCGTAAATCCAGCTAAACTTCACCGCCGCAGGACACTGTTAGTGGACACTGCCGCAGCCAAAACTGACTACCCTGACTCAAATGAATGGAAGAACCTGCATTTTCGCCGCAGCGCCAGATTCTGTCTGAATGCGCCCTTAGTCTGGAACCAGTTTATTTTCGATTTCCAAGAGGCGTTAAACAGACACAGACCAATATGGAATTGGACAGATCTACAACCAATCAGAGCAATCAAAGGTGTGACATAGTGCTGAGCAAAGCATGCAAGCAGGGGCATATTACAGCTAAACAGTGTTTAGTTTTATTCATAACGGTACACACAACATGTTTCTGAAAACATGTGAGGCGGAAATACAAAGCAGTAACAAAACCTTGATTCATATTTGGTTTGAGTTTGAGCTGTAAAGTGAAGTCACTTTACACGCAGGCTCCTAAATCCCATTTTTCCAGGGGTGTCTTGTTATGAAAATGTATGCAAATTTTATGAAAATGCAGGAAGCTGCATAAAATTACACACATTTGCAGAGCAAACACACTAATTAGGGAACTAAAATGTCTTCAAATAATATGATTTAATATGTAAAAGACATTTTGGGGCATTTTTCCATGTGCTTAAAGTCAGACGCCAGACTACAGGTGGCAATAATACATAAACATTAACTGAGTCAGTGCTTATATAATGCTGCCAGCTATGCATTATGTATCTCATTTGAATTCAAGCATCCATAAACTGCACTAAAAATAAGAGTTACGTGTGTTTCGTCAGTAATTATTGCTCATAAAATAAAGAAACCAGGCTCACACCGTCAAAATAAGTCATTTGAAGACATCATCTCTGGTAAATTATGACATTATTTAGACTTAATGATTAATCAAGCATTCAAAAAGCAATCTTTATTAATCATCTCACCTCTGTTTTAAATGTAGCAGCATGTTCTTTACATCCCGGGAGTCCTTTGACAAAACTGGCCACCTGATGAACAAAGAGAAACAACTTGGAGCGAAAGGCGACAGACAGGCTGCCCAGTACAGGATGATTACATCAATAAATGTTTATCTACTAATTAAAGTGTCTTTGTTGAACCAACAGGCAGAAAGAGAGGCACAGACTCACTGAAACAACCAGAAAAGCTCTCCCTGAATATGCATGCACAGTCACAGTTTCCCCGAACAACAAGATGCCTTCAAGTTGGATGAGTTCAATGAGGAGTATGTCTGCTTTTCATGTGTTGGCGCAGTCAAGAGTGTGTGTAAGCATGTCTGACCTCCTCAGCGCTCCAAGTGGCCACTCTCTTGGCAGTCAGCCCCAGGACCTCAGGCAGCAGCTGGCAGTGTTTGTCCCAGCAGAGGGCCACCCGGTGTGGGGGAGAGGCAGAGATGCCGGGGGAAAACACAGACTCGTGGAGGGCCTGCTGGAGAGAGATGGCATCTGGAGAAGCTGAGGGGAAAAAGCAAGAGGAGGGGCGTCAGCTGTCAGTGAGGAGTGAGGCGATCATATACAGGCTTTATCTGAACTCATTTTACATTCAGACGCACCTTTACTGTCGCCAATCTCCTCTTTAACATAGTGCATTTTCAGATATTTGGGAACTGGTGCAGTCCTGAAGGAAACAACAACATATGAGTTGTAAATCTCTAATACAGGACCTTGTGCAGTGAACTTCTGCAGCACAGCTCAGAGTGATTGTTTCATGGCTGTACCGTTTAGGCCTTGTTCCATTGTGGCTCTGCTCACTGGCTCCACCCGGTGGCTCCGACTGGCTGTTGCGTCCCGAACGCTCAGCTTCCACTGTCACCGGTTTCCTAGCAACACAGATAACCCGCTCTCAGGTACAGACCACTGGATAGAGTTGCATGCAAAACACTGATGGAGGAGTTCTCTGGGGAGTTTTAGTGTGTGTTTCTGTGGACTGACAGCCTTTATACGTGTTCAGCAGCGAACCTGTTCTGGGAGTCTTCAGCTCCTTCCGGCTGCTCTGGTGTTGAGGAGATCTGCGTCGTAGTGTTTGTTTGAGGATCGGGGCGTCGCCCACGAGGATGAGGTCCGCTGAGGGCGAGGGGTCGTTCTCCACTGAGGCGATCTGGCAGCAGGCCCTCCTTGTTTAGATTCATCTCCGAGTACGGACAGCTCACCTGACTACACACACACACAAAGACACACTAACTTTACCCAGGACTCAAACAAACAGCCATTTCAGAACAGTGGGAATAAAACGGAAATGCACTTTCTACATTTGATGCTCTGCAATTCAACAGGTTACAACAAATAGGATGGAAAATCAGCTAAAAAAGCACCTTAAAGACTCGAACTGCCCACACACAAGCACACAACACATTCACACTGCCGGCAGCCCACACAAGTACAAATGCAATTTAAGGACACTGAGACTGTATCCCCAAACACTGATTAAAAAAAAAAAAAAAAAGAGATGAGATTAAACTATTAATGTCCTGTGGAACAGAGAGAGGATGCAGCAAAAATGGAGAAGAAACTATATGTGAGGGTTTCACAGATGGCTCTTTAAACAGCATTTAGATGAGATGGTACTGATAAAAAGTGTATTAAAATGCAAAGCAAAGACACCAAAGGGTAAGACAAAGCAACAAGAGTTTACTACGAAAAAATGACTTTAAACTTTGTATGGAATTAAAAGAATATGAAAAGAGTTCAACTATCTTGGGGTCTTGTTCACGAGTGATGGGAAAATGGGGCATGAGATGGACCACCGGGTTGGTGCGGCGTCTGCAGTATTGCGGATGCCGCACTGGACGGTTATGGGGAAAAGGCAGCAGAGTCGGAGGGCAGAGCTCTCAATTTCCCAGTCCCTCTTCGTTCTAACCTTCACCTGTGGTCACGAGCTTTTGGTAGTGACCCAAAAAATGAGACTGCGGATACAAGCGGCCGAAATGAGCTTCCTCCGCCGGGTGGCAGGCTCAGCCTTAGAGATAAGCCGCTGCTGGTGCCAGCTGAGGTTGTTCAGGCATCTGGTTAGGATGCCCCCCGCATGGGCGCCTTTCTTTTGGAGGTGTTCTGGGCATGTCCAACTGGTAAGAGACCCCCGGGGCAGACCTGCTGGAGGGACTACATAGCCAACCTAGCCTGGGAACGCCTCGGGATCCCCCAGGAAGGAGCTGGAATACTTTGCTGAGAAGAGGGACGTCTTGAATGCCCTGCTAAACCTGCTGCCACCTCAACCCGAGCCCAGATAAGCGGAAGAAAATGGATGGATGGATGGATGGATGGAACTACGATATATGACCAAAATCTCATATTCCCATATAAATTCATATCCAGATAACGATACACGTACCACATTTTCTGTAGATTTAATGAATGAATATGGTTTCTTGTTTTTTTTTTTATCGCCATCATGCGAGAGAGCTTTACAAAATAGGACAAGACATACAAACAAACAAACAAAGAGACTGGGAAAGATAAGAGTACTAACGTGTAGTGGGTCCCATAGCGAGGTCCTCTGATGTGTCCAACCCCGTTGCATCCTGGAGTAGGACATCCTTGTCCTGGGGCTGCCAATAAATCACTGGAGCCTGAAACACAAACACACACATAAGGGAGTGTTAATAACACTATGCAAACAACAAACCATTTCCATTTCGATTCATTACAGATTCCTCCCACCACCACCATCCAGGGGTTAAGCAAAGGCAGAGACCAGCTGTGCTGACTCATTTGTTGAAATTGCAATTTTGGATCCTTCTCCTAAGAAACCTTGATTGACCTCAATGAATATCCGGCAGGACAGACTGGAAGAGAGTGTCTCACCATTAGGGTATTGTAGTGGATGTCCAGTTTTCTGACACCACCCTACAGGGTGAAGATCAGGGCAGTCTGTCTCCACCCAATAGTCATACTCTGAACTCCAGCCATCAAAATGAATCTAGATGAAAGGAAGAGAGAAAAAAAGAGCCAATTAGACTCAAACTGAGCACAGAGCAAATCAAAACACATCTTCAACATGGAGACATCTTGTACCTTTAGTCGGTGGTCCTCTGTGTCCGCTATAGTTGCAACACGGATGAGCATGGGGTTCCTCTTATCGACAGCTTCCACTTTCATCCCAATCTGGAAGCCGTGTGGAGGTCGCTGCAAACACAGAGCAGAACCAAAATCACATGACTACATCTAGACTTCGATTGTACATATTATAAATATTTATGTTCCGTATTGTACCGGTTTGAAAGCCCGTGCAGGAGCAGCCTGTGTGCCCGTCTCCTCCAGGTATTTCTCCCACGAGAAACTCTTGGGTTGTTTATATTCTGAAGAGAGGGAATAAAGACTAATTAGATCCGTCAGTCACTGCAGACAGCACACAAATTAACACAGCCTGTTGACACGTCCTGTGGACATGAACAGGAACTGACAGTGGCATGCACTTCACCAAATAAAATTTGATTCAATATATTTACATACAGTCACAACAATATTTGCTACTTTCTAAAATACAATGATAGTACAAGAAACAATCACTTTATCAGCTGAATCTACATTTGTATTAGTATTTCTGCATTAATTAGGCCCCTACTGTATATTAAAATAGTTTATACTGACCCACGTCTGTCTTGATCTGTGTCTTACCAGCTGGAGTGGTCAGAGTTAGCTCAGCCTCTTCACAGAAACCCACAGGATGGATGTATGGACTGCTAGCATCACACCTTAACAAAGAAGAATTACCAGGTAAAACAGATACACAATATGTATAATGTGTAGCTGTATAAATAACAGCAAATAGTTGCATAAACTCTATAGTTATGGATGTTTGTACAACATTTTGCCCAATGTCTACATTCATTTCCAATCCCTTTCCACACTCTCCATACCTGAGGTACACAGGCACCACAGTTCACTTGGATTTGGATTCATCCTCTGAGTGGACTGGATCTTATTTGTTCTTTCAGTCTTAAATAAGGCTCTTACCAATAATCATATGTGTCATCCCAGTTGTCAAAATGAATGAGCAGTCGGTTGTCAACAACAGCAGCGATGGTTGCTACACATATCAATGACGGGTTCTTCCTGTCGACCGCCTCCAGCTTCATCCCTGCTCTGAATCCAGACGGAGTCACAGACTGAAAATAAAAAAATAAAAAAAAGCACATACATATTTAGCACATTTAATTTCATAACAATCTTTCATTGAGAGTCTACAGATTGCATTTGCTTCATACTCACTGTGTTGAGGCTCTTGAAAAGATGTTTTGGAGCCAGCTGACCTCTGCAGTTCTTCACATACATGCTCCAGTTAAACTCCCCATCCTTACAACCTACAAGACAAACTCACTCAGTAAAGTGTTCGGAAAAATCACAGATAGAAGTGTCAGTTTGTGTGTGTGTGTGTGTGTGTGTGTGTGTGTGTGACTACCTTTAGGCAACAATAACTTATGTCCATTCTTCTCACACCAGCCAGCTGGTTTCATGTCCCACGAGTCGGCATTGGCCCAGAAGTCGTAGCATTCTGGGTAACCATCAAAGTGGAGCCTTACTCTATAACCTTGGATCTGAGAGGCAAAGACACAGCACACACGTGTGTGAGTCAAAATCTAGACTATGCATAGGGATAAAGATATATATCGTCTTTTGCCATACCTCTGCAACAGTGAGCACACAGAACAGAGACGGATGAGACGGGTCTAGCCCCTCCAGCTTCATTCCCACCTTAAAACTGTTCCTGCTTTGTGGAAACGACTGGTGCTGCAAGACAAACGTACATCACAGCACAGTCAATAATTGGCTCATCTGAGACCAAATAAATGAAACCATCTGGTTTTATTTAAAATTGGAGTGTGCATTTAGTGAAAAAATACCTCTTTGAATAGTTTAACAGGAGCAGCGATGGCTCTCTCCTCTTCCAAGTAAGCAGGCCAGCTCCACGCCCGCTTCTTATTGGGCGGGGCAGTCACTGAGGGTTGGACAAAAAATACTATTATGTACCGCTGCTGGTGCATGGAGACACATGCCATTTATGAGAAACGTACAGATGCACCCCGAGTCTGAGATTTATTCATTTCAAATCAGCTCAGTTACATGATATGACAATGTTCCTAAATCATGACATGGAAGTTTATATTTTAAGACCTTTTAAATTTTCATCAGAGGACAATCAGAAAGACGTTTAATTTCTCGCCAGAGCAACATGAAACTGTAGAATTTTAAGGCATACAAATACTTTAAGACACGAGATGTTATAGTTGTATTCAAGACCTGTTAAGGCCTTGACTTTACATACACGTGTCAGTCACTTAAAGATTTTACATGCAACTGAGAAACAATGTGAGTCTAACATACCTAATTTGGCTATTTTGGCACCTCGTCTGCCTTTGGTTGTCTTGGTCTTTTCCTACAACAGGTGAAATGAAAGAATGTGTTAACAAACGCTTGAAGAGGAAATGAAGAGAACAGGAAAAATTCCAGAAAAAACATACTTTGTTGCAAAACAGAACACTTGAATGGCATAAAGCCCTAAAAGGGAAGTCAAACACTCAGAATATGCTCCTTACCTCAGGTTCCTCTTGGTTTTCTTCCTCCTCATCACCAGAATCCATGTAGATCTTCCTCTTTTTGCGTACACGTTTGCCTAACCTCTCACCCTCAACGGCCTGACTCTCCCTCGCTTCCCCTGGAGATGATCTGCGGGAAAAAGAAAAAAAAAATAATAAAGATTTGACTTGTTATGGAAACAACAAAACAAAATAAAGACAAGTGGCGTCAGAGAGACGTGTGAGTTTCACCTGCCACTGGAGGGCTGGGCACAAATGGAGCTACAGAATTTGCCCTGAAAAAGGGCATCGCGGGGAACGCGGCCACCACAGGCCCGGCACCTTGACAGCTCCCCATTTGGGCCCGTGTCTGCGCTGGAGCCAACTTCAACACTGGGACCAACCTCCACACTGGGGCCCTCCATACTAGGGCCCTCCTCTAGAGACAGAAGCACAGGGCCGGGGGCTGAAGGACAGAGCAGAGAGAAGGACTTAAACTTGAGTGTTCACTGGACAAAACACAGGAAGAGAATCAGAAGACACTGCATTTTTTTTTTTTTTTTTTACAATAACACTGTTGTAAGGCTTTAACCATACCTTTAGCTTGAGACGATCCTGGCTGACTCTGATTGGGTGGAGCTGTGGCTGTGCTCGTCTGTGATTGGCCCTCTGGTGGAGGAGTGGGAGTGTGAGACTGTGCTGGGTCCAAGGTCTCACAGTTAGGCTCTGCTTGCTGCCCTTTGACCTCGAGGTCTGTGACAATCTCGAGAGTACCAAACTCTGTCATGCGGAACTGAAAGACAAAGAAAAACAGATACATGCCACTCATCAGGATTTCTCACAGGAAATTGTTGAGGTGATCAGGATCCATCTCGTCTCCTGATGAATATAGTTAGTAATAATTGTCACATTCATTAAATACACGCCCTCTGTGTAATAGCGCTCTCTCTTTTGGCCTGAGGGTTAATGCTTCATTAATACATTTTTTTCAACTCAACACAAGTGGTTTTAATTTGCCACCTCGACTATAAAGTACAAGCCCTGCTTCTACGATCAAACACATGCGCACAAATATCCCCAACAGTAGCACAAATCTCTCTCGTACCCTGATATCACTGCCTGGCAGTGTCGCAATACCATCCTTCCAGTCCAGAGCACCCATCATGTCAAACTCAGCTCCCTGTGAGGGGCCATCACTGGGTGGAGTGTCAGTCATTCCCACTCCTCTGATATCCCCAACCTGCAAAGAATAATAACAGTCTCTTAAAGACAGATCATAGACTGGCCGAGGTATAGTAAGGTTGAGCAGCACAATGCACATTTTTGCACAAAGTTACCGCCCAGGGAGTTTATGGAAAGAACTATACGTTCTTCCTTCCTTAGACTTTATTTATTTATTTATATTGCATCTACATGACGCCTTTTGTATATAACGTGTGTCCGTTTGTGTTTGTAACACTTGTAACTGCGGCTGCGACACAAGACTTTCCCTTTGGGGATAAATAGTAATCTATCCATCTATCTATCTATCTATCTATCTATCTATCTGATCTAAATTATGGCATTGTTCTGCGTCCATTGTGCTGACTGTGAGTGATTATCACAGTGAAGCAGCCCCCATGTATGGGTTTTTTTTTTTTTTTTTACCTACGAAGTGCTCCCAGCAGACAAATGCAGTTTCTACCTGCACTTGTAAACAGCACTGCCCAGCATCACCGCTGGATGGCGACTGTGTGCTGGCTTGCAGGATACACCATGCACTTCGATTTCAGACAAAAACAGTCAATAATAATATTGTTTTGCTGGTCAACTGGCAGGGAAATACGTGCACAAACGGCCCCATTAGAGTGAACCTTCATCAGGATCATTGACAAACACGAGGAAAGATGTGTCAACTTTAAGTTAAGCACACAAGTTCATCTTTTCCTTGTTTTAACAGTATCTCTGAGAACCGGCTGTTTGCCTGGTTATGAACAAGTGAGGGGGTAATTTGTTTATCAATTTTAAAGAGAACACTGTTTTCCGCAGAGATTAGCCAAACTTAAAAGCGTTTTAATCCGACTAATATTACGATATAACGTTTTAGTGTTGACGCATGTTCAACACTGAATTATGGTGATATTTTCTGTTTGCATGGTGGTCATTAACCATGTGAAAAGTAAACAACACCCCGAGTTAACAGACCTTGATTAAGTTTGACTTTGCACTGAATCCCTCAGTTTTATTCCAGCCATAAATAAAGTGTATGTAAGAGCGCCCATGATTAGCATTCGTCTTATACAAAATGGCGGAGCATAGGAAGAGGCCACCAACACGTTTAAACTATGTAAATTACTCAAGTTACCAATTTAAACAAATCGTGCAAAGCCGCTACGTGTCGAACAAAACCAAATGCTTGCGGTGTAATTTCCTGACTTGGTGTTTTCCTTCACTCGGGTTATTTTCTTCACTTTCCCCTTGTCACGGAATGTCAGCCCAGGTTGCTAGCTTAGCGCTGACATGAAGCTAACAGTCAGCTAGCCCCACTCCCGTTCAACTGCACGGAGGATTGCTATAGACAGCTAGCCGTAGCATTGTGACTGGATGCAGCCAGCTAAGGACAATCTGTAATAAATAAGTTTCCCGGTTAATAACAATAGGAAAACGCATTTTGCAAAACGCCAATAATTCGCACAATATCACACACACTCGCATGAACACCGCGCTACTGTTGGGGAGCTTCAACATTGTTGCTTGATTAATTTCTTCAATAGAAACTTGAAAAAACGATTTATTCTCGCCGTTTTAAATCAGAGTGGAAATAACGTGAACTAACCCCAATTAGCAAGACGAAGGTCGGTTTTTCAAATTTTGCCCCTGTTAATGGCAATAAATGAGTATTAACGCCCGTATTCTTTAAAAAATGTGGAACTCACCTCGTTTCTGTTTTAACTCTTATTTAGAGCTTGGATAGGAGGATGCGCATGCGTGCAAGATGCGCTGCCTGACAACTTTGGGTCTCGGAAAAGTTCAGTTTACTATCGGTGGTCAATACCGGGCCTGTTTACACTTATAACACGCCCAAAACTCAGTTCGGTGCCGATATTACGAATACTACCGAGTGATTTGAGCTCACATCCCCGTCTTGCTCAAGTATTCCCCCCCCCCCACCTCTCTCAAGAAGTACGAGTGTGTATCAATGGAGCGCAGGGACCGCAGTGTCTTCCATAACCGTTGAGGAGCGGTTGGTTCCCCTCTGGTCCAAACTGGCTGTTTTCTCCCCCTCTCTCTACCATCGACAATCAGCCAGTTTTTGTTGATACATTCCCGAGCACAGGCGATAATCAGTTAGTACACGCCGGTGCTAACTGTAGGATTAAATACTCAGGCCCTTTCTCAGACATTTTTTTAACAAAAAAACAAAAAAACAAAAAACAACCCAAATACGTTGACACACACACACATTCACATCCACAGAGAGAGTCTGGGCTGATTTTTTTAAAAACAGTTATGACCGTTGGTGCCTTTGAGCTCTGTTCAAAACCAGTAACGTTAAATGGAAACAAAGATGACCACACATATTTAGTTTAGCCTTAACCAACAACAACAAAAAAAATAAATAAAAACCCACCACATTTAATACGTTTAAAACAAGTGTAGGGTTACATTTAAACATCCTAAGATGCCAGTGTATCGCACTGTGTGCTGGCTTACTGGATGTATGGTTTATGGATTTAATGTGACAGCTAATCCATTTAATTCAATCGTCTGATTACCATGGGTGCTTCCCTCGTTTGCTGGTGTCTTTAGGTTGGTTTTTAAGTATTTAATGGGTCGCTGATGCTCAACCAAATCATCTCCAGCTATCCCGCAGTATTCAATCCCTCCCACATAGGGCGGTTATGGTTTCTCCGGTATAATAAGGCTACATGTCTTAAGAGCCGTTTCAGCCACATTTTTTTGACGGGAATGCACTTAATATAAATATAAAATCGCTATAGTGTGTACGAGTATGCATTCAGCTGCTGGCTAACAGGTACACAGTGAGATAAGTCTTTATTTCAGTCAACAAAGGCCGCCCTGATAGGAGGTGAAATGAGTTCAGTGCTCGGCTGTAGAAGCGGCGGCGCAGGTTCGTGTCCGGTGTTTGTCGCTAGATGGCGGAAGACGTCCAGTTTGTGGACGCAGAGAGGGGGATTAACGGGGTCGTGTATCGTGCTGCAGCCTGGCATGTTTTGTAATATAACATCAAGTATAAAACCATGAGATGGCATTCAAAGGCAAAGCGGTCGACTCCAAGGTAAGAGGACAGTTATTGTGTCACCTCCATGTGTGATCTGTTAATCTGTTATGCGATAAAATGACATGAAGAGGATGTGTGCATCTTTTTTTATGTAATGTACCGGTACAAAGAGTCCAAAATGCATGCAGCCGGTCAGGTTTTGCAGCAGATAGATAGAGTCGCTGTCTGTCTCTACCTACACCTCACATCCCTCCCACTGCAGCCTGGTAGCCTATCATATGTAAGGCTGCAAACACAGCTCCAGTTTTGTGTTTGCACGGTAATGTTGCGTTAGGTGGAAAATATGTGGTGTTGCCTACTAGACAAATGACATACTGTATTGTGAAATATCCTCTCCATCCCTTTTCACCATCACCACCTTGTGTGTTTCAATCCCACAGACCGTGCTCTTCAATCTGCTGCTGTGTCTGCTCATATTTTACTCTCTTTTCTACATGATTGGGAGTGTGTGCTTTGGTGCCTTCAGGTGAGCAGCAATCTCTCACACGCATGCGCACACGAATAGTCATAGCATGTAAGAGATCTGTAAATCATCACTTTGAGCATCTTGTTTTAACTTATGGAGTTCAAATGTGGCATAAACTATCAAAGCAACTAAATAATTATCTAATAGTTCATATTTTTAAGAACTTAAGACTTATCTTTTTAATCCGGCTTTTACTTGAACTATACAAATAAAGTCTGATTGATTGATTAATTGATTGATAATAAATAAAGGAGAACCCTCATATCCTGGCACACAGTTTAAACTGGAAAGTGGGCCCCAGGGCCTCGGACCTTCAGGTGCTTTGATTTCCAAGAGTCCCAGGTTTAGTGCAAGTCAATAGGTTTGTCGTAAATGTTGGAACATGTACCATTAAAATCCAGAAATGGTGGAGTTTTTAACATGTGTTCTGAGCCTCTTAGGTAGAGAGGCGTGCAGTCAAAATAGACTTTTAAGAACTTTATCTCACTTTATTCTTTTAGTTAATTTCCTCCTCACATGGTGAATATTCTAAAATAACAGCAAACAATGTCAGGTAGTGTGTTTTTTACTGGTTCAGTAGATGAAATATTGTCATGTGTAGTCTGTTTGTGGAGGTTATGGGATACAGACACAATGTGAGGTATAGGGCATGAAATAGTAGGTAAACACAGGTGTTACCAATGATAATAACTAATGTCCCATTCCATTCAGGTCAAATAGAGTGAGGGTGCTGCTGTGGTGCATGTTGGCTCACTGGAAAGTCTCTGCTGCAATAAATGGGACTAAACCTTAATTAGTATAATTGTAAACACCTGTGTTGACCCGACTATTTCATGTTAAAATGGCTGCAGTGATAAAGGTGAGCATGTTTTTGATCAGGGCTCCATAGTGGGTTAATCTGGCCATAGGTCCACCATTGTATCAGTAATTGCACTGGTGAGATTTAGTTATCTTCAAAGTGTTTACATTACTAAATCCACAGCATGTAGCCTTTATCTGGAGACTCTCTTTACCTGTTGCCAAGAGCTGAGACATATTTACACAGTGGTTTTAACACACTTTTCTCACCCCGCTTTCAGGTTGGATCACTTTGACGGACTCATTCCATTCGACTTTAAGACCGAACCCGCTGAATCCAACTCCAAGTACTTGGGTGAGCACATTAGATTCAGTTAGTATGATCAACAAAGAGCATGAGCTTGTCTCACTTCCTGTGTTTTTCCACTATGTTGGTCCTCCTCAGTGAACCTCCTGTCCTTGGAGCTCACCTACTTTTGCAGTGGCCTTTTATTTGCTGCAGTGGTGCGCAGGCGGGTCTGGGACTACGCCCTCACTGTCACACTTCTTCATGTAATGATCACCAGCCTAGGTGAGCAGAAATCTAACAATACATCCACCAAGATACACCCAAATTACTGTATGTGTTGTGAAATCGTACATTTTGTTTCCTTGTTGCAGTGATGTTGGAGTTCCCCATGGTGTGGCAGTGGTGGCTAGCCTTAGGTAAAACAAACATCAGTCATTGTGTTTAACTTCACAAACTCTGTCTAATGCTCCACATTTTTGCTGTTTCAGGTAGCGGCTTGTTTCTGATGATCTGCAACGGTCAGCTGATCGCTTACTTCACCTGCCAGAGTGAGCAGAGCTACGCCTCCTTCAGCATCTACTGACAGACTGAAAAAAAGCTGTTGTGTATAAACTTTCATGAACAGTCTTGTGAAGTGAGGCGGAGAGGATGAGAGCAGATGCTCTCTTCCTGGAGACACCCATTAGATTCTCCACGGTGGTGGGCTTTTTTCTGTTTGTTGCTAAAAAAAGACTCGTCACCATCAGACATGCTGGGTCCAATTTGTGTTTACGGGTTGCTGACAGACCAATTGTTTTGATGTCAATGCCAAAGGGAGATGATGTCTGTATTTTGCTTGTGATGCACAATGCCTCTGTAACTATGCAGGACTTTAGGGCAACATGTGAAGTATTTTCAGTACCTTTGTAAGCTGTGAATGTAATAGCAGAATGGGCAAGTGGCAATACATGTTTGTTGAATGTTTTAAAGATAAAAAAATAAAGCTGTTTCAGATTGTGAGTGTTTATTTTTTCATCCATATCCAGGACGTGTGAAATAGTGACCAGCCTATTTCACATTATGAACACTAAAATGTAAAAATATATGATCATTTCGTGTATAACCGAAGAAACATACAGTGCATTGCAGTGTTACTGTTACAATAGTTTGCCCAAGTGTTTAAAAATAACTTTGATTCAATAATTTATGACATAAAAAATAAATATTTGCTATCCCAGAGGATTTGGCGTCATTATGAAACTGTCACGTACTCCGCTGGGTTCATGAAGGAGAATCCGGGGAAGGCCTCACCGGTCGCACCCGGCTGACACCTCTCATTCATAGAGGTGGGGATGGGTTGTTGTGTGAACTCTGGGTCGATGTAGCTGACATCACAGGGACCAGTCTGGAGAGGAGAGAGATATAAACACACACTGAGGTACACTGTGCATTTATTTAAAAATCGTAATGCTCTCTACTCATTTCTGAATACTCCTACCACTTTTGGGATGAACGGCGGTCTGACTTTTCTGGCCAGGAGGTCGTCCCAGTTGATCGATGCAAAGAAGGGATGTTCCTGCAGCTCCACCTGCATACACACTGAAATTAGACCCTCTGTGCTTAGATGTGTTCATGTGCATCATAACATTTTTTATGTGTGCACTTACAAGGTCATAGCTGCCTCCTAAGCGCTTGGTGACGTCTCTTTCTAGCAATCCCTCTAACAGTGAGCAGGCAGCTTGAGATGATCCGCTACCCAGCTGAAGAGGAGCGTGAAGTATGTTCTCAAACATCTCTGCTTTGCTACGGCTATAAAATGGAGGCTGGGAGAAAGAAAAAAAGGATGGAGTAAGGTGAAGACGCTGAAGAAGATGTTGAAAAGGAACTCAATGATTTCAACTGCGCTCACCAGTCCATAGATCATCTCAAAGAGCACAGTGCCAAGGCCCCACCAGTCCACTGCTGGACTGTATGGCTGGCCTTGTAGCACCTCTGGAGCGAGGTATTCTGGAGTGCCACAGAATGTATGCATGATTCCACCTAAGGCCACCCCTTCTTTACAGAGCCCAAAGTCTGTCAGCATTACGTGACCCTCACTGTCCAGCAGGATGTTCTCTGGTTTGAGGTCTCTGGTAGAGAAACAGATGGGACAAAAGTATTGAACTGATGCTGCTGTTGTGTTTGTTTCATAGTCTTCTGGTTTCACCTTGCTTTCCTATGGAGGACATGGTGCGATGCATGAAGCAATGAGCCAAGAAAAAAGTCTATTTGTGTGTGTGTACCTGTAAACAATGTCAAGAGAGTGGAGGTAGCCCAGCGCCATGGCCATCTCTGCAGCGTAGAAAGCAGCCCTGGGTTCAGGAAATGACCCCTCCCTCTGAAGGTGGTAGAAAAGCTGAGGACAAACAGATGTGTGGTCACGTACACAGATTTCACAAATTTAACACAATAGGAGAATTGTGGAGAGACTGGTTGACCCAGATATGGTGACTGCTGGATTCTAAAGTACGTGTGGCATCTCTAAATCTAAATTGTAAGCAGAGGCCTAAGAAATATGTTGGTAACTCTGCTACAGATTACAGTTTTTCTCCATTGGTTTGGCTCATTTCTTGAAACAGAAATTACATTCTCAAAACAACACGGACAAACCTCCAAACCACTTGGCAATTGTTCACAACAGAACTGTATTTCTCATTGATTTCATCACATTGCAAATGTCTTAGTACATCTTTGCAAATGATTAAGTACAGTTAGCCTACATTTAGCACAATTTCCAAGTGAATAGATCCTGTTGATCTAAACTGATTGATTGATTCTCAGTCTAATGGTTGTTGTCTCCAAAACACGTCAGCATCATTTCATGTATCATTCTATAAGTCATCACATGCAAAATAGTCTGTTCAATTGTCAAAATTAGTCAATACAATCATATCAACATAATACCATGAATACCATATACTGTATTTATTTACAGCACTGTAGGCTACATATAATTTTCCTTGTTTTTGTTTAATGTGTTTATATAACAGTATATTATGCATTATACATTTTCTTTTTACTCTGATATGGAGGTTACTTTATGTGTGTGAATAAAAATGGCGACCTTTCCGTGGCAGTGTGAGTGCAATGTGTGATGTCAAACCTTAGAGGCTACTCTTACCCTGAAATCCTGTTTTTTTATTTTTATTATTTCAGTTTCATACACAATTGTATTCTGTTAGCTAGACAAAAAAACTAGTACAGTAACCATTGTGAATGAAGGACTGGGCTAAGACTGAGAGGTGGACATGAGGGATATGGTCCTCTGCCATAGTGACAAAACATCTAAACATTTTGACTTGCAGTGCTCATGCAATGCCAAAGGGATGATGCATTTTGGAGGTACTGACTATTTATATGAGAAAGAAATTTAGTTTTGACACATGAGTGAACTGTTTTGGGAGAGATATGCGCTTTTGCAAGTGAACTATGGTGTTGTGCTGAACTGTAAGACTGTTTTGCCAAATGATCTTAGAGTTTTGAGAATGTAATTTCTGTTTCGAGAAATGAGCTAAACCAATGGAGAAAAACTGTAATACATTTCATTTATAAATCATTTTTATACACATACCTCCCCTCCATTAACGTAGTCCAGGACGAAGTAGAGCGTGTTCGGGGTCTGGAAAGAGAAGTGGAGCCCCACCAAGAATGGATGTTGTAGTCCCTTCAGCAGTACACTCCTCTCAACCATCACATGCCTCTGCTACAGAGACACAACAGAAACAGTAAGTAGATAGATAGATAGATAGATAGATAGATAGATAGATAGATAGATAGATAGATAGATTACCTCTTTCCTCTTGACGATCATCTGTTTCTGCAGTACTTTCACAGCGTAGTAACCTCCATATTGTCTGTGTCTTGCCAGCAGCACCTGTGAAAGTTTGAGTCTGTATCATTTTACGTCCTAACAAACCTCAAAACACCAAAACAATACAAGAATAAAAACTCTCTACCTTTCCAAAGCTTCCTTTGCCGATCACTTTGAGGTAGTCAAAATCTGCCGGTTTCATCCTGATTAACACAACGAAAGAAAATGGTCAGCTTTGAGTAACACTAGTAATTCATTTTACTTAATACAAAATACAGATTAGTTAACAGGATATTATAATACATAACTACTTTTAGCGGCACTTCTGAATACTCTTGAGGCTGTAAAAATAATTCAAGTAAAAGCCATATAAACATATGATAAGGGATTACAAGCCCAAAACATTGGGAACATCTTAGGAAACCCTAAAAAAACATATATACTCTTTATAACTGCATATTTTAAAGGACCAGTGTGTAGGATTTAGTGGCATCTAGCGGTGTAGTTCCTAAATGCAACCCCTTTGTTTTACCCTCTCCTTACTAGAGCCACTGTTTTTACTGTTTAAGTTTGTCTGATCTGGGCTAGTGTAGCGCTAAACATGGCGGTTCAATCAAGCAGCAACCTCTGTAGCTGTGAAGCCAATTCGAAAGTGCCTAAAACTGCAGTTCCTTAAACGGCCACTTGAGGCTGGATACAAATTAGGTCAACCTCCATAAGCCCCCATGTTAAAATGTTGAACTTCACAGCAGAAATAAACATGTTTACAGCCTGGTACAAAAAATAGTTTTAGTCTCTATAGCTTATTTCAACATTCATGACAACTGTACTGAGTCTGATTTTTTATATAACTCACCCATTCAAATTATATTAAAGCTTAAAGTTATGCAAAATTAACAGTGTGGCTGGTTTGATTAACAGGTAGGTGCCATTAGAGCTGGCTTGTTTAAGCAACTAGCTGTCAGATTTACAGATGATCCACGTCTTTGCGGATTTTTAGATTAGTTGGGAAGCGGAAGAGACAGTACAGCCAGCATGGTGGCGGCCAGCGCCGCAGATTTTAAGCTTCAAACAGCTCTTCAGAAACCTGTGGGTGACGTCACGCATACACCATCCGATCTTTACACTGTCATTGGGTTCAACATGTCAGACTTTGTGGAAGAGGTCCAAAGACGACCCGTATGTGTTGATATATACACTAAATCTTACACACTGGAGCTTTAAGTGTTACTCAACAGGCTGCTGCACAAAGAAAGAGTAAATGTTAAGCAAAACATCAGAAGAGTTTTCTGTCAGTCAGGTGTAAAAATGACTTACTGTGAGGTTTCTGTGTTCACCGAGCTCTGAGGAGAGAAAAGACAGACAGCAGGAAGGTCAGGAGGTCAGATTTAGTTTCATCTCCTGTCAACACTCAGCACGGTCTTTTAAAAAACAACTTTCGCTGCGTACTCACTGCTGTGCCTCTCTCCTCCTTCTCTCTTCTCAGCTTGCTCTGTCGCTGCAGGATTTTCTGAGGGTCGAGGCTTCAATCGGGAGGTCAAAAACAGGACATGTCAGGCTTTTTTCTGATCATATTTTGCACCACAAAGGCTGGAAATTATGAATTGTTTTGCTAGCTTACTGTTGGCAGAGTTGTTGACTGGAAACAAATTTGTTTAAGAAGTCACTGAAGCCAACTTTCTTCCCCTTGAGCAGGTCTGTAACACAGGCAGGGAGGTAGTCCTTTACATAAGAGCTCAACAGCTGTATCCCCTCAGTAGGTTAGCACTGTGACACACTTAATGAAGTTATGAAATCACTGTAACAAACTCTTAACTTAAGATTTATGTATGTTTTAAAGAGAACAGGCCTTGATTTACAACTTTAATATAATTTTTTTACACCATAGGGGTCACCTCTTTGTAATTTCTGGTCATTTTCTCTCTTGTAGCGGGATTTATGTAAATTAGCCATTAGCCATTAGTTTTGTCTGTGTGACTGTTTCTATGACGACAAGATGATTCGCGAGCTGGCCGTTAAAGTTAACGGTCACCCTTTGACCTAACGCCGGTTAACAAGATAAACTTACCTGAGAAAAATGACACAAGCCTCCTCATTTTGGCATAGGTCATCGGCCGGTCTTGAGTCACGGTCATCTGGATGAAGACTGACTGACTTAAGAGGTGTTGTTAAAAAGATTACGAAGTAGGAGAAGGACCGTTAGTCGACCGTTAGTGAAGACAGACTGTCCAGCAGCAGAGCCGCTGTGTCCCAAGCTATGAGTGCTGCTCGGTTTAAGGACCGTTGACGTAGGAGTCACTGAGTACCGGCAATGATGCGTTTAAGTGCCCTCGGACATGTTGAAATGATACCCACATGAGAGCCAGCAGTGTTGGAATGCTACTCAAGCAGCAGTACTTGTACTTGAGTATTTCCATGCTACTGTATACTTCTACTCCATTACATTTCAGATGGAAATATTGTACTTTTACTCCACTATATTTATTTGACAGCCGTAGTTTTCAGATTAAGCCTTAGATTAAAGGTCCAGTGTGTCAGATTTAGGGGCATCTATTGGCACAAATAATAATAATATAATATTCCGAACTCTGTTTTAATTAGTGTTTAATCATCTAATGTAATCATCTTCTTTTGTTTTTGTTACCTTAGAATGAGTCTTTTATAGCTACAGATGCTGCGGGTCCTCTTCCACGGAGTCCACCATGTTGAACGGTCATGTTGCTACAGTAGCCCAGAACGGACAAACTAAACAATGGCTCTGGATCATTCACAGTATAACGAATGGACTTTGTATCCTTGATGTCACCCATAGGTTTCTGAAGATTCGTTCAGAATATGTGGCTCTGGTCGCCGCTATGAACCACTGGACTAAATTACCTAACTGTATGTTAAGTAGTGAAAAGTAGCTCCACGTCAACCAGCTATTGTAAAATGCTGCTTACACACAGAGGCATTAGGATTAACAATTATTAACATTATATTACATAAATCAGTCACAGGGACATTTTGGATTTACAGGACTTTTACTTGTAAAGGAGTATTTCTACATCATTTTACTAGTTCTTTTAAAGGGTGTGAAGCCTGTGTACTGTATTTAATAATTCACTCTTAATGTCTAATGAGAAAATGGAAAGTTTTAAAGTAGAGTCAGCCTGACATTTAAAGTAGAGTCAGCCTGACAGCCTGACATTGGAAATGTCATAAAAAATTATTGTTGCTTTCACTTCTGATATATATTATAGAGTACGCCCTTTTTATCTCTAATTATTTTTGTTTATTTTAGTAATTTAACTGTAAATTAGCTAAATGAGCTTAGCTTAGGAGGCAAATTTCCTCTGTATATCTTAATAATATAATAAAACAACATTCTAAAATGAATGGTGCTGTTTTCTAATAGGGTACCTAGTTTAAAGAGTTTTGAAATGTAAATATATCATTTACTGGTACTTTATGGATCAGCTATAAGCCATGAATAAGAGCCTCTCTTTGGCTGCCAGGTTGTGGGAATATCCTCCTCCAGTATGACTTGCTTTGTCTTTTTAGCTCGCTCTTTCATTCATCAGGATGACCCTCCAGAAAGACTGTTTCAACACGAACCTTCTGGAAAAGGGCTGCAGATCACGTGGACCACACTCCATTTGACCATAGTCCATTTGATGAATTGCTGTAAGAACAGTTTCATCTGATTTATTAACATTTTAACTGCAGAAGATAAAAATCATGATGGTTTCTCGGAAAGTTAGAGTAATTAACCTTTATTAATGACTTGCTAACATTTATAAAAGCAGACCTGATGGCTTATAATAAAGTGAAAACTCTTAAACCCTTTAACCTGAAAATTGTTGGTCTCACTGTCTATAAAGCATTAGTAAATGTTAACAAACCATTTACAAAGCCATTAGTTTTGAAAGGGGCACCAAATTAAAAGGCCTATGCACATTGTGCAGCTCACATTTAGTTGTAAATAACACCAGAGTATAGCACAGAGTTATTAAAGCAAAAGAGGCAAAAAGTAGAATGAAAAGTAGGCTCCCATAATGCACCACAAGTAGTAAAATTCTTCAGGCCGTGAAGAAACAAGCTGTTGCCCCCTTGAGAGAACAGGAACCAGGTGTTCACGAGCTTACTGCCCTGATCACACAGCCGCTGAAGTAACATAATTGAATTTCTTCAAGGAAACCTCTTTCTTTCTTTCTTACTTACTTTCTAGTTTTGTGTTTATATGGGTTTCCATTTACACGTTCCAGTCACAGTCCGAGAGAGGTGAGAGGTTGTTAGAGGGATGGAAGGAATCAGTGTCCCCTTTGGGGGTATTTAATATACACACTGAACATGATCAGATATGTGTGTCATGGAAACAGCATTGCGGCACATGACAACTCCGTATCTGTCTTCCGGTCTTGTGGCGGTTGCACACTGGAGATCATCAACATCAGGACCTTTCCATGCCAACACAGACCCAGTTCTATACTAGTGATATATGACCAGTCTCCTGTAGCACAGCACACACAGTTTATAGGCTCTAGATATTCACAGACACTATCAAATTCAAATTCTCCTTTTGGGGACTGAATTACATAAGTACAATTATATAACATGTAATTATATAATAAATAGAAATAGAAGGGGGAACTAACTTGAGTCTGTCACAGGTGGTGAAGAACAAATTCTTATGAGAGAGCCAGAGAGGTACAAAATTAACCTTTTACATAAGTATAAATGATGAGGAGGACAGTTATAGATAATACACACATACAGGAGTGACTTTGCTCTGTCATGAGATAAAATAAGCCCCAAAGGTTTCACAGGAAGTAATGTCTTAAATGAGCAATAGTGCCAAAGGAATAGAGTCAGAATAAGGGGGTGTGAATGAGATAAATGGGACATGAAGTGCAGATACTGAAATAACGTCAAGTTTGTCCCTGTGTCTCTGTGTCTAAATTTAGAGCCACTGGGTTCAGGGCAGAGTTGGTACAGGGTGTCTTGGTTACTGTTGCAGAAAGCTGATCCTCGAGCAGCAACAGGGGGAGGTTCCTCTCTGTTACAGTGGTGGTGGTGGTGGTGGTGGTGGTGAGAGTGAGAGGAATCCCAAAGTGAACTGGTTTCTGCTAGTCTAACTCACCACCCTCAGTCTGAAACCTCTTGTCCGATCACTCTGATGGCATGTGAACTGGCCAGAGCTGGTTTTGCTTCTCCAGGCAGGCAACAGGTGGCACTGAACACAACGGCATGAGCACACGGCAAATCCAGCATGAGGCCTAACAGGAGGAAAAGTTGCCTGCCATCATAACAACTAAATCCACTTTCAAGTCCTGGTCTCAGTTTCAAATTAAACCATCATCACCTGCTTTCATTCTGTTTAAATATCTAATTCAGTCAGTTATGTCTCTGAACTGGAGTTGTTTTTTAACTCAGGGTTGTCTCCTTACAGTCAGAGATCTGGCAGTCAGGTCTCCTGCAGACAGATTTTTGGTTGACCTTGGAAATGTTGGGTCAAAGCAGCTTGGTTTCAGCAGCAGAAATAGACTTTAGACACAGGTTACAGTAAACCAAAGCACAAGGACACTGCCTGAAACTGGTTTCAGGATAGATAGATAGATAGATAGATAGATAGATAGATAGATAGATAGATAGATAGATACATACATAGATAGATAGATAGATAGATAGATAGATAGATAGATAGATAGATATTTTAAATACAAAACATTTGATGAGTTTATCGATTAAGACGCTTTACTGGAGATGAAACTACCCACAGTATATAAACTAGATAAAAATTAGCCCCACCTTGACCGGCGACATAAGAAAAATGCTAATAACCATTCAGCAATATAGTCTGCAATATATTTTTCTGCATTGAGTACTTTTATAACACCGAAAGGTGATACAGGTTATTAAAAAGGAGCTATTGGAAGTGTTTTACTGCAATAACTAATTTATTCTACCAACACATGTACAGTATCATGCAACACACATGAAAGCAGCAGTACTTCATCTGTCCTGTAGATGGTGACAGCAAACCAGAGTCAAACTGAAGTCTTTTGTAGGAATTTATATCGTCACATAAATCAGTGAATAAAATCACATCACTTTAGTATCAGAGGACATATGAATACAGCTGAACAGGTGATTAATTAATTAGCTGATTGACAGAAAGGTAATTACCATATATGAAGTAGTTAAGCTCCATCTAAACCAACTACAGCAGTAAAATGCTGGTTACACGTTAATGCATGAGTAATAATAAACTAATGATGTGATATATAATAGTATGTTAGTATAGTCCTGATGAGACTGGTCTTGCTGATTCACTTTTAAATCATTTCTTAAAACATATTTTTACAGACTTTCCTTTTTGTGATGTTGCTGTCTTATTATCTTATTATCTTGTTTATGATTTCTTTCTTTTTATCATTTTACCCTTAACACCAGACTTGCCTTTTTAATGTCAGTTTTCCTTTTTTATTCTTCTATCTTATATATATTTATTATACATATTGCTGTTCTACTATTCTTTGATTTATAAGCTATTTTTTATTGCTCTGACAGTTTCCTGTGACTTTGTCTTTGTTGTGTTTGACTTATTCTCGATTTTAACTTGTTTGGCTTTGTGCTCGTTCCTCTGGCTCTGATAAGCACTTTGTAAACCTTGTTTTTAAAGATGCTATATAAATAAAGTTATTATTATTATTATTATTATTATTATTATTATTATTATTATTGGTAGTAGTAGTAGTAAAAAACATCTCAACCCACCCACAAATGTACACATAGACTCACTCATGCTTACGTGCACACACACACACACACATACGCAAAAACACATACCAAGCAGTAGTAATACTTTTTTTACTTTTAGTACTTTAAATACATCTTCCTGATCACACTAACATACTTTTACTAACATTTCCAATTCAGGAATTTAACTTGTAATAGAGTATTTTTACAGGGCGGTATCAGTACTTTTACCGTAAATATCTGAGTACCTCCCTGTGGTGAACTAATGCTTTTTATTGCTCTGTATCGTATTTCCTATGCTTTGCGCGCTCGCCCCCCTTTGGAGCGCGCGTCACTGTACCATGAGCGCGCGCGGCGAAGGGGCGGGGCCGCGCGGAGTCAGAGCGCAGGCAGGGATGAGAAACTTGTCCCGGATATTTACCTAACTATACCTGGGTCTTCCGACGCACCCCGTCCCGAGGTTTCCACAGCGGACAGTCTGAGGAATATGATCCGTATCTGACGCGGGACAACAGAGGTACACATCTCCTTTATTTACCGTCTTTTAAACTTTCTCTTCCCAAAACAAAAAAAAAAAAAAAAAAAAAACCCAACAACATTCACTTGGCCAAGTTGTAGTTACGAGCAGCGCCGTGGTTTGGAGGAAAGTTTGCCAGTGCAGTGTTCCTCCTTTTGGGTGTAGCTGTAGAAAACTTCAGGTTGTCAACAGGTTCCTTGTTCGCGCTGGGGCTCAAAGTACAGCGAGGTCACTGCAGAGTCCAGTATCGGCAGACTGGGAGAGTCGGACAACAAAAATATGGGCCTAATACACTGAGACAGGCCCTGTTTATTCATTGGTATGTGTACGTTTGCTGAAGTAGCAGCAGAGGGTGTAGATTTGAGCTTCACCATCTATGCTCGCTGTGTTTATAGCCTACTTTTAAATCAGTGTTAAAGGCATCACAAACTTTATTTTCTTCATCTGTAGCTCAACATATCAGAAATAGCTGCAAGATGCAAAACACCCAGTGAAGTCATAGTCTCTCTGCATCATGATGAAACTACTTTTAAATGTAGCATTTACTTGTAAATTCATTAGACACCTCCCGCCTGTGTGTGTGTGTGAGAGAGAGAGCGGTTATTGTGGAAAACAAGTCATCAAACCGGGACCAACTCTTGTTTTAATATATTCAAAGTGTGTCACTGTGTTCAAACATTAACTCAAACACTGTGTGTCCTTTCAGAAACAGTGTGAGACAGGCCGGCCTGGATCCATTAATCGTTTACCTGGAAACCAAGAGAGGACACATGTACGTACATACATGCATATGCAGCTCTCTCTCTCGTGCACATGCACACACGCACACACACACGGATATTCTCAGCTGGGATAAGTTTTTAACACACAAATGCATGTATGCATTAGTTGTGCATGTGTGCATTTCGTCTCCTGCAGCAGGTCTGAGATCAGTCGTAGTGCTGTAGATGGGCGTGTTCAACTCTGAAAATGTTTAACATTCTTATCATTCAGCTGCCTGCGAAAGGCGGAGAGACACACAGAGGGAGAACAGCAGGGAGAGGGAAGAGACATGTTCAGACCCAGGCCAAATAATAAAGAATTACACAAACACACACACACACACACACACAAAAGCAGTCACTCCTTCGCATTCACGATGCATTACTCACTGCAGCCCCGATGCTTCATCCAGCACATATATTACTCACCACACAATGTCATCCTGAGGGAGGTGCTTCCATTGGAAGACAACAGCCTTGAAACATCTGACACTGTTTTTGTGGTTGTGTGTGTGTGTGTGCGTGTTTTTGTGTGTGTGTGTGTGTGTGTGTGTGTGTGTGTTTTTGTGTTTCCAGGTCCCCTCTCAGTGACAAGCCAAAGGCAGGGTGTTTGTCTTGAGAGGGAGGCAGAGTTACCGTGGTAACAGACATGCCAAAACCGGACCTGCTCTGCCTAGTTCAGCTGCTGGACGGCACTATCGAGACCTTCAGAGTCAGCGTGCGTAACACACACACCTACACACACACTGACGTTTCCTGTCTGCCGTTTAGGAGATCATATGTTGCTCCTATCTGTCTCTGTGCTCTGCTAATGATCGTAGTGTCAGTGCATGATGTAGTGACCGACTACTCTTTCCTATTCCCATTGATCCACATCCCTTGCTCAACACTGTGACCTTGGCTTGAAGGACACGCTCACCTCCTGCAGCTGTACAGAGCTTGTCATACTCAGGAGCCTTTTTACATCATCAGCATATCATGTCGTACGCAGCCTGACAGCAGCACGCTCACGCACACATGCAGAAAGGCAATCACGATATTGCTTTGTAGGACAGCAGCTGTGCGGCATCTTTATGTGAACGGTGGGAGAGCGGGGAGAGTACTTTGGTTGTAATGTGCAGGAGGATTACAATATTAAACTCTCCATTACTCTATTTATACAGCTGCTCTGTTTGTCGTGTGTAGATCAGATTTTTCTTTTGTACAGGTTTTAAGTTTTTCGGGGCGGGAGGCACGGCCACTTTAAAACTGATCTTCACCCGGATTTTGTGTCCGCACACATCAAAAAGTTTCCTGCTGCAAGAACACAGTGTTCGCAGCGGTTTACAGTAAACACTGTCCTCTTGTGATGTGAATATGCTTCTGGTTACATAGAGGGAGAAGATGCAGATGAGCTGCAGGTTATCCCTCAGAGTGATTAATAAAACAATGAATAGTTCAGTTGTGTGTTGTGCTACAGATCTGATTTTCAAATCTGATTGTTTTTGTCTGATTTGCAAACAAGTTTTCATATTTAAATTACAATAATGATCATCATCATATCTATACATTAAGCACTACTGTAACATATGGCACGGTATATTTAGCAGCCGTTAGATGTCACTCAGAGTTTTGGCTGGCTTTAATGTTGTTTGTTGTTTCCATCTTTCAGAAGCAGGATGAAGGTGTGGTTCTGTTGGACCAAGTATGCGACCACCTGGGCCTGCAGGAGAGGCGGCTCTTCAGTCTGCAGATCAGAGACTCCAGCACAGCCATTGCCTCTATCACAGCCAACATGCACTCTCCTGTGAGCTCACTGTTCATCTGCTGCACATTTGGGGATGAGATTGTAATGTATTGCTCTCGCTGATTGCTGTTTAGATGATGATAACCACAGGGTATGCTTGCATAAATGCTTTCTTTAGCCCCAGTTAGCCATTACACTTAATGAATTTCTCTCTCTCTCTCTCTCCCAGAGATGGTTGGAGCCTGAGAAACCCTTGAAGAAACAAATAAAAGGTATCTGACTTGTTCTGGCTACAGAGAATTCACTGTCTTTACCTGGTATATTACTTCATTTTTAGTTTTAGGATATGTTTTAATATATTTATAGATATGAGAAGCGGTCCAGTAGATTATTGAGTCTAACTACATACATGCTATTTATGACTAGCTGACATTTCTCTGCAGGTCTTGCTTCTCCTTTTTACCTAAACTTCAGAGTAAGATTCTTTATCTCGGATCCCAACTCTCTGCAGCATGAACAGACAAGGTTAGTGTTTGTGCCTCTTTGTTATGTGTGTGTTTGTAGTAGTCACGCATAATATTGTTGTGGATTTGCTGGGATTATGGATAAAAATGAAGGATGTTCGTCTGAGTTGGAGGCTAAAATAAATAAAATCCTGTTTTTGTGATACACTAGCAGCTCTAAATGAAAATCAGACGAGACTTAATACAGCCTGCTAGCAGCTCTGTGAGTACTTTGAGCTAAAGCAGGTATAATGTTTAGCCTGTTTACCATCTTAGTTTAATATGTTAGCATGCTGACATTTGCTAATTAGCACTAAAACCAAAGTTAGTAGGATTCATCTTTCGACAACTATGCATGTCTATAAAAAAAATGTACCCATCTATGTGGAGGATGTTGAGATATTTCTCAGTATAAGGCATCAGATAAAAAGTCAGAAGAATTAGTAGGGTTTATCCCCTGGGGACACTGACTGTCTTCTGCAAGCCATTGCATAGTTGTTGACGTATTTCAGTCTGTATCAAGGTGTTAGATCAACTGACCCCCATCCCTAAAGCCAGGCCGCTAGGGTGGCTAAAAAGCACCAGAAAGTTGAACAAGGTTTCTGCAGGGAACAGAAAATACAGGCCTGAGTTTATAAAGTTCCTCTTGTTTCGTCTCTACAGGCACCTGTACTTCCTACAGATCAGGAGTGACATTAGAGAAGGACGGTTAGTAACACACAAACACAAACACAGAAACAACCACCCATCCCCTTGTGCACAGTTTGTATTCAGACATTACAATGTATAATCATGGAGTATGATTGCAGGTTGCAGTGCCCGCTGAGTGCAGCTGTAGTGTTGGCATCTTACGCTGTGCAGTGTAAGTCCCATGTCTTTGCAGAGAAACAAATGACTTAATAATACTTAATATAACCGTGTGAGTAATTATTCCTGTTTTGATGATGCTCTCATTAAGCAGCAGCTCTCTTATAATACTACAGTTGTCAGTGTGTGTTTCTGGGTTGATGCTCAGTGTTTCTTTCCATCACCTGCAGCGGAGATGGGGGATCACTGTCCGTCCAGACTCCCCGGTTACCTCTCCAAGTGCCACTTCATCCCTGAGCAGGATGAAGACTTCCTGTCTAAAGTGGAGGATCTGCATCCACAGCACAAGTAATTCAGACAGTTTATTACATCGAGCTGCCTCTGGAACAACAACTGGTTTGTTGTGCAGGAGTTTCCTGGTGTTGAATATGACTCAGCATGTGTGTGTGCTTTCCCAGGGGGTTGAAACAGAGCGAGGCGGAGCTGTGTTTCCTCAACACAGCACGGACGCTGGAGTTGTATGGAGTGGAGCTGCATGCTGCCATGGTAGAGTTTCCACAATAAAACTTTCATGTAATATAATCTAGTTTAACCTTCTCATATGTATGACACTTTCTGTCATTCCCCTCATGTTGCTTTCTCTCAGGACACCAACAACGCCCCTCTGATGGTGGGTTTAGCCTCCAGCGGTGTTGCAGTATTCTGTAATATGATTTGCTCCAGTTTCTTCCCCTGGTGAGTGATGATGCCACTAATTACACAGCTTGTTCCTGCATCTTCTCGAAGCCTTCAACAACTTGAATTCTTCCCACGTAGGGGGAACATCATCAAGATTTCATTCAAGAGGAAACGCTTTCTTATACATCTGAAACGTAAACATGTGAGTCCTTCCAAAGTTTATTTGTTCTTGATAGTCGATGGAACAAATTACTGCCTTTAATTGCTCCACACACTCGCCTGGTGATTCAATAAAAGGTTCAGAGTTGGTACAGTTTTTTTGGATTGCTTTTATATTGAGCTGCGATGTAATTATATCTAAAACTAGCACATAGGAAATTCATGCACAACATTTTATTTTTGAAGCCGATTTTCACAAATACAAGCTCGACTACTACGTGGTCTACATAGATGTGAATGTGGCATTGGCTGAATGATTCATATCCACACTTTTGGCAGCGTTTCTTTGTATAAATCATTCATAAAAAAGGCAGCGTTTTTACTGCAAGCAACAAAAGGAACCTGAGCTGCTTAAAGTTACTTAACAGGGATGTGATCTTGAATGTTGGAGTTGCATTATAAAGCTTTACTAAAAAACTAAAACTGTTTGTTGCAGGGGGAGACCCAGGATTGTGAGGTGTCTCTGGTTCTGCCCTGTCCCAAGACCTGTAAGAACCTGTGGAGGTCCTGTGTGGATCATCACTCCTTCTTCAGCTCCAGCCGCACCGCCAGGAGCCCCAAACACAACAACAGCACAGTTCAGTCCTACAGAAAGCTGATAACGCAACATCTGGGCATTGGCAACAGTAAAACTGAGAGGTGAGCCTGCGTTTGCACATCTATAATTCACACATTTTCATTCTTGTTATGAATACTAGATCAAATGTTCTTCTTTCTTCTTCCTGATTTGCAGTGGTCCGGTGTGTCAGCGTGTGGTGGGAGGGATGGTGTGGAACCCAGTCCTGAGGAGGTCAATTTCATCAGAGTATCTCGAGACCAAGAGTCTGCCCTCGAGATCGCCCCCAACCACCCCCAACTGGTACAACCTGCAGGAGTTCTTGAGCCCAGTCTGTCATTTGATCAAATTTTATACTCACTTGGTTTTTCTTGCAGGCGAAGTCCCCGAGTTCGCCACGGCATCCGTAAACCTCGCCCGTCTTCAGTCGAACTGACCAATGACATGAAAGACATGTCGGAGGGGGAGGATGTCTTCTACACGTACAGGGCGTCAGTGAGCAGCAGCAAGGACAGCGAAGGAGACACTTCCCCTCATCAGTTAGTATCAGTTACAACAGACATGGCGTCTCAATCTCTCTCTGTCAGTTCAGTGAGCTTTGGTGGTATGACATATGTTTGGGCTGTAGGTTAATCATTTTTCTATGCAACTGGATTTAGTGCAGCTGTATTATCAAAGTTTTATTTAGTGGCAAAACAAATATGACAGCTGTTGCCACCAGTTTTACTAAGATTTAGCTAATTAATGTTAATTCTTTGAGTTGGCGAAACTATTAAAAGAAACAGCTGTTGTCTGGTGAATAAGCGTTTTGGATGATGGTTCCTGCACATCGTCACGTCCTGCATTATCTCTGGCCTTCGTATATTTAATTCAATCTACCTCGTTAAACTTACAGAAACTCACATCTTGACAAAACATTTTCAGCCAAGTATTAATGTGACAGCTTCTGGCAACATGGCTCAGCTGTCACAGACACTAAAGCAAGTAATCATCAGTGTCTTTAGAGTGCCAAAGCTATCAGTCACTGCTGCAGTGTTTGCTTTAGTCTTACTCTGTTGTCATACCTCCAATCTCAGACCAAGATGGTTTATTCGAGACAGAAGAAGCACCGCTCTGTATTATTTTGATACCTGGATGTTTGGAAAGATAAAGAGTGATTAAATTTGTGATTATTTGTATAAACTTACCATTGTTAATACTGTGTAGAATAACAGATAGACCTGTGCTTTAATTTATAGCAAATAACTGGTCAAAAATGGGCCTAAATTTCCCCAATTTATTAAACCCTGATGTGTGTTAAAAGAGCATTTATGATAACCATAGGAAATGTTGATTTGAAAGTCATATATTAATCTAAAAATCAGCGTGAAAAGATATTTTTATTTCACTTCTTTCAGACTTTCTGGCACTTATAGCCATCCAACAGATGAGGCTCTGTTGCAAACGGATGACAGTATCACAGAGGAGGACGCTGACCACAGCTTACACCACTACAATAAGGTCTGTCATCTCATCATCAGCTTTAAATAAGTATATTTCTGCATCTCCATCAATGTCTGTGCATATGTGAGCTGACTCTGAGTACTTGTGTCTGTGCAGGGCGCTCTGGGCGACGGTGACTTGATGCTGATATGTATTGCCCCCGATCACGAGGGCAAGTTTGGCTTCAACGTTAAAGTAAGTCTCTCTCTTACACTCCTTGTGTGTCCCTTACCCTCACCACACGGGGCGATGTTTTATGTCTTTACATGTTTGTTTTTGTTTACACACATTATGTCTGTGTTGTTTTCTCTGTTGTCCGCTCTTGCTTCATTTCATTTCCCAACACGTCCTAGGGTGGAGTGGATCAGAAGATGCCTCTTTCCATATCCCACGTTAAACCTGACTCTCCGGTAAGATCGGACTCACATGTGTTTGTTTTTTGATGGTCTGCGGTCAAAATAACTTTGTGATGAAATGTAAGCACAATATGGACTGACTGAAACAGAGCTGGAACAATTAGTCAATTAATTGATTCATTAGTCACTTGACAGACTATTTTGATAAGCGGCCAATTGTGTAAGTCAAACAAAAATGCCAAAGTGATAATAAACTGAATACCTTTTGGGTTTTGGATGGTTGGTTGGACAGAATAAATAATTTGAAGACGTCACTTTTGGCTTTAGGAAATGTACATTTTCCAGTATTTTCAGATTATGAATCAGTTCAGTAAAACAGATGAGATGATTATCATTTTAAAAAATATGTATCTTGAAGCCAATACTGATATTGTTTTAATCCATTCTCAGTGAGGCATGTTTTACTTTTTCAGACAATTCATTTATTTTTTAAGACAGATTAATTGATCATTTAAAAAAACAGGTTAGTATAGTCTGACCAATAGAGGATTTTTTAGGCCGAAACTGATATAAATAATTGGTTGTTGATTGAACTTAAGCATAAACACAAAACATGAATCTTGATTCTGATACCTTACATTTGTTTTCATAGATTTTTTTATATATACTATAGTATATATACTGAGCGAGACATTTTACAGTTAAAAAATGAGCTTGACAGTGGCAGTGCTCTGCGGTGGAGAAACTGCGTGATGGTGACAAGTAGTAAACTTCTAGCACAACACAATATGATATATCTGCAATAAACTAATATACGCTGATTTTAGCAGCTCTAGACTGAAATAAGCTGACGTATGATGTGGAGATGTGGAGAAGTCAGCTTTTAAATGACCCTGTTTGTCTGTAGGCAGGTCGATGTGAGCCCAAACTCCTGGAGGGAGACCTGGTGGTGCTCATCAACGGTCGAGACATTTCCGAACACACACATGACCAGGTCGTCATGTTCATACGAGCCAGCAGAGAGTCGCACTCCAGAGAATTGGCCTTGCTCATTAGACGTAAAGGTGTGTGTGTGTGTGTGTGTGTGTGTGTGTGTGTGTGTGTGTGTGTGTGTGTGTGTGTGTGTGTAACAGCAAGTACAAAACTGCTGAAGCAGCGTGTGATCCAAGTGTGCACACTTGGTCTTGTCACTTGAATATGAATATTTATCACAGCCTTGAATCGTCCTTGTATTCCAGGTCCTGGCCGGGTGGCACCCCTGCTGCAGTTACCTCCCGCCCTCACGCTCACCGGCCAATCACAAGGAGACAAGCCACAGTCAGCTGGCCAGTCGGAGCGGGTCACGACACTGGAGGAATCAGTGAGACAGCTGGAGAGAGGAATACAGTCTGGCACACTCTGTTTCCATTTTGAGGTATTTAAAATGCAGGGGGGAGAGAAACAGTGAGTGTGTATTTACAAGCAGGATCAGAATCTTTATTTTGAGCAGGATTTAGTTTGTCCCACTGTTATTTAGGGGATCATAACGAGACTTTTAAATGCTGATTTTGGGGCAGATGTTGGCCCTAATCTTCACTTGGACTCCTGACAGTCTAAAACAAGGATGTCGTGACTGGTCTGGAATTTGTAGATTTTGTTTGTGTACATTTCTGTGTGTTTAAGCGCATGTGTGTTTTCTAGAATTTATACAGGAGGAAGCCTGGTCTGTTTCAAAGCTGTGCTCGGCTCCCTGAGAACATGGACAAGAATCGATATAAGGATGTTTTACCTTGTAAGTTATTCTGACTATCTGTGTGTGTCTGCCACTCGTCTCTTCTCTACCTCGTGCCCCCACACTCAGTCCTCTCCTACTCTCAGCTCTGTGCTGCCTTTATAACCTTGATCTGGTGCTGTGGCACCTCATGAAATTTAATTGGTTGAGCCTGTGGTGTGTTGACGGCTCTGTTATGACCCTCACACGCCACCGCTGACCTGCTCTCCTTTCAGATGATTCTACCAGAGTGGTGTTACAGGGCCAGGAGGACTACATCAACGCCAGCCACATCACGGTGCGCATCACTGATATTGAAAATTGCGCGTCTTGTCCCTGTCTGACATGTAATGTAAACTCATCCTCTGTGTGGTGTGTGTTTATTTGTCTTGTCTCTTAGGTGGCGCCCCCAGTTTCTGCTATATGTTTACGTTATGTTGCAGCTCAGGGTCCACTGCCACAGACCTGCACTCACTTTTGGCAGACTGTTTGGGAGCAACAGATACACACCATCATCATGCTAACAACTCTGACGGAGAGGGGACGGGTATACATACTTGTACACGTTCATACACTCACACTGTAAACAGCCACATTCACACATGGGAGTGGAAATGAGTAAACAGAAAGGGAAACATTTTGAAATTACACAGCTCGATATCAGCGGTGCATTAACACGGTGATTACTGCAGCGCCACTTGCACATTATTGCGTGCGGTTTCATGTTTTATTTGATACATGATTACTGTAATTACAAGGTTCAGTAGTGATGTTTGCACACAAAAATAATCAATTGGCACAGTTGTGAGTAATTACTGGGTATTGCGGTGGAGAGAAAAAGCTAAATGTAACGTGTGAGCAGGATGGCAATGAGATAAATCATCTGAGGGTGAAGACACCTCCACACAGAGACGGAGTGCAGTGAGATATCGAGGTCTTGTTGAATGAAGATGTCTCTGTCTAGGCTTGCCTGTTGCTTGGTAACCAGATGCTTTCATTAATTGATAATTTTCTCGATATTCGTCAAGTGTCCTGAGTTTCTCTTCACTTGAGGATCACATACACACACACGAAAATTCACAGTCAATTCACATCCCACTCCTGATGAATGCTTTTGTTCCTGGTGGAGTGTGCCGTACTGTTGAATAGGGTTTTGATTTCATGAGAGCCAAGCACAGCCGATGTAACAGCAGTAGTCCTGACAGATGACTCATGTCAGATGTAATGTCATTTGTCGGTTCATGTCATTACTCTTGCAGACCAAGTGCCACCAGTACTGGCCACATCCGCCGGAAGTGAAGGATTATGGGCACATGCGAGTGAAGTGTCACTCGGAGGAGTGTAACCTGGCGTATGTGACACGGCAGTTCACCCTGACACACACACAGGTACCGTACAAAGCTATTTAAATGTGTAAATGTGCTGCTTTTCCTCGTCTTGACATGTTTAAATCTGTATTTTTGGGGTTTTGGACACTGTGTGATGGAAGTTTTCTGTTCTGATAGAGGCTAAACCTTCAAAAAAAATATGAAAATAGTTCAACACGGGGCTTTCCTGTTTGTATGTTTGCAGTGACATGTTCCATGTTTGTGCCATATGTCACATAACAGAGCTCACCGCAGGTAGCAGCCAGTCCATGGCAAACTATCTGCTTTGGTTTGTATGTTTGCGTGGGTGGGCCATGTGCATAAGCGTGTATTAACAAATTTTGTGGCACGCCTCTGTGTGTAGGCGTAGACCAGGTGTATTGGTGTGCAAGTCTTTCTAGGGGAGTTTATAGTGGTAGATAATCAGATTAAATGAGCTGTTTTCCACATTGACTGTCATGGCTAACAGGTAAATAAACACGTAATGCTCAAGAAGGCACGAAGTCTGAATGCACACACATGCATACACAGATACTGCTGTGTGGGCCCATCTGTTCCTCTGGCGGAGCGAGTTAATCCCTGCATGGAGTCACAGGCCACATGACCGCTATAAACTCTAAACTCAGCTATTCTCCTCCCCGCCTTCACTTTTTTTTTCCTAGCTCTGGTGTTTTCCTCTCTCCTCCCCACCTGTTTTTCTGTTTTCATCTCACTGTGTCCCTCTTCACTTCCTAATCTCGGTGTCACCCACTGGTCACGTGCAGGCTCTCCTCACCTGCTCTGTTTTTTCCACTACACCCTCTGTCGGTTTTTCTTTTCTCACTGAATATTGTCACAGCTTTAGTCCCACGTTTATCAAATACAGGTTATGCAAGACTTTTAATTCTGCCTGATTACCTTGTGTTATAGCGAGGTGAGGAACGTGCAGTCACACACCTGCAGTATGTCGCGTGGCCGGACCACGGCGTACCCGATGACCCTTCAGACTTCCTGCTGTTCATCAGCTCGGTCAGGGAGAGGAGGAGAGGTGACGAACCACTAATGGTACACTGCAGGTAACACACTCTAATTAAACACTGCCAACGTGTACTGTACTCTACTGTACCTGAATCTACTGTACACTCAGTGTTTGTTTTAAATCACTCTTTCAGCGCTGGGATTGGACGGACAGGTGTTCTGATCACCATGGAAACAGCGCTGACTCTGATGGATGCGGGTCGGCCGCTGTTCCCGCTCGAAATTGTCAAAACACTGAGAGATCAGCGAGCCATGATGGTTCAGACCACGGTATGGAGAAACACAACAAGGATTTGTGATAAAAATCTCAGATTTTTGGGCACAGTGATTCTTTTCTGTCTTATTTAAGTCTTTATTTTCTTTTATTACTATTATAATCACCAGTTTGAGAGATTTGCCATAGCAGATAGCAGATAAGACAAGCTTTTAGTCATCATAAGGTTGTTGGTTTGTCTTAGTGTGGTCTAAAATGTTCACAGTCCCCTGCACCTTGTTTTAGTTTGTTCTTTCTGTCAGGTTAAGCTTGTGTTGTAAGTTTCAGGAGTGTATCACAGCTCGAGAGATGTTTATTTTCTTTATATACAAAGAAATACTTATTTTTCATTTCATAACACAAACATGAGGTCACTCAGTCACATACAGTCGTACACATAGAGGTTGTTAGTCACAGCATGATAAACTTTAATCCACATTCCCAATTGTGTTTAACATAACTTCAGTTGTCAGACTCTTCATTAGCTACGTATGTATCCCCTGTAGACCAGTACTCTATTACTAGTACTCTAACTAAATGTTATGCGTTCCATACTGTATACGTTATTTATAATGTATTATCTATCTATTGGTTAGATGCAGTTGCCGTTTTGCTTGCTACCATGAGAATTTTCAGTAAATATTTGTTTCTGTTATCAAGGTCCTTTGATATATTTCCCAAGTAGAAAAAGAGACAAGTAAACTCAATATTGAATCCCATAATCCTCTTGGTGGTAGCTTGCATTTGAGTCTAGAAGGGCTGTAAGGCGGGGCAGGCCTTGAATTTGACATGTCTGGTTTACATATATATATAGGGGCGGCTCAGGAGGTAGAGCAGGTCGATTGCTTCCAAAGGTTGCACCATCGCTGTGTGAATGTGTATGTGTGTATGAATGGTTACTTCCCAGAAGTTGGCAGCCAATGCAATCAGTGTACGAATGCGTGTGTGAATGGGTAAATGTGATATGTCGTGTAAAAGCACCCTAAATGGTCAGAAGACTAGAAAGGCGCTATATAAGCACAGTCCATTTACATTTTTGTTTAACCTCTTAGCCACATGCTTTCTCTTGTTTCAACACAGGCTGTTCAAATGCCTGTACTAGTTAATAAAATAGCATTTGGGGTTTTATATTTCATCAGGCGCACAGCAATTAGTTTGAAATGTCAGAAACTTAGTTCAATAGAGTCGAAGGAAAGTGATCTGCTGGGTTTGTTGAAAGCTTAGTTTCTCTAAAAATACCATATTAAAAACTTAAGGAGGAACCTACTGTGCTCAGAATTACTTTTTAAAGGTCAGTGTCACCGTTTTTGACATCTGTGGGGTCATCATCTTTAACCTTCATTAATAGAAATGTGACTGCCACAGTGTTACACTGATGGCTGATGAGGTGGAGGAGGCAAGCAGAGGTTGGAAGACGTGCTCCGCTGCACTTCAGTGGTATCTGTCCAGGGATAGGAAAGTCTTACTCATTGCTTTGGAAGGAGGGAGTGCTGGGAATATGGCAACCCTCCAATCAAAAGCCTGCTTCTAGGCCACTACTGCTACCACTATCACCTTTATTTTGAAAGGAGATCCAGTCCCTGAGGCTTTCTCTCTCTCTCTCTGATGTTTTTTTTTTTGTGCTGATGGAGCATTTCCTCAGGTTTCCCTCATATGTTTGTGTCTCTGACACGAATGGAAAACATGCACAGTCAGAGGGCAAACCTTCATGTCAGGGCTCCATATGTTGAAGGATAAAGGCACAAGGTCCACTCAGTAGCTGTTCTGCAGCTTTCGACCGTACCACACAGTCTTCCTCAGCAGATGGTGTTGCCACAGTTTTATTTTTAGCGATGCCAGCAGCATGGCTCAACGGATGGCAATGCTGGTCGATTGATCAGTCCACCACTAGAAGTATTTGATGGTTTGCCATGAATTCATGGTTTCAAGATGACAAATCTTATTTACTATGGAGGTCCTCTGACTATTCCTCTCGTGCCACCGTGAGTTTTGTGGTTTTGAGTGAAACTGTTGTCATTGAATTTATGGCCCAATTAGGATAAATTATAATTATTGTACTTGGATGACTCCCAGATTATTTAGCAATACTTTTGGTTATTACCAAATACCTGTGAAAATAATAACAGCACCATCAGCATCAGCTATAGTTTGTGTTTAGGGCTAATTAGCAAACGTTGGCATGCTTACACACTAAGATGGTGAAAATTGTAAACATACCCGCTAAATGTGCACCATGTTAGCATTTAGCTCAAAGCAGCTAGTATGGCGGGAAACAGTTATTTCTTAAAACAGCTGGGTACTACAGTTTATAGAAAATGTTACTTAAACAGCAATAAAAAGTTCATTTTTGGGGACTATTTTCAGCTGTGTATTAATACCCATTTGGTGTGTTAGTGAGTGTTACTGAAGCAGTGGCTTGACTTAAAGTCTATGTAAAGGCAATTCTGAGATTTTTTTCAAAATAATTGCTGAAAACATGTGAAAAGACTTTGAACAATATATTACTAAAATGTGGAGTTAGAGGTTAAAACAGTTTTCACCAGTTTTTAGGATTTTTTGGGCGGTCCTAAATGGTGGCTCGATGACACGCTGAGGCCACCCTGAGCATACTCCTGAGTGTTTCAAAATTAGTCATGTAACTTTCTGAACTCATCTGACACATTTCAGTCGCTTCAAAATTGCTGCTTGACTGCTCCCACAAGTGGATGTGACTTCAGTGCATTTAGCAGACATGCCCCCACAGTCCTGGAGCTGAGAATACTGCTCATTTTTACCCGATTTTGACACCTAATTTCGTAAACTTCTATTTTTAATCATTCAAATTTGGCTGGATCATTATCAACATTTTCTTCTTTGGTCTGACAAACTCAGAACACATATTTATTCTTACTTTACACAGACTTTAAACAACAAGGGTGCAGTGGTTAGGACTTCCGCCTCACAGCCTGATTGGAACCTCGGCTGGGGCCTTTCTCTGTGGAGTTTGCATGTTCTCCTCGTGTCTGCTTGGGTTCTCTCCGGGTACTCCAGCTTCTTCCCACAGTCCAAAGACATGCAGGAAATAGGTTAATTGGTGACTCCAAATTGGCCTGGGTGTGAATACTTGTCTGTGTTTGCCCTGTGATGAACTGGCAACTTTTCCAGGGTGTATCCCGCCTCTAATTCAGCTGGGATTGGATCCAGCCACCTGTGATAAGTGGTTACAGAACAGTGCACATACAGGTTATTACAGAAGAAGTTATATCAGGATTACTCGTTAGTGTTTATTTGTTCTTTTCATGGCATGAATATGCCCTTTCGGCAACAAACAGCAGTGTTGTCTAATAGCTTTGTCTGTTGTGTGTTTCAGTGTCAGTTCCAGTTTGTGTGTGAGGCCATCCTGAGAGTCTACAAAGAGAAACGGGAGGGCTCTACAGCACCGTAGCCCAAATCAGCAACAGGACCAGAACAGACACACTAACCATTTCAGCCTCATCTCATTGCGGAGCAACTTCCACAGAGGGACTTACAGCGCTGTAACGGATTAACCTCTGTCAGTGTCTATGGGACTGGTACACAGCCTGGATAATGAGAGTATAACTAGCTTCAGAGTACAGCTGTCTGTGATCTGTGTAGCCTAGATGCAATGTGAGAGTATGAATCATACACCTAGTCGGCCTTAGTTTTAAATGATAGTACATTAAGCTTGTAGAGGCTGCAGTCTCCATAGAGACGGATGCAAGACTGATGTGAGCTGCTAATTTCTGTCCAAGGGGCCACTCAGGAATGTTGCCTCTACTTATAAAGTTATGTGTGCCTTAGACTGACGTCTCCCAGTCAGTCAGCCGACGGATCGAGCTGGGAAGGAGAGGCAAACTGGGATTGATATAATCTGTATTTCCAAAGATGAAGAGCAAGTCAGGCTTTAGATCACTACAGCACTGTAAGGTCAAGGTGACCCACCAGAGGAGCATCAAACCCACTCTTAAATTATTACGCATTAAATAAACACACTGATTTATACCCATGTGTCTGCTTTGTCATTTCCTCTGATGGTGAACATTATAAATTAGATCTTATAGCTCTGGTCTACAATACAAGCCTTTTTCACACTTCCTGGCAGAGTGAACTGAAGTGGAAGAGTAGTCAGCTTATTTAACCTTCAGCTGAGTGTCTCTAAAGCTGGCATCACATCAGCGAAACTCTCAGCATCACAAATCAGCCAAAAAAATGTCTGGTTAAGAGGAAATACTGACACCATAACAAAATGTAATATCGCTGTGAGGATTTCAATATCTCTGTGAGTTGATAGTCTCTTAGGATGTTGCATAAGATGTACTAACACCCCTAAAATGTAGGAGAATGATACAGGATGTCATCATTTCACTCATAAATTACAGTAAACATGTCCAGAACTAACAGACTGATCCACAAAAAACCCACATTCATAAAATATTTGACATTCATCTGAGGGTTTGTGTGGATCTGAAGTGATATTGCCAGTCTCCAGTTAAAGATTTAGTCATGTATCGAACCCCAAACAGTAATAATGATCCGAGGGAAAATTAAAAAGACCTCAAAGGCGTCTGGAGACCTTTCTCTTCAGGATTGGATGATTAGTGAAGAAAAAATGGTGACTGCTAGGATACCAGGACAGGTTGAGGTAAAGTTGTTGTATGCGGAAGCCCCAAGCAGTCTTACATTCATACATTTTATTATAAATTATTTATTTAGTATGTTAAATCATTATATACTAAACAAATCCTCCTTTCTCCTCTGACATTACTACACTGAATGATGTTTCCTGCAATTATTTAATTTACTAGAATATAATTTTGTTTTGTTGAGATCTCAAATTAATTATGTTATTATCACAGGAAAACAGTGTTTTGTTGGCTTGAGATCTCAAGAACATTTTCCCGTAACGTATGACTGCTTGGGACTTCCCCTATTTTCTTGTGAAATCGAATTATTTATGTCATCATATCGAAATAACAAATGTTAATGTTAATAACTTTCTCTAGACCTCAAGATAATGAAACCTTTTTTCCGGGATAATGACATAATTCATTTGTTTAGTTATCTTAAGATCTCGAGAAAATCTCAAGTTTATTATCTCGACATAATGACATAATTACAGAAGACCCAAACTGTCATACATTCATGCATTTACTTCCTCTGTTAATGCCATAATTAATTTGAGATCTCGAGAAAATAAACGGCTAGTCTAGTATATTAAATTATTCCAATTACAATGTTCTCCTGTTCCTCTGACAGTGCTACACTAAATTATGTTTCCTGCAATGATTTAATATACTAGACTATGCTTTTGTTTTCTCAAGCTCTCAAACTAATTATGAGATTATCTTGAGACCTCAAGAAAATCCTGTAATCTCAGCAAAAAAACATTTGGTATTTCAACATAATGACATAAACAAAATGTCATTATCTTGAGATCTCGAGAAAATTTCAGGATAACATTAGTTATTTCGACATAATGACATAAACAAAATGTCATTATCTTGAGATCTCGAGAAAATTTCAGGATAACATTAGTTATTTCGACATAATGACATAAATAACTTGAGATCTCAAGAAAACACATTAAATTAACTCATTATCATGAGTAAACAGAGGAAATAAAATGTATGAATGTATGACCGCCTGGGGCTTCCGTAGATTGTATGAGCTTTTATACTTTCTCTGAGAACTGAAGGGTTTCTCTTTATTTATAAGAAAGCTACTTATTTTGGTTGACCCCATTTGTTTCTGGAGATGTTTACAACTATTTTTTTTCTGCTTTAAAACACTAACTTTATATTTTAAAATAACATAAAAAAAAAAAAAAACTTGCAAGTGATGAGTGCAACTTACACATTGTGTGATTCTGACTATTTTTATTATTTTATTATTATTTTTATTACTTTTGAACCTGAGTGGAGAGTTTTTTAAACCTCCATCGTGTTGGTTGCTTTTACAGAAAATAAGACTGAACAGATAACTAAATGTATGCTTATGATAAATCTAAATAAATATTTAAGAATGTGTCATGTGGGCTTTTTTATAGAGGTGGTGGGGTGTTTCTAAAGTCCTGGGTGCGGCCCTGATCAGCAGAGCGACATAGATCATCATCATTGTGCTGAGGACCTCCTGGAGACCCTTTAACGACCCTTGGGACACCTTGGACCCCACCTTGGGGACCATTAATGATGATCTCCTATAAAGTAGTCCCTCGGCTGGTGGGTCCATGACAGACAGGTGGCGCTGGTTCGCTGACACTGATAGGTCGACCAGTCGGTAGACACAGAAGTTTGTTCTGCGCTGTGTTTTTACGCAGGCGCAGATCACACTGTTTGTCCAGTTTCGTTGGTTGACTTTTACCTGTGAGGTAGACTAGTTTCGCTTTGCCGTTGGGAATAAGCGACAATAACCACCGGGGTCCGGTCCGGTCCTGGTCCAGAGGTGACAGGACTTTTCCTCCTCCCTTCCCGGCTCCCCGTGTGACTCAGGGACTCCCACTGCGGAGCGTCAGGACGGGATTTCTCCGGGATTTTTAGAGTCGGTGCGCAACAGCGAGCAAAGCAGGAGGCAGGTGCACGGGAGAGGACAGGGCAGGGGGTGGAGGAGGAGGAGGTGGAGGAGGAGGAGGGCTGTTTGTATTTCCGTGAGAGAGTCCGGTCGTTCACACCGGGCCGAATGATTGGAAATCAACTGGTTGGCGCCTCGGTGGTCGATCTGTGTTAGTTTCATTAGTATGCGGCTGGAGTCCCCCCGCTGCTGCCGACATCCAGCCTGAGGACTGATCGGCAGCCCTGAAGTCTCCTCCGTGCCTGCTAAGTGACTCCTCGCCCCGGGGAGGACGAGGAGGAGCAGGAGCAGGAGCAGCAGGAGGAGGAGGAGGAGGAGGCGGCAGCAACCGAAGCAGGACCCCGGCTGCACCTAGTGTTGAGTGGAACAGTTTTCACGGACGCACCACGGACCTCCTCGCCTTGTGGATCAAGAAGATGATGGGCTTTCTGCGCCGGACGTTCAGCCGCCGCTCCCGGAGCCGCTTCCAGACGAGAGAGAGGGACGAACGGGACGGTAAAGGAGGAGGTGAAGGAGGAGGAGCAGGAGGGGTGACCGGGAACCCCCTGCTCCTGGCCCATCAGCAGCAGGTCGTACATGCGCCCGCCGTGGTCAGCGGAGGAGCGTCGGTCCACATCCCGGCGGCAGGCACGGCAAGGACCACCATCACCTGCCGCGTCCTGCTGCTGGACGGCTCGGATGTCAATGTGGATTTACCTGTGAGTGCGCTCAAATGTGCTGACAGCGGCTCTGTGTGTTTACACTGGCCGGCAGTGTGTAAACAGTGGGTGCATGGCGCAGGACTAGGTGGTAGCCCAGGGCAGTGTGTGTCAAAGTGCGGCCCGGGTACCCAGTGGGGACCTCAGAGGGGTTCCCTGTGGACAAGTTAGCCTGGAGTCAGGGCTGTTTTCCACTTTTAAAATTCAAACTGAACTTAATTTTGTCATAGAAAAAGTTGAAATGAGTTGTCCTGTTAATGCTTTTTATTTTCCCATTCATCTTGCATAAAAATAATCATCAATAACTCTGATTTTAGTGACTTTACTCAAGCAGAAATGCCAAAAACTCATCAGTTCTTTCTTCTTAAATGTGAGGATTTGCTACTGTTTGAATACCTTTCAGTTGTGGACTGATGGCCAAACAAAATGAGCAACTTACAAGCATCGTTTTGGGGTCTCAGACATAGCTTTTGGCCATGTTTTGTAACATTTAATAGGCTAAATGATCAGTCATGTCAGCCATGTCTGTTGGAACTGGCACAGATGACTTTAACCAAAGTTTCACAGCCTGTAGTATCATAGTGGCCTATATAGTAATAGTGTGTGAGTGTGTCTCCTCTTGTAGAGTGAGAGGTGGAGCTCCAGATGGTGTTCTGATCAGCCAATTCATCACATTACTTCCCCATTTCTGACTGCAGGGAAATCTAACTAAGACAGACCTGAAGCTGCCTCCTCCTGTCTGCTCTTTTACGGCATCTCTCTTCGTCTCCTCCTCTCTCAGTCTATTTGTCTGTATCTGATCATCCTCAAGCAATCTCTGCTCTCCCCTCTGACTCCCATCTTCCCTCCTAATCTTCTTCTACACTCCCTCTGTGGCCTGCTCTCTTTGCTCATCGTCTTACTCTTCCACACTTCCTCCTCCTCCTCCTCCTCCTCCTCCTCCTCCTCCATCGTCTTCTTTCTCATCTCCTTCTCCCTCCTGCTCTCCATCCATCTCCCTCTGTCTTCCTCTATTCCCTGACTCCCTGATCTGATTTACCACTATGGGGACTCTGTGTCACAGACTACTGCTACGAGTGTGTGAGGGGTAGGTGGGATGATGAGCGAGCGTGTGGGCATTCGTGCGTAAGTAGCCTCTCGTAAGATGTTTTGAAGGTTGCGTGTGTCACTGAAGCTGTTGCGCGCGTGCGTCACCTCCTAAACGTCCGAGCCGATATATAGTATCAGTATAGACAGAGTATTTCTCTTGTCCTACAGGGAGATTACAGCAATAACACAAAGCCACACAGCTTCTGCTGAGGTATTACAGCTTCGACAACAAAATGACACAAGGCTTGTCAAGCTGGTGGCTTAGTCACAGGTCTGCTGGAACAAGTTTGTTCATGTCAAGTACACGGAACAGAGCTGAAACTCACTGAGCTTATTAATTTGTCACTCCAGGCTGAGTGAAAACAAAACACAAGGTAGAACAGGAAGAGTCAAATATTCATCTCAGTGTGTGTGTATGTGTGTGTGTTTGTGTGCAACTGTTGTGATACAGGCTATGATTTCAATCAGCCTCTATAAACATGCTGCAGAATGAGCAAGAGCGATCTGGTGATTTTTCTTTTTTTTTTTCCTGTCCCCAATCCTTTAATACCACTGATTTCCTCACACATTCATACACTCACCAGGAAGTTTAGACTGGTTATCAGGATCCAAAGTACAAGGCTGTCATCTTTCCACACACCCACTTTGTGTAATGTGGGTCAGACTGGGGTTAGGTCTTTATATACACGTTGGCGATGAGGCAAATCTACATGAGACACAAAATGTTGCTGCAATAGTTGAAGTGAAATATTCTTTTTTTTTTTTTTTAAGATATTTTTTTGGCTTTTTTCAAGCTTTATTTTTTATAGAGACAGCTGAAGAGTGACAGGAATGTGGGGAGAGAGAGATGGGGAATGACATGCAGCAAAGGGCTGCAGGTTGAATTTGAACCCTGGGCTGCTGCGGCAAGGCTTCTCACATTGGGAGGATGCTCTACCAACTGAGCTAATCGACACCCCAGAAGTGAAATATTCTTTGCTGTGTTTGTTATTGACAAAAGGCCTGAATAAAGGCCTCTTCCTCAGGGGCTTGTCCTTCTCGTTTTGACCCAGATGCACGCACACAACTACTTTCACACTCACTCTAAGTCATTTTGCTCTTGTTATGGACACTCCTAAATGCCTAAATTACTAGAAAATCCGCTTGAGTGGGTGAAACTGGAAATGTTTTAAGACTCATATTACTACAGCAGAAGTTGAAAATATTGCATTTTCTGCTGTTATTTTACAGAGTAAATCCAAAGGCCAGGACCTCTTTGATCAGATTATGTATCACATAGATCTGGTTGAGACAGACTACTTTGGATTGCAGTTCATGGACACAGAACAAGTTTCAGTGAGTAACAAGTAACAAGCTCTTACTTCTATCTATCACAGTAAAACCACAAACTGATGTAACTCACCTTCTTATTCTTTTTTATCTCTTTTAGCACTGGCTGGATATGTCCAAGCTTATAAAGAAACAAATCAGAGGTAAGCTCGACTCATCTGGTTTTTTTTTTAATTAGCCCTGCTTGTGTTGTGTGTGCAGGAAATAGTGCAGTGTACTGTATGTGCATGGGGAAGCAGGTAAGTGGGGAGCAGGTGGCACATTATCCAATGTTGACATGGTGATTAGCATGTGCATTAGGAGCTGTACCCTTGTTTGCTCTCCAGCTTTTAACAGGGGGATGAATAGTACAGGAGGAGGGAGGAGAAACTGTGGTCCTTTCTTCTTTAGGCCACATGTGAGGTTTGAGTTATGAGTTTAAAGGCAGAACATGTGGCCCTACTCCACTTCTGTGCTTTTAGTAGTAGTTCAGGAGCCTAAAATAAAATCTGATCGATGTCGAAGTGAAACAGGAAAGAAATGATAAAGTAGGTTACAAAACAATGTGCGTGAATAAAGATTTATGGCCCGTCTGACAGTGATGGATATGCTGGATGAGATAAAAAGGATGAAATAAAGAAGAAGGGAAGATTCGATTCGATTAAATTAATTTCCATTAAATTACTACTTCATCTCTCTTCCTGTCTCACACACATTTACACTTTGCTCTGCCTCTTTATTTCTGTCAGACGGGCCTCCATACAGACTCTTCTTCAGAGTGAAATTTTACTCTTCAGAGCCAAATAACCTGCGTGAGGAATTTACAAGGTAAAACACACTCACACACACACATACATACAAATGAGACACACACACATGAACGCACACAGTTTTCTCTGGAGCCCAGTGCAGAGGTCCAAAGGGGACAAGGGGCTAATTACTTTGCTGCTTTGGGTAGATTCAAATCAAGGCCAAATGGACAGAGACTTGTTAAAACAAATTATGTGTCAGAGATGAGGAAAAGCCAGTGATACATCAATTGATTTATGTTCTTGTTTAGTGTGAGTGTCTTACTCTGTTGTTTTGTTTCTTCACATCCAACAGGTATCTGTTTGTGTTGCAGCTTCGACAAGATATTCTGTCTGGCAAGTAAGTTTCTTTGTCGCTGTTAATACATACAAATGTGACGGAAAGATTACAGTATAATACACCCAGAGACACACATGCCATCGTTTTAAAATCTACATACGTATGCAGTTTGTATGATATGTGTTTTGTACATTTAAAGGATGTGTGATCTTATGTCTGTATGATAAACATGAAGCTACAGCCAGCGGCCGGTTAGTTTAGCTTAGCATAAAGACTGGAGACAGGGGGAACAGCTAGCCTAGCTCTGTCTAAAGGCAACAAAATTGACCACCAGCAGTTGCATGGCAACTTTACAGTGAAAACTAAACTTAAAGTCAATGCTCCCAGCTAAGAAATACTCCGGTACATCGTCTGTAACACCGCTTCATGCTGTTTTGATATCTTTACTTTTGTTCAGATTAGGCAAACAAGATGTAAAGTGTTAACTGGTGAACTTTAAAATGTGCTGCTAGGAAGATCTTGTTATTGGACAGACCCAGGCTAGCTGTTTCCCCCCATTTCAAGCCTTTGTGCTAAGCTAAGCTAAGCTAACAGGCTGTTGGCTTAGACTTAGAGAGAAGTATCAGTCTGGTTTATTTCCCAAAATGTCTGAACTGTTGTATTAAAACTACTGTGGAGACATTCACATTCATACTGTTCACACAAACAAACATACACCTCCAAAGATATATACATATACATTAAAAAGAAACCATGCAGGAGACGTGGGAAGTGAATAGCTTATACAAAGAAAACAACTCAAAAGAAAGCTACACAGACAAATGACATCTGACTAGCAAGGACAATAGCACAACAGTATGTGATTAAAGGTGATATGAGGGGAATGTATGTACATGTTATTGTTCCAGGTCTAGCAGGTGTCTTTGTTCCTCGATGGAACGTTATAAAAGGCTTTGATACAAATGTTTTAGAATAAAACACAAATTAAATGAAAAGAGACAATGGGGAAACTTTCTTCAGTTATTTCTTATGCTAGCTATTTAACATGATAAATGAGGGGTCAAGTTAGGTTACGATTATTTGTTTCTTAACCCCTGAAGCAGCCCGCCGGAGGTGTCGGCCATTACAAACACATGGTGTGCAGCTAAACATTATTCAAACCCACAGAACTTTATTTCAAACTAATAGTTAACAATCGTGCTAAATATGATCATGCATTTTAAGGAAACAATCTTTTTATTAGATGGAGAGTGTAGGCTTTGATTTTGAACTATTTTCAAATTTAAATTACGCAAATAAGCCCCTTTGTCTTTAAGATACTTTGACCTCATTGTTGGCTTAGACTGCTTTGGAAAGTAAAATTAAATAACTGAACAAACAATTTCTCAAAAGTCTTGTACTCAGTCTTTTTCAAATAAATGCACAGCTCTGTAGTTTGTAGATGATGTAGAAGAAAGATTAAGATAAATTAATTTGGAATTAACCTTGAAACTACACGTCTAAATCTGACCTCACCTTAACTGGAACAGAAGAAAACATTAACACTAAAATAAGTTTTTCCTCTCATGAGTATAAAAACAAGTCGTCATGAATCATTTTCAGCTAATTTCTCTTCATCTGTGCAGATTTCTGGTTCTCATAAGTAGTGTTAAACCTGGTATAAACACACTCAACCTGTGTACACACAGGTGACCTACACTTTAAGAGTTTGGGGGACTTCTGTACAGCGCAGCCTGTTTTTTCCACACAAACACAAACCTGCGTGCACAAACACACACTCAGACAGCGTGTTACCCCTCTCCCTCCTCCTGGCTCTATCTGGGCCACGGATCCCCAGAGTCCAGCTCTATTATAAAGCTCAAGATCAGGAACAGCAGAGGGTTGCCTATTTTAGGAAAAGGGTTGCTCCTCTCCTCCTTGACATGCACACACACAGAGTGTGTAGGGCATCCAGACACTTTTATGTCTTTGTAACACATGATAACATGTACACATCACACCGGTTATAGGTTTATAAGTGTGTGTGAATGCACTCACTAATACAAACAACTCACCAGTGTCTCTTTTTCTCCGGGCAGGTTGAAATGTCCATACGATGTCTCCGTAGAGCTGGCGGCATATTGTTTACAAAGTAAGTAGACTTTTATTAATTTGTATGTTTTGTTTAGTATTTAAAGGGCCTTTTTTTACATGTTTCAGCTACAAATCATGTATCATTCACATTAATCCCAACTGCTTTCCTAATTGTAACCTCAAACTCTGGAGGAATCTCCAGAGTTTGAGAACAGAAATTCCTCTGAAACTCAGAGGAATAAAAATGCTGAAACTATGAGATCACAGGAAGGTAATCCTGTACGTTCATGCAGGTAGCGCCTAAAATGTGACATGGAGGTCAAACAAATGGTTCAAAACCATTACGCTACAAACAGGAAATATATGGAAGAGAAGTGTGCATCAGAAGTACCACCAGGTAGCTCAGGTAGCTCTGATTCTGGAGCAAGTTTACTCAGAATTTAACAAGAATAAATTATTTTCTTATATGAATAAACCTACCTCCTGTGTGAACTGTCTGTAACTGAATAGGGTTAACTGTATTTTAACCTCCATACTGAACTATAATGGTGATACTTGGAAAGCTGAATATTTTCTGAGGTGGTACTTAGTGTAAAATGTTTGAGAAACACTAATTTAAATAGATTTTTGATGTATCAGTGAGCCATTAATCTCCATGTAATTTCAATCTGATATGCTAATCAACTTGTAGATATGAAAACTGAAATATTGAGTCCACTTATATAGTTGATAGTTTATGTATTATCTAATTTATCATTGGGTGATGATCGGGTGAAGCAGTTTTGAGCTGCGACTTTTTCAAAACTCTTTCTAAGTGGTGCTTTCACTTTGGCGTTCACAATAGCAGAAAAGCAAGATATTTATGATATGTGTCATCAGAAAAACCCAGAGGACTAGCAATAAGCTAAGCTTCCTTTGTGCAGCCTCACCTTAAATCTCAAATGTCAAAGTTAGTCACAGTGGATTAGCTAGTCTCAAACAAGTTTTCAGTCTGCAATTAGATTTTCTTACACGTACTCCGGTACAGCGTGAACATGCAGGGATGTGGAGGTTTAATAAAGGATGATGTGACCTTTGCTGTAATGTGGTTGATGTGGCCACAACTTACAATTATAGGATAATGATAAAACATAGTGAGGCAGTAGTACAAGTCATACCGGCTGCAGTAATGTCTGCACGGCAATATCTGTCTCTTGTTTGCAAACAGTAGCCACCAAAAAGCTCCTGATCATACCAGATCAAGGAAAGCTGTAGCTGGAAAACCCCTGAATGTTCTGCACTAAGCAAGTATTTACTTATTGTTTGTAATAGGCAGCGTGTGTTAATTTATGTTAATTTAAGGCTGGCCAATATACAGTAGGCTACATGTTGTACCTGCTGCTGTACCAAACACATAGAAGATGGAAAGTATAAAAGTTATTACATAGATTTGTTTAGAGTTCACTGCTGAGGTATCAAATCAAAGAAAGAGTCTGACAGCTGTTGGAATGAAGGGCCTGTGGTAGCGCTCCGTCATGTTGTACCTGCTGCTAACATGCGTCTTGGGTGATACGATCAGTGGAAAGTTCTAAATATGTCACACCTGACATTAAACATGTCTCTACATGCATCTCGAGTGATCACATGCAATTGTATCTTACTTCCCTGTTCATCATTTCAATTTGCAAAGACCAAATGCTGCTGTCTTATTGTGTTTAACAGTAGTAACTGACACACTTCAACAAACGGATACAATGTTTTTTACACAAAGAAAGAAATAACTTAATCATTATCATTTGCTGAATTCACAAGAAGGCCCAAATAATTAGGACTTTATCGGCTTTTCACCAAGTTTTTAAAGTTTGTCCGAACTCAATAACTCAAAAAAGTGCCCTATTTTTTAAGGTAGTCTGGGGACTTTGCCATGATAAACTGACATTATGTTTCTTACAAGGAAAGAAACAACTTTTGTACAACAATTTTATTGCATTTAATGTTTTTAATGAATTTCTAAGAAGGCATGTATGATTAAGAACTTCCTGTAGCTGTTTCACAAAGTTTAGGCTATTAAGTTTCTCCTCACTCTCAAAAATTGTGCAATTTTCCAAAGGGAAATAAATAGTGATAAGTGGTGAAATCGGATAAATGGTGAAATCGGTTGAAATAGACACTGTCGTCACAAACATCTGCTGCTTGTCTTGGCAGGTAATAGAGCCCAAACACATAATTTGCATTACAGTGAGCCAAATGTAAATCAAACAGTGTGTTTCGTGCGTAATTTCAGGACGTCAGTTGAGTGGGCGGTCCTTCAGTGTGGTCCAGGACATATTCGGGTACACACTGCTGAAATAATGTGGTTGCATGTGACCCAGACAACCTCCAAATGTGGTTGGATATCAGTGCGTCCTCAATGTGTCTCGGGTTCATTCACACTTCTATTTAGAGCTGTCCACTTATGATCGGATCATCCAGGCCACACATTAATACCAAGTGTAAACATGGCTGTAGATCGTATTGAGTCTTCTCCATCTGCTGCTCTCCTACATCCGTGTCACTAATATTTCGTGGTCCACATCCAGGTGAGCTGGGAGACTGTGATCCCTTGGAGCACTCTCCTGAGCTGGTGTCTGAGTTTCGTTTCAGTCCCAAACAGAGCGAGGCCATGGAGGCGGACATCTTCGGCAGGTGGTTGGAGCTCAGGTGAGTTCAGAAGGTTATCATGAGTTCAAAGAAAATGGGACTTTGTCATTTACTAAAACATGTGTTGAAACATTTCCACACATGCATCCTCACTAGTTGCCTCAATACTCAACTTATCGGGCGTCTGGTGGCCGGCAATTTGACCCGAGCAGGTTTATATCCCCTTTGGATGAAACAACTGGGGCAAAAAAAGCAGAGCGCTGAGCAGGAAAGGAAGTCATTCTGCTCCTGCCTCTCAGTGCCAGAGTTTCCACTGATGAGATTGTCTAAATTTCACTCTCCCTCCTTTCTCTCCTGCTCCGCCTTGGCCTTTCTCTCCCTGGCCTGTATAAAGGATTAAGGGATTAATCCCTGGAGGGTCCTGATTGATTCCGAGCAGTGTTTAACCCAGCCGTGGTCTGATTGCTCCCATCTCAGATTAGATTACATACACATATGCTGCGCTTCACCGATCCGTCTGAGCCACACAAGGACGAACCCACACTGAGCTCACAGTCATTCTTACACACAAAGACTGAGCCAGGGACGCAGCAAGCAGGTTACTCATCGAGTATTTCCCTTAGAGCTAACACCAATTACCAGCAGAGGTCATGAGGTGTCGTTGCTGACAGTTTTCTTTCCCAGATCGAGTTGCCACACAGGTCGACTTAACTTGAGGTGACAAAGGTGGTGATATTTTTGTTGTGAAAACTCAACATGGTGTCCTCTTTTAATTCCTCAGGGGAAAGAGTCCATCTCAAGCAGAGATTTCTTTTCTCAACAAATGCAAGTGGCTGGAGCTTTACGGAGTAGATATGCACTTTGTCAAGGTATGTGTGTGTGTGTGTGTGTGTGTGTGTGTGCGCATTTTATTATCAGAAGTGTCAGTATGTGACAGAACTAAAGCTGTGTGTGTGTTGTGTGTCTTCAGGGTAGAGATGGAGGAGAATATGCACTAGGACTCACCCCTACTGGCATCTTAGTGTTTGAAGGCTCCAACAAAATCGGCCTCTTCTTTTGGTAAGCACACCTCTAATCCAGTGGGTGCTGTGGCACCGTAGGGTGACTTAAAGGCGGACGCAAAGATGCCACAAAATCTGCCCATTTCCATTTTTCTAATATGTTTAAAACATCTCACATTGAACAGTAGAAATAAACAATTAAACCTCAGGATAAACCTGCAGTTATGTTGTAGCTAATTGCTGTTTAACTGAATGTCATAGCAACATAGCCTAAAACTTCTTACCTGCTGCATATTAATTAACTTGCTATCATCGTTCCTATATGTAACATGTGCACAGGTATGCCTGTGTGTGGGGGGGGGTGCTATGAAAAGCTAAATAAATTTGGAGGGGTGCCACGGTTTCAAAATGTTTGGGAACCGCTGCTCTAATCAACTTAACCTCCTTAAATAACACTGAGATACTAATGTAGAGTCCTTGGTTTGTGTGATTTGATGTGTTATCCAGGCCAAAAATCACTCGACTGGACTTTAAAAAGAGTCGACTCACGTTGGTTGTGGTGGAGGACGACGATCAGGTTTGTATCCTGTCACACAAACACACCCCTTCATACAAATACGCACAGTCACACCCTCAAGGTCTCTGACAGTGTTTGGCTGTTTTACTGACTGTGCAGGGTCGGGAGCAGGAGCACACCTTTGTGTTCCAGCTGGCCAGCTCCAAGAGCTGTAAACACCTGTGGAAGTGCGCCGTGGAGAGCCACGCCTTCTTCCGGCTACGTCAACCAACCACGGGCAAGGCCAGCCGCAGCGACTTCACGAGACTCGGGTCCCGCTTCAGATTCAGGTACAGCACGGAGACTGACTCACCTGTGAAGTGTAACAATGACTGAAGACGGATGATACAAGTTGGCTGACACAGGTAGCAGTGGCCAGCATAATATCAGCATATGGGGAATAGTGTGTCACATAAAATAGAGCCTTTTGTATCTATGGTTACAGTGTATCTATGGTTACATGGATCTGTTCCTATGGCGACTGAGATATCCCCTTCATATTGTTTGTTTTCTTCTGACTATTATCAGAGACGGTCAAAGCAAATCCTCATGCTTGAAGGGCACTTCCTGTCATTTGTCGGAGCAGCTGAACAAAGCAGCGTGAAGACTGTTGTTTTAAATCAGTGTCAGTGGATTAAAAACTCAAGTTACAGGTGGTGGAAGTCAAAATAGGAACTCCTCTACAGTGTAAAGTAATCTGATATAACACACATGCCGGTGTCAGTTATCTGGAACTTTTTGTTGTCTGACTTTTAGAGTAATTTCATAATAGAAATGGATATGTTTAGGAAGATATTTTTGTATATTATAGCAGCCGTCCTGTACAAAAAAGGTCAAAGTCGTCTCCACTTGCTGAGGAGAGGTGGAGGTCCTTTGTGGTGCAGGACTCTGTGGTGGCATCTGCATTATTCTGTACAGTGGAGGGGAAAGCATGGCCAAGAGGTCCAGCTCTGTCCTGGACTCTATAGAGAAAGTGGGGAAGAGAAGGATGTTAGCAAAGCTGACATCCATCATGAACAACTCCTCTCACCTCCTGCACCTTAAACAGCTCCTTCAGCAGCAGACTGCTACTCCCACCATGTAAGACGGAGCGCTACCACAGGCCCTTCATTCCAACAGCTGTCAGACTCTTTCTTTGATTTGATACCTCAGCAGTGAACTCTAAACAAATCTATGTAATAACTTTTATACTTTCCATCTTCTATGTGTTTGTCCCACAGTGGTAAAACGGAGTATCAGGCCACTCACGGAGGCCGACTGAGGAGAGCCAGCACATTTGAAAGAAGGCCGAGCAAGAGATACCCCTCCCGCACGCAGTCACTGGGCAAAGGTGAGACTTATCAGCACGTACAAACGCTGATGACTAACAGCAGCCGTTGAATGCTTTACGTGCTTGCACGTGTTATCGTGAAGTTCACATACTGTTTCAATTCACTGCATTTTAGAAAGCGTTCGCTGTGCAGGATTACTGTTGAACGTGTTATTTTTTAAGAGAAGCTGCAGCCTGTACGAGCCAAACTAAAAGCTTTCCTAAAAATATCTAAAATTATACAGTAATGCAACAGGTTCAAAAACCTTAAAAAGAAAGTGCTCTAGATTTTTAAGCTTGGTTGTTACAAGTGTCACCTTCTTACTTTGTCAAATGCAGTGCTCTTTACTCCTCCATACTTCCCACCCTCTGTGCGCAAACCTCTATCTCGCCATAATCTATTATGCATGAATGATCAAGGGCAGGCTGCAAACTGTATTTACTTCAAGACTGTCGGCACTGACGTCCTCACACCTTGTATCTGTTGAAGTGGTTTGTTATTTACCCCTGCGATACAAGAGTGAAAGAAGATTCAAGTGTTTGTAATAGCTGAGCATCAGGGTAATAAGGTGCATGCAAAGAGTCTGAAAAATCTACTTTTCTTGTCTAACTCACGTCATGTCTCACTCTCTCAGCTTCCATATCCCCAGCCAAGCCACCTCATATCAGGTAAAACACACAAATATACATAATACACGCGTGTGCATTCACTTTTCATTTGTTACGTTCATTCCTTATCCTCTAACCTTGACCTTAATCCACATAACGCCCTGGATAATCTGAATTTTAACACTAAAATAGCCCTTTTGTAGAAAAATAAAAGTGTATAAATGCTTGTTAATTTGTCGGTTTTTCAACATGTTTTGAGGATTTATTTCAAAACACTCAAACTCAAAGAAATGGATGTTCTCAGTTTGTTCTTTTAAATCTGATATCAGGGATTATTGTCATTCTTTTGCAGCTCTCGTGCCAGCCCTGATCCCAGCCTACATCCAGTGAGTGACCTCAGACAGCCCACTTTCACACACACACACAAATATGCTGCAGCCGCTGATCTGGCTTCGCCCTTGTGACAACATTTAATTTCAGCGTCTCTCCAATCCGTCTCCTCTCCTCCCCTCCAGTACCAGCACAATATTCCTATTAGTCACGAGCCATGGCACCCGCCACATGCCGCTCTCACACCCCCGGTTTACCTGCAGCCCTCTGGACACACACCATCACACAGGTAAGACAACCCACCACACGGAGCAGGATTTAGGAGGTTGAATTTGCTTATGCAATCAGGAATTGACAGGAGTCAATCTGCTCGGTACGCCACGTTATCTGTTTTTCATCACACTTCATGTCGCTCATAAACCTCACACATCTGTGTTTGTCTGTCCTGTCCGTGTGTGTGATCCTCCATCTCCCTGTCACGTTCAGGCCTTCAGTTGAGGCTGCGAGTCCCGTGTCCAGTCATCCTCCCGTCCCAGAGCGAACCACCGGCACCTTCCCAGGATCCATCAGTGTGGTTCACAGGGATAAGGTCATGACCGCACTTTGACCCTGGGAATCTGTTTCACACCCAGACTCTGAACACTTAAGACTTCCAAAGAGAGAAACTCTGTTCATGGACTCACTGGGGAAAAAGTTGTCTCCATCATCCTCATCACGTCATCATCATCATCATCCATTTGTTATATCCCTTCATGAGTTTCACTGTGCACCTTCATGAAATATCCCAAAAGAGACAAAGGACCTTGTCATGTAGGTCAGACGTTTTGAAACTACCCACGGGGGCTGTGTAGAGTTCAAGGGGAGGCACAGAGGGAGAGAGAGACTGTGTGAGGTGAGAGGGACAGGTGGGTCTGAAAATAACAGGAAGTTAGTTATTGTTGTTTGCCCTGGCAATTTATCAACAGTTGTATCAGCAACAGTTAATGTGACACCGAGCAGATAGAGGCAGTTAAGCTACTTTAAAACCACCCAACTCGCGCCAAAAATCACAATCCTTCTCTGGGTCAGTCACATCTGAACGCACTGATGTGATACACGTATCTTTAGATTTGGTGTGACTTACACTTTCCGAGGAGGAACCCTGCACAAATTTACTGAGAAGTCACAGAAAAAAGACGCTCCTTATAACTGCAGAAACTGCCTAAGAATCAAAATAATCCAGGATTATTAGTCTGCACATCTATGAATGCAGTGCATACAAGAGCGTCTAATAGCTAATTCGTCATAGTTATAATGTTAATTAGCCAAATATAAGCTTAAATAATGGGGCTCGAGTTGTAGTTCACTGCTAACTAAGTGACTCCTTGTAGCTTCTGTTTTCAGACCTCAATTTAGGAACTCCCAACAATAGGAGCGACAAAATCCAATAATATTCAGGTTGCACTATCACTACATTATGTATTTTACATCACTAAGGCTCTGAATGTACCATCGACGTGGTTCTTATGTTCCTCAAACGCTGACACTCACCTCCATTCATTCATATACAGATATACAGTGACAGACATAGACTAAAGACAACACTACAACAAAAGTAAAATAAAGATTGGACCAGCTCTGTGTTTCGGTTTTCTTAAGGTCATTTTTGTGTAATCATGGTTTTAATTCCTCTATATGTTTACTGCAAGATTTACGCCTTTAGAAATCTTGTGACGGCTAATTTATCTGAATCGCTTTAATTAGAGTGAGATGAAGTGACGTCTCAACAGGTGGAAGGGTCGACTTAAGCACATATTTAACGCTTGGTTTAGGGATTAAGCTGCTTTAAAAATGTCTAGCATATAGTTCAGTATGAAGTAGAAGCATGAACTAGAGTACTGCGTATGTGGTGTTGTGCTTTTAACTTGAGTTTTTTGGATAAACTTTACATTGTCATAGCAGGTTGCGGATTCGCTAAATCAAACAACTGTTTACAAAATGTGTGGCCAATGTTTTTGCTGTTATAGTGTGTTGCCTTTTACTCTGTAACCTTTACTTGAATCACACGATGCCTTTAGGGATGATGTTTGAATAAACAAAATGTTTATAATTGCTAAGATCTGTCCTTCATTGTTTTCTAACTTAAGTTCACATCTATAGTGGGATGATTGTTAAAACCATGAAGCAAAGTTTGTCGAGGATGCAGTTTAAGTGGTTTTTCTGTCAGGTGGGCTTTGCTTTCATTGCATGTGTCGTCTTCAGTTTCCCTCTGAGCGGTCCTGCTTCAGACCATCAGTTCAGCGTCGAAGAGAATGAGACTTCGTATTCTGGCAAGATCCACCACCATCATCGTCGCCACACGCACAGCCAGGACACGCTCTGCCACACACACACCAAGAACAGTGAGTACTCTTCAGCCTGAGAGCCGAAGAGCTGTCCGAGCAGCGTCTGTCTGCAAATCTGTGATATGTCCAGACTGCACACTGATGCTCTTTTCATTTTCTTTGCTGTTGGTCAGCTCATCCAAATTATACACAAGGCATACCTTTTCACTGAAAGGATGTCTAAATCCACAGTCTTCTTAAAGTCTATGTATAAAAAATAAAAGATAAAAAATCAAGTATTTAAAAATATAAACAATATACATATATATACAATATGTTTTAAAATGAAAAGAGCTGAACAGTTTGCACAAGAATATACAAAGTATTTACCAGGTAATGTGCAAATGTTTACAGAGGTATGCAGAATATTTAAAATTTGAAGATATTTATCAAAATGAAGTCGTCCAAAAGATGTTAAATAAAGAGTGTGTGTTAATGTAGCGCAGAGAGTCAGTAGATCCTATGTTAATGTAACACGTAAGGTCTGGGGTGGAGGGTGAGAGAGTGTCAGTGGCAGACAGGAAAATCTGTTCTTGTGGCATGAGGGTGAGACACTTTATGTGATACTTTGAGCAGCACAAACGTTATGTCATTCATATTTGTCCTACTAAGGAGGCGACAGGAAACAAGATAACAGGGGTCAGTTGTGTTTTCTTTCTTTCTTTACAAATTTGATGGGTTTGTGTCTGTTTATGTACAAAAGTGTCTATAAAGCCACTGCGCTGGTACATCAGTCTGTTCACACAAAACAACCAAAGGTGTCCATAAAATAGTCTCTACAAAAACAAATGCAGCCTATAATGTGTTGTTTTCTCATTAAACTTTGTGTGTATTAGAGCGTCGAGCTCCTCCCTGCACTGCAGATGAGTTGGAAATCTCTCAGTCTCTGCTCAAGGCTCTGGAGTCAGAAAGTGATTCTCCCCCGTGGCCTTCACTGCACGTCAACATGGACAAGGTCAGTCACGTTTCCTACACACTTGTTGTTGTCCCATTCGGCTCACAATAAGATCTTTCCCTTCCTGCTCTTCTGCCAGGGAGAGGAGAAGCAGCTGTCTGAAAAGTCTCTGCACCCTCCTGCCTCCCCAGCGATGCTCCCAGACCACCTGAAGTGTAACATCCTCAAGGCGCAGATGGAGGCGGCTTTCAGGGTGAGTACCAAACCTCCACCTAATCATCTAAGCCTTGTGTACAGTGTAACTAACATCAGCATCTGCTTCTCCTCCACCATGAAGAAGGAAGCCCCGACAACGCCTAGGGTGAAGAACTCAAATGAGATACTCAACGACAGGCCAGTGCCCACATCCCGTCTTCACATGCTTTACACATGTTTCTGCACATGTGTATTTAAGACTAACTCTCCGTGTGATGACTCTGCTCTTCAGGTATCAGAGCTCGTCACAAGATTCAGCTGCATCCAGTCTGACTGCAGACAAGACGCCACATCGGCAAGACTGCAACCAGACGCCAGAGATACTGCAGTCCAAAGTCAACACGAGCACCACCCGCAGAAAACGACTGGTCAGACAGTTCAGCTTGTGAGTACATGTCACCTTTGATTACTGTTGAAGGGCAGAGCTTCCCATAAGAGGGGAAATTACACTCTGGAAACGAATACTCCACAGAGCACTTGAAGCAAAAAAGCAATGCTATCTCTAATCTTGTTCATCAGTAACCATGAAGATGAAGATAATCTCCCAGAGGCACTTGCAGCCATCTCCTCCCAGAGTACAGGAAAATCAGGATCTACCAGCTCATTGGACAAACAGATACAGCCGTCCATATATCCACAGGTAACACACTTTCACACACAGCCATTAAAGCTTGGTTAATGCTCTGCACTCCACTTATGTCGGATTAATTCTGCCTTTACGCATTACCTGTAAGTAAACAGAGGAATGTCTGTGTCTTTGTATACATCGATGTGTATTCCAGGTGGATAATATGCCAGCACTGGAGCTGGGTAGTCCATGCTGTCCCTCTCCTTCGCCTTCTCCCCATCTCTCACCTTCTTACTACCGTAGCTCCATCCCTCACCTGGCCCCTTACCTTGCTACCCATAACGACAGGTAACATACCTCAATTCTCCATGTTCTCAAATTTAAGGGAGCATTTTGGTGCATCCTGATGGCATAGTAGTTTAGATTACCATATAACTAAGGCTGCAACTAACAGTTATTTTCATTATCGAATAAACTGCTGATTATTTTCAAATCAGTTAGTCTCTAGTTCTTTAAAATGCCTGACGAAATGTCTTGTCTCTTGTCTGACCAAGAGAAGAAGTTGATATTCAGTTTTCTATCATACTGTATATAACAAAGACAGAGCATCTAATCTTAACATTTGAGGAGCTGGAAGATGAGGTTATGCATTTTTGCTTAAAAATGCTCTCAAACAATAAATCAATTATCAAAATAATTGATTTAATACAGTTTCCTAACTCTCTCCCATCATGTCCTGTCTGTATCTTCTCTGTCACTGTCCAATAAAAGCAAAATGCCAAATAAATATTTTTTTCAAAAGTATTTTGGTATATTCTTTTTATACTGTGTGACAGTTTTGCACTGTAAAGCTAAAGTAAGCGACATATTTGGTGACAGAACAGAATATGACTGAAATCAGTTATAACATAAAATCTGTGGATTTGTGCAGCATGTAAATGTGTGAACTAGAGAACAAAACCAAACTGCACACTTAAACTAATACTCTGGCTAGTTACAGATAACTGTTGAAATAGCAGTAGTAACCGCTAACTGGTAAGATAACAGTTACAGCTAACTGTTACAGTTAACTGACTAACATACTTTTTCCTGGTCCCTGTTAATGAAAACTCAATTTCAGTGCTTGAAACATCTGAGCATTTGAATTTCTCATACCACACAAATAAGACAGCAACTAAATGTAATCATAATGGCAAAAAAAATAAGTAGCACAAGATAAATGCTAAAAGTTTATCTTTAATAGATAAAATAGCTTTTAGCTAGCTAGTCTAGCGTTTATCTAGCTTAGTAGAGTAGCAGTAGCAGCAGCCCTCTCTTTCAGCCTCTGACTCTAGTTGAAAACCATGTGACTTGATGTGGTTAATCACATATTTCTGAGTATTTAATTAATGATTCATTAAATAAAATATCTTATTAGTTCAAATGGAAAAGAACACATGAATTAAATTGTTATTGTTGTTTTTAATTAAGTGTTTTTTTGCTGCCCTTTTAGCCATATCTCTCTCGGACAGGGTTTGAATGAATGAAAACAGGCACAATTGTGCAGCCTTATATTTTCTTATGACGTGAGGATTTTGTCTTTCTTTGTTTGTAGCGGAGAGGAAATGAGGTTGGACAGAGAGAAGATCCTAAGAGCCCTCCTGATGACAGAGCTCTGAGACCTTGACCATTGACCTCGGCTGTGACATTATCATCATCATCAGGTGCAGCACACCTCGCATTAAGTGAGGAAAGTGGAAGCAGAAGACCCAAAGTCATTGGCTGCAATCAACATTTGTACATGTGCATAATACATTCAGCAGCTATAAATATATATTTACATAAAGGCAATTGTTATATTTGCTTAATTGTTATTTTAGAAGGACGATTCTTTATATTCATCAACTGTAAAAACTAAAAATGAGACCAAAATGGACTCACTGGTTAACTCTCACACACACACACACACACACACACACACACACACACACACACAGATTACAGATAAGCTACAGATGTAACTGGTGCTGCCTGCATGATAAATATGTTACATGTTGAAATATTTATCTGATTTGATTTGGGGGTTATGTTTAAGTTTATGTGTGATTTCTTCAGCAGTGTGTCCATGCTGATGCCTAAACTGTGTTTCAGACACTGATTCCTAAACTAGGCAGAAGTAAAATCAATTCACTTTCAAATCAGTTTGTTCAAAATGTAAATAGACATTGTAATTAATACACTGGCAACCAGAGCAGGAATTGTAAATGCTTACTTCCTTATTTATATAATTGCATCTGTTTTGACTAAGCTGCAATCTCCGTGGCTGTGAAGCCAATGTGGAAGTGCCAAAAACTGCAGTTCCTCAAGCGACCACTTGAGGCTGGCTACAAAACAAGCCCCCATACATCTAAATTTCTAATTAACTCACCCATTCAAATTATATTAAGGCTTAAAGTTATGCATAATTAATAGCGTGGCTGCTTTAAGCGTGGACGGTTGGTGCCAGTGCCACCACACACTGAGCTTTACAACAGCTCTTCAGAGACCTATAGGTAACATCACGGATATACTGTCCATTCTTTGTACTGTCGATGGTTTTGACAGGCCAAAACATGTGCAGCATTTGAGATTTAAAGGTGCAGTGTGCAGGATTTAGTGACATCTAGTGGTAAAGTTGCACTGAATACTTCTCACATCACCCTCCCATTTCAAGCAGGGATAAATTATAGTGGCTGTGAAAACTCGAAAAACAGGAAAGGTCCTATCTAGAGCCAATGTTTGGTTTGTCCGTCCTGGCTTACTGTAGAAAAATGGAGGACTCCATGGAAGAGGACCCGCTCCCTCTGTAGATATAACAGGCTCATTCTAAGCTAATAAAAACATGATGATTCTTATTTTCAGGTTAATATACAGTAATAAAAACATAGTTATGCATATCATATTCAATTTCTGCCAATAGATCTCTTTAAATGTTACACCAATGACAGTATAAAAAATAGATTATGGATAATCTAAAACTCGGCAAAGACGTGGGTCATCTGCAGACCTGAGATGGACCAAATGACGCCTGGTTGCTCAAACAAGCCATCTGTAACGGCACCTACTTGTCAATCAAAGCGGCCATGCTGTTAATTATGCGTAACTTTAAGCCTTAATATAATTTGAATGGATAAGTTAAATAGAAATTCACTCTCAGTACAGTTGTCATGAACAGGGAAATTAGCTGTAGAGACCAGAACTGTTTTTTTGTACCAGGCTGTAAACATGTTTATTTCTGCTGTGAAGTTGGACATTTTAACATGGGGACTTATGGAGACTGACTTGTTCTGTAACCAGAACGTTTGAGTGGATGTTTGAGGAATTAGTTTTTAACACTTCCGCATTGGCTTCATTTCCCTGCACCTGAGGTTGTTGCTTGTGTTACACACTGGACCTTTAAAAAATAACTCCCTGGACAGAGTGATTTGAAAGTGAACTGAACTCTGACTCGGTGTAGGAGTGTGTGCAGCTTCAGCCTCAGTCTTCCCACAAGGAGGAGACAAATCTGCAGCCACAGCTCCTGAAGCAGCTGAACACGCTGATCCTGTGTTACAGGTTATCATTAAGGAACAGATCGTGGATCACTTTGCTGTTTTTTACATGCAGTTTTCATTACAGGTCAAATGATCTTGGAAATTAGCTATTGTTTAAGCATAACCCAGCTGCTTAACAACTTTATTTCAGCCCTTGTTTTGACATCTGCGGCAGCGTGTGATGCACTGCTGTTCTGTATGTGATGACTGTGTTGTTCCTGCCCTCGGTTGGATCTCAATAAAGATCACATTGTCAGTTTGACAACTCTGTCGCAGCATCTTTGGTCTGTGCACTGTGACATGGGAATGTGGTTCAGCCTCGCCCTGCATGCTTGTGTGGTAAGTGTGTATGTAGGTCTCACCCACCCTGTGAGGGAATGTTGTAATAAAGAATATCACCGATTTATCTGCCTCTACACACCTATCAGGTACAGTACAGTGAGTCAGCTTTTAATTGCACCTCTGTTCTGTCCTCCAGTGAACCACTTAGTGTTAGATAATTCATCTTCATGGCAAGGTGCAGCGGAGAGGCTCTATGATTTGAGGAATGTGCTGCAAATAATTGTGTCTGAGAGAAATAATGTGGAGCTGTACTGAAATAATTATGTGGGTCTGACAATATACAAGACTGTCAAAGCATGACCCATCACATCCTGCTTTAAACATGTATATATAATAAAGGAATATGATTTTTTATTTAGCAACACAACATAAATGGTGCATCCTGTTTACACATAATTCAAGTTGCTTTCTACTTTGAAACCTACTAAAGCTACTAAATTAACATTTATTAACACTGGTACTGAATCAGTGAACAGAGAAAAGGCAACAGCTAGTGCGTGTGTCTCCTGTGGGGCTTCAGCATTTTATTATTCTTATATTATATCCATCCATCCATCTCCTGTAACAGCTTATCATTATCAGAGTCACGGTGGGGCTGGAGCTGATCCCAGCTGACTTAGGGCGAGAGGCAAGGTACATCCTGGACAAGTCACCAGCTCATCACAGGGCTGACACATAGAAATTCACTCACATTTACACCTACGGGCAATTTACAGTCACCAATTAACCTGTTAAGTGCATGTCTTTAGACTGTGGGAGGAAGCTGGAGTACCCGGAGAGAACATGCAAACCCCACACAGAAAGGCCCCAGCCAAGGCTTGAAGCAGGAACCTTCTTGCTGTATAAATTTTAGTATTGACTGTTGACTAAAAATGTTACACTCTTTAAAGAGATGATGTTCAATGCCTCTTTACTACAAAGATCCAGATTTACTATTTTTTAAGCTAACAAACTTGTTTTCCTTCTAGAAATGAAACCCCTGATACAATTATTGTCCTCTGCATATGGCAAAAAGACTTTTATCATCCATTGTGTCCTCAAAAGACTATCAAATATTTTGACGGGGGATTTTTTCTGACCCCACCTCCCTCCTAGTAACTTTTCAACAGTCCCTAATATCCTTTGGGATATACTTAAAGATAAAATTACTTTTATTTACTCTTATTCTTGAAATCTGTAATATACTACCCTCCAATTCTTATGTGCAAATTGAAACTTACCAAGTATTTTAAGTATTAATAATAATAAAGTTTTATGTCCTGTGTATAAGTATGTTTGTATTCCTAGTTTTCAGTTTGACATGCACACATGCACAGGATGAGTAAAGGATCAGGGTCAGAAGGAGTGACAATGGAGGAGATTAAGAGAAATATAAAGGGTTTCCAGAAAAGCATAGTAAGTTTGTACACCTTTATGTTGAGCGAGATTGTCTGTGGTCTCCTCAGTGCTGATATTAAACCTTCAACTGAAGTTTAACTTGCTGTCTGTTGTGTGTATTTGACTGCTTTTCTCTTACTACTCAAACTACCATGATCATTAGACTAAAATGGTGTGCACCTCACATGCAAAGATTTGACAAAGGATTAAAGTATTTCCTTCTGAAGAATGTACAATCACGTTGTATTTTTCCCACAATAGATTTCACATATTTCCCACTAAACTCTGCAGATAAAGTGATAAAAGTTACAGAGAAAAAAAAGAAAGGTATTCTGGCCTTTGTTGCATAGAAACTAATGGTGTTGCTATGCTGGTTTGGACACTGTTTTTTGTGAGCTGGAGAATGAGTGAGTGTGTTTAAAAGGGATCAAGTTGGGTGGGGTGCACAAGATTGTATTACACAATGCCAAATCTGCCCTGAGGGGGTCTGACATGGTTTTGTGTGCCTTCCTTCTCTCTTCCCCCTTCCTGCACTCTCTATTCTTCACTTCACTGTTAAAAAAGAGGGCCATCCTCTCAGATAATGTGTTTAGTGTGTCTGAGTGACAATAGTTTCTTTGCCATAGTATGTGTGTGTATGTGGGAAACGCAAAAGGTAATCACTGAGGCCAGTGTGAGGGAGTTCCCACAGTTTTGCCTCCAGCCACATTCTGTCATCAAACAGCTCCACCTGTGTGTTTGTGCTCACATACCCTCCCAAAGTACAGGAAAGTACAACACACACTGTACAGCGCTCGGAAAGGTGAAACGCTGAGAAAGCAAATAGTGAAATCAAACAGCTGAATGCCGGCAGACTTCACATGTTATGTTTATTGTTTGTTTTTTTCAGCATTACCACAGCAGGACATCCTGAGAAGAAGGTCCTACTGTAGGACATGTGCAGGCCTCCAAATGGCAACTTTGCATGGGCACAAATGGCAATAAAGTCAAAAGAGGTGTCCTTCATTACTTCCTTTCCTTCTCGACTTCCCATCTACAGATGATTTAGTTAAAAAAAAGAGAAATGGCAAAGGGATTTCTGCTGCAGGGAGACCCGTTTGCTCCACCGCATTCCCCGACATCAGCGTAGATGGTGGTGAGAAGACAAGGAAAGTGTGACGGACTGATAAATCTTTGCAGTGTTTTCGGAGTAAAATATGTAATAAAATCTGTCAGGCTCCTGAGATTCACTCAGTAAGCTGAGAGTTTGTGATATGAGAGAGCTCATATCACAACTAACTGTGGTTAGGTTACACAGAAATGGGACTGTCCTCTGTTCAGGTATGAGTCCAAAACAAAAGGCAAGACAACATTGGCATTACACAACACGGAAACAGGGGCTTTAGCGTGAGATGTCACATATTTTGTAAGTGAAACCTGATGCAAGGATCAGACTATTTGACAAGCTCACAGTGTAACATATGTTATCATTTAAAGATACTGCTATTATATTCATTAGTAGCCTTATTGATTAGCAGTGCATTGATATTTGGCATAATGTAAACATCTTAAAGTTTTACTACTAACTTCTTCATGCACTAAAGCTTCCAATACAATCACTGTGTACTGTATCAAATGTATATAAACACATAAAATGTATTGCATAAACAGATTAGGTATTAAGACGTATCAACACAGCCATGCATAATACTCATTTTCATCTCTTTCACACTAAAACACACTCACGTTCACTCTTCACAGAGAAGCTTAAAGAAAAGATTTATCTCTACTAAGTCATATCATAGTGATTATAATATCATAACATGTTAAAAAAAATCTCTATAAAGCTTTTAAAATACACATTGTGCAATATAAGACAAAACTGCTATTTTTTGGCTAAGGCCACAATGATTTTGGTATAAAATACATAAATTTCTGTTCTCATAGATATAAATAACACATCTAAAAGACTATTTTGAAAAACCTAAAAATATATCACAAGTCTTCGACATATATCAAACTGTCACATGACCTTTGTATATTTGTGACCCTACAGCAGGGTCAGGTCCAGGTACTGCCCTGCTGGCTTGGTCATGAGAGCGGGGAGGGACATGAGAGGAGCATCACCTCCACTGGACTGACCAATCAGACTGCTGCTCAGGAGGGAAACGGACTCCGCGGGATTCTGGAGGGGAGAGAGACAGAGAAAGAGAGAGAGAGAGAGGGAGGGAGGAAGTTTTGGGGTAAGGAAAGGGAGGAGAGACACAAGAGTATTATATCCCATTGTAAAAGGCCAAACAGAGCCCCTAACACCAGCACCAGATGTTACCCATCACCTTCTCAACCACCTGAAGGCTATACCTGTTATTATCAATCTACTATTACGCTACAACACCACCAACTGACCGTTTGCAACCCCCGCCACCCCTTAGCTACTGTTGCTACGCCTGTCAAGCTTTCTATTCACAGCACATAATGCAGTTTACAATGTCTCTGTAGCAGATTTACCACTCACAGAACATTTTTTGCCATTAATTCAGCCCGGAGTCATAGGTAACTTCTGCCCCAAGTGTTTTATGCAAATAAGCTTCTAGTTTTAATCAAAGAACTAGATGTTTTATCACGTAGTTGTTATACTTTTGGTGATTGTTTAACCTGGAGAGTTTAATGTTTGTGAATTTTTATTGTCTCTGTAAAAAATTAATTGGACTTCTCTGTAACCAGGAGTGCCCAAAATATCTTCTTCTCCTCTACTTGTCACTCACTTCAAAGAGATGTGAACAAAAGCAGGCTTCTCATTTCTAGCTGATATTGGATTGCATCAGCTAAAAAGATGACTCTAGCCAACAGATATTATCAGCTATAGCTCGTGTAAGCTACACTAAAACTCTGAGTTTGAGTTGGAGAGATTGGAGAATGAGGGATAACCAGTGTCACTATCTGACACAAGTTTGGCAGGAGTCAGGGGAAACTTCCCCAACCCAAATGAAGAGCTGGACAGCTGTTAACCGTTACTCTTAACTCTGATATACACCTTGGCTCCCACACAGTGAATGTTCCAACTGTGAACGGATATTTTACTTTTCCAAAATAACCTGTAACCTCACATAATACTACAGTCAGATAGTTTAGAACAATAATAATGTATCATTATTATCACTACTACTTAATTAGTTCAATTAAGATTACTTTTTACTCACATTACTTCCATTCTAACCATGTTAATTATTACATTTTCTATTTTTATTACCATCTATTACTGTTACTTTTAATTGAACAATCCTGTGGCTCAGAAAGTAGAGCGGGGCATCCACCCATCTGATGATCGGTGGTTCGATCCCCGGTACCTCCAGTCTGCATGTTGACGTTGTGTGTCCTAGGGCAAGATACTGAACCCCAAATTGCTCCTGAAGGCTGCACCATCGGTGTGTGAATGTGTATGAATGGTTAGCTCCCAAAAACTGATGAGGAGTTGGCATGGCATGGACCTTGCAGCCAATGTACTAGAAAGGCTATATAAGTACAGGTAGTACAGATAAGTAAAATCCATTTACCATTCTGGAAATATATTTTTGTGACAAATGTGACAAATAAACTGAATAGGTTGTGAGCTAGTTAGCTGGACATGCTAATAATTCCAGCTCACATTAAAGTGGATAAACAGTGTTTAATCCATTCCTTATATTTCACTGTTGTGTGTTTGGTACAGAGTACAGCTATTAGTAGAGACCCATTTGCAACATTTTAGCATAAAGAAATCCAAAGCTCGACAGTTGTGTGGTGCCTAGTTATGGTTACTAAAATATAAACTATTGCTGTTCAGCGGCGGGGTTTAGCGAACGGTCAGTTAGCCCTCTTGTGCTGTAGCTCATCAATAACTTCTTGAGGACAGAAATATCATAACCAGTATTTAATCAGTTGTTCTTCAGAAAACAGAAACCCATCGAAACGATTCCAGACGTAACCCAAGGATTGACTAAAACCCAAGGAATTTCCTCTAACCACTCAATCCAATCACAAATGTGTCCATTGTTGCTGCTGCGTGTGGTTAGTGGAAAATTCCAATTGAAAATGTCGCCGTCGTGTTGATCCCTGTAACCCCTGGCGACCAGACAAGACCCAAGCCACAGCTACAACAACCCCTGTCTAAACTAAATCCCCCTTTAGAGCCCTCAACCAATCCTTACCTGCCACCTGCCTTAGACACCTTAAATACACACCCATTCTTTGGGCTGTGTAAGCAATGTCCCGGACGGGTCGTGAGCGTGCACATGCCCGTGGGCGTGCATGAGAGCATCCTCTGGGGCATACTGTGGTGTGAGGAAGGGGGAGGAATGACAGAGACAGGGCGCTCAGAGACAATCAATCACAGACGCTGACCTAAAGGTCACGTGGACCTGTAAACTCCAGCAGGGTGGTGAAAGAGGAGAAAAATACTGTACATTCTCAGTTGAAATCTGTCTTTTAATATTGTAAAAACTCTTATTCAAGCATGGCCCTGGGATTCTTCACTCTCTTCCAAGTTTAAATAAGACTTGAGATTCAAGTCTAAGCAAGCAGCAGTGCATGTATGACAGAACAGGGAGAGTAGACAGGATAAACTAGTTTGATAGCCTCTGGGCAAACACAGTGGATGCCTGACAATACACACCCACAACAGAAGGAGATTTGAATACAACACTTGGATCCTACAGAGAGGTATGTGAACTCTGAGTGTACAAAGGTTTTGCATATATAAGAACTGTATTAACAACCAGTTATTAAGTACATATGGTTGATGTGTAGTCAAACTGTCTCTTACCTGGTATCCCTGTACTGAGTTAATGAGGTCTTTGACTCCGCTGCTGTTGTAGGTCAGACCCGGCATGCGCACCAACCCCCCTGGAGAGGAGAGGGATGAGGGGGAGGGGAAGAAACCTACAGTGGTAGGTGAGCCAGGTGGACTGGAGAAAGAAAAGAGAGGAAGCACAGAGAGGCTGTTATCTTGAAAATACCTAACAAAAAACAAACTTGAAAGCTGCATGTTTCTCTGCAAACAAACCACGTATGAATCACAAGACTGGGAGTCATTTTGGGCGTCGTCTACAAATGTTTTCTGACCAGGGACAATCAGAGGTCACTGATGTTTTCCAAGTTCTCTGATATCACGGCGTTCAGTTATTAACTACCCTTGTCCCAGCTTTTCTCCTTGGCAAGATGCATTTAACCAAAGACGAGCTGTAGCAGAGTCTATTTTGCGCAGATAGGCACACATTAAAATCAACAATGCAGCATCTTGTGTTATTTCACAGTAAACATTTGGGAATCTTTCACAAAATTGTAAATTGGCGACACAAAGTGAGTTTTTAAAGGACTCACCAACATACATAACATGTAATTAGTCCCAGTGAATGTAAAGACTGTCTGCACTCATGTTCTTCAGGTTCCCATGATAATAGTTATGCAAAAAGAAGAACTACGAAATCACACGTCAACAACACTAGTTTGGTTTCTTATTTGCTTAGTAAGCAGCCCACATGTAAACACTGTCTGACAGCAGGGGTGCAATGGACAACAGGAAGTTCAAGAAAAGTCCCAAATAGACGATCCATTCCAGTCTGACCATCCAAGGCGCAAGCAGCACAGAGTGGAACGCTGCCTGCCAAACTAAGCCACTGTATACTCGCAATTTGCACTGATCCTTGTTTTCATTGTCATTTACATCGTGAACAGTTTCCATCTGTTTAAAATTTTTTTATGTTAAATGTAATTTGCAAAAATGGTAGAAAAAAGAAATGTGACAGGAGATGCAAAAGAAATAGGTGGTGCTAAATGCACCAAATTGACAGCTTGGAGGCTGGTTGTTTCTGTTTTCTTTTTAACTCCCTATTTTTACATGCACACACTTCATTTGCTCTATTTTAATTATCAATTTTAGTACTCTATTTACTGACTGTATACACATTTTGGTACTGAAGTTAGCAGTAGTTGGCAGTATATTGTGATCCAGCTCACGCTGGCTTGCCTGGCCTGGTCTTGTTGTGATTGAGCGTGGTGGTGACGTGCTTATACAAACTGAGGAGGTAGGTGCCAGCAAGATTTCCTAAAGTGCTTCAGTGCTTTATGCCACAAAAAACTGTGTTAGTGTTACGATTACTGCCAAAAAATATGCTGCTCGTGCCCTTCAGCCGCTCACATAAAAAGGCCTCTCTATTCCATCCCAAAGCTTAGCTTTTTGCATAGCTCTTAAGTTTAAGGTTCATTTTATGTGCAAACAAACATTGGGGGGCTGGACAAAAGCAAGCTATCACAAAATAATATGAATAAAATAATTACTGATATTCATCCCATTAAGTCAAGTTTGTAGGTGTGTTACTCAAATCAAATCCTATAATTTCATTTAATCACCGCTTACCTGGGGTAGTAGGCTGTGTAATTCATGTATAGCTGAGCTGAAGCGGGGTAGTAGGCATGTCCTGGTGGCAGGGGACGTGGGGTCAGCAACACCTGACCCATGGGAGGGTAGAGAGCAGCAGCAGCCTCTGTCGGCAGGACAGGTGGTGCAGGAGTGAAGGAATAGGAGGGTGGAGATAAACCTGGAGAGGAGAGAACAGAGAGAGAGGCAAAATACTTAAAAACAGACTAATGGTAACAGAACTAGAGTCATGATGGTGACGTCTGGTCATTGTTTGTTTCTGAGAGAGGTGCTCATGCAAACGGGCAAACAATGACCACCAATACTCAACACCTGACACATTTACAGTATGTACATGATAAAGAGTGAAAGCTTCGATGTCATAAGGATAATGTTGGACTGGACTGTGGCTCACTTTGAGTATTTGTGTACTGATATGTCACCATCCTTGTAGCTCACTTGTTAGCCAACTTACAAACATGTAATAAGATTTTGATTGATTTAAATGGTCAAGTGAGTCAACACAGTTTGCAATTATGCATCTTTGTAAACCTTTACTACAGTTCTGCTTTCCCATAAGTCTAATTGATAAACGCACAGAGCCCTCCATATATCCAATAATTAGATTAGATTCAACGAGTTTGCAGAATCTGGAGAGACGCTGAGCCTCACGTTGTGCACACGCCGCCATCTTGGTCAGTGATGGGGACCAAGATGTGGTCCATGAAATTGTAAGTTTTTGGGTTTGTCGCCTTTCTCCCCTACATCTTTATGACTTGCTTAGTAGAGACTTGCTGTCCATCTCACATGTATGGTGCTCCAAAACCATAAAAACATGTCTTGTCTTAACATGACCTCACAAGTACCCCCCCACACACGTCTAAGCCTTGAATCTCTGCGCTGTAAACTTTTCACTCATGTGAACTGTGTGCACTTCAAAACAATTCATAAACATTAAAACACTTGTAAAAATTGTACCTCTTCTTGAAAACTAGGAGTGCACGAGTACACATTTATCAGACACGGAGAACAAAGCATATTTCTACGCACCAGCGTTCAGCTCTGCCCACCTTTCCCACAGCTCCACTGATTGGACAAGCACAGGAGATGCACACACCTCAGATGTGCCGGTCTATTGAGGCTAAAATCCCACAACCACCACTACCAATCTGATAAGACTGGAGAGTTGTAAGTCATTTTGCCGTATTAAATTATAGACTAGCTGTCTCGCTTACACTTCCAGCCCTTTCAGATCTTTATGAATTACTCAAGCAGTGGTAAGGGAGTAAAAATTAAGAATGAGTAACAAACATGCTGCTGAAGAAGATTAACTACAATCAGAGTGTGTGAACACAGGTGAAAAGGTGGAACAGTTAACACGTGAGGTTTCTCACGTGAGTGCATGCAGATTGGTGCTTTAATCACACTAAATTACAAAGAGGGACCACATACACACACACACACTCTCACAAACACAGTTTTGAATCCTCCTTGTTAGACCAGATGTCCCCTAACCTCCTACAGTACTAGATTGGAGAAAACCCAGCAACCCTGCCCCCACGGCAGGAGCCCACCTACCCTGCAGTCCCGAAGCACCCCCAGCTCCCAGCAGCACTTACGTCTGGACTTACATGGCGGCGGGCTGAGCCCTGTCCCACTCCTGGTCCGGGTGTGTGTGTGTGTATGTGTGTGTGAGAGTGAGCCTCCCATCAGCACTAGGCCCATCTCCTCTGCGCTGCAGGGGAACACCTCCACGTAGCGGCTGTTGGACCCACGCTGGCTGGACATCACGTGCTTGTGGAGCCGCTGTGAGGCCTGAAGTGCCCGTTCTGCTGAGGTCATCTGGATGAAGCAGTCACCTGATGGACGACCCTGGTAACAGAGACAGAGTCAGAAATTACTCTTCAGAAAGCATGTGAGGGAGTTCATGGGTGTGTCAGGGTGGTTGTTGCATGTACCTGCTGGTTGAGGACCATGTGCACACCATGTGGTCTGATATCGTGTGTAAACTCGCCCAGGAAGGTGAGGATGTCTTCTATGCTCGCTGTGTATGGCAACCCTCTCAGCCTCAGGCAGTCCCTCATACTACCAGGTGGGGGCAGGAGAGACACTGTGGGCAGCATTGACACCAAGGGGGCAGGGGCCACAGGGATCAGAGGGGCCGAAGAGTACCGGTTCAACACCTAAAATGCACACAAACACACACAAAGAGCTACAAATTACACACGCTGCCTGCAGCAAACAGTCAAGGAGGCAGAGGTGAGTCTAGTTCAGGGAAGCATTTTCTGCTTTTTAACTAAAATAAGACACTCAAACATAATTTCTATTGACAGCTAAAACTCAAAAAATCAAAACACTTTTAGCATCTTGTGTAAAATAAAGAAAAGTCCATGTTGTGTTTGAATGCGTGGCGTTGCAGCGTCAGACAGTAGGTTGGCTTGTTTGCATTTCTGGAGAGGACCAATAAAACTCCCTCGTCTGTCACACATAAAAGCACGAAGAAAAGCCTCTGCATAGATATGCTATGAGCTTATCAGTCCGTGAAGATAAGAAAATGGGTCCTCATGTGTTCATCTCACGCAGGAGGGAAGCCAACAAAAGAGATACAGACTGGTAACCTCTCACATTGAGTATTTGTGTGCACCTGCATACTTAGGGAAACACACACACACAGTCGATCTTGCTATGCAGGTCCGCACCCATAAGCCCTACTCCAATAATTCCAACAACAAACTGAGGAGAAAAGAAACACACCCACACATTGTCACGCTCTGCTATGTGCACACACAAACACACACATCATTCCTAAAAGCCTTCTTTTTGCCCTCAGAAAACTGAGAGGACATCGAGAGAAAGAACAAACAAACCTTCACTCACAATTAAGAGGCACAAATATTCACTTTGCAGAAAGGACACATCCAGGCGGACACCCTGACATACCTGTTGGACCTCTGCTGCTGTACTTTTAAACAGCTCAATATATCTTCTCCCCAGGATTTCCTTGTGTTTCCTCAGGGCGCACTGGGCGTGTTCCTCACAGGCAAATAAAACGAAGGCATCACCAGTGGGACGTCCGTCTGGATAGCGAACAAATAGGATGCCATCCTTCCCGCCACTGACCGTGCACGTTTCTTTAAGGCCCTCCCCCGGGGAGAAGAAGGTAAGCACCTGCTCATGTGTGGCGGTAAAAGGAAGACCTCGCATCCTCACTATGATCTGGTCCTCACGGGACAGGAACATTGCTACCTCGTTGGAGGTACCTGGCACACAGACAAGGACATCGACACACCTGTTTAACCACAAGTAAATAAACCTTTTCCTCCTGGGAAACCGCAGCACCAAGCTCATTTATGTTTTCTCAGAGGGCTTCAACGTATAAACTTATTGCCTTTCTAAAAGGTTAGGTAATAAACAAATGGTATCTCTGAGGTTTCGTCATGACTGATAACTTTTTCTGTAAGTCATGATTTTTTCTTTGAGGTAATGAAAAGCCTGAAAAGGATAATGGACATAAAAAGTCCATCCAAATATTTATTTAGGCTGCTGGAAAGTTTTCAGATCCCCAAAATCAGTCTTAGAAAATACATGAAAATAAATGCACAAAACTAAGGACTTGATTTGTCTCTGAAGAAAAGAAAGACAAGGAAGAGACCCAAAACAGAAAAAATGATATCAACAACTGAATCAACAGACAAAACGGAGAGAACAGATGGACTATTTCCCCATTACTTAAGTTTGGCCATTTGTTCTGGTCATACATTGTTGAATACTTAATAACAAAACTGTTGTAAATGAGATTCCTATGGAATAATAATTCTGTAATGGCAACTGTAACAACAATAAAAATAAAAGTTATAAAAAAAAATAGGACTTAATTTAATCTTCTCCATTCAAACTATATTGTCTACAAGAGGAAGCCTATTTTTACTAAATGCCTAAATTGCTGCTGTTTATGTAAAATACTGTATAGTGGCTACATCTTCTCACCTCCTGCTATCTTCAGGAAGTCCTCTCCTGTTGCTTTGTAAACCTGCCAAACAGGACAGAAATTATTGTCACTACAGGTGCCATGAATGAAGGGAAAGGACATTAGATGAGATGAAGGTGTAGTTGAGGTGACCGGGTTCTGACAGGTTACCTCTATGTATCTGTTGCCCATATGGTGTTTATGTCTCTGCAGTGCCAGATCTCTGTGTTCTTCACTGACAAAACGAACAAGAGCTTCTCCGTTCCTCCTCCCCTGAGCATTAAGACACAATGCAGCCCCTCCTCTGCACACACAACATATAGTTATATATTATAAAGGATGTGTGTCAACATGTTAACAACAGCTTTCAGTAGATATGAGGCTGACTGTCAGGGTTAGTGTGGCTACAACATACTTGGCAATGTTGAGTCCTCTGAAGAATCGAGCAATGTCTTGGTCAGAAGACTGCCATGGCAACCCTCTGGCTCTGATCACTGTGTTGTCGCACACTTTCTCCATCTTACTGCTGCGCGCACAAAAACACACATTAGTACAGCAGGAGTTCATTTCAGAGGCAGAGAACAAAAGGAATATTTATCTTGAGCAAACTTTACTTACCAAGTGCCAGTCTCAAACTTCTCACTAACTCTCTCCTGGTTAGTAAACACGTGGCCTGTAATGGGAAAGCTTGTTAGATAACTGCGTATTAAAATCATAACTTTGATTTCTTTGTAAAATGCAGCTTATATTAATAGTTTCCTTTTACAGAAATGAACATTTCTGTAAAAGGAAACATGAACAAGAGCAAGTTACTTACTATTTTCATTAAAGATTAGTCTACCATTTTTTATCTCAAATGATTGAGGAAAGAGTGAAAAATGCCCAGATGAAAACATATTCAAATGTCCAACAATAGTCCATAATCCAAAGTTAATTTATTTTATTTATAATTTTTGTTTAATAACATAAAAAAGCAGCAAGTTCCCACATTAGAGGGGCTGGAAACATCAAAATATTTGTGTTTTTGCTTGAAAAATGACTAAAACCATGTATGGATTATCAAAATTAATTAATACATTTTCTATTTGAGCTCCAATTTCGCTTAGCAGTGTTCTGAAGTGGCATACTTGTCTGATTTTACCTGTATACACAGACAGTAGGCCTATATGTCAAGACTAAATAACAAATTCCTAATATTTCACGTTTTGTTTCTGTAAAAAAAAAAAAAAATCATAGTTGGTACTCACAAAATGGCTCAGAAAACAGGGCGAGGACAATGCTGGCCATAATCTGGACCTGCTGTACTGCTATTTCTGCAGGCAATATGGCTGACGGATCCAGCGTGGCTGAGGGATCCCACATAGCGGGCACATCAACAGGTATACTAAAAGCTGAGGAGGGGGCAGTCAAGGAAAACAAACAAGGAGCAACCAAAACAGTTCTGAAACAGCAAGAAAGTGTCATTATATATGTATGTAAGTGTGTGACAGGTGTAAAAATGAATAAACAGTGACAGAAAAAGAAAAATTCAAATAGATAGAGAGCATTCAGTAAGTGAGACAAGTGACACAGAAAGATGTATGTTTCCCTGTTTCAGTGGGTGTGTGGGGTTTGCCCTGTTGGCTAAACACACACTCGTTCATTGAGCGCTTAGTAAGGTGCTGCCATTGTTTCCCTATTTGCATTTCAAAACCTCTAGTCCTGCAGCCAACACCCCGTGGCTTACAAACTTCATGTAAGAGATAAAGCTAAACATACAGATAAATAACCAAAAAAAAAAACTGTCCAGACTACCACGAGTTAAACATTAAATTCGTCACAAACAACAGTGTAGTTAACAAATATTCACTTGACAAATGTAAACAGGTGACGTAGTAAAAAAGGATACACTCTGCCATGGTGTGTACGTTCAAAGTCTTGAGGTCAGATGAGGGGAAGTGCTTCTTGAACTCTTTCCGAAGGTCAAAGAAGGAGTAGAAACAGTCAGGCACCAGGATGTTCTGGAGAGGGAAGGCATTAAATAATAGGATGTGAACATGTGACCAATCAACAGCTGCCACTTTATTGCCATCGTATATAGCTGTTTGCTCAAGCCAGGGGTGTAGCCACCGTGCAACATTAAGACATGTGGGGGAATTTCATCAGCTTCATTGTGTGCTGTCGTTTTATGTGCACAAGTATGTGCATGGGTGTGTGTCATTACACAGGGTTTGCATGAGTGGCTCACTGCTGTAGATCAACTTTCACCATAACATTAAATTCAACCAGGACCAAAGTGCTGACACAACACATCTCTTTGTGATTGTGTGTGTGAGGTAGTGAAGGTTCCTGCAGCAGTCTGTGAACATCCGCCCTGGCTGCGAGGCGTTCACTCGACCGGCTTGCTTACCTTGCTCGCGGCCTCGGGGTGAATCACTTGACGGATATGGAGCTGCCCATCTGTACACAAACACACTGACGTGCCTGCGCCCGCGCTGTTCACCTCGTTCGTCAGTTGTAGATGAAACTGCAAAGCCAAACGTGAAACATTTAGGAAAAAAATGATCTATTCTGAAGCATCTCCACCAGCAGGAATCATTATAATGTAATAAAAGTGACTTCAGAGATGTTATTACCAAGTTTAATGCTGTCTCAAGACTTGTGGCTGTGTAGACACAATCTGCTTTGGATCCGTTCTCCTCTTCCACGCTGTCCTCCACCACATCCTCCTCCTCTTTTTCATCTGTCAAGTCTGAGACGTCAGGCTTAATGAGAAGCTCATTCACCTTGCCCAACTGGTTCAGAGAAGAAGACAAAAAAAACACGTCAGTCTTGAAACAAGCCTATAGAGAAACTCACCGGCTGTAGGCTGATATAATTATCTTAAATGTCAAGTTAAATTATCACATAGAACAACAAAAGTCTTTTGTTTTAATATCTTACAGTGTAGACAGCGTTATTGTCCACTTATAGATGATTTAAGGACACATTTGCATAAAGAGGAAAGCAAAAAAACTCACTTTTATTTACAAATTAACAGAGATTTTAACATTATTGTACATGACTGTATTTGTAGTTTCGACTGGAGTTCAGTTTACCTGTCCACTTTACCGTCACTTACACTTCATTTCCTGCTTTAAACAAACAACACTAAGGTGCTATAAGTAGTAATGTAAGTTTTTACCGTTTTGTTCTTTACATCCACGAGCTGCCAAACCAACTGCACGAGCTCCTTCTCGTCAGATCCCAGTAGATCTCCGCTCGCGCCAGATGTGGCGGTGAAAAACACCACCAGGTAGTCTACCTGCGCCGTCATCTGAACACAAACACAATCCCCCCAAAAGAAGAAAAAAAAAACTAATCTAATACTACACAAAAGTAAAAAGACAGTAACTGAGGAGACACACGCGGGAGCCGAGAGGTCAAAAACACATTTACTTTGTCACCTGAGCGCAAAGGTGAGCTCCGTAAATCCGTAAGTTTCGTCGCGTGTGATATTTTACGTGAAGCCTCCCACAGTCACCATCGCGGAGTAATGGCTGAACGTTCCCAGTTTTTGTAGTGCATCTACCTGTGTGACCACGTGACTCTCTACCTGCCCCCTCCCTCCTTCAGGTGCTTTGCAGATTAGGACGTGGCAGACCATGGAGGACAGAAATATCGGTGCCTTTTATACATAATGAGTTTCAGTGTTAAAATAATTTGACTACTATTTGTATAATAATTAACAAGATTAAAATGTTAAATATGAAGAAAGTTTACCCATTGGCTCTTTAATAATTCAATAATTTAGCAACTGTGATTTCCTTTTCTTTGTACACTAATACATTAATATTTAAATTGAAAGCTAATATCTTATTGAAAGGTTAGAGTATATTGAAAACAAATAATAGAATAATCAATAATAAAACAAATTTGTCCTTAAATACAAAAGAAATCACTGCAAAATTATTGCAGGAATAAGATGTGACCATATAAATATACAACAAAATACACAAAGGCCTTTATAGACCGTGAAGTCTACCATCAGAGTAATACATACCCCTTTACAATATTCACATTATATTACAATATTTATATACATTTTAAAGCGAATGTTAACTGAACGATCAAATATAACTTAAAATGATGCACTAATAAGCTCAAAGAAAGAAGAATTTATTGTACTCAAATATACCGGACTGCTACGACGACCTAATTTCCCTTCGGGGATTAATAAAGTCATCTATCTATCTATCTATCGATCTATCTATCTATCTATCTATCTATCTATCTATCTATCTATGATAGTTCCCAATAAAAATGATAATTTTCACCCTCGTTTAAGGGAACTTTAACAAATTATTCTTATATTATTAAGTAGTATTCTTACAAAATATTATAGATTATAATATATAGATGCTTATGTCATTATCAGTAGTCTATTGCTACCCTGTGATTTTCCTTCTTTAACAACAACAACAACAACAACAACAATAATAAGACGAAGAAGAAGTTCAAGTTTCAGGTTTATTTGTCATATGGAGGTTAACACAGGGTCAACAATGCAATGAAATGTGTTGGAGGATGTGCGCAGCATTAAGAGCACAATAATTGTGTAACAGCACTACACATAAAGGATAGAAATAAGATAAAGAAGTAAAATACAATGCTATATAAATGTAGGTAAAGAAGAACAATATAAAATTCAAAATATAGGATACACTAAAATATAATATGAAAAATCTATGAATGTTCTACACTGTACAAGTGACTATAGGAAGAAGAAGTAGAACTACCGTTATTAATCAAGTCAAATCAAGATGTCGTATTGTAAATGTGATATTCTATCTTTAAAAACAATATAATAATTATAAATAGATAAACAATAAATGAATTATATTTATGTCAGAGCAGTCGCGCTGTAGAGGACAATGCTCCGGAAGTACTCACCGTCCTCTGACGGAAGTGTACCCCTGACCGAGGGACAGCAAGAAAGCGATGGCGGGGGACTCTTCAACGGAGCTTCTCTTCTTAGACACGTTCAAGCATCAGAGTGCAGAGGTAATGTTTATGAAGCCTCGCCTCCCTCCTGTTTATTTACCTCGGAGCTGCCCGCTTACAAAACTCACATCGGTTTTATTCAGGAGTTTCGGAGGAGGACGCTCAACTTTGAAGCTAACGAACTTGGCTAACTAACATTAGCCTAAAATGGTTGTTGTGATAATGTTGCTTCTCTTAAACCACACACTCCCCCAACTGTACACCTAATTGTACAAAATGTACCCATTAAAAGTGTTTTCATTTACTCGTGTACATAAAGCCAGGCAGCTGTTTTGTTTCGCATCCTTGCGCAGTTTGTTTGCTAGTTAGCCAAGTGGCTAATGCTAACTTTAAAGTCATGTTTACCACAGGCCGGGCTGATCTGGTGTGTTCATTTAGACATTATCCGTTCACACTCAGCGTTTGCATTACTTGTTATGCTCTGTGTACTTCAGTTAACCAACGTGGATGTGGTGCGGTTTCCCTGCGGGGTGCTAATCACAGAGGTGCGGGTCATTCCTCCAGGAATCAAAGCACACAGCAACTTACCTGACAGCAGAGCATTTGGGTAAGAGCCACTCACAAACACTCCATGATACCCAGTCAGTAGATTCACTCAGACAAAGCTAATGCAATACATCCTTCCTCAAGGTTACGATGGTCGGTTATTGCTGAAACTGATTTGGAGAGGTTCATTTTGTGGTGCTGTTGGATCATATTATGTCACGTCGAGAAGTTTCTAATAATTTGTCCATCCCCTTTATGTTAACGATTTATAGAGTGTTAAATGTTAGGTGGGTCAAAGCTTACCCAATAAACTCAAAACGACCAATATAGCTGTAGATAGGGACTCTGAGCCTCACTTAAATACACAGATACATTAAACACCACAACATAACCACCAAAATAGACATTCAATACAGCACATTTATCCACCCATATATCATACATATATCTCTCTCAGTACATGGCGGTTACCGGGGCAGAAAGGATAAAACTCCTCGCCAGGGATCTGTGACCAGATTGGAGCAGTAACAATAAATATAGTTTCTCTCTCAGTGTTGTTAAGTAGGGGACAAGAGAGTTGTGGTATCTGATCTGCCCTCGGATTTAGCAGATAACCAGAGGCCAGGTATCGGAAAGGTAAAGGTAAGGAGAGGGATGTTGTATTTGTGTGTCCCCAGTTGGAGGAAATCATTGGCCTCATTGCTGGTGATACATCGCCTCTGGATATGATTCTTTGCTACAGATACCTGATTTGTATGTGTATCCCTGTAGGTAAGTAGTTTGACACTTGAGCTCCATTGTTGTGTGGGGTCCTGATTCCCACTGAGCCTGTTGGGTGTGATGTAATTGAACTGAATGAATAGGCTCAGTGCTCAACAATGGACAAACCTGAGCAGATCAGTCCTCTCTGTGTGGAGGTGGGTGATTTGGATATCCTCCTCTATCACGACACACAAACGATTGTATATATGGCATTATCAATAAATATCATGATAAAGTAAGTTTTCTAGAAAACATTGATGCAAAAATTAATTTGACCATTAAACAGTTTGGCTTATTTATTTGCTGCATTGCCTACAATAGCCTAATAAACCCAGATATGATATGTGATATTTACCACGGCATAAACTGATCTTTCTACTCTGATGCCTATAATGTTCAGTTTTTGGTTGAAAGTGTCATAGAGGTGTTAACTCACTCATGTTTTAGCACTGAGTTCATGGTTAGTGATGGTGTCGTACCGGACTGCACTGTATTCAGAGGTGAAATAATATTCTGACATCCTCGTGTATCTAAATAGGAAGGACAGAAAACACCTCGTTATTATGTAACCCAGTACAAAAGTACATTTAACCTGTGTCAACTTTTAAATCGCTTGTAAAAAACGCACTTTTATTAAAGGACCATGACCTTTTTATGTTCTATGTCACATTTTATTCCAATTTTTACTGATTTATTGCTTTTAACTTGTTGTTGTTGTTGTGGTTTTGTTCTAAAAGCATGTTGTAAATGTGTTTTGAAAGGTGCTACATGGATAAAGTTGTTAAACATTATAAACTTCATAAAGGTATTTATCGCACTGCTGTTGTATAGAATTATACAGGTGTATCTAATTTAGTAGCCACTGAGCGTATACAGTTATATCTCAAACCCCGATGTTGACGGATAACTTGATACTTCTAGAATCTTCTAGAAACAAGGGGACTGAGCTCTGACTGTCATTACTATGAGAGTGTTTCTGTGTTTTTAGGGAGACGTCTCCTCACGCCTTCCAGTTGGAGCTGTTCTTCAACAATGTCACCAAACCCAACAACCCCACGTTTCACAGACTGGGCAGGTGAGGATGATTTTCATTCGTCCCCCTCCTCTCTCTCATGTTTAGCCCCTCATCCATCTCTGTATTTTCCTTTTCACATCTAAAAGTGCGTCAGAAACATATGTCTGCCTCACCTGTTTAACCAGTCACGGTAACATCTTAGTCCTGTTCTCAGAGGCCAGAGGGTGTGTGTGTGTGTGTGTGTGTGTGTGTGTGTGTGTGTGTGTGTGTGTGTGTGTGTGTGTGTGTGTGTGTGTGTGTGTGTGTGTGTGTGTGTGTGTGTGTGTGTGTGCGCGCATGCGCGGGTATGCACACCCACCCAGATTCAGGTCTCTTTGTTCCCATGCTGGCTAACTGGTCTCTCCAGAAACTCAACCCCACCCACACAGTAGCTGAAAGTGACATAAAGTCGAGTCAAATGTTTTTATTCTAACCTCATAATAACAGAGGTGTGCACGGTGGCAGCAGAGCGTAAACTTGTATTTAGAGGTGTGCATTGTGAAAGCTTTGTTGGAAACTGTAAGTACGACACACCCAAGTTATTATCTCTGCCAGGAAAGTTGGGAGTAGACTTTTTTTTAAACCTGTCTGATTGCTTTTAAAATATTCAAAATGTGAAAAACAAATTTGATTGAAATATGTTTAGACCGATGATTCTTGGATGAAGAATCTGTTTTGTCAGCTGAGGTGATTTGAATCAACCATATAACCTTGATACAAGATGAGTTTTTCAGGACATTTTGGCTTCTTGCGACAAGAAATATGACTTTCTGATTACTGATTCCTCGCTGTTTGGACCCCAGTATATCACAGACCAGCGGCTCCCAACCTTTTTGATTTATCATACCTTAAAACTTTGCCCTGTCTACCTGGAACCACTTGCAAAGACACTCACAGTCCCACTCAGATAGTTTTATCTGAGCAATACAGGTCTTGTAACTCACAACAAAACCTCAAATTGAAGAAAAAAAAAAAAACAATTCTTTGTAGTATAAATCTTTTTCTGCATATTACAGGGTACCTGCAGGTCTTCGATAAGGCCTTAGAAAGTGTTTAAAAAGTCTCAGTAAATTTAATTTACTGATGTAGGCAGTTATGTTAGTGATAGAATGTTTTTGTATCCGATCACAGGCTGTCTGGAGATGTTGTCATACAGTTATAAATTTAGAGGGGGGGGGGTTTGCAGTGGATTGTGTGTGTTTCAGTCAGCCTGTAGCAAACACTGACACTACTGCTAGCTACAGTAGCTGGTAAACTCATTGTCAAAAAAAAATCAATTAAGGATTTTAATTGGTTAATTTATAATTTTCTACTGCCTATCTAAGCCCATGTTGTGTTACTTTGATTAATTATATCATTCAGAAGTACTGGAAAAAAGTAATCCCTACTGGTTTTGATTCTCTTACTTTGCCTGTTATGATTGTGAAACAGGTTTTACATTGCATTCCTTGGGTTATTAAAAGGGCCGTAAAAGTCTTGAATTTAACTCTATGCAACCTGCAGAAAAACCATTTTAAGTGAGGTTTTGTCCTTTAATAAAGAGTGGACAATAGAGAGCTGCTAGGAAATGATGAGAAACAGAAAATATGATGAGGAAGTGCTTTTTAGACATAATTACACAGATTTTGAGCTGGTTGGAAAGAGGTTTATCTATGACTTAACAGATTGTTCCTAAAGTTCATTGCAGTTGCATGCTATTTTCTAAGAATATTTCTCTGATGTTTGACCTTTCTTGCTTTCTACCCTCAGTCTGGAATATGATGAGAACAAGTCCATCGTCTTCAGACCCAGTGGAAAGGTACATTTCCGTCCACAAACAAACAATTTGGATTTTTATTTGTTTTTTCAGTCCATGTGTGAATTTCTAAATGTGTTTGTGGATGCAGGTGAACACAGACGGCTTGGTGCTGCGTGGCTGGTACACCAGTCTGACTGTAGCGGTGTATGGGACAGCAGAGCGCTCCCATGGACATGACCAAGGCTCACCCCCTCCTCCGCCACCACCACCCCCTCAACAGCCCAGTGGACCCAAGAGGATCGTCAAACAAGGTAGGCGCCATTAAGCCGAAACTATCCAACAACTTTCTCGCCCTCACCCCCACTTCCTGAAACTAAAACATCAAAAGAGGAAGTTATCTCTTCTTTTCCTTGATTTGCCTGTTCTACCGTCAATTTATTTTACCGTCTGTTTGTTTTTTAGAGTGGGAAAAAGACGACCAGTACAACGGCAGCCCACCCAGACCAGCACCCAGAGGGCCTCGTACTCCACCTGGGCCTCCACCCCCCGATGACGATGATGAAGAGCAAGTCCAAGTGCCAGGTCAGAACTCTACATCTGTTCTGTGCACATTTTATTATACCACATTATTATTATGAGTCACTGTTGGATCCTGATTTATAAAAAGTGACAAAGATGGTGCCGTAATCTAAGCTTGGGAAAACATTCAATTATAAACATGTTATAATTATACAATTATATATGTTATAAACATGCAAAAACACCACTATGATCTGCTTTGTATGAGTAAGCCTCTACTTTTAGATGAATATATAGTTTGCGTGTTTATATATGTGGATATGTAACAGTGGGAGTGGTCAAAGATGAGCCGTGCCAGGGCCGTGACGACTACCTGGAGGCCGTGTCACCTGAAAGGTCGCTGCCTGCTGATGAAGCCTACTCTGACGCCGAGCAAGAGGAGGAAGGTGATGAGGAAGAAGAGGAGGAGCAGGAGGAAGAAGATGCACGGACTGAGGGGAGCGCTCCAGAGGAGGAAGAGGAAGAAGAGGAGGAGGAAGATGAGGGTGAGGACGAGGAAGAGGAGATGGAGGAAGGTAGGGGAGTTATGTTGTGAGAGTAGGATAGTGTACAATCCCAAATGGACGTCCGGCCCTGAACCCCTTGGTCGTCAGACTTCCCAGGGGGCCGCGGGAGCAGGGTCCATTTGGGACAGAGTGATAGTTAAAGAGAGAGTGTGTGCTCTGGCATGCTGCATCTATCTACAGCCGCTGGATACTCCAAACTCTCGGCTAGCCCACGCCCGGGCTACTCTGAATGCTTGTAAACAGCATTCATGAGCGGGTCATGTGGAGGTCTACAGATCTCGCACATGCTCACAGCCATGGCTGATGCTTGTGCTGTAGTTACATCCTGCATGTCAAACTAACCCTGCATGTTTGCAGTGATGCTGCCATGTCTGAGAAGGTTTGTGTGTGCATTTACGAATGAGCAAGGTAATATGTAGTAGTCGCTGGCCTCCTCATTTTCATTTGTTTTTACACATTTTATGCATTTTTTTTAAGGGATCTTAAGAATCTTGGTCATAACGTATTCTCTTCTCTTTCGTCTCTGCCGCCCTGTCAGGTGACGATGGCTATGAGCAGATTTCCAGCGATGAGGATGATCTCGATAACGGCAGCTTCAAGCTGCCCACCTTTGACATGGACTACACTCCTGAGGACCTGGCGTCTGTCCCACCTGTCCAGTATGACCCATACGAGCGAGAACTCAGACCCCTGCTCTTCTTCACCCCTCCGTACAAGACCCGCTTTGATACCCAGTTTGAGAAGGCCAGTGTGGAGGAACCCAGGGACCCTGGTGGAACAGAAGGAGCAGCGGTCGGAGAGGAGGCTGAGGCGGTTGCGCAGTTGAAAGAGCTACTAACTAGTATTGGAGATGACAGAGATGCTCGCTGGGTTACTGCTCTGGAAGAGGCAACTGGACTTCTGGCCAAAGGGTTGGCTTATTTAATCAAACAAGGAGAGCCAGAGATGGAGGGAGCTGTTGGAGTTTTAGCACAATGGGCGCTCCAAGCACTAAGTATGGAGATTGCCCTCACACAACCCATTGCTCTTAACCTCAGACAGTTGAAAGCTGGTGCTAAGCTTGCGTCATGCCTGGCAGAGTGCCCACAAGGCCTCACAACTCTGCTGCGTGAAGGGGCCCTGGATGTCCTGCTGGAGCTGCTCAATGCAGACCACGTCTCCTCCACGCTGAAGCTGAGTATCCTGAGAGCTTTGGGTGCTCTAATCAGTGCTCCTGCTGGCGTGGAGGCTTTCCTACATGCAGGAGAGACAGAGAAAAGTGGCTATCAGGTGAAAATCTTCTCTTTGTTGACACTTTTTCATTACAAACAGATTTCCTTGGCAGGTATCTCAGGTTGGAAGTTTTCCCCAGAGCTAGAGTGGGAAATGAGAGCCAGTCTTCGAATAAAGCACATATTGAATCGATTTTATTGACCCAGAAGCTAATCCGCTTCAATCATAAAAAATACTGACTGTTTGAACAATATGATGAATTTTTGTCTCATTCATATCTGACACTAAGCTTCATGTCCTTTCATAGCGTTTAGTCCAGCTGTTCCTGCGTGAAGAAACGGTGAGGGTCATAACAGCCGGCAACGCCATATTACAGAAGAGCCACATGTATGAGGTACTGGTCGACCTACAGCGAGCAGCAGGAGCATTTAGCGAACCACAGCAGGTAGACACACACTCTCAAACACGCTCATTCACACATGCATACTAACTTCAAAGACTGTGTATCTTTCATGATGATCATGACCGTCATTTTCAGGAGGAGATGGAGGACGCCGAGAGCCCCATGGAGGAGGAACCATCGCTTAGCTCCTCCCCCGTGAGTGAGGCTGAGCTTGATAGGCTGGCGGGGGTTTTGGAAGAGTTACATCACCTGCTGGAGACGGCTCCTAACTGCATGGTGCAGCCACCAGGGAAAGCCTTCCCCACTACTGTTAGAATAACAGGACCACAGGAGAGGGACGATCCATACCCAACACTGTATAGGTATAAACATGTATAATCTCAAACCTCACACAGTGCAGGAGCTCAGATATAAAGCTCAATGTGACTTACTAGTTTGTAATAATGCACTTCACTCCTTTCTCAGGTACATGCACGCGTGCCATTTCCTGGAGAGCACAGCAGCGGTGCTGTCAGCAGCCGCGGCGGCTGGCCACCTCGGTGTCACCCAAGCTGTTAGAGAGCTCCTACGCTTCCTGTCGCTCACCCAGTCAGGTCTGCTCTTCCTTCTCGCCCAGCCCACTCCCACCAACCTGCTGCTGCGTCTCCTGGCATCGATGGTAGACACCGAGGGCGAGGACACCACCTTCACTGGGGGAGAGGGAGGTCTCACGGGGCCAGGGTTCGGCGAGGAGGGCTTCGGCGTGTGGCTAATGCAGGCGCTGCATGCTCTTCAGGGTGTGTCAGAGCTCATGAGCCACGTAGCCACGGGGGGAGACGGAGGAGCTGGACTAGAGGAAGGTGACAACGCGGAGGTACTGGGCATGCTCCATGCACTCTACCTGATGACCTTTACACAGACTGGTCGCAGTGCCGTGGCACACATTCTCAGCATGGACAACAACCTCTCGTGTCTGGTCACCCTGCTCCAGCACCACAGCAAGGACGGACAGGGGTACAGCCGTCTTCTCGTTCTCCATTTGTCTCTTTCTGTATGACTTAATGATATTTCCGGCACCTGTGCGATTTCTGAGTGTTTTTTGTGTTCTTTTCTTGTAGTGAGGCCAAAGCTCGCAAAGCAGTGACCTATAACTACGCCTGTATGCTGGTGTTGCTGGTAGTTCAGACCTCTAATGAACTGCGGATGATGGAACAATATGCTGCCCCACTACTCTCCATAGCTAAGGCTGATGACACCAATGCCAAGTTACAGGGTACATATTACCAGCATCTTATTATAAACAACATTTTTTTTAGTGTTTATGTGTTTCTTGATTATTAAAGTTTTGGTCTTTGTACTTCAGAGCTTAGCAAATGGCTGGAGCCTCTGGAAAAACTCCGCTTTGAGATTGGCAGCATCCCCACCCTCATAGACTACATCAAACAGGTACAACATACAGCTGAAGTAAAGCAACATTTCAATACGTTTTCATTCTCAGTAACTGTATGAGCTTTCATCTTCCAATATCACCCGGGACAGTCTAGTGGACTAATAACCGCTATTAATTCAATGAGTGACAAATCTCTTCAGTTAGTTGAGATTTGTCTATAATATTTAATTTAGGGACTCCCATCACTCTTTCAGTGAAGAAATCAAGGTCTCTTATTTTGCCCTAACCCGCAGGGACTTGGCCTTTTAATTAAGTTTTATTTAATGAAGAATTATAGAGCTTATTTGATGTTATTGTCAGAGGAAAACAGTACACTGTTGTCACCATTTGATAAGAAGCTGGCTGGCTTTGGTTGTTACCAAAGCAAGAGGTTTTTCTTTAAGTCACACATTCAACTATCTATATGTTTTTGTGTAATTCTGTACATTAGAGCCCCCCAGATATACAGTACATCTTCTTGGAATGCAGAGCTTCACCAACAAGTCTGAACTGCTCAAACAGGATACTCTGTACGATATTTGAGTCAAGGTTATATGCAAATAAGAGAGATTTATGTTATTTTAAAAGTGTCCTCTCTTGATTCAGAATGTGGAAAATGTGTTGACTGCTGAGGGAACTGGACTGGTCACTGCTCTCAGGGTCCTTTATCACATTGCCTGCCCCCCACCTGCTGTAGAAGGTAAAGACACCAAACATGATTTCTGTAATAATCGAGCTGATAAAGTCGTCTTTGTTCTACTTGTTTAGGTTTTTTTAATATTAAAGGTGGATTTGTCCTGTAGGTAAACAGAAGCTATGTTTACGTTTACTCACCACAGAGAACGTACTCACACTCAGAAAGAAAATCCATTCAACAGGATTGTTAGACCTCGAGGTTACGCGTTACGCTCTTATTGTACGTATCCTTGGAGTCTAACAAACTTGTTGAATGGATTTTCTTTCTCATAGAACATTTGAAAAGCTCTTTACTAGCTTGTAGTTTTATTCCTCCCTACCTTTGCTGCTGTATTGCTGTGTTTTTTTGACATATTATCACCTGCAGATCAGTGAAATGGTGAGAGACCGTTGGCAGGAATGTGTACATACATGTGCATCCATGAGTGCAGACAAAATGAAGATCAATTCATAAAAAAGTGCTGCAACAGTAGCGGAAGAGGCAGATTTTGTTCACTTTTTTCATCGTGTCTCCTTTCTACAGGTCAGCAGAGGGACCTCAAGTGGAGTCTCGCAGGCGTCCAGCTGTTCTCCGGCGAGGGTTTGGATACGTGTGTGCGCATCCTGCAGAAGTTGTGCAGCGTGTTGCTGCAGCCATGGCGTGTGCATGGACACATGGGCCCGACGCCGCAGCGCTGCATGATCCTCAGTATCTGTATCAGCACGCTGCGATTGCTGCGCACCATGCTGACAGAGCTGCTGCGCGGGGGAGCTTTCCAATTCAGGGACACTCGCGTGGCCAACGTGTTGGTGACGCTCCACATGATAGTGTGCTCCATCCCCGCGTCTGGACGTTTAGACGGAGAGGAGACCAGAGTGCAGGCGCTTATCGTTGATGTACTACTCACCTTCACGCAAGGTGTTAATGAAGAGGTGTGTGATTGAGCCAAGAGGGCAGGCATGTTGCATTAGCTAAGAAACAGTGTACAAACTGTCTCATTTGTAGTCATTATTCTGAGTCAGTGTGTGTGTTTTTGGTGCAGGTGACTCATACAGAAGAGACTCTGGCCAGTAACACGTGGTCTCTGATGCTAAAGGAGGTTTTGGGCTCACTGCTCAAAGCTCCTGAAGGTCTGTTCTCTGGTCTGACGTTGCTCTCCGAGCTCCTACCTCTTCCACTGCCAATGCAGAGCACTCAGGTAACTCATCCTACTTGTCACCCATCTACCCTGTACTTCCTTGTCCTGGCCCTTTATACTAACAGACCTTTGGCTCCTTAGGTGATATCAGTCCAAGATGTGGCTGTAGCCTTGAACACAAGAAAACTGTGGAGCATGCACATACGAGCACAGTGGAAAGTGTTTTCCGAGGCGTTGAGGTGTGTGTGTGTCACCAGCTGCCCTCCTCTCCTGGCCATGTTGAGGAGAATGTGTGTTCAGCTGGCAGACCTGTCTTCACCCACCGCAACGCTCATCATGAAGACTCTGCTGGAGTTGCTGTTGGAGGAGCTGCAACCGTGAGTAAAAAACAAACAATTGTTTGTGTTTATGCCGGGAATTGTATTTTAAGTGTACGCCATGTGCTAACTGCAGGGTGGAGGGGAAAGCTGTGTGCTGGGGCCAAGTCCTGCGTCTTCTTTCTTTGATGGACGCTCTGGTGTCACAGAAAGCTTGTAAGAGTGCAGCGCTGCACCTCTTGTCCGGGTCCGTGTCTGGAGACGAACAACTGGCCGATCTGTTCCCGTTGCTCCTGTCTCTGTTGGTTCCGCCAGCTGACCACTCCTTACAGCAGCAGCAATGCAGCGAACTAGTGGGGACAATATTACAGTCACTGTGTGACCAGGTAAGCAGTATAGTACACATGAAGGCAAAGATATATCAACAAGTCCTTACAGGGAAAAGCCTAAAAAATATCAACCTCCGTCTTCATCAGGACATTTCTCTGGTGGTATCTCCACCTGGCGAAAGCTGCCTGTCGGAGGCTGAGCAGCTGGCCAATGCACTTCCGGGGAGAGAGATGATGTCATCAGTGTGCAACGCCTTGTTGGAGGTTTTGGGGAATGCAGACAGCAGTGTGCCTCTCCTCCTCACCTGTATCAGGACTCTGACATTCCTCACCGAGCACGACTATGGACTCTACCACCTCAAAGTGTAAATGCTCTCTTGTTGGCTGTACTACTGTCTCCTTTCATAATCTCTTCTCGTTCTAGGAGCCATAGTGTAATTTTTTTAGTCAAACATGAGTTTGTTTCTACTTTTGTTTCAGTGCTCTGAAGAAACATGGTGCAGGTTTGTGCTCGCTGTTGAAGAGATTGGTGTTTCCCTTCAACAAGGACTCAGCAGATCTCCTCTCAGCTCTGCTTGACTTCCTCAGACAGATCGTCAACACAGAAACAATGGTCAGTACCTGGTTTTATAGCTGGTTCTTGGTTTGCATGGAAGTAACACCATGTTTACTAAGAGTGTACGTGCTGTCTAAGTAACTATACAAGTGATTAGTTGGAAGCAATTATTTGATAGTTGGATTTTTATTGTTGGATCTGTTTGTTTTATTCCAGTGTGTTGATGAGGGCCAGGGGTCCGGTGAGGAGTCTGCTTTCACTGCTCCACGGTTACTGTCAGGCTCTGAGATGAAAACTCTACTGCAATGGGAAGAGTCCGAGTCCCATCCACTCCCTACGTTAGAGAAACAGATTACGGTATAAATTATGCACACATGTACACCAAAGTAAAAGTTGATACCTCCTTGGCAGTTAACTAACTCTGTGTCTGTGTGTTTGTCTGTAGAAACTGTGTAAGGAGGATGAATCACTGGAGACGATGTTGGACAATGTGATTGTTCTTAGGCAGACACTGGAGACGGCTACAGACACACCTCCTGGAGTTGATACTGAGCCCACTCTGCCACCACCCGAGACACTTGGGGCCCAGTTTAATCACAGGTACAAAGTGACATACATCAGTCATTAGTCACAGGGAGGCTGTTACCATCCCAGCCAAAGAAATTTAACAATAAATATGACTTATATGCACCACAGGTGAAATTAGGACTAAAGCTTTCTCAGATATACTACTCATGCATCATTTGCCTCTCCGTAATAATAAGTACATGTTGCCTCTGTGTGTTGTTATCTGTAGGACGGTGTTTATTCTGTCAGAAGCTCTTGATGAACAGCTGAAGACTCTGTGGTTCTCTCCCTTCCAAACTGATGACATAGAAGCAGACCTTGATATGGTAAGTGTGTTATGTGTGCATGCACTTTCACAACACTATTCCTAAAATTAACTTATTTCCTCTTCATTGCAGTATTTGGTCAAAGTGCCAGCAGCTGGAAAGCTGTACTGTGCTACTGTTGTATTTTTACAGAGTCAGATAATAAATGATAATTACTACATTAGTGACAACCCGAAGGCAAACACATTTCCCTCTCAACTTAGAGCTATTTAACTTTAAATCACATGGAGCTTTAATTGGATTTTAGAATGCCATAAAAAAATCTGTTCATTAAATACACACCCATGAATGCAGAAACATAATTATTAAACTTTATTAATCACACATGATCATGTAGAGTTATGAAGTCTGTTTGTGGGTGAGCATTTTATCTATGATTGCCACTTTGTGTGTGTGCGTGGCAGGTGAAGGTGGATCTGGTGGGTCTGGCTCAGGAGTGTTGTCCAGAGCTGGACCTGAAGGCAGAGCTGGAGCGCTCCTTCCTGTCTGAGCCCTCCTCGCCCGGTCACACGAAGACTCCAAAAGGCTTCAGACTGGGCAAACACAAGCACGAGACGTTCATCACATCAAGGTACAGCCCCAATGCTCGGTTACATATCTGTTCTGTATTCTTTGCAGAGAAATAACATCTTGTTTGAATCAACTCATCTCGTGCTTGTCTCTGTAGCGGTAAATCAGACTACGTTGAACCTGCAAAGAGAGCCCACATCATGGCTGCTCCTCGCGGCCGTGGAGGACGAGGAGGGTTTGGACAGAATCTCTGCCGACCCCACGATATCTTCCGCCAGCGCAAACAGAACACCTCCCGTCCTCCCAGTATGCACGTGGATGACTTTGTAGCGGCGGAGTTTAAAGATATTACGACCCCTCTTGGACTTTTGCCCCCTAAACGGCCGCCCAAGAGCTCCCCCAAACCCCCCACCAGAGGACTGTTCACTGGCAACAGAGGCAGAGCCACCTTCCACAGCCAGACTCGCTTTTTCACTCCACCACAACCTAAAGGCGTACTGCTGTCCGGTACGTACACAGACACACACATTCACACATTTCTTACATTACTATTCTTCCACAGTGCAACTCAGTCATGTAATGGCTCGGGTACTTTTAAATCTGATAGTTTTGGTGTTAGTTTTTCCAGATTTGCTGCTTGCCAATGTCTACTGGAACTCATCATTATTTAGTTCTTATTACTAAATGTTATAATTAAACATTTGAGTTCATTCTTGATCTTGTAGTTTGTCTTACTAGAGCTTTAACTTTATATGGTTTAATGGTCTTAATCAGCAGATGGAGTTATACCACCTGTTATCATGTGACTGAAGTCCCATATGCTAATGAAAGCCAAGAAAAGTAGCGAAAGCTCTGAAAAATGCTAGTTACATCGACCGTCCACTTCATTAGGTACACTCAATTTTTCAGTTTTTGTTGACAGAAGTATTAATTCTACTTTATGTTCATTATTGAGGTCTTAGTTGGTATACAGGAGTGCATAATTGTTGTTTCTCACATTATGGCCCCACATTGTATTTTGGGTGGCCAAAATATTACAAACACTGGTCAATATAATGCTGTCCAGTTTAACACTACTGCAAACTGCAACCTCAAGAATAAATATAATTAATAAAGAAATAATAGATTAATACCTCTTTGACAGTGTCAAAGAGGTATCTAATGTACCTAATGAAGTGGCCGCCCGCTATAGTAGTAGTTAGTCAGAACCACTTGTTGACCAGCAGAGGGAGATAAATCTTCTCTCTTTGGGTCTTTAGGTAACTACACTCGCAGAGAAGGAGGCCGAGGTTCCTCATGGAGTGGACAAGTTCCAGCCGTCACCCACAGAGGAACCTACAGTGAACCCCGCGGAGGCCAGAGCAACTTCACACGTGGACCGCTGCCCTCCAGACAACCCCCAGCAAGTATGGAGTTGATATACACACACACCCTTTGCTTGATTTTTGCTCTATGAATTTCAAAACACCGAATTTAAAATGCTTTTGTCTCCGTCTCCCTTTATTGCCAGGTGCTTATCGGCTGGCTCCACGGGATCGAGCTCCGCGTGGAAGAGGAGGCGCCGGACTGTCGTGGCTTAGCGGGGGAGGAGGCGGGGGCGGTGGCAGTGCTGGAGGGGGAGGTGGAGGAGGAGGAGGAGGAGGAGGAGGGGGTAGAGGATCTCAGGGGAGCAAGTTCAGCGGTGGGGGAGGGAGCGGAGGCGGGAGGGGCAGACACGTTCGCTCCTTCACCAGGTAAACTCACCTGGGCAATGACTGTAGCCTTTCATGGCAACACATGGACCAATCAGGATATTAAATATACTGTCTCCATGGAAACGTGGTGGGATGATGTTGTCACAATGACGTACAGACTCTGTGTTGATGTTTTATGTTTTGTTATCATGAGTTGTATTCAGAGAATAAAGGTCATAGAAATCAAGCTTACACTTTGATTTTTTTAAGCAAACAGTGGATGAAATAATGATGCAGACGATGACAATGACGGTGACTCGTAAGGGCCACATTATGCAACACTAAAGGTCCCGCAAGGTGCATGACAAGAAGTGTAAAAAGTCTAAGCTACACGACAGCCCAAGGTGGCCGTTTTTAAAAGATTATTTAGGAATTGTTCCTCAGAGAGGTTCATGATGCACAACCCTAAATATCACAACTCTTGTGGTACATGGCTTTGCCAGCTGCAGCATCAGGACATCCAGGTACTCATACTAATGTATAAGATTATATTAATGATCCATGCAGTCCTGTAGTATTTATGGAGATTATTATAGATAAAACACAGTTTATACCACAAACTGTACCATACAGTATAACATGATACAGTAAACTATGCCAGCTGTCTTCGCTTCGCATGCCTTTTTCATATCTAATGTGTTTAGAACAAGGTTTGGAGTGAGAAATCTATGAAATATTGGACATTGTGTCCAACATTTTTGGGATTTTGGTTACTTAAAAATGTAGAAGTTGTGGTGTAACCAAGTTCTTGCAGGACACATTTCACAAACATTTTCTAAGCAGAAAATACTATAATATAATCAGATTATTTAATCCTGAGATCAAGAAAATTAGTTGAAGTGTTTTTTTTAATTTTTGATACAAAATTAAAGAGACATTACACAATGATCTGTTTGCAGACATATTTAGGGGTCTATTCACTTTCACGAAAGCCTACAGTTAAAAAATCATTTAGTTTGTAGGGTTACAGAAAAAGATCCATTTCAAACATTACTTCATTCCACTGCAGACTTTTTTTCTCTCTTTACAAAATCAAAAGATCTAAAACTCTAGAACTAATGTCAGAACTTACTGTATGTGCATTCGTGCATGCCAAATATTAAAAAAATAAAGATTTAATCTTTTCTGGTTTGGCCAGTCTCCAACCAGCAGGGTCTACTCAGATGACCGTCACCTCCCGGCTCTTCCTCTTGATGCAGTCTAGAGTCAGGCTCCTGGTTCCACCCTTGCGCACCCCCTCTCCCAGCTGAGGTGATGGAGGTGGACCTGATATATTTATGGCTTGAGCTGAATGCAGTGATAGACTTGAGGCGTGTAAAGACGCCTCCCTCTGCTGGTGTCTTGTTAGCTCGGTGTGTAGTTCCCATCCAGATGCCTGCTGCTGGTCTCCGTGATGCTGGTCCCTGGCTTCCTGTTGCTGACTCCTGGTTGGCTGCAGGTTTCTGAGGAGCTCCAACAGTTCCCTCTTCTCCAGCTCTGCTTCTGCCAGCTCCTGTCTTCTCAGACGCTCTGCTCCTAACAGCGCTCGCATATCACACATCACACGGGACAACTGACCCTGCAAGGAGAGGACACAAAATTACTGAACATGCGCCAAAATGGTTAACAGCGTAGACTTTTCTTCGTTATTTACAGTGGTGGAGGAAGCAGTTAGATCCTACCGAAGGTTTAAGTACAGAGAGACCAACGGTAAAAGTTATCATCCTGAGGAAAAAATACTAAATATTAATATTAATATTAATCATATTAATCATTAATCATCATAAATTATAATAAACTAAATATCATCAATACTTCAGCACTCACAGCTCAGCTCACAACCCCATATGCATCAATAATGAAACGATTGGGATTGTAGTGTGCATCAAATACCTCACACTCACCCTGGACAATAAACTGAACTTTGATCAACACACATCTGACATCCACACTGCCAACAAAGACTCAAAGCACTTTCTGTTGCCCCGCACCTTCTGTTACTGCTGTACAAAGGTAGAGTCCAACCTGCCTTCAACTGCCCTCAATAAAAAAAAACTCACACACGTCACACACTACATCTTCAAAATCATTGGTCTCCCCACCCCTAACCTCTCAGACCTCAACAGAAAAGCCATTACACACAGAGCACAAAGTGTACCACATGACCCCAGCCACCCCCTCAACTCATCCTTCAAACTAATTTATGTGAGGCTTTGTACAGACTGTGGCAACACGTGTCCTTGTAAGGACAATAAAGTATCTATGTAGGTGCTCAGAAAAACTGGAAAAAGGAGCATCAACATTTCCAAGAAAACTGCTAAAGAAGCTCTCCAACAGCAACTACACTAACCTTGAGATGAGACTGCTTAGTAAAGGTTTCAAGATTTAACTTGGAAAGTATTTTGTGAAAGTATTTTGTACATTTGTGTTGTAGAAACTGGCACAAACTGTTCTGTTGGGTAGTTTAAATGTTCTAATACATGCCATTAGATAGAGGGAAGTAAGAAAGCACACATCTCTATGAGATGTTGTATAGTTTTGTAGCTCTCACTAACGGGGAGCTCAAGAAATGTGCTAGTACCTCAGCTCTTCCCTTCAGCCCTGTTGTTACTACCTTAAAAGCCGATGAGCTAAATACATGAGAGGGATTGACAGGTCACCTTGAGCTCCTCCACCTCGTTCTTCAGCTGTGACTCTTTCTGCACCATGTGTCTCCTTTGTGAGTCCAGCCGAGACTCCATCTCTCGCCTCACCTCCTCCACCTTGCACAGCATCTCTGCCCTGTCATAAAGTTTAATGAGATACAACTATGATCTAGAAAAGGATTAGGAGAAACATTTTTATACATACAACATTTTTACATACCTGAGCATCTCCACTTCAGTGCGCAGCTCTGCCACACAGTTATGCTGTGATTGGTCGATGGAGAGAAGGGTGTGGCCGCAGCCATTGGGACACTCCCTGCTCCGGAAGTTACATTCTGACAGGTGGGCCTCCAAACCCCGCCTCTCTACCTGCACAGGACAACCTTGAGAGGACACAGCACAGAGATGGACAGGACTCACATGAAGCAACTTTTGAAACTTCCTACAAGTCACAGCAGTATACAACAGGAGTGAAAACAGTACCAAAATATTCCTCAATGCAGATTAATTGTGTTTAAAGTTATAAAATCTCTGGTCAGATATGGTCATGCATCCATGAAGACAACAACCAACCCTTCTCCATTTTAGTTTAGCTTGTAAAAGTGTCGACAATTGTGTCTCAGATTACCTTACAAGGTTAAAACTTCATTGGAAACCTAAAGAGAATATGCTGACTCTGCCACAACATAATAGTTTGATATTGAGTAATTCTTTCAAGGGTAAATCTTAAAAAATCAGAGATAAAAGACCTGAATTAAACAAAATTGAGTATTTATCTGTGGTATAAAGATATGTAATTGTTTTCCACCCTTGAACATATCAACCATGCCAACTTTTACACACCTCACTGCACTTACTACGCTTCGTCTTTGACCAAACGTAGTAACTCCTCACAGATCACAGCAATCATTAACCATAACAGAAATATCAGGTTCAATAATGTGCAAAAATCTTTGTTGCTTTGTAGTACTTAACACTGCAAAAAGCCACACAACATGCTCTGTACCTACCACAGTGGAAACATATGTACTCCCCACCTGCCAATGACAGGTAACAGTCACAATGTGAGCACATGCTTGTATATACATACACACTTTGAAATTGCTCATTAAAGAGTGATGGAAAGTTGACCCTGAATGCACTCTGTGTGAGGTCTTTGGGGGCTTTCAAGTCCCATAGGTGCGCTAGTTTATGAGGTAGCCATGACAACAAAGAGCCACCTGTTGCTCCCACACACACACAGGTGTCACATTACCTTCATATACCACACATCCACATGGATAACAATTTAACAACCACAAACAGTAGTGATAATCATAACAAATGGCACATTAGATGAGCTCGGTGTGAGGTTTCATACCTGTGTTAGAGCAGGATACGAAGGCAAACTCGCACTCATCCTCATGTGTGTGCAGGCTCTCCAGGGAGCAGACAACCTCACAACCATGCCCTGCATTCACACAACGGATCTGCAGACGGGTCAGGTCGTTACGCATGTACCTGTCAACAAAGACAAAAGCAGAATTTATAACACTTAGATTGTACAAGTGTACCTAATGAAGTGGAAGGTGATTATACATGAATAGTAGAAAAAAATTTAAGTAACTTAAGAATTATAATTATTGCAATAAAAGACACATATATGCAGAGATGATGTAGACAGACCTGTACAGTGGTTTGAGGCTGCCCACATCTAGTGGCAGTCTGTCCTCGGGACAGGAGTGATGATGGAGCAGCCAGCTGCTGATGCAGGCGCTGCAGTAGGCATGTTCACAGGGCGCCTGGAGGGGGCGCTCCAACACGTCCCGACACACACAGCACAGAAGACCCTCATTCACATAGCCCACAAACCTCTCCAGATCATAGCCCATCCTGCAGCCACACAGAAAGATTACACAAACATCGCAAAGGATGAGAATAAAACTCTTGTCTAATGCCATTTGAAAATCTTTTTTTGATTATTAATACTGATAATAATATTCCTACCTGACAAAATAACTTTCACTTCATCCAACTCTTTTTTCTTCCTTCTTTCTGTTGATTTCCTCTCCCCTTCTTCCCTTCCTCTTATTGCTCCACAACTACAGCCTTTCCTCCTTCATCCTCTCTCCTTTGACTTGTTGCTCCATCAAGGTGAGGGTCTCCTTTTCCCTTAAAGCCCTCCCCTACCTTTGGGAATGCGTCTCCATGGAGAGGTTTCCGTGACAACGAGGGTTCAGGACACAGGCAGGCAGCTGTCAGACGAGATCAGATCAGATCAGAGAGGCAGACAGAATTACAGGAGAAGAGACGCTCACACTTAAAAACAGACAGTTTCTGCAGTGGAGTCGCTGCCTTACCAACAAAGCTGAGTTCAGAGATTACTGCTGCCCTTCAACTGTTTCTGTCTCTTAATGATCCATCCTGTCCTATGTCTCTCTCGCTCTCTCTCTCTCTGTATGTGGGATTAACATGGATTACACTCTCTCTCTCTCTCCCTCTCTCTCCTCGATTGGATTACAGACTGCCTGACATCAGATGACAAAACCACAGAAATCAAAGAGCAACCCAAACCTCTGGACTCACCCAGTCTCTTCATATTCTTTAACTTCTTCTGTTTTAGACTCAACGGTGGAAGAAGTATTCAAATCCTTTACTTATTCATCAGAGATATACCACAATGTAAAAACACTTTTCACTGTGTTACTATAATAAAGTCCACAGTATGCATCAGAATGTCTCCTGTCAGTGTTATATAATCAAATATTATTGGTTATTGGTTACTCTGTCTGTAGGTGTGAATGTGAGAGTGAAATGTTTTTCTCTATGTGCCCTGTGATGAACTGGCGACTTGTCCAGGGTGTACCCCGTCTCTTGTCCAAAGTCAGCTGGGATAGGCTTTTCAGTGTTGTTGCTATTATTATTAAACTATTAAACTATTTATTAACTATTATTAAACTATTTTATAAACTTTTGGGCATTGTATATGCTCATTATGGGTTTTGAAATGTTATTCTTTAAAGTATTATAAGTGTCAAACAAATATCAGGGAGAAATTGTACAATATTGCCCTGAAATTAAAGCATAATATGTATAAATTCAAATACTCTAATAAAGTACAAGCATCTTAGAATTGTACTTGGGTCAGTGTACTTAATTACTGTTGTTCAGATAATTTGACTTCAGTAAATGTATTTTAATGTCAAAGCAGGTGGTGGGAACAAGACAAAATATGCTGTATAATGTCAAATCAATGTAAAAACATTATTAGAAGTGTCAGCACATAAAATACATCTTAAATAAGTAACTGAACATCACTTCACCTCCACACACAAACTCCTCTCCGATGTCTACATTGTTATTTACGGGGTGAGGCGAGGTCACCAGGGGAAAGTACTTGGTGAGCTCGATTTATAACTCAGGGATTGACGGATTGTGGAAATTCAATTGGGATGTAACCAATAAACTGCTGTAACGTTAGAATCAAACGCACCCCGTTCATCTTGGCCACGCCCACAACCGGGGTTCAACCAATCACGTTCTTCAAAATCATTTAGCGGGAGAAACGGATCGGAGTTGGGAGTTAGCGAGAAATAAAGACAAGACGAGACATTTTTGAGAGGAATTAAGTGAGTTTGTGATCTTAAATATCTTCATCAAACCTTTAATTCGTCTGGGTATGTACGGCACGCTGTCACACGTTATTAAACATGACATTACAACCGAGTTCAAGCCGAGTCAGCAGTGTTAGCGACTCTTAGCTACCCTGCTAACCTGCCAAGTGATGCAGCTGGAGCTTGATGTGTTGGTGTTGATGTAGCTGCTCAAAGGCTTCAGAGGTGTATCTCACTTGTCTTAACACATACAAAATAGTGACATGGACTAGGGTGATATTGTGTTTGAGTTGTACTGTATGATGATGATGACGTGTATGTGTCTGATGAGTTGTTAAAGTGATTAATTGTGTATCAAACCTGTAATTAATTAGTGATGGTACCGGTAACTACACCTCTCTCTCAAGGACACCAACCCTGAAACAGCAGGGAAGGATTTGAGTTAGGGTGGGATGAACAACAGAGAGCAAAACCCGCAGTCTCCATTAAAAAAATATAGATTTTTTTTTGTCATTTTGTCATTTTATTTTGAAAGGATAGACAGACAGATAGATAGATAGATAGATACTTTATTGATCCAGACGGAAATTCAAGCATCCAGTAGCAGCATGAGACAGAGTAAACATACATTAAAATTAGACCTATAAAGATCATTTAAATTAAACATGTGCAAAGGTACAGATTGAAAATTATGTAAAAACTAAAAAACAGAAATGATTTTTTATAGAAATAAGAAATAAAACTAGGAATAGAGATTTAAAAACCATATACAATGAAATTAGACTGTAGAAAATGAATAAAAGTCACAGCATTGTCTGTACAGAGGAAGTGCAAATTCAATCATGAGTGTGGAATTGACATGACATTATACACAGTAACATCAAATTAGTTGCAGATATTAATTACTGTGTTGACGTTTGTTGTTTTCCGTCTTTAGGAGATAGAGTCTTTATTGTGGTTGAAGGATGCGGCGCTCAGGAGCTCCCAGCCAGCTCTTGGGTAATGCTTCAAAAAAGCCACGGTTTGTGGCTCCTGGACCATCTTCTTCATGTCTCGTACCTGAATCCAAGCCGCTTACCCCCAAACTCGGTTTGAGCAATGCACTGGAAAAGGTAAATTATTCACAGCATTTTACTTACTCAGTATTCTTTTGATTCCCATCATCCAGCATTGTTTCAAACTTCCTCACATTATAAAATTATCTTCCTCTTGTCCTGCAGGTCCAGAGGAGTCTAGCAGCACCAGCTCAGAGTAAAACAGAGTATGAAGCCCAGCCCAAAGCTGCCCAGCCTGCTACAGCCTTGTCAAAGGCTCTGGCTCGTGTTCTCTGTGCAACAGAAAGTAAAGAAAATGAGGCTAAGACAGAGCATCCTAATAATGGCTCGGAGGAGTACACAGAGGACAGCAGACCAGCAGGTAAGACACAAAGAGTTGTGACTGGGACAGTACCTGGTATGGGCAAGGATAGATTGTGGACATTAATGAAACCTCAGTGGTAAAAGTGTTGGTTAAAAGTGATGTGTCAACCCAACAGACAACCCAAGACAAGTCTTTCTTACCCTTAAAAAAGAAAACAATTATAGTTATACAAATTCTCATGTCTTTTTTTTCCCCCATTATCACCACTGAGTGTTTACCAACCAGTTACTTTTGTATTCAAGAAAATATTAACTGGCATGCTATGAGATCTTAACCAGACACTTAATTAGTACTCAATTAAAGACTGGTGGGCTGGAAATATCAACAAATTAAGCCTGTTATGTTAAAACCACAGTGTAAGGCGAGTGTTTGCTTTGATTTAAATTGATTTATATATATTTACATATACGCTCACCAGCCATTCAATACAATAAATTCTGCCTTTACAACGATGATAATGTTCAGTTTTCATTGACGCTGACAGAAAGGTGTTAATTGAACTATATGTTTATTATTGAGGTTGTAATTTGCAGTGGTGTTGAACTGGAGTGGGTTATATTACGGGATGTTTTTCAGATTGACATAGTATTAGAGACACTTTTCAATATAATACACTCCAGTACAACACCACCACTCAAGACCTCAGTAAATATAAAGTTTACCTTACTTAAAGAACTACCTTTCTTTATACACACCTGTTTTATTGCATTTTTTAGGTTCTTTATAATGTACACTTAAATAGCTCAAGAAATATTTAAATATACAATATAATACAGGGTAATTAAAACATTTGACAGACACTGCATCGCTCTTTGATGATTATAACTTATCTATCTTCTTTCACTGTGTGATCCAACCTGTGGTAATAACTATAAACCAGGTCCAGGAGCCAAGTGTAGTGCTTACTTTAATGCACCGTGTAGTACAGACTTTAGTATTACATCCATTATATCATCTCTTATACAAAGAAAAAAACTGTAAAAATAGTCTGTCTGGAGCAAATCACTGCACTTCATGTCGGAAAACAGATTCAGAAATTTGAGAATTTGCTTCACAAATAGTCTACATGTGCACTAGTTTATTAAAGAAAAGTCGCTAGTTACCACCAGTAAAAGAATAGTAGTTTACTAAGCTCATAATGATAATAATGTTATAATAATATTATATTAATATATTATATTTCATATCATATTGCTAGCAGAGCTGAGCTCAACATACACCTGACCGAAAACTGATTTCTTACCTCTGCCGAGGAGTAAAACACCCCCAATTTTAGGTGGTGTATTACCAACATATCTGAGCAGTTTTATTCACTGAGCAGCCTTCTTTGGTGAGACCCTTTTAATATCAGGACGGGGCAAACCTGAGAAGCAAAACCTGAGGGTTCAGCGTCAAGCTGCAAGCAAAATTAAAAATCAAATTAAACGTACTAATAATTTTACATCAGTACTCCTCAGTATGGACACATACGGTGCCTAGAGCATCCCACCTTCACTTGACATTTGCACACCTTTCAGTCAAACTTGGATTCATCCTGTAACTGAGCTGTGGGGTAATCTGTCGACAGTGCAATGTCCTAAACTGAGTCTCTGCTTCTGTTACACATGGAAATGGCCATATTGGTAGCTATAATCTTGTTTTACTCAAACACGGAGCCAGACTTCTTGGTTGTTGTTTCAGTTCCCTTTTTTTTAAAGGCAGGATGTCTGCTTTAACTCAACACAAGAAGCTTGTCAGGGTTCAGCTGTCTCCAGGTGTTATTTTTAATCTCACACATGCTCAGACATAACATTAGGGAGGTGGATGTTTCTTCACTACATCTCAGCACACGATAATTGTGAAGCATTAGGACAAATGTGCAGTTAAAAATCCCTTTTTATTGAATGTTTCTACATAAACAAGGATGCTGCCAAGAGTGATGCAGCCTGTCTGTCCGTCTGTGGCTAATAATAACACACACACACACACACAGGAGATGGACGTTAAACCAGGCGGGCTGAGTGACAGCAGGTCCAGCATTATGCAAATCAGCGGGGTAGTGCAGCGGCAGCGCCGGGAAGATTAGGACCGTGCTCAGGATCAGTGAGCCTCCTCCTCCTCCTCCTCCCGCAAGAGCAACTAGTGCCTCTGTTTTCCACCGTTAAAACACGCATCTCACGCACTCTTTGCGTGTGTCCTGCACACAAATTTCGGTATCTTAAACGCACCGTTGAGGTTTATTTTACGCATTCATGTAAATGTTATAAAATGAGTGGAAGCGCTCGGTTTCCGCGGTCATGCGCAGCGCGCTCACAGACCACAGCTCCCTCCCCCACTCAGTTAGTTAAGCCAGCGCTATCTCAAAGCGTCACTCACTTTTGCAGCAATAACACTCCTGACCCCTTAAAAAAAAAAAAAAACATGCAATACACTCATCCAAGAGTGTTTTCTCCATGTGTGCGCAGGGCACAGACCTTCTGCAGCCGCCCTTGTGTTTTAATACAGAGGCAGTGTGGCCGTGCTGTGCTGTGATCTGTGCTGTGCTTGGTTTGGGGTTTAGAGAGACCAAGCTGTAAGTAGGTCGGGCTGGGCTTAAGCGGCTTAGCTACGTCAGCCTAAGCTGGGAGGAATTCATCCAAAGCCCTCCGCGGTAGGCGGGGGCCTAAACGAGGCTGGCCTAGTTAAGCCTGATTCTTATTGTGTGCAGCACAGCCTGTTTCTGTTGTGCAACGTAGCTGAAGAGGGAACCCAGGAGTAGGGTATGAATCCATGCACATGTTAGACATAGCTTATGTTTGATTTAAAGAAGAAGAAGAAGAGGGGAAATATGTGGGTGAGTTAGACCAGTGTTAGCTCTATCAGCTTGGACCAAGAGAAACCAGCAGCAGGGACTAAAGAAGACAGGTGGGAAGGGTGAGGAGTTAATCTCAAGTGTGAGCCACAGGCCTGACTTAGTCTCTGTGAGTCCGCTATGCGATAAGATGGCATCCAGCTCTGTGTTTCTGTCCAGTATGGTGGGCAAAGCTCGCTCCTCCAACTTCACCCTCTCCGAGAAGCTGGACCTGTTGAAGCTGGTACGTCCCCACATCCGCATCCTGGAGGAGCACACCAACAAGCATGCCGTCATCGTGGACAAGAACAAGTGCTGGGACACTGTGGCCGAGCAGTACAATGCATTGGGAGGGGACAGACCTCATCGCACCGCTCAGGGCCTCAGGACCCTCTACAAGAGGCTGAAGGAGTCAGCCAAGCAGGAAGTGATGCAGCGAAGACACGCCCAGCCAGAGTACAGAGCGAGCATCTCTGAGCCAACCAGGAGAATTATGGAGATGATCCCTCACCTGTTTCACCATGTGCCCGTCCACGAAAAGGACCAAGCGCTGCGCAGGTACAGTGTGACTTACTCCTATAAGCACAGACACGCTTTTCAACACAAACCTAAGGTGATAACACAGCAGGCAAGTGAGAGTTTAGCGAGTTCAGACATGCATCATTAGTATGTGGTGGTGATACTGATTCAACTGTTTGAGGAGGAGAGAAGGGAGGGGCTGAACTCATACTCCCAAACAGAGTACACACTCTTTGTGCATCGCCAGCCTCGACAGGAAAACACAGTTTGTCCCACCACTGTTTTGTTCACATAGATTCAAAATACTCAACTCTGAATATTGATTAATCTGTCAGTTTAATTTCAGGTTAATCACGTAAACAAGACAAGTACTGATCACAAATTGGACCCCAGAGTGATGTTTTATTCTCAGTGCTACAGAAACTAAAGAAAGTGAGGCTGAGGCAGAATATATATCAGCTCAGGAGAAAACAACAAACCATAATTAAGTGTATAACAATATCAAACTTTCTAAAAGAATATCTTTTACAAATCAGACCTCAAAATTATGTTTTGAACTTGCTTAATCATTGTAACCAGTGGCAACAAAATTCAAATTCATCAATCAAAATTTATGCATCATAATGTGTGAAATAACAGTCAGTAAATCGTGGCATCTGTGAGGCTGCCGGCAAAGATTTGTTACTTTAACTCTGGTGAATCACTTAATTTCCTCTAATCTACTCTAATTAGTCAACTGATCCTTTGATTGATCTATTTAGTTTGCATTTTCTTCACACACCTCATAAACACATTGTAAACACTCAATAAATGCTGTTTAAGCATGCCAGTCTGACTTATTTTTGTCCCTCATTACATTTTTAGATTAATATACAGCAAGCACAGCTCTCCTATCGAGCATCCTGGCAGCAGCGCCTCTCTGGCTGGACTCCAGGATTACTCAGCAGCTGTCCCGAGTATCCCCCATGAGGTGGTCCAGCTGAACTCTGAAGAGGATGTTAAACCACCGCCAGACCTCCCCATCCTCTCCGCACACACAGGGCCAGGGCTGGATGGAGGCCAGGAGCACGATGAGGATGAGCAGGACTTGGGCAGCGTCCATGATTATGAAGCATCCCTTTCTCCCACCCCTTCCTCCGTTAACGTCCCTCTCTCCACTTCGCCGCTACCCTTACGCCATGACCTCTACCCCAACGACATCTACCCTCGCCACGAGCCCGACAGGTTTCGCCCTCTGCACCTGGCTAAGGAGGAGCACGAGTTGGTGTTGGCTAATCACAGGAAGGTTGCCATATATCTGGAGGAGAAGAGGGAGGGCCTGAAGAGGAAACAGGAACTGGAGGAGGAACTTCTCAGAGCCAAGATCAAAGTGGAGAAACTAAGAGCTGCTCGACTGAGAAATGGGCTGCCAATTCCTCTATAACAAGCATGCACACGCACAGCGTTAGAAAGGGAGAGGCTCTGAGTGTGTGTGTAGCAGTCACACTCATCAGTTTCATGTTTGAGACCTGACATGTTTCAGAACTTGAATTTCTTTTGGAAACATAGTGCCTCGTACAGACACTGAAAGCCTGTTTGAATACTGCAGGATAAGACTTACTTGTGTTGCCATCAGTCTGTGTTTATGCTCGTCAGTGTTAAAAATGTGTAATTATTCTTTCACCTTTGACAGAAGCAGTAACAAGACATGTAAACGCTCACATTAAACACTGTGACAGGCCAAAATAGGTAAAAATGAGTGTGAAAGTCCAGATTTTGGAAGGAAGTATTAGTAGAAATGAACCATGATGATGTTTTTCCTGCCAGGATCTGCCACCAATATGCATCTATGGGAGTTATTATGGGGTTATGGGAGTCAGCATAAAATAATTAACTTTATTATCCAGGGTTGTTAGAAAAATTATTCTAACAACATTAATGGATGTATGATATGTTTAGTCTGCTCAGATCATATGAGGGGATTGTTTAGTTCTCCGTTCATTCTTTGTAAAGAAATTTTCCACTTGATCTGACATCTGTAAGCATCAGATGTAAAACTTTTAGAGGTTTTCGAAATTCTCTAGGTTACAAATGAAAAAGAAGCACTTCAAACTTCAAAATCAGTTTCAGATACCCAAGCACAAGTTAAACTGTCGAAGGCCTTAACACACCATGTTAATGATGACAAATCCTGGAAATGAGTCTGATGTGTTCGAGTCTCTTGTGGCTGAATTTGTGGCCACTTAAGTGTTGTTGTTGTTGTTGTTATTTAAATGTTCTGTATGTGACTATAACATTGATTGTATTGTAATGTTGATAAACGGGTGTCCGTTTCTTTTACAGTTTGTCCACATGTTCACTTATTTCTATAAAAAAAAACAGTAAGGTTGATATTCTACTGGTATTGTGTTTATTACTTATCGCACAGACATCTGCACTTAGAATTTCTGCCTCTCTGAGGAAGTCCTCTTGTCTTAATTGAGAAACACATGATGACAAGTCTTTAGGGCAGGTGAATGTATGAGGGTGAAGGTCTAGTATGATCTGTAGACTTGGTGCAACACTGACCTCTGCTGGTGAGTTGTGTCAAATATATTTCTGTTGGTTTTTCACTGGGTTGTATGTCTTTGTGTTACAGGAGTTAACGGTTACCCTCAGTTGACTCCCGGGTCACCTCGACCCCCTCCGCTGTCAGTGGGGTCAAGTCATGTCTCTGCGGCTGCAGGCTCAGACTCTGGCTGCAGTCAGGACGGAGTGAGATACTTCAGTGTGATGTGGTGTAAGGCCAGTAAGAAGAAACACAAGCGCTGGGAGGGTGATGCGGTCCTGGTTACAAGAGGACGCACAGCAACACTGAAAGATATGGAGGGCAAGGACATTGGCAAGGGTGAGACAGAGATGCCTCAAGTTACATTTTGTTTTTTAATCGTCACACAGATCTAATAGGAGGAGAAGTGTGTGACTGCAGGGCATGTCGCCTGTGACAAACAAATCTTGAACATAAGCAGCTCTGCATCATAATTTAACATCAAATATTGAAATATCAAGACTGTGCCTTCTCTGATCTAACGTTTGCTCTGTTACACATGTAACCACACCCAACAGTAATGTTTGGGTTTAGTGACTACACCTTCAGTACACTTCAGAAATTCAAACAGATGTCAGCAGGAGTCAAGTTGTTCTTTAAGCTTAACCTTGTCTCTTGGAGCAAATTCTTTATAATCAGTTTGTACTTGTGCTTAACTGATTGTATTTACTGTTATATTATTCATAATATGTGGTATTTTTATGGCAGAATAGGTTAATTTATTTAAATATGGTATTTAAGTGTTTGACATCTGTCTTAAGCCTGCAAAAGCAGATTTTTTTGGCCTCATGGTGGCAGTAGAAACAAGCCGTAAACACAAGATTATACAATATTAACATATCATAACCTTAAAGTAAACTAAACGGTTCAGTAAACTACTCAAGCAAGCACAGAGTAAAATTTGCATTGATTTGGAATTGTGTTTCTGTCAACCTGACGAACATAAGTTCAATATTTACTCTCTTTTTGGCTCTTTTTTGATCTCCACCAACTTCTGAAGGAAATATGTCTCTTTAGCTGCAAAATGCTCACTTAACAGTGTCCGTTTGCCATTTGGCAGAGGGAGTGATCCAAAACTGTAAAGTAACGGGCCATAGAAACAAAACTATGATCTGAAAGACTCATGAGTTCAGTGGGTATGTTTGTGTGTAGGAAGTGGCTACAAAGTGTCCGTGTTGGCCTCCCTGTCCGAGGGAGAGACCCTGATGATTGGAGGGAAGGAGGTGGAGGTGATGGGGGTCATTTCTCCTGAGGACTTTGCCAGGGGACGTTGTTTCCAGGAGGTCCCGGTAGAGAAAGAGGAGCTGCAAACAAAGTCAGCTCTGCCTCCACCCTCTCGTCGCTTGGCGTCCAAACCTTTCTGCCCCCCAACAATGTTGGGGAGAGCAGATCATCCAGGATCCAAACCAGAGGAGGAACAAACCTGCAGACCTCGACATGACCCACTGGCTCCAGGTATGTAGACTAATTCAGCTGATTACTAATTGATAACTAACCAATTCTTACTCGAAAACATGTTATCATTTCCATTTTTTTTGGTTTGTTTTAAGACTTTTCACATTTATTTATGGCCAAACATTGCATACATAAATAGTCAGGGCCTGTGGATCTTTTGCAGGTGCACTGGTGATGCCTCGTCCCTCTCCTAACCACCAGTGGTCTAATAATAAGTTGGGGCTTCCTGTGGTTGATGTTGTTGTTGACTCTTACCTGACCACTCACCTGCGACCCCACCAGAGAGACGGCTTGCTCTTTCTCTATGAGTGTGTCATGGGCATGAGGTAAGTGAGCTGTTCCCGTTTTTGCCTCACATTTCCTATTTTAATGATTCCTAATGGATCAACTTGGAGTGTTTTATTGTGTGTGTTTCAGAGCTGTGGGTCGCTACGGGGCTATTCTGGCTGACGAGATGGGTCTGGGGAAGACCCTCCAGAGTGTTGCGTTGTCATGGACTTTGCTCAAACAAGGACCATATGGTGGGAAACCAGTTGCTAAGCGCGTTCTTGTGGTCACCCCCGGCAGCCTCGTGCAGAACTGGGGCGCAGAGTTTAACAAGTGGCTGGGCCGTGAGCGGATCAACGTTTTCACTGTGGATCAGGTGGGGAGAGAAGGAGGGCGGGGGCGTTTCTTTTGGATTTACAAGGAGCTCAAGCAGCCTGATGGCAGCATAAGTAGAGAGATTTCTATTATATCAAAGGTTTGAGGTCGAATTTATTGAGTAGCAAGACAATTCTTATTTATGTAATTTTATTACAAGCTCATTGAGCTTTACTTTGAAGTAGTAGTGACATGTGACACATTAATATAATAATTAATAAATAATAATAGTCATAAATTAAATTGTAAATGGACTGTACTTATATACATTCATACACTGATGGCATTGGCTACCATGCAAGTTGCCAACTGCTCATCAGTTTAGGGGCTAATCATTCACAACAATGGCGCAGCCTTCGGGAGCAATTTGGGGTTCACTTCAACATGCAGACTGGAGGTCTGGGATCGAACCACAGATCGTCTGATCGACCTGCTCTGCCTTCAGCCACAGCTTCTTCTTTTCCTTCCTGAAGACAGTAAAGAACTCACGTATATCCCAGAGACACAAACATGAATAGAAACACAACAATAATGTAGGATTGCTGAGAAAGATACTCACAAAGTACCTAGGCTGTTCTGTACTTGACAGTTTATTATGATCTTGTCATGGAGTGGAAGAAATGCTGTAAAGATTGCTCCTTTTCTTTGTCTTAAGTAAAACTCTCTTGAAAAAAAACATTATTTTAAATCTTCCTTTTCTTCATTTGTTTTGGGTTTTTTTTCCTCTGTGCTTTTGTGTTGTATCTTATTACACTACTCTGATCCTGGCCTAATATTTTTGTCATTTACCTTAATCTAGCATGTATTAAGTCATTAATATACCTCTCTTTGTTGACACGTATAGGACCACAGGATAGAACAGTTTCTGTTGTCCCCTCTGCACAGCGTTCTTGTGATCAGCTATGAAATGCTGCTGCGCTGCCTGGAGCAGGTATGTTCAGCTTGTCAGGAATCCGTGTTACAAATAAATCACTCTATGTCATCTTTTTGATTTTATGTGTAGTGTTCATTTCTTGTGTTTTCAGGTTCAGAAAGTGGAGTTTGGCCTGGTGATTTGTGACGAGGGCCACAGATTAAAGAACAGCAGCATTAAAACGTCCTCAGCGCTCAGCAGCCTGAGCTGTAATCGCAGAGTCATACTGACAGGTGCACATTTAAGATGAAAGAGATGGGAAATATCTGACTGGCAACTTCTTATAAAGGTTTTATAATGATTGTTTTTGTTTTAAAGGCACCCCAGTACAGAACGACCTGCAGGAGTTCTACGCTATTATAGAGTTTGTTAACCCAGGGATTCTCGGGTCATCCACGGCATACAGGAAAGTGTATGAGGAGCCCATTCTACGCTCCAGACAGCCCTCCTGCACAGATGTAACGCAACCTCCTTTCTATGTAGTTACTTGATATATATATATAGACAACTTTAACTGGCATTAAACTTGATCTCGTATCTGCCAACAGGAGGAGAGAGTTTTGGGAGAAGAGCGAGCAGCGGAGCTCTCTCGCCTGACTGGCATGTTTATCCTGAGACGGACGCAGGAGATCATCAACCGCTACTTGCCTCCTCGTCTCGACTGGACGTTGTTCTGCGACCCGTCCCCTCTGCAGCGAGAGCTGTACAAGCATCTCCTCTGCCACAGAGTCTTCAGAGCCTGCCTTCAGGGCTCCGTGCAAACTCACACACATCTGGCCTGCATCACTGCCCTGAAGAAGCTCTGTAACCATCCTGGTCTGCTCCACTCCACTGTCAAGGTTATTAGCTGCCTGCATCTTTAAGGCAGTAACCTCTTAACATATTGATCTTCCTTGATTGCCTTGTTGTTATTTGTCAGTTTTGGCTAACAGTGAGTACTGTGTAATGTTTTTTTAGGAAAGAACAGACCGTGGTTCAGTGGAGAGCTCTTTATATGACGGTCTGGTGGAGCTCTTCCCAGAATCCTACTCTTCAGGTGGATTTAACACTGCTGACTCTGGAAAACTCCTGGTTCTGTCAGACCTGTTGACTGCCATCAGACAGCTCAGCCCTTCAGACAGGTGTGTGTATCAGGTCAGGTGTTTGCATTTGCATCTATGTATTTTTCTTCATATATACTGACAAAGTATGTGTGTCCCTGCAGGGTGGTCGTAGTGTCCAACTATACTAAGACACTTGACTTGCTCCAGGACTTGTGTGTACACATGGGCTACACCTTCTGCCGACTTGACGGACACACCCCCACCAACCAGAGACAGCGGCTGGTCGACGGTTTTAACAGTCCGTACTCTCAGAACTTCCTGTTTCTGCTGAGCTCCAAAGCAGGCGGGGTGGGGTTAAATCTGGTGGGTGCTTCCCACCTGGTGCTGTATGATATTGACTGGAACCCTGCCAATGACATTCAGGTAAGACGAACACACTCATGGACATCATGCTGTTTTATTTTTGGTCCATTCTGTCTTTTATAGACACATTCGGGGTGCTTTCACACTTAACCTGTCTGGTTCGGTTCAAACGCACTGTGCTGCATTTGCCCATTTTATTTGGCTGGTATGAAAGCTGTCAGTCGCCAACACCAAATTAACAAAGCTACAGTTGTTAAAGCACCCACTGACTATATCACACTCATATACATGTATTTCCACCAGATGGTGCTGTGTGTCATTCTCCCCTGCGTCTTTTCCTTCTCTAGGCCATGGCACGAGTATGGAGAGATGGACAGAAGAAAACTGTGCACATATATCGCCTCCTCACTGCAGGTCAGAATACATACGCACACCAGAGCCAGAAAGTTCATCATACTGTGAACCAGACTGAAGGTTTATGTCTGGATGTATGTCGTATCCATGCAGGCACTATTGAGGAACGTATATTCCAGAGACAGGTGTCCAAACAGGGGCTTTCTGGGACAGTGGTTGACCTGGGCAAAGGGGCAGAGCACACCAGCTTCTCCAGCAGTGAGCTGCGAGATCTTTTCAGCCTGACAGACACACCCTCTCTAACACATGAACTGCTGAACTGCAGCTGCAGCATGGACGGTTCAGTCCAAGGTAGACACATACGCAATGCCACATATTTAGATGTAGACTTCACTTACACTCATTAACTCACTTTTTTCCTTCGTTCTCAGGTGTCGTACAGGAGGACGAGCAGGTCTCTGACAGGCCGTGCCAGCTCGGTCGCCAAGGTGACCACGGTGGGGCGGGGCAGAAGCATCTCAGCATGTCAGAGCTGATGCAGTGGAGACATTTCTCTGGTGACACACACACCTTCTCAGACCCCTACCTTGATTACGCACGAAACAACATCACCTTCGCCTTCCAGACCACCATCTCTCAGACAACTCAGTAAACACACACTACATTACACTCTAGATATCAATGACTCACTCTCACACACACTCACACACACACACACACACACACACACACACACACACACACACAAACACATACACATATTACTTGTACATGTTTGTCTTCAGGCTCTCGGGCTTTGTCTGCAGCCTGGCTACAACATACAACACTCAACAGTTGACGCCAAGAAGAGGAATACTGTTTCCAACAGTTTTAAGTGATTGATTGTGAGAGTCTGCATACTGTCTTGAACATTTTCTTTATTTATTCGAAGAACTTTACTGTAAAACTTCATTAAATAAATGAAATTTAAAAGGAATGTGTAATAAACAAGCTTTTAAGAAGTTCAACATCGGTTATTGACTGAAGAATTCTTCCAGAGGATGGCAGAGCGTTTGAGATGACATGTACGAATGTAGAAAGTGTGGAAGTGTTTGTGTGCCAGGCATGTTTTATATCCATACCACTATAAATAAACATGCAAGAGAGGTACTTGTGTGTTTATCTAGAGTAATATTAGCTGTATCAATAAGAGAATTGATGTTGTTCTGAGACATGTTAAGGTGACACAGAGCCTGGATGGTGTGGAGAGAATGTGTATACAAGCATCCATAGAAAAGACTTGAGTTAAAGTCTGTCTGCATGGTGAGTTTACCACCCAGAGCTGAGTCGTCTGATCAAACAATAACGTCTTTAGCCTGAAGGTTTGTGTTATAATGTCACAGTTTAAGTATCTGCTGTAGCGACCTTGTTAATCTGTAGAGTTTTTTGATGTTCGCCATACTCCGATCTGCTCAGTCTGTTATTTTGGACAACAGTGGTCTGTTCATGCTCTTCAACACAAAGCTGCTGCGTGGGAGTTATGTTGTCGTGTGCTTCTGTGTGTGTTTCTGTGTGCGCGCCCTGAATTCACACATGATTTGTGCCGCTCTCTGTCAGATTGACTGAGCTCCAGTACAATGCATCTTTACATAATCAGGGTGATTATTATTTATTGGATGATCAGCACTCTGTGTGATTGTTAAGCAACTTTGTTGTATAATAAATGAGTCTCTGGGATGTCAAGCTCTCCCCTTTATACATATGACAGTTGTAGCTCTATCAGCATGTGTGCATGTTGGAGGCAGCGTGGTGGACACCTGCTGTTTCTCTGTGGCCACAGTGTGAATTCAAACTGTTAGTGCCAGTCCCATGCCAAAATTCAAAGTCTTTATCTTCATATGAATCTACGTTTATTTATTTATTAAATATCCTGTGGAGTCTTTGTGAAAACTAATGAAGGTCCTCTGGAGGCTAGTAAAACTAGACTGAGCCATGCAAGTGGCTCTGTGAGGCCACGTTTAGGCACAGTGGAGCTTTAAACTAAATGCTGACACAAGCATCCTAACACACTCACTAGTCCTGCATCTATCATATTTTTATTTTAATTAGCACTATGCGAAATACAGCTGTGGCCGATGGGAACGTCTTTTTCTATAGTATTGAGTCATTAATCGAAGCATTGATGGTTCTGCATGAAAAGTAGATAGTAGGGTACATATTGGTACATATCAGGCAGAACATATATACATATACTTTTATATTTGCAATAGGCCTCAGTCATGCTGTACGCCAAAGTGATTACAATTCATCTTGAGGTATGAATGTGTTTTCATGGCAATCAATCCAATCTATCATACAAAACCACATATTAACCTTATGGTGGCACTAGAGGAAATGTCAGATATTCATCCATTTGGATTTATCCTCTGGGTACCATGAATGTCTGCGCAAAATTGCATGGTGATCCATCTTGTTGATGATTTCACTCGATAAATGGAAAACACTACCTGCTGGTGGTGCTAAATGAAGAGATGGGGGATCAACAAAGTCAGTAGGTTTCATCCTCTGGGGACTATAAATGTGTGTAGACAATTCCATGGCAATCCATCCAATAGTTGTTGAGATATTTCAGTCTGGACCAAAGTGGTGGAACATCCGACAGACGACGTTGCCTTCACTAGAGTCATGTTTGTTTCTTTACCACAATACAAACTCCTTAAGTCAACACAAGGAAACAGCCTTGACTGAGCCACAGACAGAAACCAGTGGTGGCATAGCAACTTTTATCCAAGCAACTTGCTACAGATCATGCCCTGGCATAGGTATGGCAGTGTAAGATACTGTTTGTTTTTTTCAGAGCAATCATGTGTTGCTTTGCAGCATTTTGGTATTAGTTTTGGACACGTCGGACGAGTGTCCCTCATCCAAGTGATACATTGATCCCAGTGACTTCTTAACAGTCTTAGAGGCCATGTGCTGGTGGGTGCATGAGTTGGATTTTGTCTGTCTGTATAAATCTCTTACTAGCCGCTGCTGGCTGCACAGCCAATCCCTCTTTTAAGCCATGTGTTGCAGTCTGAGAGCTCAAAGACCTGGCGATGGATATAATGAATGACTCTCCATCGCTGGAAAGAGATGCAGTTGTTTTGATGGAGAGACTGAATCACAGATTGGAAGTTTAGTCCCTGTGATCCCAGAACCGCTGTGAAAGATCTGAATGTACTGTAGAGGCCGGATAGCCCACGCATCTGGTATTGAGGTCACAATATTGTCATGTTTCATTCCTCATCAGTTTGAAATCACTGATGTTCAAGCTGCACATGGTTTAGAGGAGCTTTTAAGATACTTGTGCATCTGTACATGCAGTCTCTACTTAACAGACCGTGAGTTGACTTTCTGTTTTTGTACTTTATGGCTTCATGATAGTCTCCAAAGTTGATGGCAGCAGACTGGATACACTATCTACTGTAGCAGCAGCACAGTAGTTTTTATGTCAACATCCCAAATTGCTAAAGCCTGTCTGTTCAGGCTCAGTTTGCTGGACGGTTCTCCTTTCAGGAGAGCTGGAAAGTCATATTGATTATCCTGCTTATGATATTCTGTGTCACTCTTTGCTATTCATTTAATTTCATCTTTCATTCTTCTCTGTACTGCTCTCTTTATAAATAGCTCCGAGCTTTAGATGCGGAGGGCATAAAAAGCCAAAGCAAATTTACTTGAAAGCCTTGTAGCTCCATTCCACTTAAAAGTAAGTAAGTTACAGTAAGTAATTATGCTTATCCAAAAGAGACATTTTAAATTTTGGATGTTTGAGGTCACATAATAATGTCACACACACCATTAAGACTCTTCTCCCTTTATTTTGTTTCCCTCTATCTCTCTACATACTCCTTAGACCCATTTGACAGGAAGAGGTTTTTTTTTTTTTTTTTCTTGTACAAGAAAATCTCGAAAGAAGCAATTTAAAGTCATCTTGGGCTCTTTTTTTCTGATGTTTTGTAGACTGAATGATGACTCATAATTAAATCTGTAATAATGAAATTAATCATTAGTTGAGGCTCTAGATTTTGCAAGCAGAGGCGATGTTTGTTTCACTGTCCTTATATATTTAATGCACAACACAAAGGTAGGAGGAGAGGTGTGCAGATGATGGCAGTGTAAGGCTAGGTATTGGTATTTTTGCTGACCATTGCGTCATTGCACCATTACTGGTTTATAAGTTGGTCATCAAAAAGTGCAATCTATTACCTGAAATGTGCAGCAACTACAAAAGAGTAAGTATACAACCAGCAGACACATTTAGATCCACCATCAAAAATAGAAATTCAATTCGACTTTAGCACAAACGCCCACAGAACGTTCACATCTGTGTGTTTAAAGTTGAGTTCAACCTTAAGTCATAGTGTAGTATGTCTGTATATCCACATTATTGGTGCACTTGGGTTTGTCCTCTTTGGACATGCTCTGCAGTGGTTTCTGCAGTTAAGCCATTAAAAATTATCCTCGGCCCACATCACAACCAAACAAGGTGAAAGAAATCTGCTGCAGGTGAAAGATAAATATCTTCTTGTCAAGCTACAACAGGCTTCACTTCAAGTCATCTGTTGGAAACTTTTACTCAAACTAAATCTCCACACTTTCCCCGGCATGGGATCAATAACGTCTATCATATCTTATCCAGTCAAAATGGAGCATCTTGTATTACAGTGCATCTTAATGATGTTTGGATGGACTGTGTCCTGTATAGTTAGACGTTGAGAACAGTGTATTGACTAAATTCTTGTCCCGTACTGTCCTGGGCGACTTCAGCAGTTCTCTCTTGAGTGATTTGTTTTTCAATCTCACTGAAAGCTATGAGAAGTCTGTTATATACGAGGGTCATAGATCTGTTCACTGCTTGGTGAGCTTGTGTGTTTGCTTCTCTTGTCATCTATGCAGTTGGCAGTAATTTAGATCGATTGTTTTATTGCAAACCTTTTAAGATGCTGCAACCAAATATCACAAGAGATCAGCAAAGATATCAGAGCTGTTGTAGGTTTATGGTCATCGTTTTAGAAAGTACAAATGAAAGAGAAAGTTTGTTTGTATGGAGGCTATCCTGTTTGACTGACCTCATGAGACAGAGTATGTTTTACATTATGTGAAAGAAAGCGGTCACTTCATGCTCAGCTACCATCTGTAGCCGTCACCGTGTCCCCGCCAAACTGCTGCCAGCTCCAACACAACCTCCCCCCTTCACATCTATCTATCCATCCATCCATCCATCCATCCTGTCCTACTCTGGTCCTGCTCCAGCACTTAACAAGGATTTAATGTCGCTCAATCATCTGTCAGGCAGATCAGATCAGAGCTTTAATACACACCAGCAGGTCCCGCGGATGAGGCCACAACCCGATACAGAAGTCCTGAAAAAAAAAAATAGACGAAAAAGCAGCATAATCTCACAATCACTGTAATAACTCTCCCTGCTCTCTCACACACACTGAGTGCTTTGGAAAATGAAAATCTGATGTTTACGAGTTAAGAGAGTACATGAGGTGATGCAGATGAGACTCTCTGTGTATGTTATTTGATGGATCATTCACAAAATAGTAACTGGTGGTTTCCATCCCATTAACAATACTGGTGCTGCTGACAGTAGATCTCAGGCTTACACTCTAAGCCTCTTTCTAAAGCTTTGATTCAGTAACTCGCGATAGGAAGCCATGTTTAGATATTCTGTGACACTGAAATGACGCTACAGAAGGTCATGGACATCAGGCCTGGTAGATATCATTGTTTTTACACGCCTACAGTTACTTACAGCCAATAAATCAGCCATATAACGTACCCACGGTGTTTGTTTGATATAAATCTCTTATCAGTTTTGAGCCACACCTTCTATCTTTAAGTTAGAGCCCTGACACACCTTCATTCACTTTAGTGCTAGTGACACAAAAATATGTCTGTGGTTTTTTGTGGCTTTCATCCTCCCTGAATTGCCTATATTTATTAATTTTATTCGAAAAAGCTGGTCAATTAATCCAAGCGAGAGAGCTTTGTTAATTGAAATAACCTGCTTCTTAAAATTCGATATTTGGCTGCTGTTTGCAGCAGTCAAAGATTGAATGTATGAATAATTTATGTTTCTTTATTGACTCAAGTTGTAATCTGGCATGTCTGTTAATCATCTGTCAGGTTGGACAGACAGCTGCAGGGGTTTGGATCAGTTATTCTCATTTACACCTGCACAGAACTGATTGAATAATTTATACACAAACTAAATGGGTCTATAATTTGGCCTCTGTTGCAGATTAGCGCACATCTGAACAGATGGTTACTTAGATGGAGAATCCCCTTATCTTGTACTGATGTTGAAAATAACCATTTTTAATTTTTAATTAAACTGCAGGTTGTTTTATGAATGCATTTTTTAGTCTATAAAATGTCAGAAAATCTTGTTAAAAATCCACAAAGCTCAAGGTGATAGCATCAGATTGTTTGTTTGTTTGACCTTCTGTTAATGACCATATTAGACAAATGGCATTTTTGCTTAAAAAATGACTTGAAAGAAAGATTGATTTTAAAAAACGGTTGTTTTTCTGTGGTTTAACTTATTGATTGATCAACTGTTGCAGCTCAAGGTTGAAAGATTAAATGAAAAAACTCCAAAACTATTAAAAAACATCCCTGTTGCCTTCTTAGTCCAGAGAACATCAGACACATGATGTCAATGACCCTTCCTCTTTATTCTTTATCTTTTTACACTGTTTCTCTGTCTGAACATTCGTTTAAATCAATGCAGTTTTAATGTACTGTGTTGATGATTGTGATGGAATTTTTATAATGCATGCAACTATTTCCAGCCTGCGTGGGCTTTACAAAACACTACAAATTAATATAAATCACATCCAGAATGTACTTAATGCTTTTTTAGTAGTAGTAGTAGAAAATCAGTTTGTAAAACTTAATAATCTGATTTTCAGACATTCATATACTACAAAATTTATAAATTACTGATACAACATATGGTGATTATAATTTGCCATATTATATATATTTTCCGCCATGTTAACAGTCCTACCTCTTCCACCTAAAAATCAGCAAAGATGTGGCTCATCAGCGAACCTGAGGTGGGGCGAATGAAGCCTGGGTGCTCAAACAAGCCACCTGTAACAGCACCTACCTGTCAATCAAAGTGGCCACATTGTTAATTATGTATAACTTTAAGCCTTAATATAATTTGAACCGTGTGAGTTAAAAGAAAAATTCATACTCAGTACCCTCAGTCAGAAATTACCTATAGAGACCAAAACTGTTTTTTGTACCAACATTTTAATATGGGGGCTTATGGAGATGGATTTGTTCTGTAGCCAGCCTCAAGTGGACGTCTGAGGAACTGCACTTCTGTGTTGGCTTTACTTCACAGCCATGGAGGTGGCCGCTTGCCTCACAACACTGTATCTTTATACAGTCATGCTAAAAACATAGCGGTTCAACATGGCGGACTACGTGGAAGAGGTTCATTCTGTTGTCACAAATTATACACTAATTAAAACATAATTATGTATATTATTGTAATATTAAACATATACACACTGGACCTTTAAGTTTGATAACATTAGCTAGCATTAGCCACCATACTGTTGTTTCTTATGAAGTCAACTTTTCATTTCTAAATGTAAGATGTATTATTTCTTCTCACAAATGTGATATAGTCCTGCTTTAAGTACATATTATGAGTAAATGTACTTTCAGTTAGATTTCCAAGCCATTGCTTTCTGAATTTTCAAAATAAGAGCATTTGTAAACCTCGTTTAGTTGTATATATTATGTGCACAAGACTTTTATAATAATTGTATAATGTATTACTCTTCAGTGAGTCAGAAAGTCAGTCAAAACATGAAATGCCCACCACATCATGTAAACACTCTACTTGTGCGACCCTCCCTCCTCCTCCTACTCTTCCTCCTCGTTATATAAACCACAGGGAAACCCCATCAGTGCAGAAGAGACACTCAGCTGGAGATTACTGAGACCGACTGCAGCAGACACATCAAGAAGGCACCAGCTGTAAATGTCGCTCCGGGATTTAACAAACAAATGTTTCTGCAATGCTCGAATAACAGTTTTTTATCAGCCTTACTGAGGGAGCATTGATTTACTGCTCTGTGTGACTGCAGCACAAACTTCACTGTCCTTTTAGATAATTTTAGGGCAGATTTTATGGTTTTGTTTTAAGTGTTTCTCTGAGAAATAAAATTACATTTATGTCTGAAGCGGATAAGAAGGTGTGAAAGCGACTTTTAAGGAAGAAATCGACTCATTTTACTTCATTTTTGGACGCTTGATCCACTTCATCCTAACCTCGCGGGTACCATGCTGTCCAGTGTGCGCCGGCACAGCCTCCGCCTGCAGTCCGAGCTCCACCGATGGAGCATTTGCGACCCGGGCAGTCACCTCCTCCCGGACAGCTTCCTGACCCGGGTCCCCGCCTGCATCTCCCGCTCCAAGTCCTGCAACAGCTCGGCCGGGGAGTCGGACGGAAGCCGCGGGAGCTGGTCATCCTCAGACTCGGTCATCTCTACCGACTCCGCCGGGGATGCGGCGGAACCAGGGAGCCCGTACCGGGTGGTGCTGTTAGGGGCAAGCGGGGTCGGAAAGACGGCCTTTGCCAGCATCTTCGCCGGGGCAGCGGACAGCATGGACAGTGATGACTGTGAGCTTTGTGGAGGTGAGGAAAACATGAAAACTATACTGCAACTTCTTGACAAACAGATTTGTCTTAATAAGTTCTAAATCCCAATAAACACATTACAAAATTTCATATAACATCATAATAATATAAGGCAGAACAGCCATGAAACCTGAAAAGGCCATTATAATCTCAGTATTGAGTGTCATACATTTTTCCTATAATAATATAATACATTTCTTACTTTAATAGCATGGTTATGTCCAAAAAAATGCCAACAAAAGTATTTTAAGTCTGTGATTTTACTAATATAAAGATTTTCTTGTGTTTCTTGTGTATAATTACAGATGAAGCGTGTGAAAAGGAAATTGAAGTGGATGGAGAGCCTGCCACTCTAACTGTGCTTGACACATGGGATGCAGAGGTGAGACTTGATTTATGTGAATCAGAGGATGACACACACACACCATACTGTACCACCTGTATCTGACTGTGTGTGTTTGTCTTTGCAGACTGATAGCGAATGGGCTCAGGAGCGATACATGCAGACAGGTGATGCCTACCTGTTGCTGTATTCTGTAACCGACCGGTCCTCGTTCGTGCGAGCCTCTGAGCTCCGGATAACCCTGCGCCGCTTCCGTCCTGCCCAGCATACACCAATCATCCTGGTGGGGAACAAATGTGACCTGGTGCGACGCAGAGAGGTGTCAGTCAGTGGTAAGGAGACTCAATCCCTGTGTGTGTGTGTGTGTGTGTGTGTGTGTGTGTGTGTAATAAACTAAAATATTCACTGTGAATATCTATATGCAAGTGCTGATGTTTGGCTTTGTGTTTCAGAGGGTCGTGCCTGTGCTGCTGTGTTTGACTGCAAGTTTATTGAAACCTCAGCCGCCATGCAGCACAATGTCTGGGAGGCTTTTCACGGTATAGTCCGTCAGCTGCGTCTACGCCGAGACTCCAAGGAAGCCAACAAGCGCCGCAGGCACATACACTGTAACACTCGCAGAGAGAGCCTTCCTATGAAGGCCAAACGCTTCCTCGACAAAGTGGTGGCAAAGAACAATCCCAGTGTGGCGTTCTGGCTCAAATCTAAGTCCTGCCATGATCTCTCTGTGCTGTAGGAGCCCGACAGACACTACACTAAACCTTTGAACAGGTGAACATCCTGAAGGATGTGTGGACATGGGCTGGAGGGAAGCCTGCCTCTAAAGGGCCAAAAGTTGGATGGTTGAAACCCAGTCCTGTATGTTCACATCCACCTGTGGCACAGCCAGTATTGTGCACGAGGGAGTTGTTTCTGCACTGTGGTCCACATGTTGCAGTCTGAACTAGACTGAGGAGCTCAGTTTGTAATGAACTGAACAATGAGGTGATGTTTCCTGTCACAGAGACTCTCATGTGTGTGCAGCATTAAAGTTGGAGGTTGAACTGGTGGAAACTGACAAAAGAATATGATGTTCATTTGTCTTTTGAGAAAATGATGATTAATATTACTCCTCTCTCTTTCGCTTTCATTCCTGCCGATGTGTCATGTGTCTAACATTACCAGTTGTAAGCTGATGATTGAGGTTTTCTGCTCTATTTTGCACTGACTGTAAATAAATCCAAGATTGATAATGTCATGTATTTTGCTACTTGTATGTAGTTTTCAGTGTTGCTTGTTGAATAAAAGTGACATCATCCAATTTTGGATAAAAAACTGTCCCTTTTGTCTTTCATCTCAACCGTACTAATGAGATGTTACCATGGGTGACTCAGCTTTGACACAAAAGAGACACACTTACACAAACAGGCTTTAGCAGCAACACAACTGAGCTGATAAAAGATGAGTCAGGTGGTGACATTAAAGCTGAACTTTCAAATAAAATTAGTCCATGCGTGTGTGAGAGAGCGTGTGTGCGACACCTGATTGAGCACAGTGATTTGACTGCTCAGGGACTGATCAGAGATTTGGGTCACAGTGTGACACCGAACTCAGTTTTTGTTGGAAAATGTGTTGCCAAGGTAACATTCAAAGGAGCCCAGAAAGTGTGTGTGTGTGTGTTTGTGTGTTTTGTATGTTCAGTCCAGAGAGCGTCAGGCAGATGGTGTTGGTGCATGTTTGGCCAGAATATCTATCAGGCTGCTTGCGCACAGGATCAAGGCAGATACATGGACTTTACATAATGGAGTCACTTCCATCTGAATTAATGGCTTCATCCGCTGAACCATCAACACTGCAGTCACAGGTTCTGGTTAAATATCCCTCCCGTGAAATGGTGACTCACTCGCAGGCCGTTTTTTTCTTGCCGTTTCACATTCACACAAATCTACCACCCGGTAAATCTCACCGCTTCAACCCAGGATTTTAGCATACATCAGGATGTTTGGAAGATAAACCATGGGGTCATGAAGACAAAGTGTGACACTCAACGATAAGCTGACATCTCTTTGAAGGTCACATCTGCATGTATTCATTTGTAAACTTTATAGAGGTGGAAGTTTAGTGAGAACTGTGAGCATGAAGCTGGAATAACACCCTATTTACACGTTTTATGGTATGTGCCGCAGTCTTAAAGCAACAAACAGCCTTTTTTGACCTGCTGGATCTCCCTGATGACCCCATAGCTTTGCATTCTTATGAAGCAATGGACTGTCAGTGTAATCTTTTTGTCCCATTGTCTACACACAGCTACTCCTTATCAGGCACTGCTACTAATGGAAAATCTGACAGGAAACAGTGCTGAGGTGCGGAGGTCAAAGTCTGAGTGGAAATTAGAAACTTCAGTGCTGAATAGCAGACTTCCCAAAAAATGTCACACATCATTATACCTTTTTTTGTTCATAATTAACAGACATGCAGTATAAAAAGTACAAATCTTGACGAATTATGTGAGATTCTTTCAAGTAGTTTGTCTTTTTTACAATTATTACACACATACAGGACTTAAACTATAAAAATTTAAAGGATGGGTGAAATCAGCGACTGATATTAAGTACAAGAGTTGTCTTTCACAATGCTGTACATGTCATTGTTCTGTTCTTCCTGTCTCCTTTCGCTCTCTTGGCAGTTACATCCCCATTGGCTGTCTTGACATGAGGGCAGGGTGATTAGACAATCATTAGATCCAATAAAACATAGCTGGTTAACACTTGGTTAACGTTTGACCAGGTGTGATGGGGCTGCTCAGACCACTCTGAAATCTGAGGACTCACTCGATCTCTCCAGCAAGGTAAGTGTCCTCTCTCTGCTGTCGCCCATTTTTTGGAAATGTTGAGTATTTGGTGTAGATTTTGGGGTGCGAATGGGACACAAACTGGCAATCCTCTGTTGGTTTTAACAGACTGTGTTTAGTATTTTCAGTGCTTTCAGTTTGTTGCAAAAGTCCTGTGATCTTGACTTGACTTTGGCAGGGCCTTAGCGTCAAGGTGTTGGCACTTCTGACAACCAACCTTCTTCATGGCTTCCTGGGTTGTTGCTAGTGCCTTGCATTCGGGGGATATTACCAGTGTGGCACACTAAATTTGGTATCATAGTAGGTGAAATGTAGACTGAAAAAGGTCATTTAGTCATTGCACTAACAGAGAAACAGAGGGCCTACAACACCCAAATTTTGTGTCAGCAGCTTTGCTACTTTGTCCTCCATACATTAAATAATTATATTTCTAGAACATTTTCCTCACTGGAAGATCGGATCAGTGGATGTTTGTAGATTTGTAATCTCACCAGTGGTTTGGTAGTTAAAAAATGCCAGTCAGCAGAGGTAGTGGTCAACATTTCTGTCTCCGAAATACTAATTATCGGTAGACAATAAATTCAGGCAGTTTTAGTAAGTTTGTCTTCTGTTCATAAGGAGTGTAGCAGGGCGGTGACACTAAAAGTGTGTAGTGCTACAAAAAGGTCATTAGCCACGACTCAATGTCACCTTCACTTTTCTGTGGCAGCTGACTCTCACCTACACTTTACAAGTTCAAAAGTCTGAAACTTTATTATTTATCAACACAGTCCTGATATATCTGATCGTTTCATGCATATTTTGAATGGTATGAACATCATGTTATCCAAAGTAATGTCGTAGTAACATTAACAGCACTGTTAGATAGATTATTGATAGATTATAATCGGTTGTCTTCTGAATATAACACTGAGTTTATAACTGCTTTGAGACACTCTGAAGATACTGTTTGCAGAGTAGAGTCAAAGTTTACACACTTATAATTATCAGTTAATCTTTTTTATGTCAGACAGACAGTACATGTGTTAGTCATCATTCTTTTAATCACTAAAACTTGCAGTTTCCTGCACCACACACCTGAACAAACACACAGTTAAGGCTGTTATGTTATTCTGAGACGACTATAAAGTCATTGAGGTTACACTTTGACCTTTGGGTACTTGCCACTAATTGACACCCACTGTGAAAACCCTAGCATTGCATGTAAGCTTTGAATTTCTCCTAATGGTGGATAGTTCTCCTGTTGTGCAGGTGGAGCCACACATATGAGAACTTTACGTTCCCATTCAGCTCAAAGAGAAGTGAGAGAGAGATAGCATGTGTGGATATTCAAGGACAGAGGACAAATGTTCTCTGTGAGGCTCTTATGAATCAATAACTTATAGAGCTGAACAGAGAAACTGAAGCACACTGGGTTTACTTGGACTGAGTAACAATGATCCACATCAGTTTTCATCATCTCTTCCACAGATTTTACAGCAGAGTGCAGTGAATAAAATTTAAATGTGTAATTTAAATCCTCCTCTTCATGTCACCTCTCTGCCTCTTCAACCTCCTGCTCTCTCCTTCACCATTTTTTCTAACTCCTATCCCCCATATCTCCTCCTCCTCCTCCACCACCACCTCCTCCTCTTCCTCTTCCTTCCCAGGCTACGATCATGACACCCATGGTTCATCTGTTGTTGCTCCCACTCCTGATCAGCATTGTGAGTACATCACACTGCCGACTGCTGCTGCTGCTGCAGTCCTTCAATACATATTCATAGTTAATACTCAAACACATAAACCTGTTAACATAGTCAGTGTGGATTAATGCAGAGATTTATGCATGCACAGTTCATGGGACACTTTTGGTGAATAGGACATGGATGAATGCAGACTTTTTATGGTACTTGAAGCCTCCTGTACAAAGAAAAAGTCCTTTTTGTAACTTTTGTAAAACACTAAAAGCTATTGTAAAGTGTTACTAAACTATTAGTCACTAGTCTGTAGACTTTGCTCTTGAATCCTGAAGCGTGGTATAAGAATTACCATTGTTGTGTCATTTTGGTTCAATAAATAACTGGGCTGTAAAAACTTCATGCCCTCAATGCCTGATTATATTCAGCTACAGTACAGAGCGAAAATAAAAGGACAAATGTGGGCGTGAGTACGAGACTTTCAATTTTACTTGAGTCTGTACTATATTCATTGACCTTTGACCTCTGTTTTTGTGCTCCGATAGGCTGTTGGGATGGATCTGGAGGAGAAGAAGGGCCCGTTTGAGAACACAGAGCTGGATGTGCCAGAGGGAACAACAGTGCCATATCCTATGCATCAGGTACATTTACTTAAGCACTGTACTTAAGTACAATTTTGAGGTACTTCGACTTTACTTGAGTATGTCTTTTTATGCTATTTTTTTCTTCGACTCCACTACATTTCAGAGGAAAATATTCTACTTTTTACTTCACATGTTAATCTGACAGCTGTAATTACTTTCACTTTTGATACATTATGAACATTTTGTTGATAATACATCTGTACTTTTACTTAAGTAGCAGTTTGAATGTGTGTAATGAAGTATTTCCAAGTTGTTGTACTGGTACTTTTACTTAAGAGAGGATTTTGGAAGTACTTTTTCTACCAGCCAATAATGCAACTGTTTCCCTTTTGTCTTTTGTCTGTGATCAGTCACTCTCAAAAGTAAATTAATTGTTTTTACAAGTCTCTTTATTTTATTTATCTTTCACTCCACAGTTTCAGGTGACCCATCCAGGTGTTAATAGCTTCAGGCTGAGGGGAGAAGGTAGTGAAGACATTAAGATTTCAAATGATGGGTGGCTGTACCTGGAGAGGTCTCTGGACTGGTCTCGAGAGAACCATTACGCGCTCTCGGTAAGGTGTTCCTCCCTTTTCCTATAGACACACACAGAAAAATGAATTGTAGCAGCAATAAATGTATTTATGTATACTTGTGTGTGCGTGTGTGTGTATGTGTGACTATATCCAGGTGGAGGCGTTGGCGGATGATGACGTTGTGGAAGGCCCAATTTCCGTGATCATACATGTGTTGGACGTCAACAACAACGCTCCGACCTTCAACCAGAATATCTACACAGCTGTGGTCAGAGAATACAGTCCAGCAGGTGCGTGTATTGTGTGTGTGTTATAAGTACTTAAAAAAGAGGAGAGGAATCACTGAACAGTGGCATAGATTAAAAAAAGATGTATACCGCGGCCTTAGAACAGATCATATGGCTCCATTTCAGCACAGAGTTTGAGTATAAAATTAGAACAAGCATATAGACAATGTGAACATGATACTGTCAGACAGTATGGAATAACATTACGATTTATATAATATTAATTTATATTTATGAATATGAATAGAACTTTAAAGCTATTTAAGGAAGTAAAAGTTTGGTATTTGGCAGTGGGCTCTCACGTATTGGTGGAAGGTGCTTTCTAGGACACAGTTTTTTCCCCCTTATTACACCTGTATTACTATGAAATGATAACCTAAGTTAAAAAAAAGGTGAATTAATGATGACATGTGAATTTCTTGTGGTACTGAAATGAAGGGAAAACAATGGCTCCCTTGAATGTAGGAAACTTCACCTAAAAACCCACAAATTTGGATGCTTTAGCCTTTGAACTACACATTCATTATACTTTAATTTACCGCCAAACACATTCAAAAGCACACCAAAGTACCCAAGCAGTTTCTATATGTTTAACAACTGTGCTCCAGTCATTGTACTTCTCTGTTTTGAAGTACTCAGGTCAACAGCTCACTGTGGTAAGACTTTAACATCAGTTTCGTCTGTTCTTCCAGGTGCTCCATTTATCAGCGTGTCTGCGTCTGATCGGGACGACCCACAGACCCCCAACGCTCATCTGAGTTACAGCCTGGTCAGCCAGATCCCCAACAAAAACAATATCCTGCTGTTCCAGATCGACTCTGAGACTGGAGAGATCTCCACCACAGAGGAAGGTAATAACACACATGCCTGTGCACACACAAGTGAATGTGAATCCAGACATTGGTGCACATGACGAGGTGCACTGTCTGTGGGAAAGTCTGTAATCTGTCCATCTCTTCCTGTAATCTGGCAGTATAGTGCCGCTGTAAATCCAGATTACACAGCTCATCTTATGTGCTGAAGATCAACACTGGCTGGTGGCAGATTGCCTAAATGTGTCGCGTGATGTTGATCACAGATTTATTTTGAGTGCGTGTGAGCATATGAATGAGTCTGATTGAAGAAGTTTACATCTGTTTTTCACGTGTTTCTCAGACAGGCTTGAGACGGCAGAGATGTCGTTTTCTTTGTTTGTAATGTGTGGAATCGCACTCAACAGGGAGACGGATGCTGAAGGCCAGAGAAGGCATCCATTATGGCAAAGGAGAAGATCAGAGCATTGAAGCCCTGAAGACAAAGTTTAACGACTACTGTCCAGGGCAGAAGATCCCCCATGAAGAAAACCCCTTCTTCACCTGTATGGAGAGAGCAGGTTTGTATACACATGTGTCTGATGTAGAGCTGCAACAATAAGTCATCTATTAGCAAATTAATCATTGTTAATCAAAAATGTCACTAATGACATCTTGACCACTTTCCTGAGCACACTGATTGCTTTGTAGCTTTTAATAGCACAATCACATACAGTATATAGTCAACCTAGAACAGGTGTACAATTGTTGGATAATGGGTTGAACAGGACTACAAATAAAAAAATATGTATCTTAAAGTTACAAAGATAAAGTACAGAAAGTAAAAAGTATGTTTTCCATCAAGTGTAAAATTAGAGAAAGCATGATAAATTGACTTCTTCCTTTAGGCTGTCACGATCCGGCTCTGAGGCCTTGACAAAAACAAGAGAGACACAGACTGAAAAATAAAAGTAATTTATTGTTTAACAACTCAAATGATGGGAAAAAAATAAACAAAACTAAACAAAAGATAAGATGAGATATGACGTCAGTAATGTCAGTAGTGAGGGTGTTTGTACGCATGACTGTAGTGTGAGCGAGATGTTGGATGAATGACAGAAACAGTCATGCAGAGAGGTCTGGTTTATATAGTGGAAATCACCCAGTTGTTTCCAACTACTGTAATCAGGCCGCTCTTCGGGTAAAACAAAACACAAAAAGTAGACAAACCAGGTGACCGTCACAAGGCCAAAAGGCTCAACTGTTTTAAGAATATGAATCCAATATGTCTTTCTACAGAACAGTGAGTTCATACTGTCACCACCTCTAAGAGAGGGTGAGATTTTTTCTATTCCTCAGAGTTTAGAAGATGCTGCAGAGCTATGTTTAGCCTGTGCATAATGCACAGCAATAGCATATGTTGCAGTTTTGTGTTCTCTGCAGATATTTAAAGCTCTTGATTGGGCCACAGGAGACAGCGTCACGTCTGTCTCTCAGATTGCAAGAATGTTTAAACGTGAATATTCTCTGATTTTATGTTCTTCTATGAAGTCTGTGAAGATCCCCAGTCTACATGGTCATCTTTCTTCGAGAAGGGTTAAATCTTTGGTCTATCAATGTCAGCTGGTTGGATAAAACAAGTCTGTGATTTTTTAATTTAAACAATTAATGCATTAAATATATTGAAAGTCAGATCACCAGATTAATTAATAATCATATTAATGGTTGTTGTTGTTGGTTAAATATGAAGCCATAGACTAAAACAGCCAGAAAGAAATCAGCTTCAGGCTGCAAATATTAAGACACCTATTATGAATTTTACAAGAACAGTTCAAAGAAGAAAATAAAAATCCTGATAATAAACATATACAATCTCATAACTTGCCGCTTACACATACTTTTGTTTTATATGATCTTTGGAAGATCTTAAAAGTTCTAAATGATCCCGGTCGAGCGGTTTGTGGTGCATAAAAGTTAGAGCATGTGGTGACAGAGTGACAGCTGTTGTCAGTGTAGATAAATACAGTAATGACTGTCAGCGCTGCATGTGTGACTTATTGGGTGTTGATGAGTTCAGCGAGGGAGAGTGGTTAAGCTGTCACTAATTTCTATGATAGGATCAAGAAGAAAAGCCTCATGTTTGATTGTGTCCATGTGACTCAGCTTTCCAAAATTAGAGATCTTCTGAAATGTATTTGTGATGTTTAACCCTCCAACCTTTTTCCTTTTGTTGCCTGTACAATGACTCTAACTGCAACCTTCATCTGTGGCATCAGAAATAAGGAGGAGGAATGTGGACCCCCTGGAGGACCCAGACTACACCCTGATTGTACGTGTGCAGGACCTGGGAGGAGCATCAGAGACCGCGTTGAGTGGAAACGCCAGAGTGCACATTGTCGTGCAACAGAACCTGTGGGTCAATCCGGGACCGATAATTGTGCAAGAACACTTACGTGAAACGTACCCAATGGTCATTGCAAAGGTGTGCACATTCCAACTCCCACATGTTAGAATAGAACAAACAAACATTCACTATACCAACTATATGCAGTACCTGACCATCCCACTCTGACCTCGTTCCTCCTTCTTTTGCTCCAGGTCCAGTCAAATGACCCCATCGCCATGTACACGTTAGTGCAGAAAGAGCGAGAGCTGAAATTCCCCTTCCAGATCACCGAAGATGGAGAAATCCATCTGACAGAGGAGCTAGACAGAGAAGCCAGACCCATGGTAGATGACACAGGCATAGTTTGCTCTACAAATCTCTAAAACGTAGAAATGACACATACTTCTCAGGATTATTCTTGAACTCTGGTGTTGGTCCGGTTTCAGTACATCCTGGTGGTGTTGGCAAAGGATAACAGTGGCAAAGAGGTGGACCCACCCATGGAGATTCAAGTCTTGGTAAAGGATGTGAATGACAACGCACCACAATGTGAAGAAGAGGGCAGTGTATTCGAGTTGCAGGAGGGTGAACCTGTAGGTAAGATGTGTCTGTGGTTATTATATAACTCATTCATAGTGTGGAGGGTGCTACATGTTGCCTCTGTCAACGTAAAACAAATGTTTTACTTAAAGTTTTAGTACAAAGTACAAAAGTATTAGCATGAAGTACCAAAAGTACTTGTTACCCTTATATATATGTGTGTGTGTGTGTGTGTGTGTGTGTGTGTGTGTGTGTGTATTATTTTAATATGTACGTAGTATTACTTTAATGTTTCAGCTGTGTAAAGTGGGGCTAATTGTAACTACGTGAGAATACTGCTGGGTAAATTAATCTATAATAATACACCATAATTGATTAGTTGATTATGTAAATAACAGATATACTTTCCACAACTTCAAGTGATTACTTCTACTAAAATAAAGTTAATTAAGAGCAGCTCTCAAGTGATCACACGATGAAGCACGTGCACTCAGAACAGAAACAGAGAAAACGTTTTAGCTTACATCTGCCCCAATGTTTATTCTTGGAAAACTACTCACATTTTATTGTTTTTAAGTTTATTTTATTTGTTTGGAGTTCCCAATATCTGCACTATCAGAACATATTTGAAATGAATAACAAACTCATATATTTATAACATATAATTAGTGAATAAAAAATAGGATATTGGCTGAGATATAAACAAAAAGCAGATGACCCTGACCGAAATCAGTACCACCTTTATTCTTGCTGTTTGTACCCCTGATGAATGAAAAAAAGTGGTTTAACATCCTGTCAAGTGTTCAAATCTCAAGCAAATAAGCTAAAAAAAATCTTACTCTGAATTATACATGTTGCTATTATTAATATTTTGTACAATCCCCCTAGAACATGTCTCAAAATGTGCATACTCACTGCAGTCATCTACAGTAGGATTTACTGGTTACAAGTTTAATAGCCCCTCTGAAGAATATTTTAAAGTCGTAACAACATCAATAAATAGTGTTAATACTGATAAATAGCTGTTATTCTTACGCTCTGTTTCTTGTGGCTCCAGGCAGCCTGGTAGGACAGCTGAAGGCCCATGACGACGATGAAGAAGGGACACTGAACTCTCAGCTGACTTACTCCTTCCAGGATCCAGACTCTGTAGCCACCGTCTTCTCCATCGAAGCTGCTTCTGGAAAAATTCAGGCTTTGCGCACACTACAGCGAAGAGACAAGCAAGCGTATAACTTCAATGTCAGAGTCAGTGACCCAGGTAACACACATTCTGTATGATGTAACACACCTATAAGTAGAGGTCAGTCAGTTTCAACTCTGAGTTCACTTATAGCTTTTGTCTCACAGATTTCACCACAGAGTGTAAGGTCGTCATCAAGGTCATTGACGTCAACAATGAGTTGCCTCTGTTTGAGAAGAGCGAGGTTAGTATGTGAACCACATCTCTTTTATTGTTCATGTTGTTTGGCAGATTTTCTTCATTGTTTCTGTGTGCGTGTGTCTGTGTGCAGTATGGCGATGTCAGTCTAGCAGAGGACACTCCTTTGGGACACACAGTGTTGACGATCAAAGCAACAGACGGTGATGATCCAGACAGTGGCAGTTCTCGTATCGAGTTCCACATCACTGTTGGCAACGATGATGGTGTTTTCACTGTGGAAACCGACGGCAAAGGCACTGGCCATGTGGTCATAGCTAAGGTACGGTATCTCCAATCTCTACATATCCCACCCAAACACACACACATGATTTTTAAGCAGCTGACTTTGATTTTTAACTATCTGCAATATTTAAGGGCCAGAGTCCTGGCCAAGACAGCAGGCAGCAGCTAAGAACAAGTAAAGTCTAAAAAATGGACAGCCTATGCGTGACGTCACCCGTAGGTTTCTGAAGAGCCATTTTGAAGCTCAAAATCTGTGGTGCTGGCTGCCGCCATGTTGGCTGTCCTGTCTTTTCCGCCTCCTGGCTAATCTAAAAATCGGCAAAGACGTGGATCATCGGCAGACCTAGCTATGAATTCAACAATATCAGTTTAGGCAAAAACACCCCAACGATTCTGTCTCCAGGTCTTTCAAAGTAGTCTGAGGGTGCAGAGTATCCAAAGTCCCAAGTGCTATACAAACATTTGGTACAAACAACATATAAAAGTCTCTTGATTGCAACAAGTACTGTCCATCACACTTCTGAGAAATCTAGATACATAGATAGGATGGGAGCAATCGCCTTGTATATGAAAATATACCGGTGTGTGCGCCTGCGTATTGCTAAAGCAGGCCATCCTACCCGAGAATAAAGCTCACAGTGTTGACTCAAGCCTTTACAGTTAGTGATGAATCGAAGGGAAGCGTGGTAAGCTGGGTCAATCATATGATAAAAATCCCCATAATCCAATATAGGTGAAAACATAAACTTAAACAATCACTTATCAATATCTATTCTTTGTTAAAGTTGTCAGCCCTGATAGCTGCTGTTCATGCTCTTCTAGAGCTGCTGGATCTGACTACTTACTACTTTGTGTTTTAGAGGTGTTTTGAGGGTAATATCTAGTAATTACATTGGTAAAAGCAGAGCGTATTTCCAAGCCAACACATGTGTTTCATAACTGTGTAGTGACCTTCACAGGCATCTACCATGATTTTCAACATATTCTCTTCCTCCCTTATTCCTGCTTCTTCTAACCAGGCTTCTTGTCTCCTAACAGCCCCTGGACTTTGAGACCTCTTCCAACTACAAGCTCCAGATTGATGCTCGTAACCCAGAGCCGCTGATGAAAGGTCTGGAGTATGGCAGTGAATCCACGGCCTTCGTCTCTGTGTCTCTCACCGACATAGACGAGGCTCCAGAGTTCAGTGTGGACATCCTGGAAGTGACTGTGCCTGAAAACACCACCAAGGGATCAGTGCTGCTCACTATGGAGGCGAAGGATCCAGAGGGCAAAGAGATCGGGTAAACACACACAAATAGTTGCTCGGCGCTCCAGTCTGAACTGGTTAAAATACAAGAGCTCTATGTTGGTAAAATTCAATGTAACTTATTAGGATTTATTGTCATCACATCTCATGAAAAGACCAAGACAAAACAAGTAGTGTCTGTGTAAGCAAAGCCTGATATGTCTTCACTGTGCGATAGACCATCATAGTCGTGAAACTTCAGATTTCCATCATAGTTTTGGACATAGTTTCACTCAGTCCTATAACAGCTGCTGTACATACTTAGATACTATTACAGCAGTGGTTGCCAGCCTTGTTTGTCTGACGTATCCCCATATCCAAATCAGATGAACGCAATCAGCGGTTTCCCGGCTCCCTCCAGTCCATGTAAAAGTGTCTTTGAACCTCAATTTGCTCCTGAAGGTTCAGTGTGTGAGTGTTGTGTGCAGTTGGCACCTTGCATGACAGCCTCTGCCATCAGTGTATGAATGTGTGTGTAAATGGATTTCACACTACATGTCACTTCTGTAGTGTAAAGTGCTTTGAGTGGTCGGAAGACTAAAAAGGTGCTATATAAATACAAGTCCATTTACCATTTATCATCTATGTTCGACTATCCTTTACTTTTTGGTAATTATTTCAAAGGTTTATCCTCTAAAGCTCACTGATTTGGTGGGAGGTGTGCCCTGAGCCCATAGCTGCCAGCTTACTGGTTACTGTAAGATCAGCATTAAATCAGAAATTTTCCTCCTAAACACAAATATATTGATATATTTATAAATCAAATCATACTTTGGAGGACATAACAGCAATAGAGCAACAAATCGGGTCTTGAAAAAAAGTCCCCAAATAATCCAGATTGAGGAATGTTTGCTTAAACTACAGCACCCAAGTATTTACGAAAACCTTTTTTGGAAATTAAACAATACACACATTTTTTGAAAGTTGTCGACAGACTAAGATATTGTTGCTTATCAAGGGATTTGTTGACAATAGTAGAAATATAGAATAGTGTCAGCCTCATGCTGAAAGGTGCAGTTTCTATAAAGCCATGTGTTTCTAGCTCTCAGAAACTTTTACAGAGTTGAAGCAACTGAGAAGATTCCCAACTTTCCTCTTGAAATGTGGTGCTATTCGTTGTCTTCCATAGGATATTATGATCTAAGTATCAAATTAACTTCCTTTGCAATCTCCATTAAAGATATATAATAGAAGCTCTAAGCAGAGTTATGTTTGTGTGTGTGTTTGTATGACTGATAGAAGTCTCTTACATTTGTCTGTTTGTTGCTGCTTGCTGTCTCTTCAGCTTCATGCAGCACTGACCCCAGCCTTGGTTACAATATGTGGTTGTTTTTTTTGTGTAACTACAGACTTGAAAACATCCTTTTAGGACCCTAAGAGAGACGACACAGACACTATGTCCTCATATGTTGTTCTGCAGTTTAAGAGATGGACTCTAACAAGATATATTATATCATAAAAGACTGAACTAACACATGCATGGCTTTCATATCTTGCCATCATTGGCATCAGTTCTAACATTACTGCTCCCTGCTGGGTTTAATCTGTTAGTATCACGTGTACCCAAAACAGTCTATTTATTTGTTTTGACTAACATTTTTTCAGTGTCTGGTGCAGCATGGATGAGCTTTAATATCTGATCACTACGTGTGGTTTTTGTGTGCAGTTATAAGTTGGACGGTGACACTCGGGGCTGGCTGGAGATCGATGCTGCCACAGGAGAGATCAAGACCAAAGAGAAGCTGGACAGAGAAACTGTGGAGGCTTTCAAAGTCACTGTCACTGCATTTGAGAAGGGTGAGATAATAAGACTCATATGTTGTTGATGAGTTGTTATGAAGGCCACACTGGTTTTAAATGAATTCTAGCTTGCAACACTTTATTAATGTTATGAAACTTAGATGTATTCATGATTTATGACCTTTAAAACCCGACCATTGTTTGACTAAAGTTTGTCCTTGATTTCCCTCTTAAGAGAACCCAGAAAAGTCCTCCGAGCGTGAAGTGACTGTGAGGCTGCTGGATGTGAATGATAACTACCCGGTACTGATAGAGACACAGGCCTTCATCTGTGTGAAGAAACCTGAACCTGTCATCATCAAGGCTCAAGATGCAGATAGCGAACCCTTCTCCCAGCCTTTCACCTTCACCTTGGGTAGCAAGAAATCTCTCAACTGGGAACTGCAGACTATCGACGGTATGCTAACATACTGTACTACTAGTGATATGTCAGAGGATGGTGTAAAACTGAAAGGTTGTGCAGTCAGATCATTACATTCATCTTGTTTCCCTCTGTGTGTCATGCAGCTACATCAGCTAAACTGACCCTGAAGAGAAATCCAACGGAAGATCGAACCATCTCACTCCCCATTACCATTAAAGACAATGCAGGCGTGGGAATCCAACACTCGTTTGAAGGTGAGTTAATTCTTTAAGCCAAACCTAAAGGGTTTGTCTGGCGACTGATACCATGAAGATGAAAACCCACAGTAAACTGATCCTTACCAGTTTTGCCTATGCAACCAAAGCATGACTCCTCTAAGCTACAGACTTCTGTTGTTGTCTAAAACATAATTAAAACTAATGAGCCACAATCTTAAAATGCTTAAAACAATCCTTCATTACGATATACACAGGCACTGTAATTTATTTAGACTCAATGCCACATGACATCACAACACCACCTTGCTGCAAATACTCACTAGAGAGAGTAGTAGTAGTACTAGAGATAAAATGTGTATTCATTCACCGCTGAAAATAGTCCCCAACAAATGTAGCATTTACTCGTTTCTAAACCTATTTTTCAAAAAGTGTAGCAGGAAAAAGTTATTTCAACTGTTTATCCATTTCTTTTAGTTAACTAGTGCAACTGTTTATGCTTTAATTTTAGCAATGTAACTAGTTCAACTGTGGCTAACAATTATACCTGCTTATGCATTCATTTTAGGTCATTATTTCTACTATACCCTAGGCAAATTTTTTCAAAGGTTTATCCTACCATGGCTAACGATTTCCACTTCTCTGCTATCATGGTAACTACTTTTCATGCACCCTCAATGTGTTGCAAATGACTTGGTGGAAAGAACATTAATTGAAAGTGAAAACAGAAAAAACTTAAATATATAAAGAGACAGGTTAAGAGGATGGCTGTTGATGATGAACAACATGTTGTTGGTTTGTGTCTTTTCATGGGATTTGTTGCCTCATCCTTTAAAGTCAAACAAAGACACTTCACTGCATCATGTCTCTGATAAAAGTTTAATGCACATGTGTGTTGTTTCTCTACTATCTACACCAGTGAGAGTATGTAACTGCACAGAGCTGGGCTACTGCTACATGAAACCAGATCCACGCCAGTTTAGTTATGGAATAGGGCCCACCATCGGTATCCTGGCTGCCACTCTGGGATTCTGCGGTAAGTAGTCTGACAAACCTCATATACAAGTTTTATCTAGTCTTGTGTTGGTGGTGCTGACTCCATTTTGTTCTCTGCTGTAATTGATTTTTTGTGTTTATCTTGTTGCAGCTATTGTGTTCATTGTAGTGATCAAACGTGTTAAAAAAGGAGACAAGAAGAAAGGCAAGACTGACGAGGAGGAGAGGAACATGATGTAAAAACTACTAGCACACATATTTGTACTTCTATACATGTGAGAATCCTCTGTCCTGTTTTGATGGTTCCTTTTTAATATTTGGCCCCAGACAACACATAAAAATTTGATTTCTAGACTAACTAGCTCCTTTTTATTTTTTCTGTCAATCAAAGTGCATTTTTATGTCAAATAAACTAATAAATTAAATAAATTAATAAACAAACCAGACCAAGACTTTCCAACAATCTCTCTCTCTCTAAATTAACCCACTAAAGTAGATGTACACACACACACACACACACACACAGTCACATTTACTTTAGTTTATTTTATTTACAAGAGAGAGTTGAGCTTGATTAATAAGTGCAGTGCATACTTAATTATACTGTGAGGTGGCCCCATGCTAATGGGGCATTTGTAAAGCTTGTTAACGTAATTTATTTAAATTTCACCCCCCAGAATCAGGTCGTTTCATTAGCAGCTTCATCATCTTACATAATTCAATTAGTCTTTTTTTGGCCGAGAGCTTGTTTTGTTATTATCCTCTTCTTGAATTCAGTAGTTAACTGTTGAATGCTGTGGAACAGCTGTGAATATCTTTAATATTAAGAAACATCTTAGATATACAGCATAACGGAATGTCAATGTTGTGTAATTAAATACTGTTTTGTAAGAAGCTCAGCCCTGTTTCCCAATAAACAAAGAAACTGGATCCACTTTGGTTTTCATCATTGTGTCTGTCTGTCTGTGTGGGTGCACAACTCAATACTTCCTCCTCCCTCTGTCTTTCTTCAGCTAGCCATCTGTTCAGATTTCTGACTAACATTTACTCTTCGCTTACAGTCATCCCTCTTTAACTCCCCCCTCTTTGCCGGGCTGACATCAAGCCAATGTCTGCACTCTCTCCTCACCTGTATCCCAGCAACACTTTCCACAACAACACACACACACACACACACACATGCAGACTCCTGGAGAGCTGGTGGGAGAAAGGTTGAGGGACAGATGAGAAGAGATGGAGAAAAGACAGGGAGAGTAAACTGTGTGAAGGATGACACGACCACCTCTGGATATCAAACGTCACTGCACAGTCAAACACGGTTGTTTTTATCCCAGTGTGCGTGTTTACCCTGTAAACTGTGCTGGGGAACCCTTTTATCCTAATATAGAGATACTAAGAGAATACGCTGATATTTCACCATCTGAATCAACAATGATCATCTGATTTGACACCAGCTTGTAGTGCGTATTTAAAAGTGTGTCAGAAAAGATTTATTAAATGCCATATACTGTTGTCCAAAAATAGAGTGAAGAGTTTGTTAGCACCCAAAAGAGTTTTAGTATTCAGCATACAAAGACGGCGCCAGTAATACAAAGAGTGGCTAGTGGCCACAAGAACTAAATTCATCTGTATCTGTACATGTTGTATATGTCATGCACTAGGTACGTACATACAATTACATACTGATGATTATGAATGTAAAAATATCATTTATGAATATAAAGTCCCATTACAGTTGACAGCAATGCAACAAATAATGCAAAAATAAACTGAATGTCACACCTTACAACCCCAAAAATGTCCATTTTACAATTGTATCATTGTAGTCGATATTCCTTGACCAGTGTATACTGTATGTATATCTTTAAAATAACCGTTTTACATTTTAATGCTGCAAACATTGCAGTTGTCTTATAGGCAGAGCTCCAAGCTGAAGTTCAGTTTAGTTACTACCAACATTTTGTAGCTCTTTCTGTGTTTGTTGTTCACAAAGATACAACTACGCAGTTTCTGTAATTATTTTTAAAATGACAATGAACTTATTCTCCGGGAGAAAAAAATAGAGCAAACTCAAGACTTCTTCTATCATTTTAATCTGACTTAAACTATATTTATTTATTTGTCTATTTATATATTTCAGTCTATTACATCATTTTACTATTATTTACTTCGTTTGTTTGTCTAATAATACACTTCAACATGTTTTTGGACCTTTATTTTTGGCTATTTATATTCTGTTGCCCATAAAGTTGTAATAAATAATTTTTACCTCTTCTCATGAAATGATTGTGACAATATGATTTATTCTTGATAGATAAAGTGTATCTTCTCAAACATTTATTGATCAGTCTCTTCCAAATATATCACAGTGCAAATTCAACCACAATTAACCTGATGTGTATACATAGGAATAAAAAGAGGAATGTGTCTGAAAACAAAATTATCCCAACTTTATGGGCAACAGTGTATATTCTTATAATATTTTATATATACATTTATTTTCTTTCTATTTTGTCTGTCTATTTATACATTTTAATGGGTTTCATTTAATTGTCTACTGTATTTTTATTTATTTATTTATTTGATTATTACTTTATTTTATTGTATTTTTTAACCTGCCTCCAGTGTTTCCTCACTGCAGGATGATGAGATGGTGTTTCCTCAGTTTGTGTGCTTTTGTTTATAATGGCGTAGGGTTGATGGGTGTGTGAAGGACTTTGTGTTACATTTTGTATGTATGAAAAGTGCTATACAAATAAAGAAATAAAAAACAATATAACACAGTGTTCTCGAAATATTGGAGGCCTGACAAGTTTTGACTACCCCTAGTGGTGAATAATTTTTAATGACTCCTCTGCTGTGATATTGTTTACGTGGGATGATTTTTATTACACATCCTGCTTAATTCCTCCTTAATTCCACCATAAGCAAGTGTCACCAAGTCTGCTTTTTACGAACTAATGCTGGAAAAACATCTGCACTGCTGCAGCGGAAATGAGGCATGCAACTGACCAAAATGTTTGGTAGAGACGTTTATTTCCAGTAAAGTTGCTGAGTGTCACTGTTAAACCAAATACACCCACACTTACAGTATGTCACTGTGATGACGATCAAAACGAGATGTTGACTTAAAGTTAAACCTCCTTCCCCTCTTTGTCATCCTTTGTAATACAACAGAGTAACCGAGCAGGGAAAAAAGTCCCCTTTAAAATAAAATAAAAGTGTTATTTACGTGAGAGATTTAAGATTGTTTAACAGCTGCAATATTCAGAGCTTAACCATGCAAAGTGTTGTTATCCAGAACCATGTGAGGATAATTATGATCACTGCTGCAAAGAATAAATGAAACTCAGGCAGAATGAGTCAGTTTCATTTATACTCTTTTTAAATAGTTCCATCCATTGTTCTTAAAACACATCAAATGGTGCTGTAGCAGTGTGAACTAAGTAAATAGACAAAACAATGTATGAAAATCCTTACATTTCTTCATGTTTAGTGGTTTGAAACATGATTCCAAAGTCACTGTTATACTATAACCATCCATCCATCTTCTGTAACCACTTATCTTTATCAGGGTTGTGGGGCCTGGAGTCTATCCCTACTACTACCAAACTACTAAACCTAGATAAATGATTAAATGTGTGCCAAGATCCCCCCAAAAGTAGGAAAAAGCACTCTATAAACACTGAACTGTTTATCATTACATCTTCTAGTTTTGAGTAGATGTAAGGACATATTTTAATGTCTTTATTAACGTGCAGAATTTGTCAACAATTATAACTTCTCTTATGAAGGCTTATAGATTCAGTTACTAGTTAAATAGTTATACATAGTTAGTCTAACAGTCCTGCAACAAAGCCTACCTTCATGAAGTTATACTCTTAGTGGTTTAGTTTCAACGTTTGGAGGTTGCAGTTTGTGGTTCTGTATTGTGTTCTGTCAGGTGTTTCTATTATTTTGTCCACCCCATTTATATAAGTGAGGGATAAAGTAGAGAAAAAAGCAGCTTCTTCCTTTTTTTTACCAGCTAATTGGAAGTTAAAGCAAAACTATAAAATGTAATACTTGTTTTTACACGTCATTGTGCGTCACGTATTTTTGTTATAGAAGAAATCTATGACACAAATCGTCAAGACAAGAAGTCGATGACAGTATCTTTCCAGATCTTGGATATGAGTCACAGTTTAAGCTCCTCTTTGACTCTTTGGTCTGTTTGATACTGCAGCATCATCTAGTGGCAGTTAACTGACTCTCATGAAAATAACTATTCTGTGTCTCTGGTGGAAGAAGCACTCAAATCCTTTACTGAAGTAATAGTTACAATGCTGCACAAGTTACAGATAACAGTCCTCCATTAAGAATGTTACACAGGTTAAATTGTTTAAGTGTTAAGTATTACCAAGATAATGTACTATCAGAAGTAACAGTACTCAATGTGCAGATGTATCAATGTGTAGTTGGTCGAGGTGGAGCTCATTTTTAACTTTTATATAGTGCTGTAACTAATGATTGTTCTTGGTTATAGATTAATCTGATGGTTTTCACTTGTTTAGTTTGTAAAATGTCAGAAAATAGTGATTTATGAATTATTTAGTTTAGTGCAATTTAAGACAAAAAAAGCAGAAAATCCTCACATTTGAGATGCTGTAGCCATGAAATGTTTGGCATTTTTGCCTGAAAAAATACTACTATTAATCAGCTATCAAAATTATCTGTCTTTAATTTTTAATTATTGATTAATCAACTAATCATTTAAGCTCAAATGTTGTATACTGTTATGTAGTTTAGTCTTTTTCATTGGATCAGATCTTAAAAGCTCTTCATATATTTTAAAAATCTGAGTAAGCTGTTTTCGGTGTCCCTGGAGAGGACTGTCCTCTTAGAGGAAATAAATTATAATCTTATTAGGATGCAGGTAAACTCACAGCCGCCCAGTTATATTTGGTGGTTAAGAGATGTCAAACATGCTGAATGGGTTAGGGTTAGGTTAGAGGTTAGGCTAAGGTAAAACACAATCATATTTCATGGCAAAACCTTTATTTCTACAGCATTTTAACAGAATATATACAGAACAAAGTAGTATTTATGATGACAGACTGTTAATTGTACAGTAAAACACACACATATATTTAATGGCAAAACCTTTATTTTATACGGCATTCATATAGTATTTTCATGTCAATTATATAGCAAGTGTTTTCTTTTGATGAAAAAATCTTTAAATGGCAACCTTAAATGTGAAATCAACAGTACTAATATCCTTTTACCATAATATCAGTAAAAGTTATACTGTATTCTTCTTCAATTATTTATTCTTTTCTTAGTTTTGTCTGTAAACATAAAAATATATTTGTAAAACTGGAATAATAATAATAAAATAAACAAACAAATCTTAATCTGATAAGTATGTATTAAATACAGCTGTTGAAAAATGTGAAAAATGGAGACACTCAAGTAAAGTACCTCAGTGTTTACTAAAGTCCACAGTTGCAGTTACTGTCACACTTGCAACCTGAGACACACTGACCTTCCCGGTGGTTGAAGGTTAGTAGGACGTCCTGCTGCATTCAGGGGTGTGGCGGTGTGTTTACCGCTGACCAGCCTGTGCCAACCAAAACACACAACATGAGTACCAAGCGGTGTGTATTCAGTGTTTTATTAAACCATTCCATATACAAAACTTAACCCACATAAGTTACAATTTATACATACAAATGTAGATAAAGACGTGTAACATACGGCTAAAGCTGAATAAATAATCTTTAATATTCAAACAGCTTCTTTCAAATTTACATTCTGCTTATTTATTTGGGCTTAAATACATTTGAACACACAGGCACGGCCTCATCTATAGTGTTTGGAGAGTATCAGGAGAGTGTTTATCATGAATTAAAAAAAAAATCCCAAACTGTTCACTACTGCTAATTTTCACACACATCCCTTTTAACCCCAAAAACCTCGAAAGATGACTACAAACTTTAATTTTACTCTTCACAAGTGTGGTAGAGTTGAGTCAATGTGTCTGCTTAGAGCTTCACTAACAGACATTATTACTTCTTCCGGTAAAGAAGTACCACAACAATAAAATGATAGTGTCACAGGAAATCCAGGTACAAGTCAGTTTACCTGTAGTGGTGCACAGTACAAGTCTGCCAATAGTTAATAACTTGTTAGACTGTGCAGTCTGTAAATATTTGTACTCCAGCTTATTAGATTTGAAATGAAAACAATCACTAGCTCAGTAGTTCTCAACATTTTTGGCTTGTGATCCTTTAAAATTAAGATTATTCTAACTGTCTCATTTGAGGGATTTTTAGAAGTCTTAAAAAAGTCAGAGAAAATATATAAAATTATGTGTAACAGAAATGTTTTTCTCTCTCTTGTCTCTATGCTATGATTGTGACCCCTGAGGTTTTTCTTGGGACTCACACAGGATATGAACCACTATAATATGAGGTTAAAGCTTCAAGTGTCAACTTTAATTTGAGAGTATTTACATCCACATCAAATGCACCCAATAATGGATGTAAATACCTTAAAGCTCAAAGTTGCCGCTTAAACCAGATGCTGGAGTAGACGTCAACATCCAAATACTGATAGACTGCAGTGTAAATGCAGAACAACATGTGTATAATTAGACAGTACTAAGAATATCTCATACGCAAAGAAGTAAAAACAAAACAGATGCAACAGTCCTCTGTCGTAACATCAGCCTCACGGACGTAGAAGTAGTCTGGGATGTGGATAACAAAGCCAGACATCAGAGAAAGAGTGTGTGGTGTTATAATGACACAGCCCGGTAGGAGTCCATATCAGAAAAGCAGGTCGAGTCAACAAAAGGCTTCTTTACCTTCACCCTCTTTGGAATTTTTATAGTTTCAACCGAGTCTTTCAGCAGACGAGGAGGTTGAATGTTTTGGCACAAAAACAACAGTAACAGTGTCTCACCAGCAACGCAGAGAAATGTGTATGAAATTGACGACGGAGCATATTGGCAGCATAAATAACATGTTATGGTTATAAAGAGACGATCCAGTTCTTAACTGAGATCTTCTCACTTCATAAGGAACCAGATCTTCTCTAACACTGCATACAGACATAGAAACTCTTTACATGACTAGAGTTAAAACAATTCATTCAGAGTGCTGGACAGACGTTTTCTTAGTATGGCCTGTTTGTCTGCAGAGTGTGCTTCTGAGATCTACAGTACTCAGTTACACAAGTGTGTGTGTGTGTGTGTGTGTGTTGTAACACCATTTAATGGCTTCTGTACAGCTCAGGACTGTCCTTCCTGTCTCTGTGCTCCAATCACATGAGGGTTGAACTGAGAGATGATAATGGTGATGTCATCGCGGTACATGCGAGCCAGCTCCTCGGGCAGCGACAGCATTTTCGACAGCCTCTCGTGGTCGACCGTGCCAAACTCGTTGTTTCCCACCGCGTGGCGCATGAGGTGGGTTGCCGAGTTCTGGTCCTCGAAAGCTGAAGACACACGAGCCTTCCTCTCTTCTAGCAGCCCCTGCATCTGTCCCAGGGTGACCCTGTAGCCTCCAACTTTGAGGGGCTGACGCTGGTGCATCCCGGTTAAATACTCCCCCACGATACGAACCACTTCCTGTCTGTGGAGGGTCTCCCAGAGGCCGTCAGAGCCAATCACCTGCAGGGACAGACAGAGGGCTGTAACATCACATGAGCCAAGTTACTCACTGAGGTTGTCATGCCTACAGTGAGATCAGTAAATTTGATTTATTGCAAAATATTTTATATCCGATTTGGGAAATATTTCCACTGGAAACAGATTATGAAAAACTAAAACAACTAATGAACACAGCCTTTGTCTGCAAAGGTCAGAGAGTTCTCATTTCAAACCAACCAGAGAAATTTGAAAGTCAGCCATGGAGGCTAAATAATTCCTGTAAAGAAAGGCTGCTCTGTTTATTGTGATTTTGTTTTAAATAAACACCGCTTCATGGTACAAACACCAGCGTGAAAAACTCATTTATCAACCAAGTGTTTCATTTTGTAATTTGACCAGACGTCAGAAGTAATAAGCTTTGTCTTTAACCAGTAAACTTAATGTTTTTCACCTAAAAGTGAGAAGGCTAACCATCACTGTCTGATAAATCTCATTTTATTTATAAAAGGTGTCTTACTATCATTTTAGCATTTTATAGAGATTAGAAATATCTTAGCCTGGTTGCAGACCTGTGGTGTTGTACCAAGTGATGACAGTTTTCACCCTTTGGGGAAATAGTCGTCCACAATGGGGATCCTCTTTCTACAGAGCTACCTCGCTCCATCCACAAAAATAGTGACAGAAATATGTCGAACTTGAATGAGATCCTGCTGTATAGGACTGACAGAAACTAAGTCATAGTTTCTGTCAGTCCTATACAGCAGGATCTCATTCAAGTTTAATGTGGTATATACTGTAAATATCCTTTTGAAACAAAAAAAAACAAACAAACCATTAATTCTTTAAGTCTTTCTTTAAGTCTTTTTTATCAGACTAGTAATAACCGTGTTATGCATCACTTTGTATCTGACAAACACAAAGATTTGATGATGTTGTGCTTCTTCTCTCACCATGAAGCGATCCTGTGGCCGTAGTTTGTGGTACGTGATCTCAGGCTCAGCGGTCAGGTATGGTGGCGTGTGATAGTTTGGAGGGATAAACTTAGTGTGCTCGTTTTCATGGAGCTGATCAGGTCCAGACTCCAACACGCGCTTCTGCAGTTCAATACTCCACTTGAACTTGACATCCCCAAACGCACGGAACGGCATGAGGAGGCCAAGCAGCCGGTCCTGATAGAGAAGACGACAGAAAGAGGTTTTAATAAATGCTGTAACAAACAACCACACTGAGCAGATTAGTAAGAGTAGTACCTGTCGTATAACTGTCTTCCTCTCTGATGGAGGGTGTTCACCCCGTATCCGAGCCACCTCCTCATCATTCTGGGCGCTGTGGTCATTAGAGAGAGTGTGAGCGCTGAAAGAACCGTCCTCCTCCTGCACCCCCAACACTGCCCGAGCATCTCCTGCATTGGCTATATACCTTTAGGAACAGAAAGGAGAAGAAACAAGGCTGAGAAATATCCGTTTGACACAATGACAGGAATGTGCGTGCATGTATTTATTCTCCGTACAGGTCTGATCCATCAATGTGAGCCACGCAGGCCGTTGCTCCAGAAAATGCCACTCTCAGGACCCAGTAGTGCAGGAAAGCATTCGGGTCTCCAACCTAGACGGCAAAATAACACTGTCAGCCCCCAGACAGGATATGGTACATGGTTTAAATTACATGGAGAGGCAGTGACACCTGAGCTGCTCTTAAATCCATAAAAGTTTAAATTTGGATGCTCACATTTTTTTTGTACCTGCTACCACAGCACTCATGTCCTGCATGTCCTGACATCATTGACGCAGGGCAACATATTTTAAAGTGTTATCTTGAACTTGTGCCTGAACATCTAGCTATTTTAGAATTTGGGCTCACAGCACATACAGACAAACTTGAAATCTGATGCAATGTGTGTGCTACATAATGTCACACCTTAGGTAATGAATGCTGTTAAACAAATGGCAGCCTTGTGAACTTAATTTACATGGATTTTACTTTAGTGTTAGGTTCAAATGTACAATAGGTAAATGGAAATTCAAAATTTGGACATCCCTATTTTAAAATTAATTAAATATTTAGCAAATTCAGTCAAAGATACTCAGACTTTAACTTAAGAGTTGACTGCTGACCCACAGTGGTCTCATCCAAGGGGCTATTTGACTACGAAAATCTGCTGAATAAAACCAAACACCAAATCTGCAAACATGGACTGATACAGGAGCTCAGCAAACTTCAGTAGGGAGAACATCTGAGTTCCTCACTAACACAAGATGCTTTTAAAACAACCAGCAGCACATTAAGACAGTTCCCACCTGTGCTTCGAGGGAAATGTCATTGTCCAGCCTCTTAAAGGCATTCATCAGCGCCTCGCGAGTGTCAGGAACTTCGCCTGGGCTGAAAACAGAGAGAGCAATATGGGTGTAGCTGATAGAGAGGAAGCCAGAGGGCAAGAACAGAGACCGGCAACAGCACTATTGGCAAAACAACAGATGGGCCAGTGTTGGTGTGGGTGTGTTTCTACAAGGTACAGAAGAAGATAAAATAAGAAAGCAGGAAGTTCAGTTTGAAATGTTAGCAAAAGAATAACCGGACAGCAATTTACACCCTTTTGAAACAAGATTTACAGCCGAGAATTTTCTTCTATCTTATCTCCTATCTTGGTTTTGAGGTAAAAGGCGACAAGGTAACACATGTTGTTGTATCCTCACCTGGTGAGATCTATTAACTCCTGCCAGTATGTCCGGAGGCTGTTGAAGTAGAGAGTCTGAGCCTCCTTGCTGAAGTAGTCATTGGGGTGTTTGTGCCACTGCAGGATGGGACTGAGGGCTCTGCCGGCCTCCACCGCGGCCTCGAGCTCACACAGCGTGTCGTGTGGCAGCAGAGACACGGCGATGTAGTAAAACAACCTCTCACTCAGCGCCTGGCAGAGAGAGGAGGAGAGTTGAAAACGATTCCCAAGAAAAACGAATGACAATGCTAACGGGTGATGAAGAAAATACATCCTGACATATAGAAAACTTGAAGCCAAGTAGGGTCCGTCTGGGCCCAACCTGTAACCCCTACTGGGCTGGTCCCTTGATCAAGGTAATAACTGAGTAAACGTCTAGGAATCACCCCAACCCCATTGTTTAGGTCTTGAACCTTCCTCACATACCAAATGTGTATTCTTGCCCTTCTGTCTGCCTGGCTCCAACCTCTAAGCCTCATGTAAATGTTCCCTCTACCCTTTGTCACCTACCCCCCCCCCCTTTCCTTCTACCCTTTGTTGCCCAATCCCTTCACCTTCCTCCTTCCCTTACCTTCCTCACCTTTTGTTCCATCCCTATTTACATATTGTGTAACCATGGCTGTTTTCTAGTGTTTCTCTTCATTTGCTCTGGGCCAACTCATTGGCTCAGATACCCTCTGTGACCATCAGTTCACCAGTGTGCCGGCATGCTTCTTAATAAACACACACCACCACAGCAAACATCTCAACTGTACTTGATGATTTCTTCGACACGGGTAGAGCTTAAAAATGTTCCTATATAAACTACAAAAATATGGTCTTCTAATACTGATACTGTATATAACATAACCTGTGGTATATACCATTTCTAGTTTCTGTCCATATTGTAAATATTAGAGGCGCATTGGTTCTTACTGTACTGTACTGTATTTGCTTATTTTGTAACTGTTTGCATCTGATTTGATGCTAAACCCCATTTTGTTGTACTGGCACTTAAAGTGTGCAATGACAGTAAATTTGAATCTGATATAACTGAATGTAACTACTGACAGACAAGCAGTATACCAGATGTTTACAGCCTAAAATTTAATAAAGCTTGTTGCACTGCTACAGACGAATATTCAGATTACAGTTACAAATTACAACATATATTTATATTTTCTGTTTTTCACTTGACTAATTTGGATTAACCAAGTACTCTATACTCTGTCCCACAAATAAAGAAAATAATCACTTTTCCTTTCAATTTTGGAAACTTAGCATTGAGTAAATATTCCATATTTTAGAAATGACAAGTTATTTTCTTGTGAATTGATTTGAAATGTGTGAGTTATAACATCTCAGTTTGAAATATATAAATAGGTATGTTGCAGGACAAGCAAGACGTGATAACAGCTTTACCTGTGCACAGGCGCAGCCAGCATGACCATCATACACACCCAGCAGCATTCCTCGTGTCTGCAGGCATGTGGCTGCACTTCGACGGTCTTCTATGGGAGCGTTGGCTGGCAGCTGATTACTCTCAAAACCCATCACCGATGACACATTCTTCCCATCAAACTCTGGCACCTTGAACCACAGCATATAGAAATTGTGAGATGAAAACTTAAATGCAGAGATGGTGCCATGTGTTTTCTGTGTGCATGACTGAGCCCACAAACCTTGAAGCTGTACTCGTTGGCTTTCAGAATGGAGTTGACTTGCGGGGGTGTGAGGATGTAGCTGCGTAGAACTGAGGTTGTCTGGTAACTTCTTGAGTGTTGGTGGCCCTGCCACATACGAGAGGGCCGTCTTGAGGCAGGTCGGTGAGTGATGGGTGCGAGCTGGGACTGGTGGTGTTGGCATGGTAACAGACCGGAGGCCAAGACCTTGGTACGGGGCAAACCCCTGAGCAGCTGAGACGTCACAGGCATAGCTGAAGGTGCTCTGCAGGCACATACACAAACAGATAATGTGCAAACAAGCCTATTGAAGAGGCACACACGCAGAGCTCAGAGGAAAAGCAGCCTGGAAGCAACAGCTGGATGTGCTTTTATCAAGATGCATTTGTCTACAAATAACAGAGTGTTCTCTTTATGCACCATTAAGCAAACAATGTGAAAACAGAAAGATCATGTGATGAGGATTTAAAGGTGGGACAGGTTCATGGCAGAAAGGCCTTAAATTAGGACCTCATAACACCAAATACAGTTAGGGTGTCTAAATAATCTAACAACATCAACCCACCACAGTGACATTAAACCTCAACATTTGAATATTTATTTACCGTCAAATCATTTTTTAAACTCCAACTCTGCTGGCCACCGTTCACATATTTTTCATGTGAAGTCAGATTAAATCAGATCAATAAACAGGTTGTTGATTAACTGTTCTGGACAATCATTGGCAGCAATGGAAAATGTATTTCATCCCGTAAAATACACCACATTTGAGGCATCAGAGATCAGGGATTCAGAGCACGGTGCTGTATATGTGTGTGGAGACTATTTTAAATGTCACTGTTAGAATTCTGCATTTTTATGAGTTAGTTAGTTTAATTCGTGCTGCATGTTCAAGCTATTTACATACTGACCAGAAATATAACATATCACTCAGTTATTAGGTACACCTAGCTGAAACTAAACTATTCTGCAATGAATCCCATCTTTGTGAAAGTTAATAATTTGTTCAGTTTTGGTTAAAAACTTGGTCTTAGAGAAGCGATGAGTCAACTTTATGATCATGTGATGGTGCTGTTGCAATTATTTTGTCCATCCTATTTATATCAACAGAGTAGGCTAAACAGGAAAAAAAGCCTCTCTGTATTATGAAATCCAGTTCAGCACCACCATCTTCCAAAATGCTCATCAACACCTCTCTAAAACAGTTTCAACAAAACCTGAATATTAAACCTTCATGAGAGTGTGATTCATGGCATGACTCTTCTATAACACTACATTCATTTTAGCAGGATGTCCCTCATAAACAGGGATTTGTGAAATGCATGTATTAAAATCCCTCTGGTTTATCCATTTATCTTGCATGTACACTCTGCTCAAACATTCAGCTCAGTGTGTATTCAGTGTGAGGATGTCAAACCAACCTAGGAGATATTATTGTAACTCTGTATCGACAGGCTTCTGCGAAAAAGAATACAGCCACAGCAGCTGACTTCTGGTAGCTTCAGTACAGATCACTTTGCTCTTTAAGTTGAATCAACACTTCTCTGAAACAGTTTCAACAAAATCTGAATATTAAACTTCATGAGAGCGGGATTTGTGCATAACTCTTCTGTTAGATTATGTTAGTTTTAGCAGGAGGTGTATTTTTTAAATGCATCTAACAAAATCACTCAAATTTATTTATTTATCTTACATTCTGCATAAATATCAGTGTGCATGCTTGGAGATATTATGGTAACTCTATGTTGACACACTACAGCAGCTGACTTTTCGTAGGACAGATCACTTTTTAGTCCTAAAATCTTAAGAAAGTACGCCTGAACAGATAGTAGGGCAGATCACTAGCGTGCTGGCGTTTGGCTTGAGTTGTAACTCTTCTCCAACAGGTCAGCAGGGCTGCACGCCCCACTAAAAATAGCTTTGGCAAGAATCTCAGCACTGACATTTAAATCTTGAGAAATGTTATGTCAGGTCATGACACAGTGAACTGGATCCAGACTGACGTCTGTCCATGTAATCTGTCCTAAATGCTTAAGTTGAGTAAGTGCAGCTCCTCAGAGTTAAATCTCCTCCAGTCAGGTCTGGTTCCTGAGAGAGATGCAGCAGCTCAGGTGATGCCAGCTCAGATGAAAATCTACTGCCGCTAACGTTTCAGTGGAGGAATAATACGCTTTAAAACTGTGCATGAGTCAGACAGACCACAGATGGCCCGTCCCAGCTCTGAGCTTCACTAGAAAGTTGCCATGTTTGTTGACATCACTAGCCTCTTTCCTAGCTAGCATCAAACCAAGTCTACAACTACACCGTGAGCTAACCTCGGAGCAGTTACCGGGACATGCAACACAAATCACCAGTGTGAGAGCTAAACTGTGCCACCATATGACATTAACAGACTGCGTTAACGTTAGCTCTACTTGCTTCAGTCAATCATGCTAATGGTAGCTAGTGGTGTCTGGGTAACACCCATCAACTGCCGTCAAGCTGGAAAACGTCCGTTTGCATTCAACCTGACGGCTCCAGCAGTGTTACCCTCAACACTAAACAGTCATAAAGTGTCCACGCAGAGCAAAATTCAGACTCACCTCAACCGGTGGATGTGAAGAAGTTATTAAAGTTCATGGCTGAACACCCACCCCTCTGGTCTGTATCATCCTGGAGCAGCGCCGCACCGCTGAGTCAGCGCTGATTGGCCGAGCGCTGACAGCCGCGAAGACGTCACGTCAGCCCCTCACGCACGAAAAGGGGCCTCTTACAACCACAGAGGTGAGCCCCACCAGCAGACATTTGAAGAGATAATAATGTGACGATAACATACTGATAACCTGTGTCTGTAATCTGCAACACTGAAAGACATTTATAGATACTAATAAATCTAAATTTACATTTAGATTTTATTGTCTATTATTACCCACAAAAGGCAAGAGATAGATAGATAGATAGATAGATAGATAGATAGATAGATAGATGGATTGGATGTGAGCTATTGTCCATTATATTGCGCAGTTTATGGAGCATACTTCTCTCTACAACCAGCACCAGGGGATCCAGAGCACAGAGCCAGCCTTCTTAATGAGTTTGTTCAGTTGTTTAGTGTCACTGGCTCTGGCTCCATCTTGTGTCTTGTGAGCTGCTGTAACAAGTGAATTTCCCCAGTATGCGCTCAGTAAAGTTTGTCTTATGTTATTATAGTCCTTATTACTATTATTGTTGTTATTATTTATTATTACTTATTTAGTTCCATTGAGATTATTTTTTACTTACTTATTACTCACATTAATTCCATAATAACCATTATTATTTATCACTTATAACTCTCCTTTTACATTATTTATTGGCGATTCGACTCAAAATGAACTCTCCCCTGTCAAGATATATGTAATTCTCTATCACAATACCGATATATATCTTGGTATAAGAAACGCACCTGCGCAATTGTTACTGTGTAAAACAATCAGACAAGAATGTCTGTTTTGGCTAATCCATAAAACATGCAACACTGTTCATTATGGCCTAATACAGCCAGGAATGTTAAACAGATAACTTCTATATAATGGCAAAGCCTCTAATGGTTGACATATTTATAAAGTCTCTCAGGCACTTATAACTTCTTCTTTACATAAAAATGTTTCTTTATGACATCATATGAATTCCAATGGATTATTATCATCATACATTTGTGTTTTACTAAAATGACCTCAAAACAATACTGTCAAAACACATATCAAAATATTTTAATCAATAAAAACATCAAAATTCTTAAAAAAATTATAATATTTACATCATGAAACAGCAGTGAAAATACCGTGTAAAGAACGTACAAAAAATGAGCTGCAAAAGCTGTGAACGGTAAACGTCTGAGAGAAATGCCACTAACAACACTGACACTACTAATTACTTAACATATTTTCATATCAGAAATCGCTCATCCACCAGAGTCTTGTTGACGAGGTTCTTCCTTCCGAGAGTGTTACGAATCAAACGAAATATCTGCAACGAAAGAGACATTTTTTTTAATACGTGCCCTCATTAACACAGTGACAACAGGCAACACACTGTATACACACCAAATACTAACCATTTGCTGCACATATGTAAGGACAGCTGCGAGCACAAAGTTTTGAGATCCAAGGTCAACGACACAGAAGAACAAAGTGTCAAAGATCAGCAACGTGGCCTCATTTCCATAATACAGCACATCGCTGAAGGAGTGGGCCTCATCTGCAGTGAGAAAGGAAAAACGACATTATATACACACTGACATACTGTGCGTATATACACAAACAGAAATGTCCAGCCTATCTGGGTCATTACCGTTGTAAAAAATGCTTTTTTCACTGGGTTCAAGGAACTCCATCCCTATGACTCGCTCAAACATCAGCTTATCCTTCACTATATAGTCCATTTCAGGGTGGGCCTGTGGAATAAACGCAACATGAGAGTCTCGTCTGTACAAAACAACTCATATTCTTTACAATCTAACAAATACATGTACTATCATCAAACTCTGCTGGGTTCAGTGTACTAACATGGTCTATAATGGATCCCAGGAAGTGGTTCATGGTGTGGTAGGCTCTGGTGTTCTGCTCAAACAGGTTAGCTGAGCCTGCGTCCATCAGGCGTGATGGCCCACTCCTCTGCAGTAGACGAGACAAGCAACCATTGAACCGTTTAAATTGAAAATCATTTTTCTCTTTGTTAGATATTTTAGAGCTCAATTACAAACACAACAGAGCGAGCACACACCCTGCTGAGCGGCTCCCGTATCCTCTCGTGATGCGTACGCAGACGGTTGGTAAGAGACACCTGAAAGGTCTGGATCTCCGTGTTGGGTAGTAGACCTCTCTGACCACACAGGGACTCCTTAAGACAAACAGGAATAAATAAATAGGAGGTTATGTTAAATAAAGAATGTCATAAATATGCTACACAACACGTAGTCTGTTGGTGTACATACGCTCTCTCTCTTCAGATTGTTGTTCATTTCCTCCATGTTTGTATCTGCATGTCCATGAACTGAACGGCCATGGATGTAGTAGCCAAAACAACGGTGCGATAACAACAGCACAGAAATCTATGTGGAAGAAACACGGACAAAATCCTCTTACAGACAAACATTTCAGACAGATATGTTGAAAGAAATTAATGTGCACATTTCTACTTACGTTACTGATGGAGCAGAGATCTACAAACTGGCGGATTTTGTCCTCCACAAAATGCTCATGAAACACAGTGAAGAAAATAACCTGCAGGGATAAATAATTATATTTTTGAGGAGCTCTTTATATTCATACTACACATTTCCTTCATTCAGAAAGGCAGGAAGAGGTGTGAGGAAGGAGGGAAGTAGGAGATCAAACTGAATGATGGCTGTTTTACCTGCAGGAGTCCGATGCAGAGCCACAGGGAGGCTGCCAGTCCATAGCGCAGCATCAGGCTGTATGAAGGGGTGTACGCCTGTGAGGAACGCTCTAAAGTTGGCCAGGGGTCCCTCAGAGCAAGGTTAGAGAAACCCAGCACCTGAATGATACAGAGTGACATGTCAGCAATGATGACAGGGGACATAAAAGGTGCAAAAAAAAGAGTAGGTGTTGATGTGAGATGTACTTCGAGAAAGAAGAGCACAGCCATGATTTGAAAAGTTGGGCTGATCTTGCGGATGGTCTGGATCTCGTTCCATTCGTTGGCTACAAAGTAGGTCCTCCAGATGCTGACCGGAGCGGGGTCACGTTTCACCTCACCTGCTTAAACAGCAGGGAAAATGGTGAATGGATAAAACAGCTGGATAATAACTTTTTATAAAGACTGAAAGACTATGTTTATACCTTGCACAGTCCTACTAGCTTTGCTTCGTGGCCTCTCCCAGTCAATAAAGAATATATCAATTGACACTTGAATGATCAGCTTGTGGAGAAACTGGATAGCCTGGATATGAATACACACAACAATACTTTCAGTATTCCTAAAAGGAGCACATAATCCAACTTTCAAAAACAATTTTGAACTCTAACCTTGAGGGCGAAGGCACATCCAATGTATGTCACAAACTGCTCCTCCTGAGCAGGTAGTGGTAACACCACTGACACAAACTGTTGGGCCTAAACAGACCAGACAAGTAATTATAGAAAGGGGCCAATATTAATCACACCTAAATCTATGCATTCTTAAAGAATTGTTCAGGCAAAGAAAGTAGAGGAAAGGAAAAAAGACTTGCCTTTAATGTCTAAAGAGTGCAGAGAGGAAAAAGAAACAGTTAAAAGTTCATGCAAAAACAAGAGAAACAGACTTTGTTTTGGAAAAGAAATAAAGTTCAAATGGTTCAAAGAAAAAAGCTGCAGAGAGAAGATACTGGAGACCACTCAAGTATGAAAATAATCAGTCCCATAAAAGAAAGTCCCAAAGGAATTAGACTAACCTTGTAAAAGATGAGCCAGTAAAGTCCAGTTCCCACAGTGACGGCGAAGAAAACATTGGCCAGATCTCCGGCATAAAACAACAAAAACTTCAGCATAGTCTGAGGCAGATGGAGCGAGAGACTAACATTACTTCCACGCTTTACACCAATGTATGGATTAAAGTGAATATAATGACATGTTAAAGACACAGTACCTCCACATCAATGAGCGGAGAGGCGATTCTCCTCTTCCAGCTGACCGTCTTCAGCAGAGAGTAGAGCACAGCTACACCGCCCATCACACCTAGAGCGGTCTGTGCAGACACAAAAACATCAGAGCCACAGCTGATACTGTATCTCTGTGGGTTGTGATATCAACACTGAAAAGCACAATTATGCACATTCGACCATTTAACAATAAACATTTCATTCATTCTTCTACTTACATCAGTCTTTATGCGAGCCTCATTCTGATCCATCTCATACTCGACAGCAAACGTCGTCTAGAAACAGATAAATGAGTTCAGCAAGTACGCCAACAAAAGCTTGTTTCTGTCTTTTCAACAGAAAGTCTGCTGATAAAAACAACCTGCAGTGTCATTATGTGAGCTAAACGTGTGTGATGATTACATTTGTATCTCTGTAAGAACCCTTTTCAGTTTTAAACCATCATAATGATTCGTATTTTTCACTACATCAAAGGATTATTTTGAGATTAGGACTTGATATCAAGATCAATGTTAGAATTAGTTTTAGGATAGGGTAAGTGTTGGGGTTAGACATTAAGTTGTAATGAGGTCATTGAGTGTACTAAATAGACAAATGTGTGTGTGTGTGTGTGTGTGTGTGTGTGTGTGCCCTACTCACAGACACAGTTTGTGTGTTTATATCCGTGATGGGAACGTCTCTGTAGGTCACAGTCATCAGAGGGGGATATACTTGTCCTTCCTGGGTGCGGGGAACTAGCTGAAATCTACCAAACACACACACATCTGATCAAAAACATCACTACTTCTCAAAGCAGTCTGTGGTGGCAAACAGAAAAACCTATTGCATTTCATTTGGGTGTGATGAAGAGCAATTAAATACTCACTTATACTTATTTCAAAGGATTATTTATGGCTTAAAACAAGAAATTGGTTACATGAGACACAGAGGGAAGCCTAATCCTTCTCCAGGCTTTGATTCTTATATTCCCACAGTTTCAAAACAGTTGCTGTTAGGTTATATTTCATCATGCATAAACTTCAATATGTGTATTAGTATTTTTAATTCCCATAGCAAGTTATAAAAGAAAGCTGTCACTTTCTTTTTTATGTGCACATTGAGGTGGAACCCACCTTATTTTGACACTGGTGGCAACACGGATGACTTTAGGCTGGGAACTCATGCTCTTCTCTCTTCCACTCAGCGTGTCGACAAGAAAAATACGTCGAGACAGGTACCAGTTCTTCATGTTCTCTGTACAAAGACAAAAGTATATTAAAACAATGTACACATACACACACACGGAGAGACACAAACACACAGAAAAAAATAGAATCCTACCTTGGTTGATGAACCGTCCATTGTATTGCTGGTTATAGATTAGTGTAGGCAGAGGGAGAAGTTTTCTGTTCTCTCCGCCACCAAGATCCATGAACACATCATAGAACAACGGCTCAGGATGCGTACCCAACAGTTCTGCTACTGAGAGATCACACTACACACACAGACACAAACACATAGCTTATAATACAACTGGGCATTGCAGGAGAGTTTGTGCACCGTCTCCAAGCTAAATGAAAGAAGAAACACTCACACTCTGTTGGTAAGCGGTCCCAAAGCTAAAGGCTGCTGCCTGTTTGGTGGCTGTTTCTGGACAAAGCTAAAAGAGAGGAAGAGAATACGTGGTGTGGAGTATTTGACAGCTTAAGGTGGGAAACAATGATTGGGATCTGGCCCTATCACCAACCTATGCCTATGTCTAAACCAAGCAGCTTCATATACATTTTATAATGAGTTACAATGCTCCTGTATATTCAGACAAATATCCAAATAATTTGACACCTTACCTGGAGACTACGTCCTGCTTCTTGTTCCCATCTGAGGAACTCCCCTCTGACATTATAGACAGCAGCAAGCAGCTTAATGTCAGTGTTCTGTCAGAGACACAAACAGAAAGAACATTTTTGGTACAATTTCAGGTTTATTGTTCAATTTGTAGTATTATTCTTCATTGTGATAACTTGAAGATGGTAGTTGGTAGTTTATTACTTACCTTGTTTCTTCCTCTGAAACTGAAGCTAATAGGAACAGGATCGGTCTGAAGCACTCGGCTGGCTAAACCTGGCTCGTCCCCATAGTAAAGCCATGGCAGATTAACTCTCCTGGAGACAGAGTAACCAAAGTTCTTACTGTCCATTCGCTACAAACACAGCAAATATTTATATGTCCTGATAATGTTGATTACCAGTAGGAAATGTCTTGAGTTGAGCTCAGAGCAGCTCTAGATCTGAAGATGGTGTTAAAGAGTCCGCATGCATCGGTGGAGATGCCGCTAAAGGAGTGCATGTTCATCACACACATGTTCCCGAGAGCCTGACACGCCGTCAGGTTGGAGAAGACCTGTAACCGCACAACTTGTTTATGCACAACAGCTGAAACACACACTTTCAGCTGTCACTATGAGCTACTAATTTTAGTGCACAGCCCATAACGTTTATTAAAAAGTTGTTATGTTGAACACTTTGTGCATACTTACTGTACATGTGCGTATTTATCAGATGCATTTTGGCATTACAATGGTTAATGCTGAATGTCTATGTCAAATACTAACAGCTATCACAATTACAAATATGACATCCTAAAATCCCAGATATCCTCTTGTGTCAGAATGAACATCTCTTGTGAACTGGCTTTTTGTGATGTTAGATAAAGAAAACTTGAATTACAAGGCAGGCAGCTGACGATGAGTACAGGTTTTTGACGAACCAGGCAGACTGGATGCTGAACTTCTGCAAAGGGGACAGAATAATAATAATAAACAATCAATCATAAAACCTAAAAATAAACATAAATACACTGAGTAAGGGGGAGACAAGACTCACCAACTGTGCATAGTTGACACTGGGATTCACATTGGTGGAGAGGCTGCCTGGAGGAAAACATAATCCTCCTGCCTAAAGAGATCACACACAGCCATTGATGATACATAGACTGATACATTTTATGAGTCTATTACAGAATGGTGTGTGTTTGATGCAGAAGACGGTGAGCAGAACTCACCTGGATATTAGGAGGGTTACACACACAGGAGGAGTTAATAAAGGTAGCCTGACATCTTTCACACCTGAAAGACAAATTTTGGAAACTGTTACAGCCCTCACATAATGTAAAAAGAAAACCTGGAATCAAGTCAACCTTTTTTCACACTCTGACAGCACTATATCAGCGGTGCTAAGAGACAGTGAGCAGGCATCAGCCATTTAACAGAACAAAAAGAGTGTCTGTCCTGGGCTAGTGTTGTTGAGAGGCACAGAGGGATAAAGACAAAATGAGAGGTGGAACAACTATAAGCCGGTACTCAAAATAATGTACCAGAGGGGTGGAAACATATAGTACTAACAGACAAATTATCTGTTACAGGAACTTGTAACAATGCTCTCATATTCTCTCGACAACTTTTGACCTTCAATCAGTAACTAAGGATTCTGTAACTTCCTTATCAAACTGTGGGTTTGCTGTACAGGGGTCCTTATCTATTAGATAACACACACACTTTGACTTGAATTAATGATACCCTAAAGGGGTTGTTTAGTTTTGTCAAAGAGTCTTTATAGGTGTGTAGGATTTAGTGGCATCTAGCGGTGAATCTGCAGACAACAATTCTTAATTTCTAGTGAATATGGACTAATATAACATAGCATAGTTATGAATATTATATTCAGTTTCTTCATATCTTACACAGTGGACATTTTACACAATTACTGATGTTTGTTTTTTAAATATTTACAGTAAAGGGACTTCTACATTAGCAGAAATCAATTGTTGCTCAACATTTTAGAATCCTGCTATGCTGCAGATCAAATTACCTGTGAAACAGTGATTTAATATAGAGTTTTTAAAGTTGGGGCAAGAAAGCTATCCTGCATTTAAGCTTCCAAGCCACTACAATTTACATAATGCAAATAGACAGCGTCTTGTATTAGACCCTTCCTGCCTAGTGTCTTTCAAACTCCACTGCTCTGCCCTCTGGTTGTGTCCAGATTGCATAAGGTAAAAGGTACAACCTCAGATGCCTCGGTCAGCTTCCTAAGTGTGATGAAATGGTTGGATGTATCAGTGTTTGTATGGTATTGATACGTACCTGTCTACACTGCTGTTTGGTACAGACAAACCAGGGGTGTTTCCATTACAAGTTACACACTTGGCCTCTTCCAAAAGGTTTCCATCGACATCTCTCTCCACTGGAAAAAAGAGCAACAGCAAACAGCAAATATTCAGCCATTCATTCATAAAATACACAGTTATCTACATGCTTTTGCCTCATGGTGTGCAAATTTAGTGATGGGAATCAAGAACCGGTTCCAAATTGTCTAATACATTGGAGTCAAACTCCTCTGGGCTTATCAATTCCTTTTATCAACACGGGCATATTGACAGTCGCAAAACAGTTACGTTGTGTCTACACTGCTGGAAAATCGCAACAAGGAGTCTGTGCTACAGATGATCGGTGACTCGGGGTGTCGATTAGCTCAGTTGGTAGAGCATCCGCCCCATGTATGAAACCTTGCCGCAGCGGCCCAGGGTTCGAATCCGACCTGCGGCCCTTTGCTGCATGTCATTCCCCATCTCTCTTTCCCCACATTCCTGTCACTCTTCAGCTGTCTCTATCAAAAATAAAGCTTGAAAAAAGCCAAAAAAAATATCTTTAAAAAAAAAAAAAAAAAAAATGCATTGGTGACTCACCCAGGATATTGCCTGGTGGGCACTGGCACTGCCCCTCATCAGTGAGACTGCCCGGACATCGAATACAGCCAAACCCACCTTTAGTTACTGCCTGTAAAGAAAAACAACTTGTTAGGAAAGCATTATTACAACTGCTAATACAAACTGTGCAGGGGGTGTGAGATGCATTATCTACAGTATAAAGTGAGATGAACAGCAAATAAAGACATTAAAGGTAAATAGCACATACAGGCTTGTCAGTTGGACATTGCTGGCAAGTAATGGACGCCTTATCAGTTGTGAGAGTCCGGTACCCAGTTTTGCAAATGCAGCTCAGACCTGCAAAAAGAAGGAAAGCAGTGCAGAGTTAGTGGGAACAGAGCATGTTATGTCTCATAGACTGTGAATGATAGGACAGCTCCTAAGGCACAGAAAGCAACTATTTTTGGTGATCAATTAACAGTGCAGAAATTTTTCCAGCAAAACATTCCTCAGTTCCAGCTTCTTAATTATGAGAATTTGGTTTTGAACTGTTAGTTGGACAAAAAAAGAAATTTAATCACTTTTTCACCATTTTCTGAAATGTTATAGACCAAAAAAAAAAAAATCAGTATGAAGACTTTGGGTTGATTAAAGCATAATGGTAGGACACAGTTTATTACTTTAACTGCTTTATATATAATTTTACAGATGTTTGGCATATCATGATACATATTGATATAGATAGGTATTATTAACATTGTGTTGTGGAAGTTTCCTATCTCATTGGTGAGGAATTCTCTTTGTATCTTTATTGTACAAGAAAACCCTGTCACTGTCTGACGTCTTAACATGACTACAGTCACATAATGAAGTTTTAACAGTGAAGAGACAGTTCCCCCACCCAGAGTCTCAGCTCCCGGGTTCCATCCAGTCTTCCCGATACCGGTCAACCTCCATCCACCAACGACCCTGTTCTCTCCTCCCTCCAACCTTCATCCCCTCATCCCTTCATACCTTCGACCCCCAGTGCTTCATACCTTCCACCCTCATCCCTTCGACCCTCATCCCTTCATACCTTCGACCCTCCATCCCTTCATACCTTCCACCCTCACCGCTTCATACCTTCGACCCTCCATCCCTTCATACCTTCCACCCTCCATCCCTTCATACCTTCCACCCTCACCGCTTCATACCTTCGACCCTCCATCCCTTCATACCTTCCACCCTCACCGCTTCATACCTTCGACCCTCCATCCCTTCATACCTTCGATCCCCAGCATTTCATACCTTCCACCCTCACCGCTTCATACCTTCGACCCTCAGCACTTCATACCTTCGACCCCTCACCGCTTCATACCTTCGACCCTCACCGCTTCATACCTTCGACCCTCCATCCCTTCATACCTTCGACCCTCACCGCTTCATACCTTCGACCCTCCATCCCTTCATACCTTTGACCCTCACCGCTTCATACCTCCGACCCTCCATCCCTTCATCCCTCATCCCCCCCTCCCTTCTTCTCTCCTACAAGTCATCATAAGATAAGATAAGAGTCTTTATTGTCATTATACGGTAGTAGAGGCATCCTTTCCATCACTTGCAATAAACCCATCTAAACTTAAATCTATATTGGCGTGGTCCTTGTTAGTGAAACAGCATACATAGGATACATAAATCAGAACACAAGATTATATTGGTAGGTATAATGTTGAATGGAAGCGTAGTGTAATGATGAGTACATAGATGTTTCCTACATGTTGATCCAAAGAGCTCCCTCTGTCCTGGTTTAAGGTGGATTTTTCCCCTTTAACTAACAGTCACATTAGTTAGCTCGGTTCTCAACTTATTTTCAAAGTATCTTAAGTAGCCATATTCACCCAGTTAACGGTTTCCTAGCTGCTTTCTTTGCGTCGGTACGCGTCTAAACACCACTTAAAGTTAATTTGTTTTAAAGTTAGACTAACACAGAGTTTACTGTTGTCAGAGTAGCCTCGGTGAATCAGTTCTTGAGATGCTGAATGAGGTTAACCGACCTGTTGTGCTCCGTCGCTGATTTGGACCGCACTTCACACACGACAGACTCGAGATATCGAAGAATTCTTCCGCACTACAATCTGAAGGAGCCTTATAAGGGACGACAAACTGCTGGCAATCAAGTAGATCTATGTAAATTAAAAGATATAATGTCAGAGGCACTCTGTATCTAGGAGCTACATACGGTAGCGTCCCCGTCGCCATGGTAAACAACGGTCTTCCTTCTTACCCACAATCCTATTCACCTTGCGTGATGACGTTACAACCGAATTTATGTGTGCGTCACAAAAAAAGACGTTAAAATTGTTGGTTAAATGCAAATATCAGTCGATTTAATTTAAATCTCATTATAAATATCCAAACAATCAAAACTTTACAACAACGAAATATGAGTTCATGGATATGTGTAACTTTATATGCTATTTAGTTGGAAAAAATATAAATTAATATTTAGGAAAGGCCTAGATCCATTTCACTGTGCATATGGTCGAAGGCCAACTGGATAACCTTTTCAAGACACCATGGAAGCTTATTTCAGTATTATGTTAGGAATGACAAATACAAATACAATCACAGTAAATCAAACTTAGAAGACACTAATTACTTATTTCCTTTAAAAGTCAAAATTCATGCCATCATTCTGACTTTGTCAACATTTTGACTGGAATATCACTTAGTCCACTAATTTTTTTAGGATACCAGGAACTAAATAAATGTCCTGTGTTATAAATAGTCACACATAAGAGTACTCTTACATATTTATCTTACCTTAAATGGTAAAAAATAGTATTTCAACATTGTCTCTTAACTTCTGCTGGTGCCTTCAGGGAGTAAGGAGTATCATGAAACTGATATTAGCCACAGAAAAGGTGCAGATTTAGCAATAAATACTGACCCATAGACGAGTGAGACAGCTACATAATTATGCATTTTGAGTGAAAATGATGAAAAATTGGACAACTGTGGCATACCTTTGCCATCCAAGAAAAAAAAAAGTGCACTACTGAATGACATGGTTCAGAGGGGATTTAAAAGTAGGTATGTCCAATGCCCACTGAAAAATAAGTAGTTATTGTGGTACACAAGTAAGACAGAATCAATATATGTGTGATAATTAAACTTTAATATCTTTAATGACTTTAATATGCGTGATGGTTAAATTTTTTAAACTTTTTTTAAAATAAATGCAATATGTAGGGATCAGACTGGTTTAATGTGATAAAGAAGAGTGGAAAAAGTAATATGCCTGGACATGCCCAGGCATGCCCAGACAGGGGCTGTTAAATTTGAAAGAGGATACTAAACTTATATAATATGTTGTAATACTGCCAGGTTCCCTATGAAATGATTGGACACCATTAGAATTATGTCATGATGTGTTTTCTGGATGGGTGTTAACTATGATGTAATCAGTCTGTAAAGCTATAAAAAAGGATGTTCTGTGCATAGAAGTCAGTTGCCTTCAGGCACATACCTCAGGTTAAAAGGAATAAAACTCTACCTTATTCAGCTCAAAAAGTGCTGCAGAAGTCGGGACTTGTGGCACAGGAGGATCCAGACTTCTGATCTACAATACCATTCTACCAATTTATCACAAATGTGCATGCTGGAGCAGAGTATGTATCTCTATCTACCAAAGATAAGCTTCATGGGTGTGGTTTAAACGGAAATTGAAATCAAGCAGATATATCAGACCACTGTTACTGGCCCTTCTGGAAAGTAAGGTCGCTTTCAGACAGAACTGAAAGTACCTCACTCAGTGTTTGGACCATAAGCAAGAGAGCTTGACTGGGAAGAAGAGAGAAGTGAAGAAGATATATATATATATATATATATGTATATTGTGTGGTAAGTGTTAGATAAAATGCATGACTTTGAAAATTAATTTAAAAATTAAATTCACATATAATTACAAAACAATACAAATCATGTTAGTTAATCAAAATATCTATATCTAACCTTATTGAAGAAGAAAATATTTTACTGTAAGTGTAATCTGAATATTCTGTGGATGAGTCATAAGGGACTTTTGGCAGGAAATGTGAGTGTCAGTCATCTGTCATTCACTTCCTGGTGACACAAGGCACTGTTATGTGCAATACTGCACATCCTCGAGAGTGAGAGAACCACAAACGTAATGAGATTGAGTAAGTAAGATTTAAAAATTTTTAACTTTTCGATCTGATGAGATAGTGTTTAATTTAAGCATAGGGATATAACTGAAGCGCTGAATCAAAGTAAAACAAATAAAGCAAGACTTTTTCTATTTTAAACATCTTGTTTTAAACATCGGATGTTGGGGTGCCGGAAGAAAGAATCTGTGAAGAGAAAATAAACTGACTCACTGAGTTAAATGCTTTGGGTCATTTTACCATCCTTTTCTGGATGAAGATTGTGCTTTTTTTCAAGTCTTTGTTGGCTGAAGATATTTGCCTTTTTATGGTGAAAGAGTTTGATCCCTGGTGGAAGATTTATTTATTTTCTTCTCTGAAGGTTGTGTGACAGACAGACAGATAGATAGATAGATAGATAGATAGATAGATAGATAGATAGATAGATAGATAGTTGTTCACACTCCAGTCCGGTAGGTGGCGGTAATACGCCGTAAACACAATTCATAGCCAATGAACGTGAAAGGAGGGAAAAAATCCCTTTCTGGAGCTAAACGGGGAGGAATGGGGCCGGACGCATGCAATCACGACTAACTTTGGACAAAGCAGCTCATAAAACCCCCGTTAACAATAATTTTTTGTACTCAGCAATGGTTGTAAGTATATGCATGTATTTCATGGTGACTGAAAACTTGTTTCTCATCTCCTCTTTTCCCCATTGTTGCTCTTTTATGACGCACGTGTTTTCTGGCTGGATATCTCGTGATAATACTTGCAGCATGCAACTGTTGAATATTTGTGTGTTTTTCACGATGTTTGTCTTAATTTTTCAGTTGCCACCCGACCTGTTATGAAAGATGACCATAATCCTGCGATTGCAAGGCCTTGATGTGAAGGCAGGTACTGAAGATATCAGGGCATTCTTCAAATGCTTTCACATACCCGATGGTGGAGTGTACATAGTGGGAGGAAGTCTCAGAGAGGCTTTTATTGCATTCACCGCTGAAAAAGATGCCCAGCTCGCCATGCGGTTCACTGGCACATTTCTCAAAGGGTCTAAGGTAACTTTGCACATAAGCAACATGGAAGAGCTGGAGCACAAATTGAAGACTTTGTTAAAGAGGAAGAAACCCTCCCCCACAAAGCTCATTATCAAGAGACCTCAGACATCTCCAGATGCAAATCAGCCTCCTTTGAAATCACGGACTCCCAAAACTGAAAGTCTACCACCTACTACTGCACGGACCTGTGATCCCAATACTCCCAACACAAATCATCCACAGCCTGATTATCCTGAAACTTCAAGTCTACAAACTTCAAATGCAATTGATTCCAATACCGCCTTTCTTCTTGGAATTTGTACTGTTCTTCATGGTCTCCAGTCATCTCATCAAGGAGGAAACAATGAGGCAGTGCCCATATTTGATATCCCTAAGACTGAAAGCACAGTTGTGTCTAACGATGTGAGGACACCTGAGCAAACTCAGAACTCAAAGCCAGGCTATGTCAGGCTCTTTGGTCTGCCAGCGTCAACCACAAAAGAAGACATCTGCCGTTTTTTCAGTCGGTTGATGGTGCAGGAAGCCATAGTGAATGTCAAGCTTGGACTTCGACATGGCTGCCTTGTGAAGTTTGCAAGTGTGCAGGATGCACATGATGCTCTTCTCTTCAACCAGCAGTCACTGGGCTCCATCTGTGTGGAAGTACGTGGAGCAACTGAGAAGATGTGGACCAGTGCACTGCAAGAATGTGAAAATGGTTTGGATGTTGGGGTGAAACCTAAACATAGCCCTCTTCAGGAAACCGCAAACCACACACAATCACACACCTCTGCACTGCGGCTCAAGAGGCAATCTGTCAACCAGCTGCCATTTAAAGCACCAAAAAAGTCAAGACTGGACAGTGACCCAGCTAATACATCATCACCAACTATGGAGTACATTGTCATGGTCAATAATCTACCCAAAACTATGACAAAGACTGAAATAAAAGAATTGTTTGGATGCCGAAACATGGCACACAAAAACGTATTGCATTTGCTTGACAAGGAAAGCAACAGAACAGACACAGCTTTTCTTATTTTTAACCGCACTGAGGATTATGACTATGCAATGAATCTCACTGGCTGCCATGTGGGCTCTAGTACCATTGAGGTATCATCAATCACTAGGATGAAGATGAGGGACATGATGGCGAAAACCCGTCCCAGAAATCACGAACCACTCACAAAGAAGAAAATGAATCGTAAAAGGAAATCCCATCCAGTTGAGATACCGGAAGAAGCACCAGGCAAGAACCTGGACCCTGCTGGAGCGGCTCAGACGTGCCTGTTTGTGAGGAACATGCCCGGAAATGTACAGAAAAGTCAAATAAAAAGCTTTTTCTCCAACTTCAGACTTGAACAGGATAATATCAGCTTACTGCTTGACACAGATGGCAAAGGTATTGGGGAGGCCGTGATTCAGTTTAAATCACAGAAGCTTTCTGCGGTGGCTCAAGGGCTCCATGGTCGGGACTTCCTAGGGACGAAAGTGCTTCTTACTTGCATAACTGAGAAGCAGAGGGAGGAAATCTTGGCAAGAAATTTGAAGAAGTGAAACATTATTGCTTCAACTAAGACAGATTTTGAGATCTTTTTTTCCCCCCACCAAGCTTGTCTTCCAGCTGTAGTTCTGCTTGAGTACATCAACTTACTCTGTGTTTACTTGGTACTAAATGTTTTCATCTTGCTCAGTATAAATTCTTCACTTTACACCTGTGAACGTTCTGTAAATAAAATAAATGTTTTTATGCCATTTTATGGTCCATTCATTAACCCAAGAGAACTTTCCATTGAAAAGTCCCAGTGATGACTACACAGCTATGTCTCATATGTTGGAACAGGACCCACTTTGCTGCTACAGAAATCTGTTATAATGGGAAGAAATCAACTTCAAGGACACAGCCAGGAGGAAATGTTTTTATAATGTTACTTTGGGATGCGTCGATATTTGATGAGTCCACTGTAACCTGGCTTCTGGGACTACATTCAGAACCTATGGAAGCATCCCCCGATGTCTCTGCAGTACAGGAGCTGAAAAACTCAGACACGTGTTGTTTTCTCCATTACTTTTAATAATAATTGGACCAATGGGGAACCATGGGAAAAAAAAACAGTGGTCATACACTTACGATCAGCTGAAGGTGATAAAAACATGCACATAATTTTATGTAAAGCTTAAGTCAAATCTTCTAGAGAAGTCAAAGATTTTTAAAAAAGACTTCTAGGTAGCAACAGAAACAAAATGTACCTAAAAGCATAAAAATGTACACAAGATCAAGTTATCAACTCCTGGACAGTTGTATAACCAATGCACACATGAGCCAGAGGGATGAGAAGATCAAGGTGTCGCATCTGATGGTCATTTGTAAAACCTGGGTGGACCATCAGAGTACCTGGATGGACCTGCAGAGACAACACGGACAATAAAAGGGCAGCCCAACTTCCATGTTCCTTCAAATATATTGGCGTCTTCCCGTCAACAAATACCATTATGTGACTTTCTACAGCTGAGTCACAGAAGCATCATATGGAACGGTTGAGAGGAAACTTACCCGAGAAGTTACTTGAGTATCGGTCGCTACTGCTTGGCAATCTGGAGGGTGTAGAGGAGAAGTTCGTGGAGCTCATTGACAAGCTGTTCAGACTAGAACCCTGATGAACAAATGGAGAAGATGGATCATTAAGGAAGAAATGATGCACATGTTTCCACATACACTTTATTCAGAACAGAACAAAGCAGATAGTTAAAATTGTCAGACTCACAGCAACTCATACTATATATAAAATATTAAGTAAGTAGGCTAGATGAGATCTCATGATTTATCTTTAACATTTGGTTTCAAATTACAGATATGAGAACAGGACTGTTTGCTCCATACCGTGGATACGCTCCTCAGTCTGTACTCCATCAGCACATCTGTTAGTTTCTGTGTCACCTTCAGCACCAGCTGTGCATCATTCTCACTTTCTATCCGGAAAGAATCCTAAAAATACATTAAGAGAAGTTACTATGTGATACAAAATAACGCTGTCACTTAATGATGGGGAGGAACCTGTTATGAGAAATTAGACACGTACCAGGTAAGTGAGTAGTGTATTGGGAAGGCTGTTACTTTCTGGAGCTGCTCCCATCAAGCCTGGCCTCTCCATTGACTTGTCCATTGGTCTATCCATTAAGCTATTCCCCATTTGGCTGCCCTGGTACTCATCAGAATACATTCTGCTGGGGCTCTCCTCCATCAGTCCACTCCTCCCATAGCCATCTCTACCACCACCTGGTCCAAAATTATCTCCACCTGGGCGACCCATGCCATCCCCAAAAGGTCTTCGATCCATACCGTCAGGGAAAGGTCTTTGATCCATACCGTCTGGGAAAGGTCTTTGATCCATACCACGGTCATGGAAATCCTGACTGTTTGAGTAGCCTCCAAAGCCAGGCTCCCCATACTCTCTGTCTGGATAGTCAGAGCGAGGACCGCCCTGAGGAGGAAACTCCCCTGGAAACCTCGGGTCAGAGAACCTGGGACCTGTGAGCAAGTCATGTTCATTGGCTTTAAATACACATGCAGTATAGAAAAGAAAACGGTCATATATGCACGCTATTACAGATTATGCTTCAATATAAAACATGACTCACCGAACGGTGGTCCCTTTAGTCCCATCCCTGGTGGTGGTGGTGGAGGCATAACTTTAGGAGCAGCAGAACCTGTGAGAGAAGGAAGTACATGAGTGACAAACAACTCAAATAACAACCAACAGGAAAACCTTTATTAATTAACTACTTGAATAACAGAGCAACTTACGGAGTCCTTTGAAAGCAGGTACTTCACAGGGCTCCTTCAGTATCACCTAAAAATCAGAACAGCAACCGTAAAATGTCTAATTTGCATTCAGGATGTATGAAATAAGTTCCAATGTAAACTTAAGACTTTAAAAATATTTTTTAATTCAAAATTTTTAGGAAGAATATGTTCTGACTGATATTACCACTGCTTTAAAGCAACCAACATTTTTTTCTGGCTATTTTTTGCTACAATGCAAGTCAAACTTACAAATGCTAACAAACACACATTCCTGTGTGGAGATCTAATGAAGATCAAAATCTTTTTTGACCCAGGAACATAAAAAGGAAATATTTCTGCCACTGCTGCAGTGATAAGAGCACGACACTCACCTTGAGTTGTCCCCTCCCTTCGGTCTTCTCCACCTCAGCTGCAACTTCTTTAATTGTCTTCCTTACAGCAGGGTCTCTGATGGCCTCCTCCTCTTCATGGGTGACCTTGTCAGGGTGGACCTTTTTCTGTGCACAAGGTAGAGATTTATATAAATATTACAAATAACTTTCCAATATCATGCCTTTTAGGCAGACTAAGAAAGAAACTATACTCACCAAGTATCTGAAGCTGTGTTTCCAGCCTTTTACGTGGGCAAGCATATCATGCTGTAAGCGGGAGACAGCACAGAGTTTGCACTGGTAGTGTGGTGGGACAGATTTACTAGGGCTGCGGTATTCCCACACATACTGAAGACCTGTAGACACACGAGGATCATTGGTTACAGTATGCATTTCTATATAAAGAGCGAAGGAGGTTCAGTAGATGTATGCCGGAAATAGCCCTCCTGCTTACCAATTATACACTCTGTGACTGCTTTCAACTGTTTGCTGAGACAGGGCAGGGTCTGGATAGATGTCCCTTTAGTGAACACTGGGAAAACAACAGTGGTTAGCACCAAGCAAAAGCTTTAAGCTTCATAAAAGGTCCACAAGTAAAAAAGCTACCTGCAGTGTCTGATGGCCAATGAATTTTGTTCTGTCTATATTAACTAAAGAACCCTAAGAAACCCAAACTCCTCATGTGTGCTTTTGAAGCCTGAGGGAAGATCATGAACAGCAGTTCTTGGCTCACCCCCATTTAGGCCCGAACTGGGCTGCAGAACACCAGCTCCTACAATCCATTGCTTCTCACTGTGCCCAACCACAGAGGTACCACACTTCCGTGTTGCACTAATGAAGCAATCCAACTGCCAATGCATGATAAAATCCATGTATAGTTGTAAAATACTCTGGTAAGCAGGTGAGGTTTACTCAGATTAAGAAATATTGTAATACAACAAGTTATCACTGAAGCCAGTGTAGCACTGGCAACTGAATATAAAACAAATACTGCGTAGAGCAGTGTTAAAAAAATATTTTATGGAGGAAAAAAAACCACCATCACAGCACAAAAAGTGCATTACAACTTCATCAGAAACCATCGCAGATGCATGGTTTTATCACTGTAGGTCCCGTTGTTTTGAGACCATGTGGAGGTGTCGCTAAGGACTAATGGAGCTTATTGGTGCTGGTCTTCAATGTAGCAACATCTTAGGAGAATGGGTTGACATTTCTAAAATTGTTCAGCATATTTTTAAACATCAAAAATGTTGAAATTTTGATTTTCTAGGAAACTTGTTGCAAGATACTGGAACATGTTTTGCAAGATTATTTCTGCAGTGGAACCATATATGGCACCACAGCAGCCCCCCATCTCTGAGAGTGTGAATCTCAACTCAAAGAGTGGTGAACACGCCACCAATGACATGAAGCAGGGAAATCAAGATCTCAAGCTTCAACTCTCAGCACTGGCAGTGGCACCGTGTATAATGGACTTACCTATATCAGCAGAATGCTGCAGCTGCTTTCTCTGTCAATGGAGGGAATATACCCACATGAAGGAGAGAGACACATACAGGCATTAGTGACAGAATGACACTTAGCAGAGGACTGAACCCCTCGTCCATGTCCGCCACATTAAATATGCCATAGAGCATTTCCTTATTCTCCATGACCTCCTGCGTCAAGCAGCGACAGTCATAGAGTGGATAAACGTAATCTGATGATTAGTCTAAATTCTCATTAAATGAGAATGTAGAACAGCAATACTTCATTATTTGTTTAGAACAAAAGACACATAATTGATACACTGAATGAAAGCTAAAAAACAAAAGTTCTTTTTGCAAACATGTATACAGTGACCACATTCATGAGAACACTGAGGTCAAGACCTCAGTGTTTTCCGGGAAATTAAACTGAGACGTTGCCAGTCTTTGCTCTTCTACCACCGTGTATTTGGTATGTTTGAGAGCCCTCAATCGAAGTTTGACAGGTGGAAACAGCAACGCCCCTTTTTGAGGAAGAGGAAGGCGATGCTTTATGTTTGAAATCATGTAAAAATATAGATGTGTTCCTGCTATATTCTGTAACCTGACTTGGGCTGAGGGCACCTGTCAAACAAGAAAAACGGTCTCCCAAACATACTCTTTCAAGCCTTGTGATGGATAAGCAGAGACAGACATAAACAAGCAGCCAATCAAAAGGGAAATTCAAAATGCTGCATGTAAACTAGGAAAACTATAACTAACTAACTAACTAACTAACTAACTAACTATAAATTAAAATGTCCTGGTGTGTTTTGTCAAATAACCTGTACAGAAAAGTTTATTAGTGGGATTTCCAATAGTGTGTAGTAATCACTGCAGTAAATCACTGTCTGTTTTACAGCCGATTCACATATTATGCAACAATGCCCTTAAAGCAATCTTTTTTGAGTGTATCCCTCCGGGAGCCCTGCTAAACATTAGGCTCTTTTGGTTTCGAGCGTGACGGCACTCAGAAGTAAATACTGAGCAGCCTTCCACTGGATATTGGTTCAGGGAACCGAGATCACATCACACATAAACGTCAAATCTGAGAAAAAGAGAAATGTTTGCATTGTGAGCCGACTGGACTTTGCAGAGATATCCATGTAAACCACAACAGTGATAACAGGCCACATATGTGAGGCCATTATTAACCAAAGTACAAACACAACCAAGCCTGAGAGCACAGAAGGCTGGCACCAAGTCCACCTGGACTGCTGCCGCCTGGCTGCCATCAGGCACCACAACAGCCGGTGTACGACATCACTAATAAGGCAAAAAGAAATCACGAGTGTCCCTCATCAACGACCAGGACCATACATGTGAAGCAATGCGAGTCTAACTGAATTGACTGTGATGTTTTCAGCAGTGTATATTTTGTCCAATGTGGTGCTAACGTGCAGCCTGAGTGTGATACTTACCCTGGCATTTCTCTTTTGCTGATTAAGCTGCGGCCCATTTTTTGGCGGAGGCTGGTTGGAGTTGACTGAAGCCTGAGCCTCCATTCCCTCGGTTTTCTCCACTGTGGGACAATAAAAAAGACTGTATCAAAAATAACTTACATGTCAAGTAATCTCCCTTAAAGACGGAGACACGCTCTCATTGATAAATCTGGATTAAGGTGACCAGATACTCGTTTTAACTGCGAGCTACTCGAGGTGTTTCGTTTCATCTCAGGCCCACGCGTTAGGCACGTTTTTGACGATATTACAGCAGCTGTGACAAATATCTAAACGCAGAACATCATGCATGTCCACTAGTTACATAGAAAAGATGATATTACCCGAGATATTTCAATGCAAGCGGCGAGTTTCTCCAAGCACAAGTTCAAGAGGACGAGCTGTAAAAAAAAAACAATGCCGACAGCCGCTCAAGGCGAACGGACAACAGTGGCTTTGCCTGTTTAGAAAAAGACGAAATTGACCCGCTATTTTATTTATCCAACATATAATAAAACCCAATATGGTTTCATAATAAAACCGCATAACGTTGTTCACATTTAATGTCGCGCTGACTGGCATTGAGACGAAATAAGTTAACATTTCTCAGGCGCATGCACGGACGACTATGTATTGCGTTCGTTTTATACGCCGGGCTTTACCGTAATACTTCGCCTGAGCAAAATTGAACAAGGTATTGAAAACATTAATATTTCCCAGGACAACGTTTGTATTTTAGCCGTTTTAATCGCAAGTGGGTGCACGAAACATTGTTCGGTCATCTTGAAAAAATCTGTAGGGTCTCAAATATATATGTTTTATATTGTAAACCCCGCAGCCGTTGAGCGCGACACAACTAACGAGGCTTTGTAAACATGTACACACACCGAGCCAGAGGACCCAACGCACCGACACGAGATTAACTACAGTTTTCTGTTTGTGTGTGTTGATAATTGTTAGCTCTCTTTCACTCTGTGTGTGTGTTTGATACCGTGTAAACCTCTGACGGTAGCAGCCAAGACCTTTCTCTGTGGTAAGTTTAATAAAGAACCGCCATGCATGATGCTGAACCAGGGGGCGAGACAGTTAGCCACGAGCTATCTGAGCCACCGTTAGTGTAGGTGCAGCTGGTGTCTGTCAGTGTGTGCAGCTACATTAATGTTTTCATGCTGCAGATCAGACCTCTTTTAAAGAGGGCCAGATTTGACAATGTGAAGATGTCCGGGGGCTGATACTAACATTTTAAAAATGAAAACAAATGCACTGTGCTGTAACAATTTTGTTTTCATTGTCACAATTGTCTTTTTTAAAATATGACAATGTAACCAAGCCAATCAAGCGTGAACAAATCTAAAAGCCAGTTCCTTTCTTTCACATCTGGAGTCATAACAAAGAATAAATTGTGTGGAATACGTTGAACTTGCATGAAGTTGATACAAATCTTCACCTCATGTTCATTCTAAACATGACTTATTACGAGTAATGCAAAGTCTGTTAACATTTAAGTTTAAAACGTTTCACTCCTCGCTCTTCTCTTTAACAAAATCATTCAGAAAGTAATATTTTGCGTCACATCTGCAGATATATAACACCAGCAGTTATGTCCTTAAAGGTTCAAATGCTTCGTTATGTCAACCAGAAAAGCCACATCTTCCAGCCATACAGTATCTGAAAATCCTAGCAGGCCATAAATAATGTATTATAAAAATAAAGCTTCAGGCCACATGAAATCTGACCGCGGGCCGTGATTGGCCCCCGGGCCGTACCCTGTTTTAGCCTGTCCAGTCATATGCTAGTGGTTAATCCCATCATCTCACCTTCACATCTGCTTACACCTACAGCAATATAGACTGCAGATATGAAGTCCAAGAAGAAGAAGAGGCAGGATGACTTCCAGAAAGTCAAGTTAAAGGTGGGAAAGATGAAGCCCAAAGCTGATAACGCCACCAACACCAACTTCCGCACAAAGGGAATCCACCTGACTGAACAGCTGAAGAGAGACACAAGTGGCCCCACCACTCACAGACAACTTGGTATCAATGTGAGCTCTTCATCTGTGTTTCACGGGTCAGTAAACTCTCCTGCATTTTTATGGAATACTACAATTTGTCTGCTTTTTCTTCCTCCTACTTCAACAGGATCTCATGTCTCAGCTCCACCATTATAATGCCAATGTGAAACATAGTGCCTTGATGGGTTTGAGAGAGTTGCTGTCCCTTAACCCCTCTCTGTTAGAGCAGCATCTCTCTCGCCTGCTCTCTGAAGTTGCGGCTGTTTTCACCGACAAGGATGGCAACGTCCGTGTGGCAGCTACACGCGTGCTTAGGTCAGTGAAGTAACAAAAATAGCACTTTTCTTTTGTTTTCTTTATCAAATAACATGCGCTTAATCTGTCTTGTTGCTCCCAGGTTCATTGCACAGTCTGTGCCTGCAGAACGAGTGGCTCCATTTTTCCCTCTCCTCAGTGCTCACCTGTCTTGTGCCATGACCCACATCGAGACAGGCATCCAGGAGGACGCAATGAAGGTCCTGGATGTGTTGCTAGAGCACTACCCTGCTCTGCTAGCAGCACGGCCTGCAGTGCTCCTCACTAACTTCTTGGAGTTGATCTCTCACAAACAAAATAGTGGAGGAGCCAATAAGACCCAGGATGGTAAGGGTCGGACCTGGGCGCTGTCAGTTAACCCGAGCAGGGCTGTGACTAGCCAGCAGTGGCGACTCTCTGTGCTCCTCAGGTATAGAGGCCTTATATACACAAGATTTAAAGAAATTAATTAAATTCTAATTCTAGCTGCTAACCCTTTGTTTTGTGTCATTTGTGTTTCAGGCTTGGACGCTTTCTGCAGGCAGTAGTTGAGGAAAGACCAGTGGAGGAAGGTGAGATGTTTGTCACAGCTGAAGGAATGTTTGGCTCGAGTGGAGAGAGCAGGCTTACACCTCTGTGTCTCAACTGGGAAGAGCTCACCTACAGCAAGATTGGAGTTAAGGTGTATGAGCACTCTGGGGCCAAACCGACGCCGCGGTCCACCTTTAGACTCAGGTACAATATCATAAACTCACAGAATAGGAATGAGAGACAGAATTTATATGATTATATGGTATGACATAACAAAAATAACTTGGTTTAAGTTGAATTTCAACAACTATATTTCATGTTTAACATGTTTTATTTTAATCTCTCATTTTGTAGACCAGAGGTGGACCCTGGACCTGCAGTGGGTGAGAGTCTGGACTCAGCTGAGGCTGTTCAGAGCTTTGCAGCCACACTAGTGCCTCTACTGCTAGAAGTGTGGGTAGAAGCCAGCACAAGTGACTGTCCCTGGAACAGCAGTGACGGCGCTCATCTTCTCACCCCAGATGCCATGTCGGTAATGTTCCAGGTGTTGTCTATTCTACAGCTGCTGAGAAAACTGGCACCACAGCAGGATCACCAAGAGGCACTGGTGAGATGAGGAGCGCACCAATATCATGCGGTAGTTTTTCTTTAAGAAAACGTGTTACTAAAAATGACTTTGTCTTTGTGCAGGATGCATGGTTCCATAAAGAATATCTGGGAGATTTTAAGCAGCACTTCATGAAAAACTTTCCCTATGGTTCTCGGGACACACCCAAACATAAAAAGAAGGTTGATCTCAAAAGGTAAGGAATATCATATAACGTTTAATAGATGAAGCAAACACACCTCTTTCCAGTTTTTATTAACGTGAAGTTAAACATGGTTATGTAGACTATGTGAGGGGTGCAGAAAATAAATTGTGGTATCATTTTACTTATTCTTTAAGTATTCGAACTTACATTTTAATTATGCACACATTGAAGTCCTAAACGAGCTGTAACTACTGTAATCCCACCGCCTGTCTTGTAGGAGTAAGCAGACAGCAGCTATACCGGGACTGACAGTAGAGCCTCTGGCCCTGAACATCACACTTTGCCAGGTCATGGTGTCCCTCAGCCAGAGCCGAGGACTCGGCCGAGAGACGGATGGAGACTGGCTGATGCCTCTGAGAACGTTTGTCCGAGACACTCTGGGTAGCGGGGTGAAACTGAGCTACAGGCAGCTCCACATGCTGTTGGGGACTGTTTGGAAGATGGTGCTCACACAGAGGAGCAAAAGTAAGCATAGTCTTTGCTAGAGTGATTTTAATAAACACAAGAGCATGAATTCAATAAAATTTTTTAACGTGGTCCACACAACACACTCACCAATTGAAGGGTTGTAAGTGTGTCTTTTAGTGCTTTATACAAGATTAGGGGTTGATACTTAGATACTGGTTTGTTCACTAGACATTTTTCATTGAAATTTTTTTGTGTGTTTTGTATTTATGCAGCGGTGACAGAGGACCTGTTGGCAGCTGTGTATATCTACTATAAGCAGAAGCATCTGACTCTACAGACACGATCTCTGCTGCTGTCCTTCTACAGCAAGCTGTACCTGCAGGAGCAAGGACACACACACATAGCGAGGTAACTGCAGTCACTGTTTTCCTACATGTGGGATCTTCTACAGTTCTTGCATACAGCTAAATGATGTAACCATATTGTCATATTACCAGATTTCTACCAGATACCAGATTTCTTTGCACGATAGCGTAATTGAGTTGCACATCCAGACTGCATCTCACCAAATCAGATTTCAGTACCGCATTTGAGTCTTGGAAGAATAATTTGAATCTGATCAGATAATTTTGTGAATATTTATTTAATAATCTAACTCACTACTTCTCAATACTACCAGACTTTAGCATCTTTTAAAACTGTGCATCGTAGATATAAAATGAAGCACGTTTATACAACTTCACTACTTCCTCATCATCTAGAATTCAGTGAGAAACCAATTTGGGTGGGTTGTTTTTGAGAAATTTGCCATTTTCAGAACACCCACCATGCTTTTTCCATTCTAAGCACAGACCAGTGACTGTTTAGGGAGCATGTTGTTGATCCAATCAAGTGCAGGAAGGGTTTATGATGATCATTTATCGTTTTATAGTCTTACTCTAAGCTAATTCATCCAGGACCATGCACTCCCTGAAAGCTAATAATTCTTATTTGTGTAAATGAAGTGGAGAACAAAGAATTTGAAATATAATGTCCTAATCTTCCTATTATATGATTTAGGCCCATATGGATGCAACAAAAACAGATGTACACATTTGCTTAGATGCAACATTTGATCTATTGTGGACCAAAACCTGTGCCTTTGAATCCAGACACACCATTCATTACTGTAACTCTGGCTGCATTTGGCTCATTTGCACCTTCCCTCTGTGTCTCTGAAGGAGTAAGGTGCTGTGTCGTTGGTTGGCATCTCTTCCTGTGCAGTTGTCCCAGCTGGGCCACCGTAACCCTGCTCTCTCTGCACGACTTATCCTCTCCATCCAGGCTGCTGCTTCTCGAGGACACAAAGACCTGCTCAACAGTCTGCAGACAAATGCCTGCAGGCTCTACGGTACACACACACAATTAGAGAGAAAAACAAAGAGACAAAGATCATAGAGGTTGGGACATCTTGTAACAGATATAGATAATATTAGATATAATTATCAGATTTCAACCAGGGTTGAAGAGCAAATCGTCACCAACTTGTGGCACTGATCTTTGGTGACTGAAATCTGTTGCATCCCTGGACACAAACCAGTCAACAGTGCCTCATCGGGTGTTTGTGGTGGTGCGGTCAGAGGTTGAAAGTTGAAACTTTAAAGAGAGAGTTGTAGTAGTAGTTACATCCATGCTGCAGTAAAAACAAGCCTTTTGTTCCATTTGTTTCTTATTTCCAGTACAAAAAATAAATGTAATAATGCATTGTGAAAAATATATGATCATTTTCATATGCATAACAGTTCAGATTACTAAAGAGAAAGATGTTACTAAGCCAAGAGGATTATGAAGTACACTATATTTTCCCTAGGGGGCAGTGTAAGTCCATGTTTCTCATCCCAGACAACTTTGTATAACTGAACTGCAACCAGAGGCAGAAAGCAGTAATAAGACCAGATCCACTACTCCGAGGATAGTCTGATAGTTAGTGTGTCATAGAGCGGGCCAGGAGAGGAGAGGAGGAGGGGAGGGGGTCAGCCAGTGTCCGGATAGAAACTGCTACAGAGCGAGCAATACACCATCACAAGACTCCTTTTGTCTGAGGATTTCTGACATCAGCATGTGCGTCAGAGACAGACAGAACACCACGCACACACACACATTATCTGAGCCCTGACTGTAGTGGCTATGCCCGTCTGTCTGTCTCTTTTTTTACTAGTTAGAACATAGCCTGGCTTTCGTGGTATCACTTTAATTTTCTTGATAGAGATTCATGTCATATTCCCAGGCGGCGCAGGGCATGGCTGTCTCTACCTCATTACATATGAAGTGTGTGTCTGTGTTTGTGTGTGTCCGTGTAAAGATCCACAGGAAGGAGTCGTGGTGCTTTTACCAGCAGAATCCCAGCAACGAATGGTGCAGCTGCTCTACTTCCTACCCAAAATGTCCCAGTCTCTCCTGGCCAATCTGAGCTGCTGCTGCACTACTGGACGAATCTCTGCTGGCCTCTCCGCCTCTCTGATTCGTATTATACACCTTCGGTGAGCTTGAAAACCCCCCTATACACCTGCGGAGGCCGCATAAACTCCTATTTGGCGTGTGTGTGTGACAGCAGCACTCCAGGCTGCCACCATCAGATGGCAGTATTGCGCTTTCGCAGATAACTTCCTAAAATTTAATCTGGTTTCTTAACTCCCTGTTGACAGGTGCTGATGTGGACGTCCTGTATATTTGATATTTAGCTTACCGGTGACAGTAAAGGCATTTTTAATTATTCTACACACCCGGACCTTACCTTTCCCTGTAATGGTGTGTGTGTGTGTCTGTGCTCATTTGTGTTTGACCTTTTGCTTGTGTCAGTGTGGTAGTGTTATCCAAATTTTAAGCGGAGGGAGTGTCAAGTTCATATTCGGATGGGATGTGTGTGTAATGGGTATAATACAAAGAGCTCTTTGGGAGGCAGGAATGCAGAGTCGTCATGGAGTATTGTGAAGACAGTGCTGTCTGCATGTGCCTCCCGGGCTTGATAAAACACACTTGTTATTCACACACATTTCCTACTTTAACAGATCTATTCTTCCCTCAAGTCGAGGAAGAGTTCTTAACTGTCTGCACATTAGTTTCCTCAATATCACGTCCTTATAAAACACAGCATCATGAATAATTCTGAAAGATGTGATAAGGGATATATACAAGGGACAGAGTTGTTATTTGGAGAGTAATGTAAGTGGTACAAATTACAAGCTATAAAAAATATTTGTTACTCAGAAAAATGTGACTTTCAGCTTTGTGTTTGACGTAGATTTTTGCGTTGTTAATTGTGTAACATGTTCACTGATCAACTTCTCCAGGTCATCTCTAAGTAGCTGGTCGATTGGGAGCCAGGAAGCCGCTCTGCAAGACGTGGACTACATCAGCTTCCTGTTCTCCACCCTGACGGGCTTCTCGTCCGACAAGCTCACCTCCCTGCAGGAGGCCGACGACGAGAGTATCCTGCCTCCCTCCCCTCTCTCACCCCTCAGTCTCTACCCCACCCCGCTGGAGCATTTCACACACCACTGGGATGTTGTTGAGGTGCGTTCGCTGCACACCTTCTTTCCTACAATCACCCCACACCTCACAAACATTCTGACTCGTACCGAAGCTGCTGCCGATCAGAAATACTTGAAAATGAAACTAGAAGGGACTGAGAGGGGAGGTGAAGGAAGAGTAAGAAAAGACATTGTTTTGAAAATTGAAAAGTGTTGATATTCTGGACACAGTTGTGGTCTTTCAGGGCCCCCTGGTCCCTCTCTGTCTCTCATATAGAGCTCAGAGGGTGGAAGCTTTATCGTGGCACTCCGGCTGAGAGGGGAACCTTTATCGCGTTGCGCAGGTTGGAGATGCGTGGTTATCGGGCATAGTGGATATGCACAAATGCTAATGAGAGCCCATGGCATGATGGGAGTGTGACATTTCTGCACAGAAATTACAGTTAACGTAACTATGCCCTGGGGCAAGTGTGTGTGAGTGTGTGAGCAAGTGGGGGGCTTATAATCACTAATTCAGCTCCTCAATTAAGCCCTCAGATCCTGCCTCTCTCATCTCCCTGTCTGAGTCAATCACAGGCAAGTGGCGGGAAGGAGAAGGGAGGGGACACGTAGTGGCAAGGGGGGGGCAGCATTAAGGGACGGACTGTGTCAACTCTGGTTCGACTAATGAGACGGGATTGTTTTTAATGACGGCGAGAATGCCAACAGGTGCACCGCTCTGACACACACTGGCTTGCACTCACTCCTGCGCATCAACACGCACACACACCTCAATTTGATAAAAGCTAATAAGAAATTTGATTTGGATTTGAAATTAATGAGGAAAAGCTGCTCCTTATTTTTCACTTTTAAAAAGTTTGTGGTGCTTGTCTTCATCCCAGCAAGAATGAAATTTACATGCTGTGACCCTTATCTTTGGTGAAGTGCGGGCCTCACTTCATCCAGACTGGAATGTAGAAATGTTCTGGTGCTTAGCAGCAATGTGATTTGTCTGATAAATGCAGGTAAAAGCTGTTTTAAGACAGAAGTTTGTCCTTAAATTGCTCTTTAATCGTCTTTCCATAATATTATTACAGCTGTTTAATCCTGCCATTTTTTTATATCTTAAAATATCTTTTTTAATATTGTTTAATTGTCCCAAGTATCAGCTCCAGTAGCCCATAGAAAATAAATTTGTAGTACACTGCAGAGTTAAAAGATTTTAACAAATAAACTTTTCTAAATGAAAGCATCTATTTTTCTCCATCACGTCATTTGTAAGCAGTATATCAGTGAAGGAATTTTAAGGGAAAGTCATGTCTTTGATACAAAATAATCTTTTGTTAATTAAACTATTTCATTCACAGGAAGTCTGCCATTGTCTGGAAACTCTGGGTTCAAAGTCTCAGTGCTTTGACATCTTGCAAAATGGCATCTGCAAATATCTGGTAAGAAACTGTTTTTTTTATTTTTTTTTTTTATTTTATGCATTACTGCCGTTTTATTTATTTTACTGACTAAATATCCTGTATGTGTTATGTGTGTGTGTCTCAGACCAAGTTAGGGGTGGTGCCTGACAGTATGGCGGCTGGGCTGCTCAGAGCTGTATCCAGATTAGTGGACCTGTCTGTCCTGCCCATTGAGCCCGTGCTGCGTTTCTTGTCTCATTGCTGCCTCAGCCTGCTGGCTCTGCTCATCACCCTGCAGCAGGAGTTACCTGCTGAAACCAACCACAAAAGGCGTGTGTCGAATCACTACAACCCTTTACATATCTGCATTTCCAAATGATTTCCTTTTTTACAACAGCAGTTTGCTGTTTTTCTTCATCAAGTGATAAAGATTTACAACACCTTTGTCTCACATTTGCAGGAAGGCAATATGGGGTGCTTGTGTGTCAGCGTTGAGCACCGTTCCCCGCTTGCTGCGAATGGTTCTGCAGTCGTTGCGTGTTGGAGATCTGAACGAGGAGGAGCTGCCACAGCTCGGACAGATCCTGTCAATGCTGCTGCAGCACACGCCGCTTCACAACCAGATGCTGGCCAACGCTGCTCTGCTGCAGGAGATCATACAACACCTCACGGTAAACACAGCTCAGACGTGAGATAAAGGATGTTAACCGCTCATGGAGGCTGATCACCTGATTTCTCTGTGTGTGTGTTTTTTAGAGGTATTCCCGGGGTGCGACCAGAGAGCAGTGGTTGACAGACTTGCTGTACTGTTACAGTGTCACCGTGGCTCACAGCTCTTCAGCTCGACGTGGAAACCTGGGCATTCGAGACATTTACTGACCGACCCGGTGTGTTCATCAGTTCACCCTCTCAGACATCTTTGGCACACCAAACACTCATACATACAGCATACAACAAAACCTTCAGACAGGAATACAGAGGAGGAGAAGTGTTTTTTATTGTGCCAATGAATACTCCACATTCTTGTTTTAAGAGCTCCAGTTTTTTCTCTGCATCTTAAGATGCCTCTTTATTGCTTCATTCTTAGCCTGGTAATTGTTTGTCGGAGTATTGTTGTTCAGTGCTTACTCGGGGCACCTGCCAACTTTTCATTTAAAAAAAAAACTAAAAAGAGGAGGCAAAATAAAGTTAAATCCAAGTGAGTTGCATTTTGTGTCAATTTTTTAACATTTATTTTATTTTTTTATAATACAATAAAAACCAACAAACAATGAGGTATATATCTAAAAGTATACAATGTGGATTATTTTTGTGCAAATACATATTAAAGTAAATAAACTGCATAGTTAAGAAATACATCTTGAGAGGGAAAGCACTTAGAGACCAGACGTGGAGCTGGATGTATAACTGTGTGTGCGCGTCCGTGGCTGCAGGTGGGCTATCTCTATGACCGGCTGTTGATAGACTGCCTCATTCTCCACAACAGGAGGAAAGGTTATCTCAGTGTGTGTGCGAGAACGAGGGAGATGGCGTGTGTATGTGTTTCTTCCACAATGGATGAAAGGTTATCTTTTACACACACCATTTTTGTAGACTTAACCCCACCCTGTGAGGTCATGGCTCTGATGTCATATGGCTTAATTTTAGAAAGCTTGGCACATTCAAGCGAACAATGTGTGTGTAGTAATTCTATAGAGGTAAGGCGGCCAGCCAGCTGAGAAAACATCAAAGAACATGAAGTGTGTGTGGGTGTGTGTGTGTGTGTGTGGGTTCAATGTTTTCCCCGGCCTCTGGTCCCCTGTCCAGCACTAAGTGGTCTCAGATGGTAAGAGTACTGCTTGGCTTGATTCACAGCGTCAGTCAGGTGCACGCAGTCTATACCACTCACTGCAAAATAAGCACATAAAAATTACCTTTTAAAATATTTTCACTTCATTCAAACTACATGTTTGTGTACGTACACACACTTACACTGACTCTGGGTGCGTAGCGGCATGTCCAGGAGCAGCTGAGACTGAGATCCCCGAAGTGAACGCCCTCGTCTGGCCATAGAGTTCCCTATAAAGGACAGTAAAGAAAAATGTTTGGAGGATATCTTCACTTAGATTTGCAGTTTCAATCAGCTGGTGTTGCACAACAAAGCTCAGGACACTCCTGTAACTGGTTGATCTAGTCCAGTTCCACACCCATGGTTGTCCAAGGTGTTGCCTTTATATTGGTAATCTAATGGAGACATACATAACCAAGGCTTCATAGCTCAGTGGTTAGAGCACTGGTCTTGTAAACCAGGGGTCGTGAGTTCAATCCTCACTGGAGCCTAAATATTACTTTTTTGGTCCTTTATGGCCACAAACAAACACCTAAATTATTAAAAGAAACCTCTAATCACTAGTTGGAGACACTCACAGGCGATCTACAAGAGGTAATTCAACAGTTTTAATGCTTATTCGCATTGATGATGATGATGATGATGTGTCTTCCTTCATGTTTTAACATCAGAGAGCTTAAAACGTGTTTCTTAGTAACTTGTAGCTTGTTTTATTATATTAAGAAAGCCTGCCACTCCACCTTTGTATGTGCAGTATGTGTAATCGTTTAGTATTGTCTAGCGCTGGAGGAGCACAGCGGAGATATATAATTAAATTTTGTTTTAATGTGCAGTGTTTGCAGTGGAGTGCAGAAGTGTGGGATTGTTTTTAATCAGCAAATCAATCAAATTTGCACACAGCGATAGTTTGATGTGGACTTTTGTTATCTGTGATACAAAAACACATTTCCCTGATGTGTGTTTCTGCAGATAGATGAACAGAGATTATAGAGACACATTTACATAAATACATACATACATGAATAACACGCAATTAGGGATGAAAATGGTTTATGATGAATAACGTTGCAGTGTGACCCAGTCCAAAATTTGTGTGTCAAATGTCTGTCAACTTCTCAGAAAAAAAAAAAAAATGAGTGCGAGTTTCATGAATGCATGTGTGTGGCACCATGTTGGTGTATGTGTGTGTGTGTCTGTGTGTGTGTTTAGCAGATTGCTCTACGCAGTCGTCTGACATTCCCCCTGACAGCTCTGAACTTTTCACAGTGCCAGGACTGTCAAGAGAGCGAGAGGGAGAAAGAGAGAGGTAGAGAGGTAGAGAGGGAGGTGAGGTGAGAAGGGGGAGGGGAAAACCACGTCAGAAGGTTGGGTTGGGTTGCAGCGAGGAGTCTGGGGTACGAAGGAGGGGAGGTCAACTATCTATCTGTCTTTGAGCGAAGACAGCGTCCATGCTTGTATGTTTTGGCGCAGCAAGGTTTCTGCCTGTTCTCCCATCATCACCTGGTGATGTGTGATGAAGGTCAGGCCTGTCTGTGGGGTGAAACCCTACTGGAGGTTCCACACAGCCAACCAGGCTGATACTGTCCTGGTATGTCGATTGAAGCGTCACACAGACATTTACATGCGTTCCTGTTCCTGGTCTTCGTCACTTACAGCGTGTTTTATACTGGTATGACAACCTCCCTGATTTCCAGCGTCTTCCTTTTAATACCACCAAATCTCAATCTGTTTCCTATTCTGGGGGCTTTCATGTAATTCAAGAGCTATGACTTCAATTAAGACGGAGAGGCTCCCATCTCAAATGGTAAATCAACACTGGAACATGTGGCAGGAAACTGCTGCTGTTGTACTCTCCATAAGTTGAAGTTTAAGAGGAGGCTGCATCTGCTCATACCCTATATCGGCGGCACTGTGGTTATCACCGTCGCCTCACAACATGAAGGTTTCTGGTTCAAATCCTGGCCGAGGCCTTTCTGTGTGGAGCTTGCATGTTCTCTCCAGGTACTCTGGCTTCCTCCCACAGTCCAAACACATGCAGTTACTAGGTTAATGTGACTCTAAATTGCCTGTGGATGTGAGTGTGAATGGTTGTTTGTCTCTGTGGATAAGGATATATTTTATTCTGATATTCTTTCTTTTTTTTTTTTTTATCATCAACAAATCCCATGAAAATACCAGAGTTGCAGGACCCTGTTTGTGGCACTCAGCTCCAAGACCATTTGGTCACAAATATATAGTTTAATTTCATGGATAGTTTCACTCAAACAGAAGCGAATGGTGCAATTGTTGGGGACTGCTTTGTATGTAATGTACGTCAGCAGGATGGTGTATGTAGGACCAACTCAAAATAAACTACAGTGCCCGTGTTCATTGTAATATAAGAACATGTGAGCCAAAATAAACTACAGTGCCCGCGTTCATTGTAATAAAAGAACATGTTCACGTGTGTTTTTAATAGTCCAAGAACAACAATGGAGCTCTATTGTCCATTTTTCATGAGAGTTCTAAGTAAAAATATAGAATAACAGCAGGCATATTTTTTAAGGTGCGGTAACATTTGCAGTACACATATTCACTTTTTCTCCCGTTCACTTCAATTGAAGCCAGTGTGACGGACAAACACAAGAATTTGATGAGATGAAGTCTGATTAATAAACTATTACAAACTGCAGCATCCCTCTCAAGAACTGCACAATAATATACTTAATTACACAGCTTTGTTGAATACTTGATTCTGATTGGTCAACCATGGTATTTTACGGCTATTTCTGTATAGCAGACAGCTGCTATGAATAACAGACGGTTGCTATGGACGCAGTCTTGATCATAGACTATGAAGGAACACAGCTGACCCAATAAAATCATTTTTAAATCAATCATTTGACGCAAAATATTGATTTCTCTGCTTTACCACAGCTGCCTGGGTTCAATTTCTGCCCCGGCCTTTTGATACATGTCATCCTGTATCTCTTTTCCCCACCTTTAAAAGAAAATAGTCCATATTATATATGTATTACCCTCATTGAATCTCATTGCATCCTGTTCTGGTGGGTTTTTCATTGCACTATATATATATCATCTTTGTAATATTAGTTCAATGGCTTGGGAGTATTGGATAATTTAGGGATGGGGGCTTTACTGGCTTCACTAACTACCTGTGATTTGTTGATACATACATATTAAAAAATGATCTCACCATAGATACTTTGTAGCACTGAGCTCTTACTCGCTGACGGTTTACTGGCTTGTGCTCGGACTTCTGTCTTCTTCCTGTTGTGGGCGTGGTGTGAATCGCTTGACTCCACCTCTTCACGGGCCTTCACCTCTCTCCGCCTGCGTGCGTGGAACCTGCAAACACACATCCGTGCGAGCGCACACACGTTCAATAAAACAAAATCTCAGACAGCGTTCAAAGGTCTAAAAGCTGGCAAGTCCTCACACTAATACTCACTAAGCATAAACAAAGTAAACAGAGTTTATTCAAGGCAGTTAATAGGCAGCACATACAGAATATAATTGTGAAGCTGAATGGAAACAGAGGGCCTCCTGTGGCGGACTGGCAGCCTCTAAGAGAAACACAGAGTGTGTAAGAAGGAGAGAAAAGCAAAGAGAGGCTGCTGGTAGCTATTAGAGCAGCACGGCTGAACTTTTAGCCTCTTGTTAAACCAGTATGAAAGCTCTAGATTATAGCCCGTCTGTCCTCTGCCTCCTTGTCTCACCCATCTCCCACGCTTTCCCCCCAACTGCTCAAGTGTTGATGGCATCCAGACCAAACTTAGGAGGGGGGGCTGTTACAGGAGAGATGAGAACGGGTTGGCATGTATGTGGGAGAAGGCACATGTGGGCACCACATGGTACTGCCAATCTCCCACAGCCAGATAAGCTTCAGCTACTGAACACCCCTCCAGGTACAAACACAAGCGCACACACGTAGGCTCACCTTCGCCAAGCTCGCTGGATGATGCGTGCAGCCTCGGTCCTTGTCCAATGCTGTTCTTTGTTGAGTTCCCCTTGTGTGCGTGTTGAGATGGATGCGTGTGCGGTAGAATGAGTCTTTCTTGAAGGGCTTCTGTGGTCTGAAGATGAACTTCTTCTTAATGAGGGAGTGTGAGTTTGGTCTTTGGTGGCGGCCTTTTCTGTAGTTTGCTCCTTGTGGTTTCTGTGCTTTTGTGAAGAGGTGTGGGCATCAGACTTGCTTGGGGCACTAGTCATGTGAGTGTCCCTTCTTTTTACAGGGGTGCATTCTCTAGTAGTGTCAGTTTGGTCCATCACACGGACATTTGTCGAAGGAGTGCATGTGTTTGAGGAAGGTCGTTCCCTGACTTTGGGCATGCAGGGGGGTCTGGGTTTGAGGCTGGGTGGCTGGCTGCAACTGGCAGGAGAGAGAAGTTCCTTCAGCCTGGTGGTCTGAGGAACACCAGACACAGTGTCCCCGGTCACATGACAGTGACGACTCGAAGCATCAGGAAGCTCATGTGGTTCAGCTGCTTTACTTCTTCTGGAGGATCTGCTCTTGTGGGCTAGTGAGAGGAATAAAGAAAGAAAACATTAAAACAAACGTTTAATAAAGTCTCCATCACTAACACCATGTAACTATCAAACTGTAAGAATTTCTGCACATTTGTACCTTTGTGTCTCTCCTCTTTGCTTTTAGTGCGTTCAGCTTTGGATGATTTCTTTGTTTCCACCACTGAGTCATTCATGGATAAATCTTCTATGATGTTCACTAAGGAGATCTTCTCTGGCTCTGTTCTCACCAGAGGGACCCGCCGTTTCTCCGCAGCAGCCAAAGAGACTTTCTGCACAGCTTCTCTCCTTCGCTGTTCTTCCTCTCGTTTCCTGAACACAAAGAAAAGCTGTTGGATCTAATCATGGCATATAATTTAGTCTAAAATGCACCACATGAGCAGCCAAAGTCCAGGTGAAAAAATGAATGTGTCAAGCTTGTTTAAATTTAAAAGGATAAATGTAACAATGAGCATATCATTATATTTTATATTTTATATTCACTCATAATCCTTCGTATTTTAAACAGTTTGAAAGGATTGTGTTCACACCAAAGATTAATGATGAGAATATTTAACATTACATTTATTTTAGTTGCACTATTTCACCATTAAGCGTACATATACATGAAAACTGACCAGTTTACATTTAGTCAAAACTTGGTTATTTATCAGGAAAATCTGATAAGAAGACATAATTCGGTACAATATTCTGAGTAAGAAAAACATCTTATAAAAGACTTTTATCTCAATAAAACTACCTGCTTTGAATACCAGGAAAAAGCTGAAGTTAATGTGCTTAAGATAAATTTGCCTTTCAAAAGCATTGTGTAAGACAGAATAAAGGTGAGACTGGTGAGCAAATGACAAAAGAAGAACAAGTCTGAAGAGAAAGACAGGGGAAAGATGTATGTGTGTGCAGGGATGACAGAGGGAAAGATAGATATGGAGAGAGCGGGACTGTTCCTATAGGGGTGAAAAAAAGTAGACAGAGACAGATAATGAAGACAGAAACAGGAATGAGTGATGAACCGTGCATGTGAAAGTAAAATATCTTTGGGACCAAGAGATGGATGTTTATGAGAGTCTTGTAAGCATCATCATCAAGGAATTAGAAGCAAAGAGTAAGACATGCACACAGATATATATATATATATATAGTATATATTTGTCTGTGTGTGTGCTCATCTCTTACTTGGCTGCATCCTTGCGCAGCTGCTCATGCCTCATGAGGAGTTGCTTCCTCTCCCTGAAGGCCTTGCGGACGGTGTAGCCCTTGTAGACAGCCTGGATGGAGGCAGCGGCGATGTCCTGGATGGCTGCTATGGACAGGGCGCCATGCTCCAGCATGAACTGAGTCACCTCGCTGTGCCCCCCCAGCAGAGCGTAGTCAAGAGGGGTGTACCTGCACAACACATACACCAGTGTCATTCATTTATTTCCCCACTTCTACAACCCCGTCCCCTCACCTCCAGTTCCTCACCTCTCCTCAGTGTGCTCCATGTGATTAGGGAAAGCATTGTAGCCCAGTAGCAGTTTCACAGCATCCAGGTAACCATTGTTACATGACCAGTGGAGAGCAGTCCGCCCCTGTGCACCCATAAAACAGAGCACCCGTTCAATCTACAGCTGCACTCAAAAGCTTAGCTAAGACGGACAGATGTGTGGGTGCATTTGTGGACATCGAGTCGTTTTTTACCTCCTTGTCCTGTATGTTTGGATCAGCATTGTTCTCCATGAGAACAGCCATGCATGTGATGTAGCCGCCGTACGCAGCACACTGCAGAGGAGTCCGTCCGGCCTGGTCCTGCCCATGAGTAGTCAAATATTTAACAATCAAAAGAGTAGCTCAGCATTCATGAGGTGCATCCTGATTTTACATTCACATGCTGATAACGCAGCACTTTGATTCATACTGGACATGCCGCTTCAGCCACCCAATGTTGTTGCAATTCATGGGGGGCAAATCTATAATCCAGCTAGAGCTGCACAGGGATGGACTGAAACATAGGGATGGACTAAAAATCCAGATTTGTATTAAACATCCTGAGCTACTTTAAGTTTTTGAGTATGTGTGTTCATACCTGTACATTGGGACTGATCCCATTCTCCATCAATATCTGGCAGACCTCTGCATTTCCTCCCAGAGCTGCCCAGTGCAGAGCGGTGTGACCGTCCACGTCTACCAGGTCCACACGTGCAGAACCTTACATTTAAATTTATGTTGAGACTGACACACAACATGTGTAGTTAATAGAACACGTGCACCCAACTACCTATCAACTGCACCCACCTTTGATGAGCGTAAGTATGACGTCCCTGTGTCCCATCTCGCAAGCGCGAAACAGCGGCGTGTGTTTCATCACATCCAGAGAGTCGACCATCGCTCCCCTCTCCAACAGCAGCTTCACTGTGCTCACATGGCCTGACAGGGAGGCCGCATGGAGTGCTGTGTGAACACACACACACGAAAAAAATAATAACTGGACAATAAACTGCCTCACTGCTCCTCCTTTTGTCTACTCTGCTTTGCTCATTCATCTCCTTGACTGCAACTCCTCTCTTGGCTGTGGCTACAGCCTGGTCAATGGAGGGTTAAACAGGCAGCGAAAGTTAATGAGGAGCAATACACTTAAGCCTCCTTGTGGCTACCCCTCCTCACCCTCTCTCCAGTCCCCAGACAGTGCAGACTAGAGTCAAGTGCATGGAAGTGATCTGGGCACCAGTCAGCTCCGCTGCCCTTCACACCGTCTCATTAGCATGACTCAACCATTGCATGTTATGCATGCATAAACAATGACTGCCTGGCTGAGCAGAGGGGCTATCGCCATGGAGATTATACGTTTTCAAAGAGCGCCGCGGGTCAGAGCGTGGCAATAAGTCATGTGTGTCTGCATGTGTGTGTGTCAGAGGACAGTGCTGGCGGTGGTGGGAGTCTATTTTTCGAGTTCACACTCATTTTGATGACAGTAACACCTCCCTCTCTCCCTCAGTCTCTCTAGCACCTTAAGGGGAATCCCCTGTGACATCATCACCCCGAGCCTAAAAACACGGACGGGAGTATGTGCGTTAGTGAGTGCACAGTATGTCTGCTCTTGTTACTCGGGTGCTCACCGGTGCCTCCGTATTTGTCGGCCATGTTGATGTCAATGTGAGGGGTGAGGGCCAGCATGGTGCGGATGACGTCGTCGCTGCCCTTCCCAGCAGCCCACATGAAGGCTGTCCTCCCCTCCAGATCAGGTTCATCCTTCACAGATGGGTGGGACAAAAACACACCCACTGTCTCCTACACACATACATACACACACATACAGAAAGACAATTATTTTTAGTTTAGTTTGTTGGACGGGGACTATAAAAACTTATTTTTATTGTGGTCTTATAGAGAGGAAGTAAACATGCGTGATTCAAGTTGACTGAACAACAATTTCTGACAAACCAATAAAATAAATACATAGATTGCCAAATTTCCCATAAGACTTAATTTGACCTTCTTTTTTTAGGGGCATTTTTTCACTTTTATTTGACAGCTTGGGAGAATATGAGGAGTATGTCATGCAACAAAGATTACCGGCTGGAATCAAACCAGCAGTCTTGCAGCCATGTGACTATGTGCCATGTGCTGTGACCATTCGGCTACCACAGTGCTCCTTGACTCTATTTTTGAAGTCATTATAGGTTTATGGTTTAAGTTTGGACTGGACAATCAGGCATATAAAGAAAAAGAATATCTTATATATTATATATACTGTATATATATTTTTTATATAATAATATCTTAACTCCATTTTCAGAAGGATACAGAACATACAGGATGAGACAGCTGTTCTGGATGAAGGTGCATGATGCTGACTGAGCAGGCTTCCCAGCTTTGTGTGTAAGTGTATACGACTCACAGCATTGTTGCTCTGAGCGCCGTAGTGTAGAGGTGTTGCTCCCTGGCTGTCTGAGGGAATAGTGCCTGATGTGTTTCTCTCCAACAGCAGGTGGACGATTCTGGCATGACCTAAAAAACACACGTGTTTACTTTAGTGGGACGTGACAGATAATGACAGATTGCTTTACAAAACTGTTAACAGAAAAGCAAAACATCAAGTCAACATAAGTCAACTGCCACTATTGACACAATTACTAACCACTGTGTGTGTCTTTGTATGGTCCTATAAAAACAGCCCAGAACAAACAGAACCATAAACCTAAAGAACCCACCCATCAGCATGATAATATGTCACCAATGAAAACGCTAACATGCTAATGGGCAGCAGGCATAATGCTTGTTGTGTTTATAGTCTTAGTTTAGTATGCTAACATTTGCTAAAAGTACAGCTGAGGGTGATGAGATTGTAACCTGCAACTAGTTGAAAAGTGAAAAGTCAGGGGATCACCAAAGTCAGTAGGATTATGAACATATGTATAAAATTTCATGACAATTCATCTGATAGTTGTTGAGATATTTCAGTCTGGACCAGAGTGACAGACAGACAAGCATTTAGCTGCTCGCATGGGTAAAAACAAATAAAAAAATCATCTTATCATGCGGATAATAATTTAATTTGTGTAAAAGTTTTCTACTTTATTTTGTTTGGGGAAAAATTTGGCCGGAAATTTCCGTGTGCTGCTGTCATTCAGGGTTTCATGCAGGATGTGTGTTCACCCACCGAGCAGAGCTGCCCAGTGCAGCGGCGTTCTGAAGAGGTTATCATAAGCTGTCACGTTACAGCCCTCGTAAGACGTCAGCACCTCCACCACTGCCTCGTTACCGTCAGCAACGGCAAAGTGCAGGGGTGTCCGCCCCTCATAGTCCTGCCAGTTCAATAGGGACTCAGTGGGAGCTGCTTCCTTCACACATGCACGCACACATCCGCAGAGAAGAAAAAAAAACATGCACATTGCTGGATGAGGATGCAGGGTGTTGATGACAAATTCACTTGAGTGTGTGTGTGCTTGCTCAATTGTGTGTACCAGTATACAGCGGACAGTTTGTGTAGCGCTGGGCTCCTGACTGTGTGCTGCCCAGTGTAGAGGGATCTTGCCCTCGCTGTCTGGGATGCCGATGTTGGAATCGTGCTTGATCAGGAGGCGAACGTGTTCTGGTCGGTTATAAAACGCTGACCAGTGGAGAGCTGTTTGCTGTGCAGAGAGAGATAAAAAGGAAGAGACAAAGATAATGGACGGAGTTCAAAACAGAGGTGGCTGTTTTCCATTTACATAAAAAAAAATTACTCCACTTTGACACAGGCAGGAAATATGAAGGCTGCGTGCTGCACAAAGCTCATATTGAAGATCCAATAGGGAGATTGTAACCGAGATACATGCCTCTATGACGGCTACTGAGCTATTCTGAGATTTGCTGAAACCACTGTCATCTGACATGATGATGCATATTGGATTATTACAAAAGTAACTACTGATGTCAGATACACATCAGCTCCAACAGACAGAGGAGACTGTGTGTTTGTGGTCTTATCAGCAGAACACAGGACAAAGCCACAGATTGTGAAATCGTTCACGACTGTGTGAGTGCGCCTCTGTGTGTTTATGTGCGTATGACCTCAAATTCCTGCTGCTTCTAATGAACAATCCTCAGTCAGTCAGTTATCTCTTTGCAGGTTATTGGTTAGACGCCCAGACGGGTTGGTTTCTGACTGAGGACAAACTATGGGTAGAAGACTAACAACCTTCAAACAACTTATTTGTGTGCCTCTCTACTGTAGTACCTTGTTCTTGTCTTGTGTGTCAACCTCTCCAGGTCCGATGTGTTTGAGCAGCAGGGCGAGGGCTTTTGGGGAGGGGTGTCGGGTGGCCAGGTGGAGCGGGGTCATCTCTTCTAAATCTTTCTGCAGCCAGTTAGCACGTCTGGACAGCAGCAGCTTCAGGAAACGCACATTCCCCTGCAACACGAGTGGTAAATATTAGCTACAAAATCGCCAATTCTCCTCGATATTAGTCGTGAAACAGCAGCAAGGACACACACGCACACACACACACACACACACACACACGCAAACACACACAGACACACACACTAACTCCCAGGGCTTTAAGCTGTGTCTGGTTCAATCTGCAGGTCATCCATCTTCGTTTGGTTCTCCTGCCTCTCTGTTCAGCGTCCGTGATGAGCTGCTAAACAGTAAACAGCGGTGTCTCTCCGCCTGTCGTCCCATCCACATCATCATCATCATCATCATCATCACCCTCAAGTTTGGTCTCAGCCTCTCTCACCACCAGGTCGCCGGGTGATGTATTGTGCAACAGCTGTCGCCGGACGGCAGGCGTGTGTGTGTGTGTGTGTGTGTGTGTGTGTGTGTGTGTATATGTGGTAGGCATGACCGTGTACATGTGTGTTTTGTGTATTTGCCATCCTGTGACCACAAAGCCAAAGTCTGACAGATCTATCTTGTGTGTGAGCATGCATCTAGACTGTGTGTGCGTGTGTGTGTTCCCGTCCTCCCTATTCTCAGTCCAATTAGATCGGTAATCCCTGGCCTCTCTCCCTGTCTCAGCCATTTATTGATCAGTTGTCAAAGAGACAGGGCTTCCCATCACTAGCATCCCCCAACACACACACACACACACACACACACACACACACACACACACACACACACACACACACACACACACACACACACACCAATAACCTATTACCTCCCTTCTTTCTTTAATGATATGATGATCCTGTATGAGCATGCTCCCATAAAAGAAGACACTAACAAATAACTGAGATGTAAAGAGATATTATTAGCACCACATCCCACTGTTCCCCCTGCTACACCCCTCTAGAGAGAACACATCACCCTGTCTAGAGGTGGTCTCATTATCATCATCGTCTCCTTACGAATGGTCCTCAGTCTAGACATCGAGCTCTTCTTCTTTCATAGGTTTCAAAATGCCATGACAGTCTCCATTCAGAAGAGTGTGTGTAGGTGAAACTCATAGCTACACTGTCTGTGTGGCTCACACACACACACACACACACACACACACACACACACACACACACACACACACACACACACACACACACACAAGCTCTAAGGCCATAACTACAGCCACTAGGGGGCACTGGTTCCCCACTTGAACTCCTGGACTGACAAACTTTCTCTCTTTGAAACCTCTGTGACACCTAGTCTTCATATTCATTCATTATAAATCCACTTATCCGTTCTTGTGAATGAACTTTATGCCATGAAAAGAGCTGACACACGTGTGCAACATTTGTGTATCTGTGGATGTCCGTACTTTCTGTGCGGCAAGGTGCAGAGCGGTGCGTTGGCTGTGGTCCGTTTTGTTGACGGAGGCTCCGGCCTTCAGCAGAATCTCTGCGCAGTCCAGGCGGTCAGCCAGCACACAGTACATCAAAGGAGTCCGGCCAAACTGGTCCTCACGGTCACGCAGCGAAGGATCTGCTACATCACACACACACATTAAGTTAGAAGTTAGAGGGTACATGTTAATAGAGAAGATTTGGGTCAGTATGCTCTGTATTGTTAGTTCAACATATAAACTGAGAGTACAATTATGTGGCTTGTGATGGAATATGTTATAAACTGTTTTTAAAAGGAAACTTTGTGTACTTTAAATGCTGTCTTTTTACTGCTTCGGTTTAATAGGAATTCCACTTCCACTTTCCTGAATAAGTTGGAGCAGCTGGAAGTCATAAGCAAGTACTGTAACATTGATTACCTGGAGGACCATGCCACCTCCTCTGCGAACAGTAAGATTGCACTTATCATTTGATGCTCTTCATATATTTTTCTAAAGCCCGACTGAGACTAGATTTTTGGGGCAATGCTGAACACTTGAAATGTAATGGACTAATAAAGACAGGATAATTTACAGTTTAGCAATAAACTTTATTGTCCAAAATGATATCAGGGCATTGAAACTTAACTGGGAATTTAAGAATTACAAATAATTATACATTAAAAAAACACAAATAGAACATATACTACTACTCAAAGCTTTGAGGTCACCTGTTTTATTGATGTTTTTCTTCTTTCCTTCAGTAATCTCTATTTTAATATCAATAAAAACAGTGTAATTCAGACACCAAATGTATCATTTACAATTAAAATTGTTTTGACCCCAAAAGAAGAAGAATTAAAAGATTTAAACTAACATTTTGTCAGTGTCCCCACGATGTTGCATGACAGGGGTTTTTATCCTTTTTTGAATTTTGAATTTGTTTTCCAGTCCAGAAAAGCGTTAGAGACCAGAGAGCAAGACTAAACCAGGATTTATTATTAAATATTTTGGAAATCTGTTTTTTGGGCCCTCTGTAGTCGACTCAGTGGTTAGAGTGAATGGATTTAAACTGTGATTTATCAGTCTTTAGTATGTTCAGCTGATTCTCCATGATCTAATTCCAATTAGAAAAAATCTGATTCCAAGGCTCACCTTTGAAATTGTCAGAACAGTTTTGTAAAGCAACAGATGTGTTGCTTGTTATAAGCATTATTGTGCAGTTGACAGTGAAACAGCACTGCACAAATTTTGATGCTAAGGTTTCAGTTTATTTTACTAATGAACGGTGATTACTTATATTCTTATTTAAATGTTGCTCAGAGGGTTCTCTGTCTCTTTCTGCTCTTTCAGTTATCTGGTCTGGTTGAACCATTGTTGAACAGTGTTTTGTTGTTTTCATGTGGCAGGCAACCCCAAACTTTGAGCGGTAGTGTAATTATCAGATCTCAATTTCAACTGGACAATGATATATATATATATATATATATATATATATATATATATATATATATATATATATATATATATATATATATATATATATAAACCAATATTGGCTGATAAAATTGGCCAGACATTTCTATTCTATACTAGGAACACTTTTTTTTCTTATTTTTTGAACTTTCTGCATATTTTAAGATTAAATATCAACATGGCCAGAATGTCTTGATAAGGTCAGCACTTTCTCTCTGCTGTAGTTGCAAAACCCAAAATTCGCTCCACCTGCTGTAGCTGATCATGCATTCTGGCCTCTCTACAGGTGGTGCAAAAGCAAAAAAAATGTTCCTCATAGAAATCAATAAAGCAACATTACTATTTATATATTATATATATTTTTAAATTCATGGCTTGCATTGTACTTTTATTATTTTTCTAGATTGCTATGTGTTGTAATATTGTCTGTGTGGCTTTTATCCGTTTTAATTTGACTTGTTCTTAGTTTGTGCTGCTGCCTGTCTTGGCCAGGACTCCCTTGAAAAATAGGTTTTTAATCTCAATGGGACCCTTCCTGGTTAAATAAAGGTTAAATAAAATAAAAATTTAAAATGAACCCTGTGTTTTGCATGTCTTGATGGTTGAGTGGTTAAGATGTAACTGCAATGTTCCTGTTTCAATTTCAGCAAAGAACCTTTCCCAAAAAAGTAACTTTTGAACCCTGCATGCTCTACTTATATGAAGCAGTTGAACCTGATTGCTTATGTGCTACGTACCTGTGATGAGTTTGAGCAGGGTGCTCCTATCTCCATTGACAGCTGCTGCATGAACCTGTGAGCCCAGAGATGCGGGTCCTGTGCTAGACGTCGCTGAGGCCTGCAACACAGATAACAACAGATAGAAGGTCACAACTCAACCTGCAGCAACATACACTCAGCTTACTTATCAAGTGTTAAATATGGTGACATTAAGCAGAGTCTAGACAGTTTCCTTACCATTCATTTAGCTGCAAGCACACCCCACAACTGGACACAGTTACACTTAAGTAGTTCATGCATAATACCATATTATCTGAGATAATACGCCATGTTTTAATGGCTTTAAGTGGCTGAAATGGGAATCTCAAAATCACTTCCAGTCCCCATATAAAACCCCAAATTTAAAGAAATATTAGTTAAGTGTGACGTCCACAGACACCAGTTAAATTTTTGCCAAATAGTTACAATTTAGTTTACATGCACACCTCAAGCTGAAGCAGTTACTTTAAGCTTTTATTTAGCCTAAATTAACAGATAACAGCCATAAGAGAAGCAAACATAAAATCATTATCCTTCAACATCGATCATGTTTCAGGCAGATAACCAACACCTGAAGCTCTGTTAGCAGTCAACAACACAATAAAACAGATACTTTCCGATGCTTGCTTACAGTAGGGAGTGTGTGTGTGTGCACGCTTGTGTGTGTGCATCTATGTGTGTGTGTGTCGGCTCCTGCTGAGGGGGCTAAATCTCTTCCTGGCCCCACTTAACCAGAGCCCAGTGAAAGCTGGGTAATCTGCAGACAGGAAGCAGCTGGGGAGGGGGAGACCCTGTGTGAGCGTGTAAGAGGGGGGTCTCTCTTCATGTCTTATTCATGTCTCATTAATACTGCAGCATGCCTTGCAGTGTATTTGTATGTGTGCGTGTGTGTATGGGGGTTTAGAGATGTGGGACAAGCCCTGCGGGGCACAACACAGAAATCAATTATTGCCCCTAAACACATAAATGCTGGAGGCACAAACTCATGCCACAATCTGAGATTTCTCCAAGATGTTTTCATTAACAGTCACATGAATAGATCTGATTCACTACCGCTGAAAACTTCTGTGTAAAGAGGTTTCATACAATACAACTGATAGGGAACATTGATAAAGAAAAGGCAGGCTGATAACTCCGGTCACAATCTTTTAAACTTTCAAACTCTTTAAAATCTGAACGATCTGAAGGGAGGAGGGAATACTCCGGTGTCCTCCATCCTTCCCTCTTATCCCCCTTCTCCCTCCCCGCCATCACCTCATAAAGAGTGCTCCCGTAGACACTGCGTGCAGCATGGCAATTACCCATCATGCTCACTGCTTTCTCACGCTCTGCCAAGTAGTGGCGGAGACTTAATACAAGTTAGTTAATACATTTATTGCAAAGTTGGTAAAAGTGTGCGCGCAACCGAGAATGGGAGGGAGAGATGCGGCACTTAAAGGTGTGTGTGAGTGTCGTTGTGTGCGTGTGTGTTTGGCACATGTGCCACGTCATGGGAAGTGATTTTCCGTGAGAGAGAGTTTTTACAGGGGCTTTACCAAAATCAACCACAAACATCTCTAAACATCTCTAATTTACAATGATTACTCAGTCAGTAATGCACGAGCATGCACGCATACACACACACACAGTCTGCAAATACTAATATCTAACATATGCGGAAATACCAGAGATGCCATAGCCACGCTTTAAGAAAGAGTAATATCATGATTCTGATGTTAATATCGTCTTACGTAGACATCTAAAGGAGATAATGTGAGCTCACTCCAAACTTTCCCTTTACTTTTGTTGACTTGTTTTGATCTTTTCCTCCATTTCTGAGTCAATATGAAACCCCCCAGCTGCCACAACAAAAAATATGAATTGATTTATGAATAATCTTAGATGCAGAAAATCAAAATCATAATTTGGCCCAAACACTGACATGAGGGACACAAGTCAATATTTGAATCTATGTGAGGGACATTCATAACGCCAAGAGCAGGCAATTAGAGTTTCATGAGGATCTGAGTGTTTTGGAAACACCTACAGTGCATCCAAATTTGGCTAAAAAGGCTTTCGCGATGCAGTGTCTGAAATCAAACAAAGGAGGGTGTAAAAACAACACCAGGTCCTGTTGAGAGGTTTGGAGTGGTCTCATTTAGCCATTCATACGTGTTCCTCAGGGAGCGCTCCACTTGTTAATATGAAGACAATAACTCAGAGTAAACTATTGATCACAGGCTGAGGTACAGACCAAGTGATTGTGCATCTGTATAAGTATTGATTCATGCTGATGCTGACATTATTTAGTCTTTATTCATATTCGGCCTCATATAACCAGAGTGAGTTTAACACTTCCATGAAACCTTTCAGCAACACTACAGGAGTGCTGTGCACATACACACTGCTGCCTCCTTCACACACTCCTGACGTGTACTGTAACTAACACTTCAATTGATGCTATTGAGACAGACAGGCAAAGAAACTGGGGAGTCAAAGTGTGTGTGTGTGTGCATGTTTGTGTACAGTGTGTTTGTCTATATGTTTCTGTAGCTGTCTGTCACTGTGAAGGTGTCTGCTTTTGATAGAGGACATAGCTAGAGCATGCTGGGTAAGCAGTGGGGAACGGAGCCTGAGCCTGTGGCCTTTATTTCAATTCTAGACAGGTGTACACACACACACACACACACACACACACACACACACACACACACACACACACACACACACACACACACTTTTTGTATAAGCATATCTTTAGACAGTTTATGCAGTTTAACAGAGTGTTTGCCAGCATGGGACTATTACAGGTGCCTATACCACCTACATGTCTCTGTGTGTCAGTGTGTGTGCATGTGTGTATCTATGTTTCAGATAAGAGATAGAGGCTGCAGGGATCAGTTCCTGGGTTTTGACTGACAGGTAAAGAGGTGGGAGGAAGGATAATATCAGCCCACGGGGATGCCCAATCTGTAAAGCCCTATTTCTGGGGGACTTCCTGGTTCCCCAAGGACCAATGAGCTGGCTCCCTCAGCTGGGGGCCGAGCCCTGGGGCACAGCGGGGCCAATCAGCGGGGGGGAGAAGGCTGAGTGACACATAGATCGGCTAATTTACATCATTACCACAATGCATCCTGACAAATGAGCCCCCAGGGTGTGAGCCAATCACCTGGGAGAGTAATGCAATTAGGCGGGACCACAGCTGTCAATCTCACAGCCACGGGGGTCAGGTAGTGACGCCTGTGGCTAAAACACCCCTGCCTACTGCCTGTCGTTCACACACACACACATGCACACTGTCTATACATGCACACACCTATCTACACATATAGAAAGGGAACACACTGATTATTGGTGCGGATATGAAATGTAGCATGTATGAATGCCTGTGTGTAGAGTACGGGACACAGTCGAGGCTGGTTCTCTATCTTCCTCCTGAGGGTGGAGGGTAGGAGGGAGTCACAAAGTGAGGTGTGACTGCTCGAGGGATACAGAGATTGACTTGTGTCCTCTGTAGATTTACACCTGAGCGTAAGTGTGTGCATATCTGCATACATCTGGGTGTGTGCTTGCGTGTGTTTACATTTTGCCCATGTGTTTTTGCCCCCTAGGACACAGTGTTGTTTATGCTCTGAGTCTGAGCACCGGGCGATGACTATGACAACAAAAGGTGGAAGAGGGCCGAACCATAGGGGAGCTAAAAACTAGTGCAGAATAGCGCTGCATCTGACTGGCATGTAAGCAAGGACTGCTGGTAATGAGGCTTATCTTAGTCTCATTAGGTGTAGTGATATCATAGAGGACCACTCCACTGAGTCGATAGGGTTCTGCCCAGCACGTTGTTAATGTTTGTCGTGTGTGTGTGTGTGTGTGTGTGTGTGTGTGTGTGTGTGTGTGTGTCTGGTCGATGTTACTGTGACTGGCAGACTGTCAGGTGGTGCTGGAAATTAATCAGAGGCTCTGATAACACCCACCCTCTGTCTCAAAACACTTTTGCGAACCAAACAGGAGGAAGATAGCAATGATTTTATAAAGTAACAATGCAAAAAAAAGCACACCATTTCTGCAATTGTGAGCTGATGCAGTCCCCGTCACCCCGTGTGTGTGTGTGTGGTTCAGGCACTGCTTGAGACACTCTGAGAGTAAAGGGGAGCTGTGTGTTTTGTGTCATCCCATTATATCACTAATGAGCCACCCTCAGGAGGGAGGCGGGGGAGAGACAGCAAGGCGGACAGAAAAAGACAGATGAAGAAAAAGAGTGAGAAGGGGAGGGGAGAGAATGAGAAGGAGGAAAGGAGACAGAGACCAGCTTGGGGACTTTTTCCTCTTCTCCCCTCAGTATCCTTTTTCCAACACCTCTGAGTCTAATTGGACTAAAACTGTGATCTAATTAAATGTCCAATTAAAGTGCAGAGAGCAATGTGCCCACCGGCGAATCAGAGTACAGGGACATAATCAGCTGGAAAAACAAACAAAAAAATCAATGGGTGCAATGCGAAATGGAGGAAGATGGCGAAAACAAAAAAGGAGGAGAGGGTGAGATAGGGAGAGGATGGATGGATGAAATCAGAGTGCAGGAGAGTGGCATGGCTGTATGATAGGACACTGTGCATTACATCTTTAGACAATCTATGTTTATATGTGATTACGGATGAAAACTACTCATACAAGGCTTTATAGGTCTTGCAGCTGAGTTCAAGACAAAACACAGGCTCATAACAAAATCAAAGTTATCCTGTGACAGCAGCACTGAAACAATACAGTATTATACTGTGCCTCAATTTGTCAATCTACAAAGAATAAAATCATTTTTACTCAATATAGTCATTATTAGACAAGCACCAGTATGTGTTCATGTAGCCTTCCCAAATGTATCACTGTGAACGCACAGAGATGGACAGGAAAAGACTCAACAAATTGGTCAAGAGGCCCAGCTCTGTCCTGGACTGTCCCCTAGACTCCATAGAGGAAGAGGGGAAGAGGAGGATGTTAGCAAAGCTGACATCCATCACGAACAACTCCTCTCACCTCCTGCAGGAGACTGTGGGGGCCTTAAACAGCTCCTTCAACAACAGAGTGCTACTCCCACCATGTAAGAAGGAGCGCTATCACAGGTCCTTCATTCCAACAGCTGTCAGACACTTTAACACCAGCATGACTTCATGACTTTCTTCTATATATTTCTTATTTATGAGTATTTCTTATCCTTCTTGTGTATACGAGCTGCTGTGACAAGTGAATTTCCGTGATGTAGGATCATTAAAGTCTAACTTATCTTAAATAAACACCTTTTTTGTTGCATGTTTTTTGACTGCTACTCTGAATCCTAACCCTATCTGTCATTATTTTTTATAGATATGTTATAGACTAAACAATCACTTCATTATATAAACAGGCTACATTAATTATTAATGAAAATTAGCCTAACTTCAATCATACATCAGTTAAGTTAAACTTAAGATTGCTTGTGATTTTCAACAATAGAGGTTTTCTGACAAAAAAGATTATTGTATTAATATGTGACATATATTCACCTTTAACTTTTACTGGTACATTTTTATTACATAATGAATCAGGACTTCATTCATTTGATGTCACGTGCCACACAGAAAAAAGTGTTGCCTTTCCAGAAACATCCGTAATGTTCAGTCATCTCTGTTTCTATGTAGTCAACCCAGTTTAAACATAAAAGACAAAACACGGGAAAGATCACATCACAATTACCTATCATCAAACTATGCAACTTTTAGTTGAAACTATTTAAATTGGCTGTTTTTTACTTTGACTTAAGTAGATCTTTACATCAATACATGTTTCCTGTAAGAAACATAGCAGTAAACTTAGAGTAGAGATGTAGTGCTGGGCAATATATTTATATTTGTGATCATATATCATAATTGTATTGTTTTTTAGTTGATTTTTTAATTGTACAAGTGATGTACAAATTTGTTGTCTAAATTAGAAATAAAATTTATTTTTTAAATACTAAAAAAATGTTTTCCAGTTTGTACTCACAGTACAGACAAAGCAAGTGATTTTTTACCTCAGCTGATATAGTTATAAATATATCATCACTCGAAGAAGATTCTGGATATTGTGATGCTTATTTTGTATCTATGAACAACTTAAGAAGGACCTTTTACACCTCTTTCTCTCCACCACTGATATTCAGACAGGGGGAGAGAGAAATCTTCCTCTGACTCCATCTGTGAGTTGCTCACACACTGTGAACCCCCTATAGACAGCTTTAGCCCATAAAATATTAATGCTGGGATTCAATTCAACATTCCACCTTAATCTCCTTAACAATTAGGCTGTTACAGCGCACACAATTAGGTTTGTTGCACATAGTCTCAATGGTCTTGACTCTAGAGGGAGAATTACAAACCGGTAGTACAGGGGAGAGACCGAAGTAACCGACAGATAACTTCAGAAAATAAAACTCTTCTGGGATTTATAAACCTAAATTAAATCTGGAAAGCTGTTCTCTGTGTGTGTTGGATTCTTACCATAGCTGCGTTGAGGGGGGACAATTCAGCAGATGTTTCTCAGTTCAGTGCATCCTTCCTGGGTGTGGATGCACGTCCAGGTCCCCTACCTTCCTTGATCCTGCTCCTGCAGGGGCAGAGAAAGAGGATCACTCACATACTGAGACCAGCCCACCTGTTCACACAAATAACTGCCAGCATAACACTACTGCTACTGTACTGATTACAGGCAGAGGGAGTATGCCTCAGAGTGGCATATTATTTGTATTAATCTAATCTGATGAGGTGTAGCAAACTTGCCTTTGAGTTGTGGTTCATGTGTTTGATTAAGCAGCAGCTAAACACACACACACACGTTTGGTGGATTTATGGAGAATATTTGCAGAGTTGTGCAAGAGGTTTTCTAACTAAACAAGGTTTGTGCTACAAAGTAACAAAATGCATTGCTGGATGGTGAAAATGGGTCAGACAGGGTATTACAAAAAGTGACCCATAATGATGCAACTCCCCCCTGTTCAGGAGAAATCAGTTATTCATAAACGTACTAAACAAGTACAGAGAACAAATGTTTGACAGTGGATAAAGTGACTATAACGTTACTGCTATTGCATTTTAATAAAGTGTTATTTCAACTCCGCTTTTGTGTGTGTTATATTTACCGTTTTCTTTCAGATGAAAGTCTCAGGAAAGTTTTCTTCCAAGTAGAGTCCCGTTGAATCTCCGTCTGGGCGACAAAACACTACAACTCCCGTTACCGTTGTAGGGCAGTAAATCGCCATGATTTGAGTTTTCCCCGTCGACAGGGCCAAGCCGCTCGGCGAGTTAGAAAACTACATTACCCACAAAGCCATGCGAATACCAGGAAGTGTCGGTCACGTTTCCGTGGTCACCGTGAGATCGGTTCGCCGTCGCCTTCCTGCTGCAGTGAGAAGAAGCGGCGTCGAGACAGACTGGGAAGACTCAACACCACCACCTCCAATAACTATACTGTACAATGAAACTGTTAGCAATATCTCCCTCTCTCGATATCCGCTTCGTCCCGGTTATACTGCTGGTAAGCACACACGTCTTCAGCTCTGCAGTCCGCGCGGAAAATAGCTTTTTTTTTTGTAGCTAACGAGCTAACGTTAGCTCAGTAACGTTAGGTAGCCTGCAGCTGGTTAGTTAGCATCGAGCTAGGTAACTGCTGGTATGAGACGCGGCTTTTAAAGTGGCTAAGGTGACTAGGGAGCTAGTTCACTGGCTGCTGGGCAGTGCAGATATTCGGCATGTTCACCGGGGCGGCCTTTCGGCTGTGTTTCTCCACACGACTCCCATAACTAATCAAGTTATCCAAGCTGCAATGTCAACTCAGCCGGTAGTGTCGAGTAAGCTGTTAGCTGACGTGTTTTAACTGGCAGTAATGCATCTTATAGAGCTCACATGTGACTCGTAAAACGTGCAGTGTGTGATAAAATGTGGAAAAGAGCTAAAGTTGGACTCATAACTTTGTTGAGGAGTGAAGCATCCAGTTAGCATTAGGTGCTAACGCTGCCACATATTGACAGCATTGAGAGAATCCTAATAGTTTGAGGGTTTTGTGTGTTGAGTAGGTTGTTCTGCTGTGTTTGATCAAGTTTAATGTGTGTTTTTATAAAGATTCACGCATTTATTGTCGGACTTTTTTCGTGTGTCTGTATGTGTCTCTGAATGATGCTCGCCGGTTGGTGAATTCCTCTGTTGTGGCTCATTCCTATTGGCTGACAACCCGGAACAAGACTCAGCGCTGTAGTTGTGCTGTTGTTGAGAGTTTGGGCCTGAAGTGAAAACTTCACTGCTTCTCCTCTCCGGGCAGTGTCTTCATTGGTCTAACTACAGGCGACAGTGGCATTTCATTTCATCAGCCTGTGGCTGTGACGCCCTATATGGTTAGGCAGGGAACCAAGAAATGTTTTCTATACAGCTGAAATGATCAGTCAAACATGAGCAGCAACTGTTTTGATCAGAGATCAATAGTTTAAGTCATTCTTGCATAAATGCTAAACATTCAGATTGAATATCTTGGACTGGATAAAAAGAATTTCAAAACATCATCCTAGGCTCTGAAAACTCTTCTCTTTTCAACATTTTTACAGTTTATAGACTAGATTATTAATCATTTAATCAAAGACAGATTAAACGATAATAGAACTAGTTGTTAGTTGCAGCCCTTATGGTAAAACAGGAAACGTTTAAACGGTACTAATCTAAGGGAAGTGCAGTGACACTTAAACTCAGAGTGTTGGTTTGTGTGTGAGCAAAAGTTCAGTCACATATTTAGGTAATTGAGTAAAGTGTGAAGCACTGAGATAGTTGTGACTAAAGTGGCTGACAGTAAGTTTGAGATAGAGGGTGTTGTCATTATGCAGAAAAATATGGGATTACACTTGCAGCCTTAATCAAATGGTTTGGATGAAAGAGTGAACGTTTTGATAACACCCTTCAACAGGTTATGGACAAACAGAAATACTAAACATTCACCAACCCCAGATGAATGTCTTTTGGTTTGGATAAAAGAAACAATGTCAAAACGTCACCCTGTGCTCTGGAAAACTGCAATGGGCAATCTTTTCACTATTACATTTCATAGACTAGATTATAAATCAAGGACAGATTAATCAATAATAGAACCACCAGTTGGTTGCAGGCTGGTAGTAGCCCTTATATCAGGAAACGTTTGAACGATACTAATCTAAGGGAGGGACTGTGACAGTTAAACTTTATGTGTGAGCAAAAGTTCATTTACATAATTAAGTTATCAAGTAAAGTGTGAAGCGGTGTGACCTCTGGCTGTTTCACTGTTGGAAAGTTGATAGTTTTCTTTAGAACCTGTTTTGATATTTGTATTTGTTACAACCCCTAGGAGGATAAACTATATATATATCCTGTTTGAAGAGGATCTTGAGTCAGCACAGATTCACAGAATAGATAAACACCACAGGCACCATTTAAGGCACTGTAATAGATGCAGAAGTGTTGACTACAGTGGCTGACAGAAAAATATAGATTGCACTTGCAGCCTTAATGAAATAGTTTGGTGAAAGAGTGAACGTTTTCATAACACAGTCTATGGTCTTCTGTCATGATGTGGACATTGATAAACATTGGCCCTTTTCAATAGAAGAGGTCATTCAGGCTACATTTGCTTTTTTTTTTTTTTTTATTTGCATCTCCGTGTTTTCATTTGTCAGTCAGCACTTCTCCAACACTGCTGTTCTTTCCCCCATTTCATTTTTTAGTCACTGTCGTTTTAGCCCTTATATTTTTCTCCATGCCAATCTCTTTCGTACAGGATTTTTTTTTACAATGTTGCAATCAGAGCTGGAATTCAGGAATCCCCAGCTGGTCCATCATAATTACAACCTTATTCTTTTTCTGAGTGGTACCAGGAAGATAAACAGAAGAAAAATAGATGGCTGCAAGATTTTAGTTTCCTAACATAAAATACTGCTTCCCAACAACAGCTGATGTTATGACAGTGGTGGTAATGTGCTCTTTTATATTACCATAGGGGTGATTTTGTGGATTTAGCTGTATAATGTTTATTCAGTGATTCTTGTTTACATGATGTGGAATGATCGGGAAACTCTTGAGCACCCAGTCCAAGAAACACGTTTTTCCTCAAAGTCCCATCATCTTTGGTATGTCGTATCAGAGAAAAACTGAGAAAAATATGCTCAAATATAGAACATGTAGCCAGAATTAAGCCTCAGGGCCTAAGGTGGACTATGATTTGGTGAAGAGTTAAATTATCTTGTTAGGGCTTATTATCAGTGTTGCTAATTCATTTAAAGATGACCGCTAATGTAGTTTGGACAGATTTTAACACATCTATACTTGATATACAGCAAGAAATGAATTATGTTTCAATTTTTGTCACACCTTGCAAGTAAATAATGTGTGTTTTGGTACCTGTTTAAACATCCTAAAAAAAAAAAACAGGAAAAAGACACAACAAGAGTATAACGTACACATTCTTTCCATATATTTCTGGGACATCAAGACTATTACCATAAATGTTTCCCATTTATCTATCAATAAAATCTCTGGTAAAGGTGATAGGTCAATATAAGGACAGTTACTCAAAAGTTAAACTATTTGCCAGTGTGCTGTTTTGTAACAGATGCCATGGTGTTATTGTAAACCTTACTGAAACACCAGCCCACAAGAATCCAGGTTTCAAGGATAAAACAGGTTCTGCAGAAAAGTGTGAGAGTATAATTTGCATGTTGCTTTGCATGCATGGACAGTCCAAAGGTGACACTGGTTACTGTACAGTACAAACAACTGTTGGTTGAAGAGCCAGGAACAGACCCATTGGTCTACTGGTATACCACAACAAATGCTAGTTTTTACCACAGTCACCGTCAACACGAAGACTCGGTTGTAGACCCTGGGAGACCCGGGAAACACCGGGGAGATCACACCTCTCAGGTTTCCTGGGATCCATTGTCCATTGGGCGCCCCAAAGGAGGAGTTGAAGAAAGTTACTTGTTACATTGACGTCTAGGCTGCTCTGCTCGCCCACTTTCCATTGCAAACATACATTTAACACACAGCTAGAAATATGAAATGTTATTAAATATATATTGTTTTTACTATATATGACATTGATAGGATTGAAGGGTGTTACATGTACTAAGAGGTTTATTGCTACTTCATTCTGTTAGAGCCAGTGTTCAGTTGAGTTAGTCTGTAGACATGCTGGTTAGCAGTGTGCTGACAGACTTGTTGGTTCAGTCTTTAGTCTTTCTATACCGGAACGTCTCATCAATAAAATCCCACCAATCAATAAAAAAATCTTAGTTAACTATCTTCAGAAGAGTGTTTCTCTATTTTCTTTGCTGATGTATCTGTTCCTCCATGTGTCTGTAGGTGATGGGCCTCTCTACTCCTGGACAAGCAGAAATCACCAGTCTCGACTCAGGCAACATTGATGACGTCCTAAGTAAGACATTACACTTCTCTCAGAAGTTTCTTAAAGGAATTGTTTGACACTTTGGTAAATACATTCATTTGCTTTCATGCTGAGAGTTAGATAGAAGATCAATACGACTCTCATGTCTGTTGTTCTGTGTGAAGCTACAGCCGACAGCGTTATGCGTTAGCTTATCCTGGCATAAAGACCGGAAGAAGGGGGAAACAGCTTATTCCTTATAGTTCTTTCTCTTCTGATTATTGGTATTGTAGAAAATAAGTATATTTAGCAAAATGTCAAACTACTTATTTAAAGTGGACCTATTATGCTCACTTAACACAATGTTAGAAATCTACTCCACTAGAGTAGATTTACATGATTCACTCTTCAAAAGCATCCCGATTTATCTTATACTGGCCCCTTCATGCAGCCCCTCAGTTCATCCTCTTGAAACATGCTGTCTGCATGTGTGGTTCCCACCGTGAAGCATAGAGGAGGAGATGTGATGGTGTAGTAGTGCTTTGCTTGTAACACTGTTGGCAATTTATTCAAAATTCAAGGCATACGTTACCACCATGGCTACCATAGCATTCTGCAGCAACATGCCCATTTGGTTTGAGCTGGGACCCTTACTTGTTTTTCAACATGACATTAACCCAAAACACACCTCCGGGCTATGTAAGGGCAGATGACCTGGCCCCCACAATCACATGACCTAGGGCCAATTGAGATGGTTTGTGATGAGTTGTACTACAGAGTGAAGACAAAGCAGCCAACAAATGCTCATTATACATAGAAACTCTTTCTAGACTGTTGGAAAATCATTACAGGCGACTCACAGAATGCCAAGAGTGAGAAAAATTGCCATCAAAGCAAAAGGTGAAAAGAATCTAATATCTAAAACTTAAACTTATAACAGGTCCCCTTTAATGCTCATTCGGATCTTCATTGTCCACTGTCTTTAAGAGATAAATTTTTTTATCTTTGTTACCTTTGCTTATGACGTGATGTCTACTTTGTCAGACTGTTTGCGTGTCCCTCTCTGTTAGCAGGATATTACAAAAATAATTTAATAGATTTCAGTGAAATTTGGTGGCCAAAGAAGAATATGGTCCATTACATAATTAGTTTTTCTGCGGTTAGCATCATGAAACCTTTCATATTTCCTTTGATTGCTGAGCTGTGAGGTGGAGGGACAAAGTTTAGTTTTTCTTGGAATCTGTTCAACACATATCTTCACATTTGCCACACCCATTTCTGTCTTCTCAGATTCTCCTCCACACCTCCCATAAATTCATCCAATATTCAGCAGATGTGGTTATTGAAATATTTGGATAACTTTTAACTCTAAATTTTTCTTTAAAAAAAAGTGCTTGCCAAATTGCTACGAATCTGTCTTACTTACTGACTCTTGGCTTACATGTCGCCAAAGAAACATTTAATAACATTTCACCAATAATTCATATGATAGATAAATATATCTGGCCATGAGTCACAGGTCATGCATTTCTGTTACTGTAGTGTATTCTTGTTTTATATTTTCCTTCATTGTTAGGGGTTTGACCAGCCTATTAGTTAATTTTACTTGCAAACCATACATTCAAAAATGTGTATTTAGTCACGTGTAGAGGCTTATATTAATGTCCTGTTTGTGTGTGTATTTCCTTGCAGATAATGCTGGGGTGGCATTAGTGAATTTTTACGCAGACTGGTAAGTACATTGTTTCTCTCCCACAGTCACTGGACCGCTGTATATTATGTCAAGGATATTTAAATTGAATTTTGCTCATGATGCAGACGTTTCCTATGAATGCCACATGGTGCAATAAGTATAATTAGATTGCTGTCTTCCGGACTAGAGATTTTGTTGATTTATTTTTAAAGGATTTTTACATAGTGCATCTGATTTAATCTCACATTTCTGAGCCGGTCTAATTAATGGATGGATAATGGAACTGTTATAGGCAAAAATCATTTGACAACGTAGTCAAACACTGTTAAATTTAGTTCTGTGGAATAAAAAAATATATATTTAGTTTACTTACAAATTATGTAAATCCTCTTGACCCTACACAAATCCCCCATCACCCCCCCATACAGGTGCCGGTTCAGTCAGATGCTCCATCCAATTTTTGAGGAGGCATCTAACATAGTGAGGGAAGAGTTCCCTAACACCAAGCAGGTGGTGTTTGCCCGTGTCGACTGTGACCAACATTGTGAGTATAACTTACCTTGTTAGCACCAACAACAGCATCCAGATCCAACTAACAGTTCAACTAAACAATAATGAGAAACATACATGTTCATATATTTTATGAATTCAGTCAACAGTATATATTTATCTCCATAACAATATGAAAGAAAACAAATATATATTAATAAAAGTTTATATTTTTACATCATAGTTTACTTGATTGAATAATCTGTTACCATCCTGTTATTATATGTATTAGTGTGTGGGGTGTTCGTTGTTTATTGTGATCTAATGTTTTAAACTGCCTTAACGTCCTCATTCTATATACAGGAAACAAAAAAAGGCACAGATGCACACACACTCTTACTATATTTGATGCACATATGTACACATAGATGCCCACCACACCAAAGCACAGACACATAAACCGCCAGCCCCAGCCTTTTGAGATAAAGCAAATTAAAGAGAATTATTGATGACCTGCAAACTGTTTGAAGACTAATGACAAAACTGCTGCTTCCTGTGAAGACGGGAGGCTTAGAGACACCCCGCAGGGAGATTGACACCTGCCACATGCACACACACACACACACCCACACACACACGCACGCACGCACACACATCCTCATTCACTGTGTGCAGAGAGAATATTTACTCTTGGTGGGGGGCAGCTTTCATGTGGGAGATCAGAGCTCAGAGCTGACTGAAGGCAGTGTTTTCAGACTGAGGTTTAACCGCCGTCTCTGTCACTGCTCTGCTCCTCATCCACCCATCCCCATGTGTTTTTACTCTGCTTCTTCCTCTTCATCAATTGATTTGCCCTTCTTTACTTAACTTCTCCTCTGCCTCTGCGTAGCCGACATAGCCCAGCGGTACCGCATCACCAAGTATCCAACGTTGAAGTTGTTCCGCAATGGGATGATGATGAAGAGGGAGTACAGGGGTCAGAGGTCGGTGGCGGCCATCGCTGACTTCATTCGCCAGCAGCAGGTCGACCCTGTGAAAGAGATACACTCAATGGAGGAGGTTAATACTGTGGATGTGAGTGGCAAACACACACATGCAGACACAATCTGTGGAAGTTTCAATGGTTTTTACTTTTTGTGAAATAAATTTGGATCATTTCTTTTCTCAACACTCTTTCATTTATATTCAACAGAGGAGCAAGAGAAACATCATAGGTTACTTTGAAAAAAAGGACTCGGATAACTACCACACATATGAAAAAGTTGCCAACATCCTTCGAGATGACTGCACATTCTTGGCTGCCTTTGGGTGAGACACCATCTTTTGATCCATTTCCCATAATCATTCAGCCCAGCTTGGGCGTATTGTCATTCCTCAATTCTATTTATCCTCAATTTAGCACTGTATCTGAGTCTGAACGCTTCAGTGGAGACAATGTCATCTACAAGCCAGTCGGAGAGAGTGTCCCTGACATGGTCTACCTCGGCTCACTCACCAACTTTGACCTGACGTACGCTTGGGCCCAGGATAAGTGTGTGCCTCTGGTCAGGGAGATCACCTTTGAAAATGGAGAGGTTTGTTACCTGCATATACAACAGCAGTGTCAACTTGATAACAATCTATTGCTTTTTGGTGTAATATTAGTTGTATACATCTTGATATGTAGATGCAGACATAAATTCATAGAGTCTGCGGGTAGTCCATCTGTCTTTGACCCCTTGTCTGTGTGTGTATGTGTGTTATCCAGGAGCTGACTGAAGAAGGAATCCCTTTCCTCATCTTGTTCCACGTCAAAGAAGATGGAGAGAGCTTAGAGAAGTTCCAACATGAAGTGGCTCGCCAGCTCATCAGTGAGAAAGGTGTGTGTGTGTGTTCACTTACTCATGAGCCAAGCAGCCCTGTGTACAGAAGAGGTGTTCATGACATTGATGTCTCCTCCTCAGGGTCCATAAACTTCCTGCATGCAGACTGCGAGAAGTTCCGTCATCCTCTGCTCCATATCCAGAAAACTCCTGCGGACTGTCCTGTCATTGCTATAGACTCATTTAGACACATGTATGTCTTTCCCGACTTCAAAGACCTCAAGTAAGTACCACCTTTCACTGTGTCTAAAAAATGATTTAGTTTTTCACAGGGACGCAGTCTAAGTCTGATACTGCATTATATCTTATTTCTTTTGTGATATTATCACATCTCCCTTTTAACCTTGTTTTAAAAATAAAAATATTAGCTAGTAATGAGCTAGTAACACAAAAGAAATAGCCAAATGTAATTGAAAACTCACCACAAATGTACCTGTAATTAACTAATGAATCATCCACATGTCACATCAGTCTGATATATTCAGCATTCTTTTGGACATTTTTGAGCATTGAAATTATTCATAACAAAATCTCAGTTAATTTCATTACACACACACACATGCACACACACCATAATCCACTGTGCACTCAACACCAGAGAAATGTCACACCTCCTAAAATCTGTCCTTTATGAATGGGCCAGGACACCGGAGCTAATGTGACATGATTTGGCACGTGCAATAAGTGCTAAACTAATCCAGTCTAATCTAATTTAATCTTATTTATTCTGTCCCCCACCACTCTGCCTCCCCCAGTCCCCAATCAGAGTCTGATCAGATAGACAGAAGCCCCGAGGACTGACCAGCCCTCCACAACCTAATTACATCACATCACCACTGCATGTGGCACACAGCTTGTAATTACATTAGAGCAGTGTATGTTATATATATATATATATATATATATATATATATATATATATATATATATATATATATATATATATATATATCGGTGTGTTTGCGTGTGTGGTGTGTGTGTCTGCATGCTGCTCTGACACACAGGGGTTAGCAGTGACTGGGGACTAGCTCCGCCTGTGTGATGTGACAACAGCTCATGACCTGTCGTTAATAAGCACACTTCACAGGACAGCGTTGATATGGATTAATGCCGCTTCATGACACGTCCGCAGGGACTAATGTCCTCTGCTGCCGCCACAAGCTGTTTGTCTCATATCAGCTCTGACCTGCTCTGTAGTTCCAGCAGATCTGTTTTTATTGCTGAACTTTGTGCACAGGAATGCCTTCGTTAGTCATGCAGTTAATGGGCCTTGCACAGGAACCACTCGTACAAACAGACCGGCTCTTGAGTGTCACAAATGAGGGAGCTCTCTCGGTACGAACAAATTTCAAGTGGTCCATACCTGAAGTAAAAGTCCTGTGCAGATAGTCTGCTTCTCTTCATAAAAGGAGAAATACTTGAAACATAATAATGCCTTAATCTGATTGAATTTGAGGTTTAAATGTGTCACTGAAATCTACTAAGATGAAAATAAATAAACCTGATACAAAATTAAGATTCTGCTCACACCATATTATCGTCACAACCTGCCAATTTACTGGGATGTTTCAAACTTTTTTTCACGATTTTACTTGCATATTTTGGCATTATGACTAATACATTTTAGTAGTTACTGAGATAAATTCTCAGTCTAAAAGCTGCCTAAGGCAGCTCCTATAGACATGGACATAGAAGTCATACTTGTTCAAGATCGTTCTTTGATGCAATGTTTTTTGCGACATATTGAAATATTTGTTGCAAATAAAAGTCCAGCACTTTAAGACGGTTGTCATCCAGTTTATTATATTTCTATGACTTGACTTGTGACTTGCTTGACCTAAGCTATGATTTGACTTGACTTGACTCTCACAAAAATGACTCGGGACTTGCTTGAGAATTGAAGGTTAAGACTTGAGACTTGCTTGAGACTTGCACATGTGTGACTTACTCCCACCTCTGGCCTAAGGGTCCTTATACCGGTCACTGTGCAGGATAACATCCTCCAACACCTGACAACACCACCTACTCTATGATATTCTCTCATCCATCCCCCTGACAGTCTACCATGCTTTGCTTCGGAAAGATGTTTTGGTGTCTAACGACCTGTTGGGACAGAAAGCTCTGGCTCAGGAGGTAGAGTGGATCATCCAGTAATTGCACGGTTGGTGGTTTGATCCCCAGCTCCTCCTGTCTGCAAGTCAAAGTCTCCTTTGAGCAAGATAGTAAGATACTTAAGTCCAAATTGCTCCTGGCGGGCAAGCCAGTGCCTTTGATAGCAGCTCCACCGCCCCTAGTGTTTGAGTGTGTGTGAATAGGTGAATGAGAGGCTAAATTGTCCACTGTGGTAGGACATATAAATGCAGCCTAGTTCTGTTGCAGTATGTCCCTGCTGTGGAAGTTGTTGACGGCTTTACTATTTATATTTTAACTTTTTTAACAGTTTCAGGTCCCTTAATTCTGAAAGCCCTGAGAGGCAAGTGAGATCCATTTTCTTTTCAAGTCTGATCTGAATGGGTTTATGACTTAAGAACAGGTGAAAGAAAAGTTTTTGCCAGCATCCTAACTGCCAATTTTCAACAGCAGGATGTGAAGCTCTGGTGTTTGTACTCTTCGGTAACATTTTTGTGACACACATAGCTGTGTAGAGCAATTCAGGGGGCTTGATTATGTTATGTAATATCACGAATGCGTACCTTCTCATGAATAGGTGGCACCCATCAGGCTGACAGGATCACTTGTATGAACAAGCCTCACAGAAAAGACTTGGAGACTTTGGTTAAGAATATTAAAATGTGTGTTTGTGCATGTTTTTTTCCCCCCAGTATCCCCGGCAAATTGAGACAGTTTGTGCTGGATCTTCACTCTGGAAAGCTACACCGAGAGTTTCACCATGGTCCGGACCCTACAGACAGCACACCTGGACAGGTCAGTGTCTCTACCCGCAATATAGAGTCACTGAAAGTTGGTTTTGCCACATTGTGTGAAACCTTACTGTTTTTTTATTTGACCTTCAGGAGGAGACGGCAGGAGAGGTGGCCAGCAGCCCCCCGGAGAGCTCATTCCAGAAGCTGGCACCCAGCGAGACCCGCTACACCATTCTCAGACGGGACCGTGACGAGCTGTGACCTAAACAGCCTTCCAGTGATCCTGTGACTCAATGCCACGCCCCGGGGTCAGGGAGGGGGTTAGGGTTGGGACAGGCCAGCGAGACAGAACAGCGGGACAGAACAGCAACACCCAACACCCTTACTGAAAAGAGAGAGGAAGGAGGAGAAGAAAAAGAAGAACAGGAGAAGGAGTCCACCACCCAACCACGTTGGAATAACCTATATTTTCATAACTCTTTCACGTACAGTTTTTATTTTGGATCAAAAGGAAGTGGGGTAAAGAAGAAAATGTGTGTGGGCAGGGGTTAGGGGCATTAGGACATCAAGAGAAGTGTTTTTACTTTTATTTTTTGGAGCTTGTAAATATGTTTGTGCTACATGGGAGTCTCATTGTCGGTCTAAATTAAATGCAGAGTTTTCTTTATGTTATTCCTTTCTTTTTCACCACCCGGCTTTTTGTAGAAAAAAAAAACTGACCCCAGAACAGTTCCCTCACTCCAGTTGTATGGTTCTTATCTGTGGGTAGTCCAGTTCAGCCTGTCCGACAGGAGAAGCTTGTTTAGTCTGACTGACCTCATGGCTGCATCTCAATACGGCCAACTCTAGTCTAATTATTTGTATAGCACAAGTTATAACAACATGCCTGTTTGAAGTAGCTTTATCTCCATATCTTCTCCACGCCCACTCTGAAGGAATAGAAAAATATTTTGGAAAACTTTGTAGGAGTAACATAATTTCAAACCACGACTTGAGACCGAAGATAAAGAGACAGAGCTACTCAATCCTATTGAGATGCACCCCCTCTCTCCCTGGTACTAAATGGTTATAGATTATGATGTCTCTTACAGTGCTTATAAAAAAGTATTGCCCCCTTGCACCTTTTTTATGTGTTACTGTTTTACAACACTGAATCACAGTGGGTGTAATTAGGATTTTTTTTTTTTTTTTGGTCAACAATCAACAGAAAATATCGTAACGACAAAACAAATGAACTTTTGGCCATCATACTAAATTCTGTGTTTTAGTATAACCCTACACCAACCCCATCATGAAGCCTGGTGGTGGCAGCATCATGCTGTGTGGAGGCTTCTCTGCAGCTGGTTCCTGTGACGGTAGAAGGTTAAAACTGATGCAGCAAAATACAAAGAAATACTTGTGAAAGCGTCCAACTATAGATGTATATTTTACATACCAAATTGACGCAGGAATGGTTTAACAGCCATGTGAATGTCCTGGATTAGCTAAATCGGTCCAATCCAGAATCTGTGTCAGGACTTGATAATTGCCATTCACTCAAAGTAAAACAAAGTAACTTGGAAGGGAAAGAGTTTGTGTCCAGAGTTTAAAAGCTGTTACAGACCTACTGAAACAGACCTGAGGCTGTAATTGTTACCAAAGGTGCCTCTATTAAGTATTGTCTTGAAGGACACAAATACTTATGCAATCAAAGATTTTGTTCTCAAGACCAATCTGTCTTTTTGTTGTTGTTGCTCGGCGTCTAAAATGCTGATTACCTACACTACTGTAAAACAGTAAAACATCAAAAAGTCAAAGCGGGCTGGATACCTTTTTTTTGTAAAGGCGCGGTGTTTGCCGAAACACCCCTGAGTTGTGATCCTGGGAATCAAATAAGAGGGAAAAATAAATGATTTGAAATGGTGTACTTAAACAAAATCATGAAATTTCTGAAATGGCCGTTGTTTTTGCTGTTATCTGTTGTCAAATGTGTCATCGTGTTGGAGGAGAAAAGACTGCATCCTTCCCAGTGTTTTAAAAAGCAGAGAGACAAGGAAAACCCAAATTCTGGTGGAAAATTTACAGTCTGCCACTTTGTACAAGTTCTCTCTAGAACTGGTTTTGTCTCTTTATATGTCTATGAGGTTTTGGTACAAGTCTAAATCCCTGAGATCCACTGAGCGTGAATGAATCCAAAAGTGAAAGCCAGATTAAGAGTATGGGGGACCCATCGCTAAGTTTGTACTGTGCGTCCTGCCCTTCCATAGAAGCCAACAGATGCCTGCATAGTGACATATCAGCCCACATACAGGAGAGCAAAGGGGGGGGGGGGGAGTGTGGTAACCATTTCTAAAAAAAAACAGTCATCTCAGAGGGGAAGAAGAGGAAAAAAATGAAAAAGTAAATTAAAAACCATTTTACAGGATATTGTGTTGTCTGATGTTTTGTATGTCAGTCTCTCTGAACTATACTGATGTTCTGTTTATCGAAAGAATGTCATTAATGTTGAAAAGAAACCATTTATTTGGCAGAAAACCAGCAGCAGTATAATCAATACATGGCAGGTTCTTAACTCCAGTCCCTGAAGGGATCTGGACAGTGGCACTTTGGCGCTTTTTGTGCAATTTTGCTCTCACACATTGCAAAAACAAGTCTGTATCTACATACAGCATAATTTATATAAACAAAGAAGCAGGAACCTTTCATTTACATTATTAAGTAAATGTAACACCATTTACAGCAACATTAGTAAAAACATTTTCTCCAGACATTCTTCTAGTCTCACTAGCACAGCCGTTCACAATAAGATTATTTCTACACAAAGGAATATTGACACATGATCACGTTAACCTAAAAAACTGTGCTTGAGGAACAGAACAGTGTTTATTTGACAGAACAGTTTGTTAAATTGACTTAAATGATTTGATGCCATAACCTTAGTAAGATTAAACAAGTGAGCGACAACCTCGATAAAGCCAGTTAATCGGCTAAATAAAAAGTTATTTCCTGATTGTTCCACAACGATTACGTTTAACACATAAAGACACATCCCCAGCAACCCATCTCATCCCGCAGTAGCGCCTGGTCCTGTCTGAGTGCTCACAGCTGTACCAGACTGACCCAAACATGGAGTAAAAGTTGTAGTGTAAATAACTGCTTAGCTGTCAGTCACATATATAAAATTAGATTCACCATTCACACCTGAACATCAAAGTAAGGCTGTTAGTACATCATTGTTACAGCAGTGCTTTGTAACCACAGAGCTTAGTCTTTTCAAGACAATGTGAGCCCCGTCAGAGGTCCAGTTTGTACTTCTGATTGGTTGGTCAACACTGACACCTCAGAGGTCAGAGGACTAACCAGAACGGTTAGGTCATTTGTCCTTGCTCAACTCTGGTGGTTCTGGTGGTGGTGGTGCAGTCAGTTGCTTCATTTGTAGATCTACTCTGGCTTTGCGGTGTTTCTGGACTATGTTGCCTCCAGCATACCCCAGGGCACCACCTCCCAGAGCAGCAGCCACCCCTGCAGCTTTGAACCCAGCCAGCAAGCCAAGTGGACCTCCTAACACACCGCCCAGCAGCGCCCCAGCAACCGGTAACACCGCCAACTTGTACCCCACCGCCTAGAGAGACAGGAGGAAGAGATATGTTCTAGTTTAATTTAACACCCACATATACACACACACACCTTTAGAGGCATTAGGACTTCAAGACAGTCTGCGATAGAGTTTGGATGTGTCGATCCTTTCATGATCATACATCGACCCACAGGAGGAGGACACAAACAAGCCCGCAAATGTAAATCGACACTTCCATAGCTGCATCAAAGCCTTTTCATTATCTTCGTTTAAGGGAAATCAGAGAGATGTGGCCTGTGTGTTATTACAGCTGTTATCATCAGAGTGGAAGGTGCTCTTTGCTGATGACAATTAATGACACACACACACGAGCACAGGGACACACATTTGATTAACACTTCACCATTAAATTAATCTAGTTCAAAAGCTAGCATTGCGTGTCCCAACCCCTGTGGCAGTTGAGGGAATTTTAATTTCATCTGAGCTGAGTTAAAAGGACTCTGGGCACAGGTTGTAGAGGATGGAGGAAATGTGTGTTTTGTGTGTGTGTGTGTGTGTGTGTGTGTGTGTGTGTGTGTAATGCTGTTTGACCTGATGACAGATTACAAGCTTTCAAACACGTTAAAACATCTGACATCCCTCTCATCTGCTTTATCTCTCCACACCCCTGTCGTCTAATGTGCAGCCCACTACATCTAGCAGCAACCTTACGGAGAGGTCAGCCTTTGTTTGTGTTGCCATTTGGGTGAATTTCATTTTCATTTAAATTAAACATTGAATTTAAGAGAATATTTCATTATTTGAGGCATTTGTTTTAGAAATTTCCAACATTACCTTAAAGAAATGTTACTGGTATCTAGCCAAAATAAGTGAAATTAAATTAACACAAACATATACAAATATTGGGAGCAATTTGGGATTCTGTGTCTTGCTACGGACACTGACGTGGACAGCAGAAACCGGGGATCGAACCCCCAAGCATACAACTAATAACCAACCAACACATAATTTAATTAGTGAAAATAATAATTCCCATTATTATTATTACACATTATTATCACCATTGTTATTGTTGTCTCTTTCCAGAGACAATGTGTTATTCTGGATAAACCACAGACTTCACTGTGAACAGTTCTGCTCATATTGGAACTACTTTCTGACAAAGAAATATTCATCATGGAAACATTACACATGTGCAGATTATCCAATTAAATTAAATCTTATTTATATAGCGCCAAATCATAACAAAAATGATCTATCTTTTTATACAGAGCAGGTCCAGGCTGTACTCTTTATAATATTTACAGAGACCCAACAATTCCCACCATGAGCAAGCACTTGGTGACAGTGGGAAGGAAAAACAGGCAGAAACCTCGAGCAGAACCGAGCTCATTATCCAGAAAAATGTCAGCACTGTTTCAAGAAAAGGATGTTGCTGTTGAATTTGGCAAATGCTTGATTTTTCTATGCTTTGAGCACCACAAATGTAACTCACCTCACTTTTACTTGGGTGGTGGCAGAAATCAGTATCTGCATTGCTAGACACTTTAGATGAACGGACAGCCCTGGCAGAAGACGCGATAAACAGCTATGAAAATGCTGTTGTTCATTCCAGGTTATTTACTGTCCTTTGCTTAGCATTCACTGGTTTTCTTCAGCACACAAGAATCACAACACTATGTCATGATGAGCTCTGAGTGTCTGTAATTACAGCCTAATGACTTCACACCTCCATTATGTTTTGACTAAACTTCAGACTAAAAGCAAAAATCAACATTTAATAAAAATTACTTCTACATCTGATGGACGTGCTTTTCCTTTAATCTCAAACAAAACACTAAGAGTAAAGTTAGAAAACTTATTCTTTGGTGTGTGTGTGTTGACAAAGAGGTGATTCATTCTGGGTATTACAGACACAAAGTTCAACGTTTCAAGTGTGTACTGAGGTAGAAGGGCACTGAGTTGTCCTTCTGAGTTACACTCAGTATCTAAGAGTGTACTGAATTGATAATGGAAGCCCGAATGCTGCGCTTGAAAAACTATTAAACAGTCATTCAAACCTCTCCTTAATGCTACACACACACAAACACACAGACTCTCTCTTGTCTCATACTACCTCTCTATCACTCTTCCTCCCCTCCACTCCTCTCCTCTCTCTATTTCCTTAATTGCAGCTTTCCTCCGTATTCGAGTAGATCAATAGGGACAAACGCTGTGGAATGGCTGGGAGGCAAAGTGCCATCGATCTCTCCCATCTCCCAAACAGCACACACACACACACACACACACACACACACACACACACACAATCATCATCATCAGGACACACACACATACACACCTTCCCCAGGCTCTTGGTCCCCTCCTCCACGTTGGCAGCGGCTGTGTTGACGTTGTCCTCTATGCTGTCAATCTTCTCCTGCTGGGACTGATGCACAGGGGTTAGACACACACAAACACATATTAACGCACACACTCAGGCAAGTACATTCACTTACACATACACACACATGCATGCGTGTGTGTGTGTGACAAAGCAACCACTTGTCGTGTTTTTTAAATCTGTCCAAATTCTGCTCCACGGCACAAGTTAACATAGGAAGGGTGTGTGTGTTTGAGTGTGTGTGAAGGATGTAGTTATATTCAAAGGGGATTCACTGAGGGTGGGGTTATATACATGCGTGTGTGTGCGTGCGTGTGTGTGTGTGTGTGTGTGTGTGGCATTGTGTAGATCTCATGAAATATTCAGAGTGGCAGCTGTCTCTCTCCATGTGAGGGCTGGGTGGACACAGTGACCAAACAACAACCAGAGCACTTTTCTTCGTCTTTCCTCCACATCGCTTCTCCCTCGTTCACCTCCTCACACTGAGCCGAGTTATTTTACAGATTCAGCTCTGTCTATTTTTTTACGAACTTACACAAACCTAAGTAAAAGCTTCTTCCTGTTACTTTGTGATGCTTTCTAAGATTTTAAACCTGTTCTGACTGAAGACGGTAGTTTTGAATCTCACCGCTCATACCACATAAAAACATCATGTTACATCTTTTTCTTCTCTCAAGACAAGTTAAGTTTCACCACGACCCACATACGTTACAGCTGCACTACACGGGACATCGTGACAAAAGGGATGCAACTAATGATTATTCTTATCGTCAATTAATATGAATCTTTGCTTAATAATTCCTATAAGTGGGCTTGAAGATTAGGAATGTTAGAGTTCAGTCAGGGAAAAAAGAAGAAGAAGAAGGAAAATGACAAAAACGATTATTCAATTATCAAAACAGTTGCTGATTAAGTTTGTGTTGATCAACTAACTGGTTTTCTTCCAATTGTTTAAGCCTGTATATTATCCTATAATGTGGTCATATGTTTTGAGTATGTCTGTGGGTTTCAGTGGAAATTTAAAAAACACGCACAACGTTTATTCAGTAGCTCAAACAAAGGGACATTTATACAACTGGACCCTAACTAACCCCAACCCTGCTGAGGAAAACTGTGATTTAATCTTAATCTTTAATTGTATGTCACGCTCTTCTAAGAATATGAGAAGTTTAATCGATTTGAGAGGTTTAAAAGCTAGAGCTGAAATGCCCTTTATTTGTGCATCTTCAAAAAATATATCTACTCCTGTCATTTATTGAGTAAAAATTACAAAAATAACATATTACATAATATTTTCTTTGCTGTTTTTGTTTCATATTATAATATGACAGTCTCTGTTTTGAAGCTGCGGTGATCCTAAGTGAAATGAAATCAAATAAATTATTAATTATTATTATTACATTTTTCAAGCTCCCAGACAAATTGAATAAGCAACTGTAAAACATTACACTGGCCATTTGCTGACAAATTAAAAAATATAACAAATACTTGATATATTTTTCAATAATTTAAAATACTGTATTTGTCAGTTTTAAACCACAACACTGGCTTACAAAAAAAACATAACAAACATAAAGAAGAAGTGTACAGATAAGTACAAACATCGGAACAGCCACTAACATGACGCATGTACAGAAACAGACTCAACCACACACTTACACTCACTCACTATTTCCACTGTGGCTGAGCGTTGGAATATTACTCCCCTAACGACGTCTTTCACCCTTGAGACACCACAACAACATGTCTATGCTCTTTCTACCCCCACCCCTCCACCCCACACCCTGACTACATCTTCACTCTCTCCCTTTCTCTTTTATTGTTAATCTCACCCGGCCTGCCTGCCTCTCTCTCTCCATCCCTAAGGATAGAGTGATAATCTGAGCCGTCTGTTCTCCACCTGCTCCGATGTATCCCTTGTTCCTCCACCTCTCCCCCCTGTGGACAACCCGCCGTCCTCCCCCAAATCCTCCATCTCGCCCTCATCTACTGCTCAATCTTTCCTCTCGCCGTGGTGAAGGGGCCTCTGGGGCCCCAGCGGTAGTACTGAGCTGATCTCTGTAACCTCCTCTCAGAGGAGCCTTACCAGACAACACGAGCACACATGGTCAAATACACACCACTTCCTGGAAACGCTAAAGGCGAACTGCCTCTGTCACATTGTTCTCGTTCACAGGGGTAGCTGTGCACACATGCAGATAAAGAAAATGCATCTACACGAATGTAGCAGCCAGGCAGCACACAGCAGAGTGTTCGTACTCACGTGGACGAGCAGAGAGAACTCCGTCACCAAACCGCTCAGCTCCTTCAGATCCTGACAGAGAGAAAATCACTGCATTTATTTCATTGAGACGCACACAAATCAACAGCTAGAGCACATCCAAACTGTCTGTCTGTGACTGACAATTAAATTAACCAATGAGAGTGAATATTAATGTCCGCTGTATGTTTTACAGTAGAGCAGTGTGTGTCTGTAACAGGTAAGAGGGGTCAATTGATTTAGATGATCTTGCTATAGTGATGAATAATGCATGTAACCATAGTAACGCTAAGTACATATCATGGATGGGAACTAATTTCTTGTAATTTGCTTTTAGAGCTTTAATTCAATTTAATTTGTCACGTCACAGCAGGTGTAAATAATAAAATGAATGATGACTGAATTCCATTTAGGTGCTTCAGTTTCAGGGCCCCGCTTTGGTTCGTGCTCTTACAGGGACACTTGAATAGAACAGAGCCATTGTTTATGTTATTCATAACACTCATGCTTCTTCCTGCTATGACAAGTCAAAAGATCTGCTGTGAAAGAGACCCATTGTTTCATTTGGATTTCCTTCTCTTCCCATTTTTAAAGACATAAAAAACTGCTGTTGGCAGCTATTAATTAAACTGACTCTGACACACTGACAGCGACAACTACAGATAACAAAAAAAACAAACAGTTACGCATCATTATTGTTGCCATATATCAGAGTCGATCCTTTTAGTCAGCATTTGGGGCATAGCTTTGTTGTTTACTACGGTGAAAGTGAGTGCTGAGCTGAAAGAATACATTCACCTCCTTTGTTTATGATCACATGGACGAAGCAAAAAAAGACAAATATACTGTAAACATGTAGGAGGAAGCTACACAACAAGAGCTAGGATTTGAGCAATGGCTGTCCAAGTTAAATTCGAGTTCTGGCTCATTTTTTAATTTATTATTTCACAGGAGGACGTAAACTCTATTTGAACTAAAACCTCCTCTTGTATACGAAGAATATGCTCTAAAACTTGAACTCACATATCAAAAAGAAACAAGTGAAGCATTAGGCAACAAGACAAGGATTCATTTGATAATTTTAAAATAGAGAAATGATATCCAGACTAGTGTACTGCTCAAAACATGGAGGACGTGATAGGGTCCAGGCATTCACACCTCTTCCAGGTTGTCCCAAGACTCAGCTGCACTCTGATCAGCAGGGATTTCCGGAAGCTGGAGCTGAAGCTGTCTCCCATCCACTGGCTCCTCGTCCACATCGTCATCAGCTGGGCAGCTGCTGGACACACAGCTGGACGGCTGAGTGGCAGGTGGTGTTGGCTGAGACACGGGGTTAGAGTGCAAGAGCAGGAAGTCTTGTGCGGCGGCTGACGCCCTGTCTTTGACTGGCTTGACAAGCTCTTCGAGGGCGGCGGCATCTTCAGCGCGGACCCGAGCGCACAGCTTCTCCATCTCTCTGATGTTAGCTCTCAACTGCTGCAAGGAGACAGAAGAGAGGCAGGTCCGAATTTCAGACAAATAATGAATGAAATGAAAGGTGCTGGGATTCCTGGTGTGATTAAGGGACACATGGACATGCACAAAGACATGACGCAAGGCACACAAAATTTACAATTGCCACCAGTTCTGTCTCTTTTGCCACAGTTGTGAAGAAGCGCTCATACTGACAGGTTTGACATCCCAGTAAACTGCTCTCGTGATGGGAAATGTGTGTGTGTGCGATGGGGTGTGGACTTAATAAGGTTCAGATATGGGGCTGGAGGCTGGGGAACACAAGCCCCTCCTCATCCCACCGTGCCCTGAGGGTGACAGGAGGATTACATCCCAGCCATCAGCCCTCCAGGCCGCAACACGACCCGGGCCCAGGGGTTCGACACACTGCCGATAACACATTCTGCTAATTACACAACATGAATAAACATACATGCATACACTTTTCCTTGTGTGCATGAAACTGAAAAACATACTGATTAACACCGAGACACTCGGGTCAGGCACCTGTCAGCTTGCAAATTAACCGTGACCATACGGAGCTCAAGAACACCCAAACACACACACTCAGTAGCAGACATTCATGATAAAACTCCGCTCCCCTGTCTCACAGTGTTTGCCGTTGCTGCTATGGTAAAGGCGGGGGTATGGCCTGTTCTCTTGGGGGTTAGCTAGACACTAGACTAGTGGGAGTAAATGTCAATCATCAAGTAGGGGAAGAGACCGCAGTCTGTCTTTTCTGTGAGGAGGGACAAAGGACAGATGTATTAAAAAGAAATGAAGATAAACGAGCAGAAAGGCTGACAGACTAAACTGACCCACATACTATCTATCTATATTTCTATGCTATGGAACACACACATACGTCTGAAGCAGAGCAGACTAACTCGCACTCTGGATCAACACCATGAAGACATGGGAAAGCACTCTGTGTGTCCCTAAGGTTTGCAGGGTAATGGTGAGAGGATAGGTGTTGTGCCTGTTTGGAGTTATTTCACCTTCAGAGACATGGTGGCTTCCAGGCAACAACATCCCCTGAGGCGTTTCACACCCACCATGTGAACAAGTACTTCACTACACACACACACACACACACACACACACAGACACACACACACACACACACACACACACACACAGACACACACACACACACACACACACACACACACACACACACACACACACACACACACACACACACACGAGACAGTCTGTTTGAGGTTTAGTGACAGCTCTTTTCATGCCCTGATTTTTAAGAGTGAGTTTCTGTACGGAGAGTTAATTAAGTTATAAATACCTTTTTTAATCTTTCTATGCAAATAAACAAACTGTATATAACTTTTTCTGGGCTAAGCTGGGTTGATATTAATAGAGTTGACAGATTTATTCTATAGCTCTCAACCGCAGCAGATGGAGTGGCTCAGTTGTCATGGAGATGGATTAGTTTGAGAGGAATTTTGGTTACGCAATAACAAGGGGTCGAATATGGGTGTAGGCTGTAACATCTATCTCAAGACTGGTGTCTGCCGTTGGACATTTAGGTCACATGTAGAAAAATCTTGATGACGGTTGACCATCTCCATCTGCAGAGGAAGGCTTTGCTCTTTGTGGTGTGGCAGACTTCAGTTGCTTCAGTTCAGGAAGTGGATAAACACACCACGTCAGCGTCCGCAACTCATTTTTTACCTTTGAATTTCAAACTGGAAAAAACTTGATCGCCACAAATAAGGGAACATCAAGTTTGTCCAGTTGCGTTCAGACAATTGGAAACAAAAAATCTACTATGCAGTTGCAGCGTCATGCTTGTTCGGGAATTTCAAGAGGCAATGAGTCACATCATCGTCTAAACAATTGTCACATTCACATATCAGCCAGGGTCAGACTCCAATAATAGTGCAAATGCCTCTGTGAAGACAGGATGTGACGTTCAGTGTTATGAAGGAATGTGTCATACAGGTTACCGCTGTAAAACATGATATTGCCATCATCTTCTGTAAGAGAGTAGCAGCAACTAACTAATTGCTAATATCACCCTCTGTCACAAGTTTACAGACTCATACCTGAACCGTTCTGCTGGCATTGATTTGCTCGTGATGAAGGCGGTCCCATTGCTTGCTATGCTGGTACTGCAGAAGTGAAAGAAAAACTGTTATTCATCTGTGGACCGGAAGTACGAGTGTGGACGCGAGAGTGCGATCATGTGTTGAGCCAGATTTGAGCCGTCACCTTCAGTATGTTATTGTGGTGTTTCTGCAGCCTCTCCAGGTCCGTGGGTAGAGCCACTTTAATGAACTTGTGGATTGGTGCCTCTAGGCGCCTCAGTGTCAGCTTGTTGCCTTCCTCTGCCATGTGTCCCGCTGACTGCCCACAGCCAACACCTCTGTGTAACTTGGACACTGCACCTGCTCGGCTTTATTTCACTGCCCCCACAGACACTGTAAATACCAACAGAGTATGATTTCAATAATTACATCAAACGAATAAACTCTGTGACACAGGCAAGTCTGCCCAGACATCTAAAATTGGCACCTACATAGGACGAATAAATATCTTTTTCCTGCCACCATCCTTTTAGAGAAAGCAGTCACTGAAGAATTACTTGCTTACAGTATAGCATAGTGTCTATGCTGAACAAATTACAACCAGTTGACAGAAAATGAATCAAAAATCAAAAATATGGAACATGGCATATTAATGTGACTTATTAAGTAAAAATACCAGACATTCTCTGTTTTCCACTTAACTTAATTTAAGGACTAGTGTGTAGGATTAAGTGGCATCTAGTGGTGTAATTGCAACCCCTTCACCTCACCATCTCCTTCCTAGGGTGGAGGAGAAACTACGGTGGTGGCGAAATATGTGAAAAACGTCTCTATTAAGAGATAATGTTTAGTTTGTCCGTTCTGGGCTACTGTAGAAACATGACAGTTCAAGATGGCGGTCCCCGTGGAAGAGGATGTGTGGCAGTGGGTAGATATAAAAGTATATATATAAAAAGTGGTAAATATAAAAGTCTCAGGTAAGTCTCAAAAGTCTAAGGTAACAAAAACATCCATCCATTATTTATAACCGCTTATCCTCATTAGGGTCGCTGAGGCGGGGTACACCCTGGACAAGTCACCAGCTCATCACAGGGACAAACAACCATTCACACCTACGGGCAATTTAGAGTCACCAATTAACCTATTAAATGCACGTCTTTGGACTGTGGGAGGAAGAAGGAGTACCCACAGAGAACCCATGCAGACACAAGGAGAACACACAAACTCCACACAGAAAGGCCCCAGCCGAGGTTCGAACCAGGAACTTTCTTGTGACACCTAACTAAAACATAACGATTATGATTTTCAGGTGATTATACACTAACGAAAACAGAGTTATCAATATTATATTTTGTGAACAGAACCCCCTAAATGTTACACACATTTAAATACCTTTTGGTTTTGGATAGTTAGGATTAGTTATTGGACAAAACAAGCTGTTTGAATACATCAACATGTCCTGTTGACTATTTTTCACTATTTAAGGATGATTTCTAGGCGAACAGTTAAAAGGTCCAATGTGTAAGATATAGGACTGATTTAGAAAGCTCTTTTTACGGAATATGAATAATGTTTTCATCAGTGTATGATCACCGGAAAATAAGAATCATCATGTTTTTGTTACCTAAGAATGAGACAAACTAAACACTGGCTCTGCAAAGGGATTTTCACATGTTTCACATCAACATTTTGCAGCCACCAAAGAGAGGGTGAGGCGATAGGGTTGCAGTCAGGAACTACACTGCTAGATGCCAATAAATCCGACACACTTCCCCTTTAATCAGAGAAATAACTGACAGATAAATATATAATTCTCTATGTGGCAGTGAACCATATGAAATAGTACTTGATGCTATGATACACCTACTGTGCAGCCAGTTAGGGACTTATTAGAGACTGATACAAATATGTACTATTTACTAAGTCTGTAAACTCCATTATTCATGTTTGCGTTTAGAAACAGGTGGTCACATCTCGTTTACACTCATACAGCAGGCTAGTTGACTAGCATGAGATTAGCTGTTCATCAGACAGGGAAACTAAACTTAAACGTCATGTGGCGACACTTACCTCTGAAATAATCATCCGAGGATATAATTTATGTATGTAAGACGGCCCGAGCCTCAATATCGTTGGGGGAAATTACCTATTAGCAACATTTCCTAATTTTCGTCCACGCTTTCGGTTTGTTTCGACACTTTGTTGTTTGTAAATAACTCTCTTCCCAGTGCGTCAATGAATAGTTTCCGACCTCAACCTGCACCCACGGCACTTTGTGTTCCTCCTCACTGTGCCCTCGTGTCCGTGTCCCCAACGTAAAACTGATATTTATTATGAAATAATCCCACACAGATATGGTGTTTATTATCTTGTATTGAGTCTGTTTGATGGTCTTGTTTTATACCAGAAAGGCAGCAGACAAAAGAGTCCATATTCGTTATTTCTGTTGTCACAGTTGTCAAATTTTATTTATATTTTTTGGGGTAATTTCAGGTTCAATGGTACATGCAGTGTTACACATGTCAGGTTTTAAGGCTTTTTATGATTTTTTACACAAGTATGACAGGCCATAAAGATAAATAAAGTTGAATAAAAGGCTTTAAATATTCTCCATCAGAATAATAAATAAAACAGCATTTTAATCATAATGAAGGAAGATAAAAGTTAAATGATTTCTCTTTTTTGTGGCTAGTTGTGTGTGTGGCCTACAGAGGTGCTATGGGGTCATACTTTTTGATGACTAAAAGTGACTGTGAGGTCACTACATGTGGTAACATCTGTTATTATGAGTGACATTTAAAAATGTCACAATTACTCATAACAGCTAGACTGTCAACATAATGTGATAATACCACCTCCAAGCAGTGGCCATATACACCGACTGGCCACGTCATTAGGTACACTTGTACAATCCAATGCGATCCATTGCATCAACTCTGACTTTAATCTGAAGTAAACAAGAAAAACTTGTTTTTGTTGACATTTTCAGAAAGGTAATAATAATTTTCCTTTATTTTTATTATTGAGGTCATAGCGGGTGCTGTTGTTGTACAGGAGTACATTATATTAAAAGGTGTTTTTAATATTATGGCCCTCTCAGGTGTGTAAATGGGGTTAGAAACACCTCTCAATATAATGCAGTCCAGTTTAACATTACTGCAAACTACAACCTGAATATTAAACATAATACTTACTGACAGTGCCAACAAAATCTGAAACATTATAAACTTTGTAAAAGTAGAATTTTTGGCAGAGTATTGGATCACCCCGGACGAGCCCTCAATTTGACAAATATTCATAGACATAAACATACAATGTATTGGATCACACTGGATTGTACAAGTGTACCTGATGAAGTGGCCGGTCGGTGTATATATATATATATATATATATATATATATATATATATATATATATATATATATATATATATATATATATATATATATATACAGACCCAGCATCATTGAACCACACAGATCTGATCTATTAAAGGTTATAATTGTCTGTTAAGGTTACAGCAAAGAAATTAGTTCTTGTCAGTTAGTTTTTGTGACATTTCCTTTTAGCTTTTCACAGTTAAAGAACAGTTATAAAAAGCAACAATCCTATGGAACAAAACATTAAGTGTGATATTTTTGTCTGTATTGTGTTCGGGAGAGACTAAAGAGAACATGTTGGGCTTCCCCCTCCTCTACTCAGAGATCAGCCTGTGTGAGTGGGTCTGTTGCATGTTTCCACTTCTCTTCTTTGGCACCTTTTACCTTTGACATTTAGGCCAACCCCCCACACACTCTTCCCTCAGCGGATGCTCCATGCGAGGGGCCACAGTGAAACACAGTCCCCATCTACGGGGGATTTCCCCTGGTGCTGTACACATGATGTGTATGTGTGCGTGTGTGTGAGTGTGTTTGTGTGTATTTTGCCTGTCTGTCCACTTCCAGGGGACTCCCAGAGTTGCAGACTGAGGGGGAAGAACAAAGCTGACAGTGAATGTCTAAATAGCAAGTCATCAGAAATGTTTGGGTTCGTGTGTCTGCCTCTGTGTTTGTGCTAGTGTGTGTGTGTGTGTGTTAAAGACTCAGGAGGACTCAGGTGCCATTCGTTTCAGTCTAATCCAGGAAGTTTGTCAGCAGGAGAGGAAGCCAGCAGGGAGCTCAGTTCACTTCTTACCTCCTGCATCTTACTGTTTTTAAAGCAGGTGTGATGAGCACGCCCTGATGGCTCAGTAGATACAGACCTTTTTTCACAGCAGACATCTCAACTTATCATGGTAGGAAGAGCTCAGGTGTTACTAATAACATTAATGGTGGCTCTGTTGTACCTCAGTAAGCCATGATGATGACCAATCAGGACCCAAACTGAAGCACCTAAATGGAATTCAGCCGTCATCAATTTTATTGTTTGCCACCTGTGCTTTCCCCACTGTGACATGTCAACATCAGATCACAACCTACTGAATGTTTTTCTCTTCGCACATACAAATTTTGCTACCATGAGTCTTAAAGGAGTCATTTTACATTTCTGAATGGATTAGTATAAATTATGAACCCACAGCAAGAAAAAATAGCTGCTTTGAATGTGTGTATGTGTGTGTATGTTCTAATGGGACCTCTAATTAAAACTCTGGGGGTATCTGCTATCTGTCAGCACTGATCGATTGGCTGGGAGACTGACAGCTCGCACTGTGTGTCTGTGTGTGTGTGTGTGCACACGTGCAAATTCGAGTGTGTGTTTCAAGCTTCAAGCAGAGCTCTCTGCTACGTGGTCATGTTATTTTACTTGTCACTCAGTCATGTCACTACCGGTGTAGAAGTAGGACACGCGTGCACACTTACACCACTACAGAAATGGGTGTGAATGGTCTTTTCCTGCATGCTGATCAAACACAGGACATCACATCACACACAAACACACACAGACACACACACATAGACCACAACCACTAAAAGTGATCGTGTTTCTAGTTACTAAAATGTTATTGGAAAGAGACAAATCATAGATTTTTTTATGCTCATAGATGTTTGTCTGCATACTTGTATACTCGCTCTGAACTTTACTCTGATGCACTTCTTTCTTTCCCTCTCTCTCTCTCTCTCTCACACACACACACACACCCACCCACCCACACACACACAGATAGATAGAGCCGTTCACAATATCACTACCACAGTTACTATCAATCACCTGGCTGTCCAAGAGAGAGAGAGAGAGTGTGTGTGTGTGTGTGTGTGTGCTCACGCTGTTGCGCAGGAGGACGAGTGAGTGATGGCAGTGACAGTATAGGCGGCATGTGCTGTGAAATGTCACCGTGGCGATCGATGGTGTTTAACGAGGCTGGAGGCTGATCTGGACCTCATGCTAACATGAAGCTCTCCTCTCCTCCCTCTTCTTCCTCCCCCCCTCCTTCCTCACTCTCCTAATCCCCCTCTGCTCTCTGTGAGAGCCCAAGGGTCCCTCGGGAGAGAGAGATGAGGCCTTTTACTTGTCAAGAGGCTTTTGAGTCTAACCACACACACACACACACACACGCACACACACACACACTCTGTATGAAACACTGCAATGCTTGGATTTTTTTTTTTTTTTTTTTTTTTGCATTTCGTGTGAAAGAGTCATTTAATTTTTACAAAATCAAAACACAGGACACAGTCAGGCAGAATAATCAGAACTAGTTTATGATTTCAAAGTGCTGAACAGAAGAATCCAGTGAACCAAAGAGAAAGAAAAAAAATTATCGAACAGGAAACTCAAACCAAAGAGGGACATTGAAAAAACAGCAACTTTTTTTCTTTTTTGTTTCTCTTCTTCAAAAAACAATGCACAACTCGTACCACAATATTTGAAAAAGCTAAAAACACTTCAAAATATTAGTTTTGTATATATATATTTATATATATATATTTATATTTATATCTATATAATTTGCTTTTTTTCATATTTCAAACTGCTGCCGTGAGTGTGTGAGTGGGTGTTGGAGGCCCAGGGAGATCCCCGTAGAGCTGCAGTCTGAGACACAAACACAGGTCGAGCTGTTTTGACAGGCTATGGCAGCTCTTGACAGCTTATAACACACCATGCATATGATCCTGGCTTCTCTAAGCGTACACACAAAGACAGTATGCAACCATGTCCTCAGCACTCTCACACGGCCTCCACAATAGAAACAAATAGAAAAAGAGCATGACTGCGGAATGTTTCACCCTTACAGCTATCTGTCGAGCACCCTCCTCTCCCCCGCCGTCCTCCAGGGGAGCAGGTAGGGTGTGTGTCTGTGCTTCTAGCCCTTCTCAGGGTGTAAGTGCTTCAAAAGCCAATTTCTGTCCATGTTCATTCCTCCGTACTCCTACTCGACCTATGATTTAAAAATGAGTTAATAGAAAAAAAAACATACTAGAACAAGTTCAAGTCTGGGTGACTCAGTCATCAATCGTTAGTGCACAGTATCTCCTCTGCTTTCTAAAGCCAGACGGAGACTGTCTCGCTTTCTTTTAGCTACTGACAGTACAGGACAAGTCTTTGTATTAAAATAATTTAGAGTTTGAAATTAAACCATTCCTTCTCCGTCTCTTTCTTTTGTGGTGAGATAGCACTTAAGAAATTGCACTTGGAATCAAGAGCCCAACTCAACAGCCACTTCCATGTGTTTATGAAATATCTGTGTCCTGCTTTGTGATGTTTCTGCTTGTCTGTGCTTGCGCTGTCTGACCTCTGACATTTCAGTAAATTTCAGTATGAAAACGCCCTCTTCCTTCTCCCAGCAGGAGGAAATAGTATACACAGCAACTTGCGCTTCACTGGGACATCTCCAGCTTTGAAAACATTCGATCAAACTGACACCTCCCCTGCCCTCTTTTGCTTACAAGAAGTCCTTAGACTGGATGAGCCAGGCCAAAACACAGATTGACAGTACTCATAAACCTTGGTGTTCTTTCTTTTATCGCTGGATGAGCTGCCACCTAGACGGAGAGAGGACAGTGAAAAGTCATTTTCCGTCGTCCATCTCTGCCTCGTCATCCTCCCCCACATGTGAAAAACAGGAGGATCAAATAAAAAGTGGTAAAGCATTTAAGTAATTGTCTTTATACTGGTGAATAGCATTTAGTTGGTTGTCCGTTTAAGTGAAAAGCATTTGATTGGCTCTCTCTGCCCTGCATCAGTCAGAGGGGAGTGAGTCTCTCTTCTGGATGTGTGTGCGTGCTCCTTGAGGGGGGAAAAGGCCTGAACAGGACATGACATGGGTTTTTCTCTGCATGGTCAGCCCGGGCCATCAGTAGGGCAGAGTGTCCAGGAACCTGTCGATCAACGGAGGTGGCGGTACCAGGTCCTCCAGCTTCAGGTAGAAGATTCGTTGAAGGCCCTGGGTCCTCTGGGAACGAAGCTCTGCCCTTAGTCCCAGAACACGACTCAGAGGAGGCGCAGCCTTGGACGAGGAGGAAGAAGGGCCGCAACCCAGGTGGTCTCTGAGACAACAGATCACTTTATTCTGCAGCTCCTCAACCCGCTTTGAGTCCTTCAGACCTGGGACTTGCTCTGTGGACAGACAGACAGACAGACACGTTAGAAGAACAATTCACTGGCAAAAATTACGTTGGCGGAAAAAAGAAACACACACGCACACATCACATAAGAACTCATTCAGCTGAAAGAGCATTAGCTACATCTTCTTTTATATTGAATTCCACCTCATTACCCTGTATGGCTAATGTTCTTAACAGGCCTTAACCTGTCTCACTCACTACAGATCAATACCCAGTCTAACCTAATAAGCCCCCTGCACACAGTGTACACTAGCACACACACATAGTATATATATGGAAACATGTGCACATACAAACACACAAATAGTCCCTGCAATTTAAGACATTGACAGAAACAAAAGTACTCAACAATTAGCTGATTATTCGGCCCTGTGAGCAGCCAAATGAAATTAGAAACACACACGCGCGCGAGCACACACACACACACACACACACACACACACACACACACACTGCTGCCCATAGCAACTCCAGTGGCACCCGTACCAGGCTTAATGTGACACTAACTCATTCTGCAGAGAACAGGGTGTCCAACCCTACACACACACACACACACACACACAAACACAGGCACATACACCAGCCAGTCCATGCTGCAGGGAGGCTGTCACTAAGACCAGTCTCACTTTGAGGTATCCATTATCTGAAGCTTATTTATTGTTTGTTTATGTGACTCTTTTGTTTGTTCTGTGTTTGCTGCTGCAGAGTCACTCCAGCCCTCCATTCACCGCGGCTTTCAGACCCCCTCGCACACTCTCGCTTTCCCCCCTCTCTCTCTCCACTCTCCCTATCCCTTCTTTCTCTATGTACGCGAGCTCCTGGGGAGGGATCGATGACTGCCTTTCTGCACAGGCCACTCTGAAGCGGTCGATCGCCTGGTGGCTCTGGCGGCTCTGCCGTGGCAGTGCGCTGTGTGCTTTGCCGAGGTGGCAGAGCGCCACTGAGAACAGCATAGATGCCATTCCAGAGCTGCGCTCCACGGTGGGCTGGTCGATCAGGCACAGAGTTAAGTGCTCCCCCAGAGAGTGAGGATGGGGTTGGAGGGCTTAGACAGAGGAAGAGAAGGTGGAGGAAGAGGGGGAGGTGGTGGCGGGGGGTGGGGGGGCAGGGTGAGGTAAGGAGGCTGCGTGTAGGGGGGAGGGGTGTTTTACCCGTTACACATTTATATACAGTTTCTGACTCTGACGTGAAAAAAAATTGGAATGTGAACACTTAATTGCACAGGCGTCCTCAGTCACCTTGGGCTACATTTGTAATTGACTATTTCTAATGCATTTCTAATGTACTTCACTTTCAGAACTAAATTCTTCCTCTTCGGCTGCGTCTCAGGCGGGTGTTCGTGGAGAAAGCTGTAACTCTCCTTGTATTTTTTCACAGATTCACGCTGATTAGAGGGCCAGGTGTGTGGCAGGTGCAGCAGGTGCTTGCGGGTATCGGGTTCTTGTTTCAGGCAGAGATGTGTGAGAACACGCATGCACATGTGTCTTTGAGCGTGTGTGTGACGTTAGTGGATGTATCCACCTGACTACTGTCACATTGAATCACCCGCCAGCAAAGCTCTGGACAAAGGAAACAAGGTGTGTGTGTGTGTGTGTGTTTGTGTGTGTGTGTGTGTGTGTGTGCATGCGTGTGTGGATTTGTATCCGTATAGTTAGGCAAAAGCAGCTCGAATGACTGACCGTGTTTGTGTGTAGTGGAGGAGGGCAGCTGACTGTGAAAACAGGCTGCTATTTTTATTAATGGCATACATGCTGTATCTGCTCATTTGAATCTGATGTTATTGGCACGTGTTCTTACCTGTGAGCAGTACGAGAGCAGCCAAGCAGGCGAAGGCAGAGGCGTCCAGGTTTAGGCTCTGGAGGTGGGTGGAGAAGTCTCGAATGGAGTCCAGCCATTCTCCGAACCCACGAAGGCACTGGAACCTGTGCAGCACCAAGCCGTTACAGAACACTAGTTTATCCTCTGACAGCATCGACCTGAAACACAGAGAGGAAAGGAGGTGAAGACTCTGGTCTGATCTCCCAATGAAACGCTGCATTTTTCCCTCATTTATTGTAAATATGGCTTGAGATACTGGGGCAAGGAAACAATTACAATAAAAACAATGAGAAAACCTGGCAGTATGTGCACTCACACACAAGCGGGACACACATCAAACACAGGCATGCAGCTGATTAAGGTTGTGTTTTCCAAATTATAGCATTTTAAAACATTCCTGTGTTTCCTTTTTGGTGGGGTGGGGTGAAGGGTTAGGGCAGAGGGCTGCTCTATGTGTGTTGCAGATAGGTAAACTGTTATGGCTTTAATGTGCCCAGGCTGCGGTGTGCAATGGAAACACAAAGCCTTAATGAGGAAATGAAAAGACTTCTCAGATGTATTTAACCATCAGTTACTCACGACACACAACATCCCACTCCTTCACCATCACGGGAAAGAGAGTAAGCAGTGAACAAGGGAGGGCTATGACTAGTTTTTATTAACGCCTAAAAGAAGAGCATGGCTTTCTTCAGAGGCCTGGCAAAAGTGTTTAGTTGGTAGATCTCAAGAAGACAACAAAAGAGGTGGAAGGACAAAGGTAGAAAGTGTGTGCTTGGAGTACAAAGAAAGAAAGGGGGAAGCCTCAAATTACACCCTGCACAAACATTGGTTAGGCAGTTATAAGGAGGGGATGAAATACCATTTATGTCTAATTATCCTTATTACAACTTAAAAGAGGCACCCTCAGCAGAACACAAGCACACAGATGTTCGTATATCTCCAGCTCTGACAATCATACATTAAAAATGCCTTTCCACTTTGATACACAAACACAAAAACAATGAAAATTAAATAAGAAGCAGCAGTGGATGTGGGGGGGTGCAGAGTGGCTTTCTTGACTTCTCATATAGTTTAATGCTAACGGTTATTATAGTTTGACCCCTGGACTCTGACATTCCCTTTAAATTGGCTTCAGCGTTTATGCCCATTCCTAGTGTGCTTATATAGAGTAAAATTCAAACCCAGTATGGCATGTCAAATTCTTAGCTGTGTTTGGCATATATTTTTGTTTGTGAACAATACTAAATATCCATTTAAATGATAAATTCATAGATGTGGCCCGGTGGAATAGTTTAACTGTAACAGTCTGTGAGCTGACAAGGTCTGCATTGTACTGATGTTTCAAAATACTAATTGACCCATTTCTGATAGTAGCACATGAGTGAAACTACACAGACAAGCAGGCAGACAAGCAGCCAGGCAGATGCACATACACACACACACACACACACATACACACAGCTGGATGTCTGCCACACATTCCTCTCACCCCTGACTACACTGTCACCACGGTAATCAACCAATAACCACAGAAACTGTTTGGTAACGGGGTGCTTACAGCAATGCTGAGGTCCAGAAGAGCGGAGCAAATTTACTCTACACACACTGAGCACACACAGACACACACACACACACACACACACACACTCAAAAACATACAGACATAACGCTTACGCAGGGGCATCTGAGTTCAACACTGGGTCAACGTGGGGCTGCGTCAACAATGAGATGGGAGTGTGGACCGCATCCTTTGCTCTCACGGAAGACGGACAAAGTAAGACAGTGCTGTGTTTGTGTGTGTTTTCCTCTGTGCCGTGGGAGTTTGGCTGATGGGAAGATGAGCAGTGTGTGCGAGCATGTGTGTGTGTTTGATAGAGGCCCCTATGAGTTTAGCGTGAGTCAGTCTCCCAGCCTGATCCCTCCTCCTGCTGGGACTGTGATGCCACCACCCAATCCTCTACCCACCCTGCACCTGGACCTACACTGGGAGGAGGAGAGAAAGTTTGGACTCTACATCATCGGTGTGCATGAGTGTGTGTGTGTGTGTGTGTGTGTGTGTGTGTGTCTTTCTGAGTAACTGTGCTTGTGTGTGTGTCTGACTGTGTTGGTTTTCTGCCCTAGACGACAGCGCGGACAAAAGGATGAGCTTGTAGCCCAGATCCCCCCTCCTCCCCATAAATTTAACCAGCCACATGCCTTACGAGAGCAGACCGGTAACCCAGGGCGACTCAGAGGCAAAGATGGGCAGGGGCAGTCATAATGGCACCACAGGTATCCACGAGCAAGACACACACACGTGCTCTCCCTCACACACACACACTCTTGGACGCATGAGGTAAATGAAGTAAATTCCCTTTTTATTTCAGTCAGCTGAATTGAATATGTATTTCCTTCCAGAACTGACCTTTCTTTTTTTTTTTTTGTTTGTTTCTCAGCTGACGAGCTTTTAGATGGAATTGATCCCGTCAATTCACAGTTCACAATGTTAGCACAGTTTTAGCCTGAAGAACACACACAGAGCTCTCTGTGCGTCAGATATCAGACGAGCTGAGCGGAACTCTGTGGGTGTAGCTGCTGTCATAGCTACAGACTCCATTCATAATTCGGTTCATATGGCGATTACTCAGCTCCACTCCTCCTACTCTGGAGATACACCAACACAGCAGCACACAGCTTTGCCAGCACAGTTACACACTGTACTGTAACGGTAAAGGATATTGTTCCGAACAGAAGGCGTGATGCCAAATGGAATAAAGTTGCTTCTAAAAGTTGTAGGTGGGTAATGCAAAACTTTTTAGATGTGCGCACATGGATGGAGACTTAAAAAGTACAGTTAAATGCGTCTCATCCATCTGCTGTTCATTCTGGTACAAAACAGGCTGCACCTTCTACTTTCTCACCTGTGAGCCAATCGCAGGACAAACAGCTCCAGGAAGGCAGAGTCTATGAGCAGGTTCTGATCGTCACGCTGGAGCTCGGAGAAGCCCGGAAGCCGGTCGGCCCAGCATCGCGTGGTGTCCATCGAGATGGTGAGCAGCCTGTAGAAGAGCTGGATGTGCTCAGCATCTGAGGAGGAGGTGGGAGGGTCGGCAGCACTGAACTGTGGAGAAAGATGGAGATAAACTAGTGAATAAACACCTAAACACGCCAATATTTCTCACTGAACGTGCATTTCTCTCAGTAAGAAGAAAAGTGGGGTGTTTTGGGGGTACCTGGCTGTAGTCGAGGTCACGGGGTGTGCAGTGGGAGTAAGCCCTGAGCAGAGCGGAGAGCAGACTGAGGGGTGGAGAAGGAGGAGACGCTTCTGTCTGCAGGGGGCTCTTTGGTTTGGAAGGCAGACGGCCTCGGCGCCCCTTCAAGCTATCAGTACGCACCACTGTGAGGCAGAGAAAGAGAGCAGACAACCGGCAATAATGAAGAGGTTATTCGCTTGAATCTGGTAGTATTTACACAGCACCCACAAAGAACATCTATTCTCCAACTGATTGCTATCAGTACTTTATAGCAGTAGAGTTATGACTGAATGGAGGCTTTTTCTTTTCCACAGGAGCGCTCCAACATTCCCACAATCCCTACACAGGAGGCGACTAGCCAGCAGATGGCAGTGGAACTGTTCTACGGGCTGCAGACATGAGAAGCCTGTGCAGCATAGGGGTTTGTTTGCATTTGAGTGTGTATGTGTGACACAGGTGAGAAAACCTCAGGGAAATGAGGGCAGTATGAGTACCACACTTACACATCAGCAAAACATCTCTGCTATGCAGCAACAGTCAGCTATATTAGACATGATGACACAGATGGAGAGGTGGAAAGTGTGTCTCTCTTTGTGTGACTTGTAAAGCTTTTAAATCATCCTGATTGAGGTGGGTTAAGAAGGTGACAAGTACTCATTTGTGTATGTTCTACTTTCTTCCTCCGCTTGAGAGAGGATGGATGTGTGTGATGCTGCCACAGGTTGCAGAGACAAAGTTGCTCATCATGATCTGGAGGTCAGTTTTGTGTTGCACCATCCTGGTGTGTGTGCTGGCCTGTAACTTTTCAGTGTGTGTGTGTGTGTGTGTGTGTGTGTGTGGTCACTTCTCTTACCTTCCTTCACCATGCCAACGCTCAGACACTTCTGAAAGCGGCAGTACTGGCAGCGGTTGCGTCTCCTCTTGTCCACAGGACAGTTCTTACTGGCCAGACACACATACTTGGCGTTTTTCTGCACGGTGCGCTGCGGAGAAAAGAAACAGACATACCGATAATCAGCCTCCAAACACAATCAGCCACCTAATATTTGATTTGTTTAATTCAATTTCTGTGTTTTTCTCCCCCTTCCCCATCAAAGAATGAAAGCAGAAGCTCGCAGGTCAGATTTTAATTACGCGCTGAAAGGCGGCGGTGACATCAGTATAATTAGATAAAATTAATTTTCCAACAAGCCTTGCCTGCAGGAGGGACAATTTTATTAGCGCCGGAGCTGACAATGGGGACCGTGGCGTGTGGCGTGCCGAGGCGGGTCCCGCGAGACAGAGGGGCAGCGGCCGCGAGAGCTGCCTGATCAGATTGTTTGTGAAGCTCACGGGTCAGCTCGTGGTACCTCCGGGGCCTCGCGCATCTCGCCTCTCTCAATGGGCCCCGCGGGAGCTGTTTTCTCTCTCTGCTGGCTCGTGCGATTATTACTGACCTTATTAAAATGAAATCAGAAATGGCCCACGTGGGGCCGTTTGCGCTTTTGCGCGTGGATAAAAGACAACAGATATGGTAGTTAATGACTACCTGCACCCGTGCGCGCGCGCGTAAACGCTCCAATGGACCAATAACGCGCGCTTGGGACTGGATGAAGTTCAGTCCTCTAAAGACAAAGTCAACTTCTGACACTGTCAAGACTCTAGTGACTCAATGCAGAGTTGCCTGAGTTACTTTAAAAGACACTCACAACAATGTACTGTGCGTTTATGGTGCAGCATGAGCATGCAGGTTAATCCTATAGCTAAAGTAAGCAGTTAGGTTCTGCAGGTTAGGTTGTTCTTAATATAAACAAACCACAGAGCTATAAGTGCCTGTGTAAGTCTGTGGGACAAACGCGATGTGGTTGAGGCTCCCTGGGGCATGTTGTCAATCAGGCGTCTTTGACAGCAGGATTTAAACTCTTGGGCAAACCTTTGCCTAAGGTGTAAGTCTGTTGGAACGAAACACGCACATTTGCAAAAAAAAAAAAAAAAAAAAAAAAAAAAAAGTTAAGTTAAAATTACACTATAATTACTGTCACTTGCAAAGTTTTCTCATGTCATACGCTGACATGCGGTGACTTCAGTCGTCTACTCGGACAAGACAGCACCGGAACAAACTGTAAATTAAACTAACGGAACACACGGAATGTGTCGCGGCTTCTCGTCTACTATAACGCCTCTAAAACACATCAAAACAAATAAATCCAATTAGGAACCCCTCGCGCCACACATGCCCGTGCCCCCGGGAGACCAATAACACACCAATTATTCCATATGCTCCGGCGCGAGTGCGGAACTGGCGCGTAATGGGCGCCAGTGCCGGATGAGAGTCGTTGCCATGGCACCGCAGATCGCTGTGAATGTCTCCCTGTCATCCTTTGAATGGTCAGTGACCCGTGAGCGCGGCGATAAGTTAGTTATGGTCATTAATGTGGTTGAGAGGGGGAGAAAAAAAGCATCCGTTTAGTGGGAGTCTGAGGATGCATGACATGCGCGATGACGCACAACATTTATTTACAACTCTACAACTCCGAGCTCAACACAAAGTTTATCTTCACTGTCTTTCTGCAGCGTGTTGTCTGATAGCAATCAACTTTTTGTGTGAATTTTCTTTCTTCTTTTGCAATAAGAGCTCCTGTTTTTCCTGCAGCAGATTGAGGGTTCAGGTGAAAATGGCGTAAACTCAGTTGACTCTGGTCTGGTGGTTAGTTGAGGGTGGGGGGAGTTCTTCCTCTCAGTGACCTCAGGGCCTAATTTATAAGATAGCCGGTTCCAATAAAAGCCTGAGTTTGGAATGATCAATTAAGGCTCTGATAAATTAAGCTCTCATGAGTGAGTGCTTTCCTGTCTCCTGTCTCCTGTCTCTCTCCACTGCTGTGTGTGTGTGTGTGTGTGTGTGTGTGTGTGTGTATGGTGGGGGTGGGTGAGGGGTGCTCTTGTGACTTTACTTTCTAATAAGCAGCTTGGAGCTGGCGTCTCAGCAGAGACACTACATATCAGAGCTAATACTGCATACCTAACTAGTCTCTGATACTCATCAGTGGGTTGTCTTCATATGTGTGCAGGTGAACACACACACACACATAGATTAAATTATCTCAATATGATTAGCAAATCTGTAGATCCTCCTTGTGCTCTGTACGTACCCACTTAGGCCAGTCTGTAAATGTTTGTGTATGAGCGGGTGTGTGAGCAATTCTACTTCTAGTTTAATTAATCTCAGCTGTCTTTTAATTTATCCCGTTGTTAGTAGCTGAATTTCACTGTGAGGCCAAATTTAAAATTTGCTTGGTATCAAAAACAGAAATTTTAGGATGGCAGTAATATTTGTGCAGGCTTAAGGACATAATTCAAGTGAAAAGCAGTTCAGTTAAATGTTGAGAGTTAGAATTGGGAATGGGTTACATTCATTGAAAGCACATTCACCAGTGAACACAGAGAAGCTCTCACGCTGTGGGTGTTTTGGGGGCAGGATGGAGGCATGCACGGGCAAATTCTTGACATGTAACATGTGCTAATAGTCTTGGCTTAGATTAAAAACCTTTAGGGACATTTTTTCCCCCTTATCCTCCCTCCTCTATCTCCTCCTCTCCTCTATCAGACCTCCCCCTCTCTCTCACTCTGTCTGTAGTTTCATTTTTTCCTGAATTAAAGAAACGACTAATTTATAAATATGATCCATAATATGTGCATTTAAGTGATTGTGTAGTGTGTATGTTTCCATCCAACTTGCTTCTTTCCAACCTTTCTATGAGGAAACGGAAAATAAAATGTACATTGTGTGTTTTCGCTGATAAAAGCTAAAGTTACTCACTGGACAGGACAGCGGGTGCATGAAAACTGGTCACTTTTTAATGTTGTTTTGTTGTTGTTTCTAACATAATGTTTGTATTATACTAACAGCTGAGATCTTGCTTTTAATTTTAAAAAATTCTAATTTTGATTAGGTCCATCAAATTAATGGAAACCAGTGAATGGACTACATTATTCTGTCACAATAATAAACACAGGGGGAAAAAAACAAACTACTTGTTTAAGAGCTAAAATTAATTCACTGTGAAAATGTGTTTCAAATTGCACTAATGAAATAACAATAATTTACAGCAAGCCACTAGTGTGGTTTAATGTGTAACAACTATTCAAAGATAATTAAATATAATCAGGAAAATATTTTTAGGGAACAATAAAACCATCAGGTTAATGGAGTTAATGTGCCTGATAATATAAATATGACAAAATGCAGGTGTGTGAAAGGCATGTTTCCGGTTTTTGCTGCTGTATCCTGGATTCAGCATGTAACTGGCTGAGAAATGTGAACATGCTACTGTACGAGTATGTGGTCGTGTGCATATGTTGTGTGTGCATGGTTGGTTTCATCTGCATGTGTGTATGTGCGTAAAGGAAACATAGTGAGGTCTGACAGGCTGTGTGGCTGCTGAAGCAAGCACACAGCCCGCGGCCTGCTGCCACCAGACGCTGCTTTCATTAATTACTAAATAAAAACAAATTGTGAAACTAATTGAAAAGAAGGATAATTCATTTTCACCAACCAGAGGCATTATTCAATTACCTCTGTGTTTGCACCCTCTTTCTTGCTGTCTCTTAATTTCCCTCTCTTGTCTCATGCAACCAATAGAATTCTTAACAAGTGTGCGGGAAAATATTGTTTTAAATGAAGTACTGTACCACATACACCTGCCAGAGAAGTTTGTTGTTATGTCTATATTGAGTTTGCGTGACTTGCACAAGGAAAATGATAAAATCAGTCTGACTAAAAACCATCTCGTGGTGACGTTAAGCTATGAGTTGTGTGATGTGAGCACGTGTGCGGTGACATTGAATGTGAGACAGCGAGTTCAGAAGTGTTAGATTGAATCACTTGACGGACCAAATCTCAATCTGACTCATACTCGTTCTGAGTATTATGTCAGTGAATTGTGGTCAATTTTGTGGCCACTAATTCACTACACAAACACGCTGAAAAGAAACTTTGATTTTCAGGATTCCTTTTCCATTGGACCCCATACCGCACTTTATTTCTGAGTGGCTGAGCATCAAGCATGGAGGGTGTGAGTGAGAATGTGTTTTTATCATCCTGTGTCCTCACGTAACACAAGTAATCACGCACACACACACACACACACGCACACACGCGCTTTGCCCACTTGGTTGCTGGGAGAGACGACCCCTGTGGGTGTGTTGTGTTTTCATAATGACTCTAAAGACGATTTAGAGAGTGTAGAGAAGGGTGGCAGAGTGGGAGCAAGGCAAATGCAAGAAAATTGTTTCAAATGAAATACGTTAGTCAGTTTGCAGCTAGTTCACACATACCGAGCGAATGTCATGAAGGTGGAATGTCAGTTTTGTATGCAAGTGTGGGACTGAAGGCACAGATGTAGGGAACAAGAGGAGTGGGTACATTTAAAGACTTTTTGGGATATAAATAAGAAGAGGCAGAAGTGGAAGTGTCTTATTAGAAACTACTTTGATTTTTAAAACATGAATTTACTCCAGAGGCATCCAGTTTAAAACTTTGTTGATGGTTTTAACGTGAAACTGAAAGCATGCCTCTTTTTTTGGACTCTAACATGACTTATAAGTTTTGGAGGATATTTACCTTGAAGAAGCCCTTGCAGCCCTCACACGTGCGTACGCCGTAGTGCTGGCAAGCCGCATTGTCCCCACACACTGCACAGGTGCCCTCTCCTTGGGGGCCACGCGGAGGAGGCGAGGGCAGGCTGTCTCCTAGTAGGGGGCCACAGGGCCCAAGAGCCAGAGAGCGGAAGGCGAGGCTGCTGCCCCCGGCCCCGCGGTGCAGCTGGTACATGGGCTGCTCCAGGGGTGGACCGTGATGATGGGAGACCGAGGATGAAGAGGAGGAGGAAGAGGAGGAAGTGCGAACCAGTCCTCCACCCAGGCTCTCATAACCGCCGACGCTGCCGCCACTATGGGGCGGCGAGTGCTGGTAGAAGTGTGGAAAGCGGGGCGACTTGAGGGGGCCTGCATCCAAGCTGGAACCCAGAGAATGGGAGTGAGTCGGAGGTGCCAGGGGGTGATCATCCCACAGGAAGGAGGAGCCAGGCTGGGGTGGCAGGGACGGGGTGGTGGGAGTGGAAGGGGGGGACTGTTTAAAGTACATGGTGGAGGAGGACATGGCCTCCAGTGGCGGAGCAGTCGGGTAGCTCTCTTCCTCCTTTTTGATGGTGGGCCTGTGCGGAGGCATTTGGTAAAGGCAGGAGGACTTGGGCTCGTAGCTCCCCTCCACAAAGACATTGAAGCTGGGGAGGGAGGTGGTGGCGGCGGCTGCTGAGATCTCACCGCCACCAAGGTCCAGCTTGGTGTAGTCAGGGGTCATGAGGTCAGAGCCATAGCTGTCACCCTGGTAACTGAAGGACTGGCCAGAGTAGGCTGAGCCTGGAGGGGCGGGCCCGTACTGAGCCTGCACACAGGGCATGTCTGCCAGGGAGACAGAGCATACACGTAGGTTAGAGCTGCGTGGCACATCACACCACATGTAGTCCAAAAACTCTTCATTCAACAAGCGTGTTAGTAGAGTACATGGCAACATTCATTAGTCAGGGAGAAAATGACATATTAGTTAAACACTGATTTTATCAGAAAAGCAAGATTTTGCCCACAGAAGCACAATACAGGAACAACCCTGCAGTAAATCAACAGGATACAGACAGACTCAGCTGGAGGCACATGCATACAGTGGTATCAACAATTAAACAGTGAATGACAACAACAAAAAAATAAATTAAAAAATCTTCACAGCTCTATTGGAACAGGCAGTTTTTTTTTTTTAGCTTTTGAGGTGTTCTCAGATTTCGCAACGTTGTAAAAGGTTTTCTGAATGCACCTTTCAAGGAAAATCTTTCCATTTGCTGCCATTTACTCAATTTCCTGCTTTAACACTTCACTGAATAAAGTAGAAATACTTAGAGCACACACACACACACACACACACAACCTCAGACCCCGCTGATTCTCACACAGTTAGTTCAGTCAGAGAAGCTGCAGTTTATCACATACTAAGGCAAAACAGTCAAAGCAAAGATCCAAAAATCCACTCCACATACTGAAATGTGTGCACGTGTGTGAGTGGGTGTACTCTGGTTAGTCAGATGGCAAAGCAGATGAGATAACATTAAATAATAATGGAACCCCATGGTGGTGCTGGATACTTGCTGCACAACCCACACACACACACATACGTACAGGCCCACCTACACACGCACACGCACACACACAGACACAGATATTTCCTCTAACTGCTGCAGACGCCAGTCGGTATGTCTTAAGTCCCCCCCCCCCCCCCCCCCCTCCCTGATTTAATTCTGTCTCGTCACAGCAGCAGGCCACCACCTCATCATCCCTTATCAAACCTCTTACGTAATACACTCCACCTCCGTTTGCTTGCTCCAGAGCGTGCACGTGTATGTGTGTATATGTGTATGTGAGTGTGTGTGTGTTGAATGTGTGCGGGCTAATCAGTCATGAGTGTCAGCGCAGCCAAAGGGTTTTGTGGTGTTTGCTCGTCGCTCCAGAGCAGGGGAACTGTCAACACAGCTCTGCTCCCATTGACGCCCAGCATGCGCGAGCTCTGCCGTAATCGCCCCCGTTCCTCGCGCGTCATGTTTGTCTAGTCAAATACGGGACATATCGGTCCTGCTGTTGTTAAAGCACTCACAAATACCTCCATCCAAACGGACTCACACAGGATCGGACAGGGAATTACAGCCTCATTTCTTATTGTGTTACATTAAAAAAAAAAAAAAAAAGCAGCACCAATTAATTTTTTTTCCCACAAAATAAAAGTCCAGAAACGTAATAAAACCTCCCTTTTCATTTCTATTTATCCTAACCTCTGCTAACAGGATAATAATAATACATTAAGAAAATCGCCTCAAACGTTTGGTTTGCAGTCATATATGCTTAATAGGCTACATGAATGTCACTCATGGCGGAAGCAGACAGACCGAGTGACACATTAATTTCAGCCGCTCTAACACAATTAAATTACACCTGAGGGGCAGCAAGCGTTTTGGCTGTGGGGGGCTCGGAGAACAAAAAGATGACTCAAAGCGTTAATTAAGTAAAAGAAAAACAACATGAGGGACACTCATCTAACTTTATTTATTTATTTGTTTATTTATTCAGTCCCCTTTTCTATTTATTTATTTAGAATGTCTGTGAGTCTTTTGATTAGGTGTATGTGCTTTAACCAAGAGACAAAAAGTCAAAAGTGAGCTGACCTCTGAGACTGAATCTGCTGGGGAAAATTTTAATAAACCCAACAATTAATTTTAAAAGCCTAAAAATCACAATTTTCTTCTGTGACATTAAAGTATAAATAATGTTCTCAAACGTCACTCACGTACTGACATTCCTACAGCACGCTTCAGTGGGAATATTAAGCTTCTTTTTTTTTTTTTTAAATTGAGGAAATGAGTCAAGCTTTAGGCCTACGTGTGCCTGACGTCATTAAGGTTTTTTTTCTTTCTACTTGTACAAGTGACCACCTCATCAACCCACGTGGAAAAACACACATGCAGCATAATGGGCGTCATGGGGCTTTTCTGGGCTATACCTAAAGACTTTTGCAACTGATTAGACATCAGAGGAAGAAGAGAGAGAGAGAGAGGCACTAGAGAGAGAAAAAAATCAACCATGAGAGGAGAGTATGGTGGTGAACTTTGTGGCTCTGTGTTGTGTCAGTAGGTCAAGCCTCAAAACAGTGTGTGTGGGGCGTTAGACTTATTGCACCTGTCATATACAGTATTTTATCAGCAGCTTTATGCACATATACATTGAGTTTGATATGACAAGAGATGAAAGACAAAAAGAGAGAGTGAGAGAAGTGTTTTAAAACAAATATGCTTGACAGCAACTTCAAACCTTACAGACTGAAATGTTTGTCTATGTGTGTGTCAGGTGAGGAAAGAAGCTTTTGATGAGTTGTTTTGTCATACACACATGTAGGCATACACACACAGACTCATATTTTCATCACTAATGATGTTCAAGATGTCAACATGAACCTGTATATGTTCATTCTGCCAATAACATTCACCCTTATCCTCCTAAGAACCTGTAAAACCACTTGTGTCTGAAAACGTCTCATCCTCCTCGTTACTTTACATTTGGTGGTGTGCCTAGTTATCACTCTGTAACACACACACACACACACACACATACACACACACACACACACACACACGCTCATGGACTCTCTCAAACACTCACAAATACAAATAGGCTTCAGTGGAGCATCTTTATTTTTATGTCGCTGAAGCAAATCTGTAGGAAATCTTCTATACTCCAACACCACCATCAGATTTCTTATATTACACTTGCATGCAAACAGGTGTGTGTGTGTGTGTGTGTGTGCGTGTGTGCTCAAGCAAGAGGACAGACAACCCAAGCAGAGTCAGACACAGGTGGTGCAGCATAGTGAGGCGAAGGGAAACAGTCTCTAACCTCGAGGTGTGCATTTCAACTGGACAAACTGCAGCTGTTCCAATAATTGAGCGCGCTTGTTCATTGTCAGAATGCCATAGATCTAACAAATAAAAACATGAAGTTGCAGACATAAATACAAAAAAAATCACAGGGTTTTATTTTTGGCAGTGAATCATGATAGAAATTGTTTGAATTCAGTGGCCTCACACAAAGTGATTTTCATACACACACACACACACACACACACACACCCACACACCCACACACACACACACACACACACATAGCACAGAGACACAGTTACACCACCACTGACTTCATGTTAAACATATTTATGTATTTAAGCCTGTTATTTAAGGGGTTTATCATGTGTTTAAATTAAGGACAGAGGTGAAATTATGTGGATATTGAATATTCATTTGACAGGTTAAATAATAAATTAAAACATATGAAAATTACAAAAAATATAGTCAGAATTTATACAGTTTTAGTCATAAAGGCTTCTGAAGACCTCGTTGAGTCATTAGGAGGATCGATGTCTTTGACCTATGTGATTTCGCCCACAGCTTCTGGATTTAGGTGTACCTGGTATCAAAAGTATCTTATTTCTGCCAGTTTGTCTAATGATTGAAATGTCAACTCAGTCCGCACTTGCCAGCCGACACTCACACACACACACACAAACACACTCATACACACGAGCGTGCACACGAGCTGAGACTTACGCGTCCATAGAAAAAGATCAGCAGTGTGTTCATAAAACTTTGTGATTTGCTATTGAATTTTAATAAGGACAGAAAGAAGAAATGAACTTAAATATATCAAGATTATCCAAGTTAAATTCTGATTTAACTCGATACACTTTTTGGGGCTGCTCTGCATTATTTTTTTCCTACAATAAAACATAAACAAACAGCTATCACACCACATTAGGTGCACCAAAACAGTCTTGAACCACAAAAGTCGCACGTACTCCAAAAGCAGAAAGAAAGAAAGAAAGAAAGAAAGAGAAAGTAAAAGAAGTGGTTAAATTTAAAAGGAAGGGTTGCGGACTGTACCTGGTGAAAGAGCTTCGCGCTGAATGGTGCTGGGTATCCGGGATTGAGGGGTGGCGTGGCTGCGGCCGGGACAGGGCTCCTGGAGCGTGGAGGATTCGGCGGGCGTCGCAGAGGAAGTGTCCGATCGCCGTGTCTCCGAGCTCGGCTGGGCGCGCTCTTCCGAACCTGTGTCTGGAGGAGAGTTGTGTGCGTTACAGCCAGTCATGTGGCGGCAGTCTGAATAAAAAGGTGTGTGCTGTCATCTCCACTCAGCGATCAGCAAGGTTGAAAATAAAAACTTGAGGTAAGCATTACACCTTTTACTATTTTTTGCAATGAGCACTGCCTTACCAAACTTCATTTAGCAAACTGTAGGTAAGGTTGGACTTTACAACAACCTGAAAACCCCAAAACATTTGAGCCCAAAGAAATGTTAAAGATAAAAGGCACCATTTTCATTTTACACGGAAAGGAAATAGTAATGCTTTGCAAAAATATCTAATCTGACCGAAACATTCAGTAAATCGAGAATCAGATAGATGAAAGGGCATGAAAACTACCGTGCGCACGCCAGCACAAGATGCCAGATGTCGAAAGGGTATAAAACATTGCAGTTATTCATGCAAATCCACAGAAACACAAAGTAAAAAGAGTTCTGCACGTGTAAATTAAACATAAACCAATTTTGGCATTAAATATGACACCGAATCCATGCTACACAGAGAATATTATGAACCACAACTGAGGACTTTTAGCTCATTTCAAGACTTACACTTACGTGGGCGACAGGTTTCATTCTAACACTAAGCTGTGCTGCGTTATTATTATTATTAATAAGCTATAATCTTAATTGTGCGATACAGAAGTCGATATTAACCAGGCTAAAAACTACACACAACTTCTACAAATACAGACCTACAAAAGTAACAACTTTTAAAAAAGCAGTTTGTGCCAGTGCCTCCAGGCCATCGCTTTTCTTGCCTCTGATCACCACCGTATTCGACCGCTCAGGGTTCATCCAGAGAGAGAGAGAGATCTAGAAATTGTTTGGAGAGTCGGACCTGAAACCAAACCAGCGGACTCCTGTGCGCCGTGCGCCTCCAACTCCCTCACACTGCATCAGGGCGCACTGTGGCCGCCGGATTTCAAGGCCCAGAGCGCCCCCTTTCTGTCACTTACTCCCTTATATTCTCTCTCTCTCTCTCTCTCTCTCTCTCTCTCTCTCTCTCTCTCTCTCTACCAGACCCTCTGGGATACGGTCATATAGAGAGACCACTCGATCTCTCAGTATACGTCTCAATACTGTGTGTTGACAAGCCACAACCTCCATAACCTACTCTCAGGGTTACAGGCACCTGCAGCTTGCTGTCGTCTCTTATCTTTGTGTCAACAGATCAAACTTGTCCACTTGGTGTTAAGACAGAACAGCCACTTTTCTCCAAACGCTGAACTTATAGATAATTTCTGAGAGGAAACATTGGACCTCTATGAACTCTTTTGAGGGTTCATTGGTCTGGATATGACTTTTACATAAATGTAATGCCTCGCAGAGACTTCAAATATGTTCAAATAAAGAAAAAAAAAGATAAACTAGGCTAAACAAACAAGTCAGACTGTGTAACATTTAATTGATTAGGGTTGATTTGGAACAGTTAAGCCATTATTCAATTCTGTGTGAGACCATTAGAGTGCAAAAAACAAACAAACAAACAAACAAACAAAAAAAAAAAACCCAAAACATTACGCCTGTTAGCACTATTGGTTATAACAGCAGCAGAAATAAGATATTATTTGATACAAGCCCAAATAGGCTCATTTTTTATGAACTTGTGAGGAGCGTAATTGTGCGTAAATGCGCTCTTATCACAGCATCAGTGGAGGGTGAAAAAAAGGAAAATGCCATATTTAGTTATAAAAAAACAAACAAACACATTTTTCTGCAAAGTGAGACATTCGGTCTGTTTTTTTTTTCTCTAAATGAGCAAACGTGTCCCTCTCTCGCTTTCTTCTCAGGCCGAGCCGGTCGGTGGGGCTCTGGCCCTGCGCGCACCGGTAACCAAGAGAACGACATAAGAGCTGCAAAGCACGCGCCCCGGAGCGCCGGTAGCCCCCGGTAGCCCCTCGTACCAATAACCCCGGACAGCGCGAGGCTTCCAGCAAACAGAGACAGAGAAAAGAGAGGACATAAAGGAGAGGCGAGAGAAATATGTGAGCACTGTAAATCAGCCCTGAGAGGGAGACTGTCAGAAGTGCCTGCGTGTGTGCGTAAACCTGAGTGTGTGTGTGAAGGAAAGAAAGGTAAAAGTCAGCAAGTTACTCAAGTTAACTCAACAGTGGGAGTTTCTTATTAAAAACTGGGTCTACACGGATTGCCTAAAGCGTTGGGAGCTGCTACAGAATACAGTAACTGTGCTGGCATCGGATGTCTGGGACATATTTCATAGAGGGCTTCAGAAATTTGATGTGGCTTTATGGTGAATGGCTGTTTTTCCTGTGATCAATAGGAGGAGAGACCTCAGAGAGACAGTAGACTGCTGATATTTGTGATGACAGCTTAGTCAATATGAATTATGACTGTTTGTAAAACACATTTTTGGGGGGAGCTTTCATCCTAAACCTTACAGGCACACCAGGATTAATAATCATATTGCTGTATGGGGTTAATTTGTCAACAACACGCTGTGCTACTCATGGACTTTCCTGTCAGTAACGTGGCATATAAACACAAACACACCCACTACCCCCTTCAAACACACACACACACACACACCGTGTAAATCTTAATAATCACTCATTAACAGCACATCGTCCTTCCATGATGAGGATAAAAAAAACCCAAAAAACTCACATGGCATGAAATCAAAGAGCTTTAACTCTCCCCTCGCTCTCTCTCTCAGCTCCAGCCTGAATAGGTTAGACTATTCTCCACTCAGACCATTAGTGTGTCTGACTCCACTATTCATTGTGTGAGTGAGAGGCATCTCATTTCCATGACAACCAGAAAGGATATGATACCTTCCCAGCGCAAATTAAATTCGAATTCAGCTTCATTTGCTCTCGGAGGCACCACACACACACACACACACACACACACACACACACACACACGGACAGATAATATGAGCAGCTGTACGCGGACTGGAGCTTTGGCAATATCAACAGGTTAGACGCACCAAGTTGGACAGAGCAGACACAGATGATGATATAAGAATATACATTCAACACGCCATAGGGTTTAATATAAACATGCACACAGGCAGCTGAGAGGTGTTTAAGTCCTGTACGACTATCTAACAAGTCGGCTACAACTGCTATACGGATGAATATCAGGCACTCATTCATTCACAATTTACTTACTGGTTTGCTGTGGCGGTTCCGTCTTTACATGTGGTAATAACCTCGCATGAAGTATCCTATTTCCATCCAGAATAATCACAAAGAGTCGGAGACAGAGATAAAAATGTCAAAAAAAAAAAAAAAAGAAACTTCTTAGTAATATTGTAGATGAGCGGAGTGCATCGGCGACAAAAAGTTTCTTCTTACTTTTTCCAAAGTAGTAAATAAAAACATATATATTAAAAACTCCCGGGTGAGAGGAGTGTGTGTCTCCGTCCGTTCCCCGCGAACTGAGTGTGTCAGTGCTGCTGAGTGCTTTGCAAAGTGTGTGGAGTGTAACGCGGGTTTGTTTATGTGTCCGTCTGAGAGGAGAAAGTCAAACACTGCATTTATGTGGGCTCCACTTGCCCGAAGTATGCGCTACGTCAATGTGACGCCATGGGAGAGATGGCGTCACTCTAGGTAGTGCTAACTCTCTCTCTCTCTCTCTCTCTCGCTCTCTCTCTCTCTCTCTGTACTGTACCAGACACACATAAGCCCTGCGCGCCGTGCCAGAAACAGAGCGAGAGAGAGAGGATGAGAGAGAGCGACCAACAGAGGCGGTTGGTTTGATGGTTGCAAGGGAGGAAACAGAGGGGGATCCGGCGGGCGAGCATGCGCCTTTACCGGTTAGAGCAAGTCACACACCTTTGTGCATTTAATTTGCCAGGCCCTGGAGAGTAAACATACAAGATTAAAACAGTATAAAAAATATCACAATGATTGAAAAAGTACTAACACTAAGACACAACACATTCTATACTTGTACTTTACTACATTTTAGAGACAGATGTTGCATTACTTTTATAAAACTTTGTTAATTTTCAAATTAAGATCTACATATAAAACATATAAAGGCTATCTTATACAATAAAATACATGTTCATAGCAGTTAGAATTAGCTCCTCCATGATCAGTTACAACATTATTTTTTTTAATGAGGGCTTTAATTTAATTTACATTTGTAGTTTTATGTATAATAAGTCATTTCTGCCACAAGGGGTTCTCTCACCTTCAAACAAAAACAAAAGGTGTAGTTTGCTGATCATGGGGGGTCATGAGAGTTGTTTGAGGTGTCTTCATTGTAATAACGACAGTTTACATGTGCAGAGCATGTGCCAAAGAGAACATATACAAATACAGAAAAGAAAAGAAAAAAGAAAACTTGGAGAGCTGTCTTCATTCTATAGGTCTATCTGTATGGTTTGGGTTGAAATAAGTGCATTATTAATCCAGTAAATTATCTCAGGGGGTGTGTTATGTACTGGAGTGGGTGTGTCATTACACCTTTACCTTCAATAAAATTATGGATTTTAAATTATGGGGTGTTAAATCTATCTATCTATCTATCTATCTATCTATCTATCTATCTATGCTTAAAGGCCATTATAAGTCTCTGCCATGTTATTGTGTACATAGACACAGACCATGAGCAGCACCGTCAATTTTGAACCAACTTCTCTCTGGCTATTTTTATGACCTTTCTTAAATCAAGTTATTTAAAGTCCCTTTCTTTACAAGCCATTTAGTCCATTTTAAGGTCTTAAAATGTAATTTTCTTTAGTGAAATGATCCAATTAGATGGTTTTCCCCTTTTCCCAATAGAAATCAACTTATTTCCAGCAATCTCCCTAAATTAGATGCCAGTGTCCAACCTTATTTTGTCAAAGCACTGACACTTATTTAAAGAAAAGTGGGCTTATTTTATCCTATTAGCAGAAAGAAAACACACCTTAAAGGCTGATGGTGAAACTACACGACTTGTTAGAATGGGTGTTTATTTGCTTACCATGTTTTTAGGCCAGCAGGCTAGCTAAACTCTCACAACATACGGGATTATGGCGTTCATTTGACTTCAACTCAGCTCCAAACTGTGGTTAATCTTTTAATCTTAGATAAATGTTGTCAAGAGTGAAGAAATACTGTAAACCAACCAGTTCAGGCAGTCTTTGTCTCCTCATGGCGTACTCAGCAACCTCAAAATTAAAAACTACCTCCGGAGCCGCTGAGAACAAAGTTCAGAGCAGCCAATCACGAAGCGCGTATTTTTCGGTCAACGTCCTAAATCTGACCAATCGTGAGCCCCGGGGGCGGGCAAAGCCTTGACGCACTGAGTTCTCGTGATTGACGCAAGCCCTGTTTCTAAATTTAGCACCTGGCGGACGGAGGTAGTGTGATAGCAGGCGGGCCCGTTTAGCGTTGTGATTGTGATCCAGCCAAGCCAAATATAGTCGTAGACAGGTATTTTTAGCCGTAAAGCGCGTCCCCGTTTTCACTCGGCTCAAGCGACCTGGGCCATACAGTTTGAAATGAGCCACTGCTCCAAAATCAGCACACTCAGTGTTAACCTGCTATTCAGTAGGGGGATAGTTTTACAGTCAGCTGATATTGCTTGTCATACATCAGACAGAGAAACAACTCTAGGAGCTGTCGAGTAAATCCCACTGCCACAGGTTCACTTTCTACCCGGGGACAAGTTTGGAAAAGCGGGGATTGAAAAGACCATTGATCCGAAGATAAATAGCCTTCGGTTCGTCAAACAGAAACATACGACAGGTTTGTGAATGTGAGGGCTTGCAGCTTCGCACCACAGCGCTATATATTTTTTTCTTTTTTCTTTTTTTTTTTTTTTTTTGCTCACCAGCTGAGCACAGACTTGAGGCGTTTCTCGCTGGTCGAGGAGAGGGGAAAAAGCACAGCAGTCAGGCTACACTGCTGTTAGAGGGGAAAGTGTAGCAGTCAAGCCGAAAAGTTGTAGGTTAAAAGCGTTTTAATAATGGAAAAAAACAGCAGTGGAAGGCGAGTACGCACGCCGGATAGATTAATGTGTGCGCGTCTGCCCTGGGAAATCCCTCTCCTGTGTTACACCTTGAAACAGATGCACTCTGACTTGCAGAAAAGGAAGAAATGCATGTGTGCACCTACAGAGAAAAGCCCTGTTTGTCCACCAAAACATCCAATGACTCAAATTCTCCCAGTGTATTACATCCAGGAGGATCCAACAAGTCAAGTTTGTTTGTAACATGCTTGGAGAGTATACCTGGTGATTAATGATGGAGAGCATGCAGATCCCATGCAACCAAGCCACAAGGGCTAAAAACCCTCCAACATTGACAAAAATGATTACTGACTGACTTTCCTCTGTTAATTCACAGTTGCACACAATTCCTGCTTGTGGAAACAGTCTGTAGTGTTTCTTCCACATGCTCGTGCATAAACTGCAGGATGGGTATTGCCCTCTTTATGACTTCATCGCTTTATTATTGATTTCCACTCCTCTTATCTGTTCATCAAGTGGCATCTTATTAGCTTGATTTCCATCCTCATGGCTTTTTGAGGACATATCCTATAGGCATAGATCACAAGTTGTTCTGCATGTCCTGTGCTGTTCTCCTTTTCATCAGAACTGTAAAGCAATGTTTGGGTCATCTTGGGTAAGCTTTCATAAATGGGTCATTTATTCCATAAAAGGGGCTTTCATTAATGTTGTATTATTGTGAAATATTGCTCATTAGTACAAGTACTAATGCATGTCAATACCTTTGTTGTTCATGTTCCCTTTCTGTGTCTGTAAGCATGCGTTAGTCATGTAGCGTAATTCATTTATCTTATAATTGTCTTTATAACTCATCAGCTTCATTGACTCTGTCTCCTTGTCTTTGTGCTCCACCTGGTCTCCCTCTCTCTCTCTCTCCTCCTGCTCTTCCTGGCTGCTCAGGGTATCAGCTGCCTCGGCTGTGACCTCACCATGGTGACGTGTAATCCAGATTAACCTGCTCTCTTATTCCGCCAGACGTGGAAGTGATTAGAGATTATGACCGTGTCCTTTTAATAGAATTGGACGTGTGGGTAATCAACTGCGTCCACCAGCGTCGCGTGTCAGGTGACGACTCACTCACACACACTCACGCACACACAGGCACACACAGGCACAAAGGACTTGTTTTCGTCACCACGAAGGACATTGCATTGATTTATATTAATTTCCTTGAACTAATATTCCAATAGTTCTATAATTAACACATGCTTAACCTTAAACATGACATTAATTTTAACCAAAAAACATGTTATAAACCTTAAATTTCCATGGGAGGTCGATCTTCCTTCCTTAGTGACCTTGAGGAATATGTACAAAGTTTCTTCTACGTGATGGTAGTTATGAGCACATTTCCTCTTTGCATGTTGCTTTTTTTTTTTTTTTTTTAGTTTTGCTTCAGCATGGTTTAACATCACTTCCTGGCCTTTTCAGGAACCTGCGCTATCTCATCAGCCAGCTACCAAAGGTGTGAGGAATAAATAAACACTAGAAATGTAAAAGATAACTTACCGGAAGAGCGTGTATTGAAAGCTACATGCTGAAATGCTTCGGTTGAATAAAGTTCATGCCTCTCTAGTCTTTCTATGAAGTTAGAGCCCCTGAGAGTTCATCTGTTTAAGGAAACCTGCGTCCCGAATCAGAACATAATTAGAAAGGCCATATTTCCTCATACCCTTAAGCAAAAGGCTGGTGGAACAGGAAAAAGGTGTGCAGCTTTGTTAACCAACAGCCCACAAGTTCTAAATCTATTAACCAAACATTTTGTTCTCTGTACCTTCTATCCTTGTGCTCACACTCCCTACCATTCATGCAATATTCCTTTTAATCTGCTGCTTTTATTCTTCTGTCATGCACTTTTAAAGCTGGATGAAGGTCAGTCTCATCCCTATTCTCACTGAAATTTGGTCTTGTTTTTTTTGCAGGGTAAAGTTCACACTGACCAATGATGGCCAATTTGTGCCAGAAAGCAAAAACAAGTTGGATGAATGGCAAGCGAATTTTGGTATCACATATTTTTTGCTAGACAAATTCAGTTTTACAAATCAAATAAATTCCTTTTGTTCTTCTTTTTCATCTTCCATCTAAAACAAATTATTCGACAATGAAGAATTACACCAGTCGTTTGAGTATCTGCTGCTTTTGCACTAAACTGTTAAACCACTGCAGGCTTGTCAGTGTTGTCTGATTTATGAGAGGCAGTTAAGGTCTTTGTGTAAAAAGTGCTTTGCTGCTTGTCACGGTAGTTAGTGCACAGTTGTAGTATATACAAGGCTTAGCGTCTGTAGGCCTGCTGTGCAGAGATGCCGACTATATGGTGGACATATTGCACCGAGACGCTCTGGCTTATCGCAAAGCAGAAGTGAAAAGTGATTGTGTCAGTTTGAATGAGCTCTCTATGCCTACAGCCAAGGCATCAGCACTCAGCACTCTGGTGACACTGGAGAAAGAGGAAAGCAGAGAAAGAGAGAAACAGAGGAAGGCTTTTATCTTCGTGTCACCAAATCTGCTCCAACTGTACGTCAGAGTGCAAGCGAGGACGGGAAGGGGCGGGGGTGCGGGGGAGAGGATTGCTGGCGCAATTGCAGAGCGCTCAATGGTGGCATTCTTCCCTTTCTGTGGATACACACACATACACACACACACACACACACACACAGACAACACAACATACGCACACACAGTCACACCAGGGGGATTCCCCCCGGGAGTACCCAAGTGAAGTAATACAACCCATCACTGCCTTATCACACCACTGCCCAAAGACAGGAGAGAGGAGTGTAGAGAAGTGTTTCCATGAACCTCAGCACAGGAGGTGTACTGTATATCACTCGGGGATTGTGGGCCATTATATGATGCTATCGGGATGTGTTTTTACACTTTTTTTAAAAACTTGTCTGTGTGTGTGTGTGTGCAGGGTAATGCAGGCAGCTTGTGCGTAATGTTCTGTAGTTTCCCTCGCTTGTTTGAAGGCAGATTTATCACCTCTCTTATTATTACGCTGCAGTGAAAGCTGACAACATGATTCACCACTTTGTGTAAAATTTGGGTGGTGTGTGAGTTAAACCCAGCATCCATTTGTTTTTATCTTTGTTTGTTTTTTTCCTTTGCATTTCTCAGTACAGTACAGTGGTAATCTTCTGTGCACATGTGGAGTCAGGGCTCCTGAGACAGAGGCTTGTTTGGAGTCAACTGGTTCTGTGTCCTTATGTGGCATGACTCTCATAGGACCGGTTCAGAAATTTTTCCTAAAGGGCTTACACAGAAGCCTCTCTGAGCTTCAGATGAAAAGAACGCTGTATACAGCCCTCACTTACACGTATGCATACTCTGTTATGAGCAGCAGGTGCATGTCAGACAGGATCCAGCATGCATACAACACATGACAATATGTGTTATTTCATATATAAAGTGGATTATTATTTCACTGATTTCCCCCCTGTCCCTCCAGTAGGAACCTCAAGTGTTTGGCTTTTAGCCACTGATACAGAAAAACAAATAATTACCTGAATTATAATGTGAATAAGTGCAATATAACCTGATGTCTCAAAGTCTAGAGTGAACTTTGTAAACTTTGTGTTATCTTTGTCAGGTTTTGTGGTTTAATGCTGATAATCACTGAAACTGGTCTGATTGCTTTATAATAACTATTATTGTGAGTGTTGAATGTTTGTCTACACCCTCTAAGCCTGCGTATGCTGACAGACAAGACAGATATCTCACATTATTAGGCAGTCTGCAGTTATGTGTTGGGGCTTAACAGAGGCCAGTCGCTGAATCTAGATGCAGACAGTGGTCATTCCATGTTTTAAAACACAGCTGATCAGTAATTAAAAGTAAGATTTGGATTGTGAAGTTCGGACCATTGATAGATCGGCTCATCAGTCATGTCAGGTACACACAAATCACTGTGGATGATGGTGCACTTATGACGTGCAAGATATTTAATATGTTTTGCTGGATTCTGCAGAATAATGTATGTGCAGTTCGACACTAGAAGGTTTCATATTCATCTGACAAAGGGTGAAAGTTTCTCTATGCACGCCTTAAATTTGCATTTAAGTACATACGGACATGATTTTAACCAGTTTGGAGGGTAATATAAGCCTGCAGGTGGGAAGCATCCTTTGTCCAGCAGTTACACCTTTGAAATGAAAAATATTTTGTATATTCATAGATTCTGGAGCTTAAGAAGGAGATAAGGAGTAGGTTTAATCAACAAATTAACAATTTTGGGGGGAAAAAAACATACCATACGACTCAAATGATTATGGACCTGATCTTTAAACACATGATGCTTATGGTTTCCATGTTCAGAATGTAACGTTGTGTGTCACAGACAGTAGTTTGCCCGCCTGCAAAATAGTAAGTCAGACAAAATGCCCCGAAGACATTGAACCCAATGGAATTTTGACATTAAGACATGTTGGTATTGAGCAACAGCATCAGATAAAACATTTTCAGAGCACGTGCCTCTAAGTTGTTCATGGTTTTGGACTCTTGATCCCAGATGCTGTAGTTCTTATTTGGTCACTTAGGTCATTGTGCATAAAAAAAGAAATCCTGTCAATAAATACCCGTGTTCCTGTCAATCATAAGCCCAGACACTGACCTGTTATGTACGGTAATTGGACACAACAAATTGTGTCATTGCTGTAAGTATTAAGTTTACAATTTAACTACCTGCGGCGAATTTAAGCATGCAATTTTTAAGATAGTGTGTGTGGAAATATGTGAGCAGTGGATGTATGAGTCACCCTTGTGTAGGCAGTTGTTTAAAGGCCATTTTCTAGGAGATGTCAGAAACAGGAACATGTATTGGTGTGTGTGTCTGCGTATGAATGTGTGTGATGTGGCTTTGTCAATTGAGCTTCAACATCACAGGATTCCCCCTCTTAGAGTGTTTAGATTGAGACTTTGACAACAAACAGGCAAAAATCTCCTCATGGCAGAGATGCAGTCGGTGTCCACTTGAAAACACACATGGTGAACAGCATAGCGTGTGATAGATATTAGCCAAAACATTTGCAAGCGGTCTATAAATACATTTTATTTAAAAAATGCTGGTGAGGGAATGATAAAGTCTTGGACTTTCAGTTGCACATGAAAGTGTGTATTTGTGTATTAATACAAGTGGATTTGGGTCAGTGTGAGAAAGAGTTGCCCTTTAGTTTATCTCCGATGAGTCCCTGCTTTGGGGAGACACTCGTGTCATCTGGCTGAGTGCCCTGCACACCTTGATTAGTTTCACCTCCGCTCATGCCACTCCCACACCTTCATCCCAGGTATCTACTTGACGGCTTGTAATTGTAGTTCGGGCTTACTTCATATAAAGGAGCGATGACATTTTGGGAGCTGAGTCAGTGTCTTCATCGCCCGTCAGATATTCAACACTTGAGCAGAATGTGTGTGTGTATTCTGTGATTTTTACTCAGCGTATGGGGTCTAAATATGTGCGCGGTGTTTGACGCTTTGCTGTGGCTCAGAGTAATGTCACTCTGGGTCACATACTGACCACATGGGCATGTGCACGGGCAAACAGGCACACACACACACACACACACACACACACACACACACACACACCCACTCACGCTTACAGATAAACAAGTGGTTGCATTTCTGCATGAGTCACACTCGTGGGCAGAGGTGGAAAGTTTCCTTGTTTGGGCTATTCCCCCATACTGACACTTCTGATACTTTTTTGAAGTATCTGATGTGTCTCTAATTCCAAGTCAACTTGTAGTGGACAGTGGATTCAACTCATGCTGAGACTACAGATATGCAAACTACTTTCCATCTCTCTATTTGCTCACTGACGGAAACACACATGCTGTATAAGTGCATATGATTACACAGAGGCCTAGACATTATATTTCTTTCTTAAATTTAAAAGCAGCAGTCCAAGTGGATGTGGCTCAGAAATGAATAATTTAATACTACCTATACTATCACCAGCTTACTTATTACTGTTGTAATAATATTCTTGCTGGCAGGCTGTATTTCATAAATCTGAAATGTGAATGATGAATGTGTCCTATTCCTTTGTTTTTCTTGACCTTTTTCACCGCTGACATTTTGACTCGTCACTGTTGGAAAATTACAGGTGTTACTAAGCACGTTAACCTTATTAATCTGTGACAGCGTGACAGTGAGTCATCGTGCAAAGTATAAGGACCCTGAACCATATGCATGCTACGTTAATTTTATCATTAACGCCTACGTTTTTCCTGCTATGATGAGTCAAATTATCGGCTGCATTGGTATTTTCGCGATTTGGCAATCAGAGTTCGATTCAAGCAAGTCAACAACTTTGCTAAGACACTGCAACAAGCTAATATTACTTACTAGTCCAACAGCAAGAAGCCCAACATGACATCTGTGCTTCAGCTGTTTATTTCACAATGTTCAACTAAACGACTAAAAGTCAGTCTGAAATTTACTCTTGTGCAGCAGTTTCTTGCTCAGTCACTCTCTTGTTTTCTTTTCTTGGCTTCCTCTGTCAGTGTTCACCTGGCTCTCTTAGCCTTTGACATGTCGGCTAAACCTGTTATTATGCACTTCTCTGGACCCGTGTGAATGACAGAGGAACCATTCACTCTGTTACAAGTCAGTGTAGCATCAAAATGATAGTAAAGCTATTTAAGGTAGAACAGTTACATAATATTTGTGAAGTAATCCATAATTAACTAGAGCTGCAACAATTAGAAGATTGATCGAAAATTATTTGTCAACTATTTTTCCAATCGATTCATTGTATCGCGCATCTTTAAAGCAAAATGAAAAATTTCCTGGTTCCTCCGTAAAAAATATTATTGATTCTTTTAATCATGTATGATAGTAAATAAAATGCTTATTGGCTTTGGATTCTTGGTCAAATAAAATAAGCAATTTACCACTACTTTCATTACATTTTATAGAATAAATGATTATTTGAGGAAATAATTGGCAAGGAAGTCATTAAGCCATGTTGGTTTTAAGAGTCTGACAGCTGTTAGAATGAAGGACATGTGGTCCTTACCCCTTACCACCTTACCTTACACCCATTACCAGCACTGAGGTGCCATTGAGCAAGGCCCTAAACACCCAACTGCTCCAGTTAAGCTGTTTGGTCACCAACAGATCAGACTGGTTATACTGGGCATCTCCCAGTAGTGAAGTGTGCAATCAGGTGACGTTACAGGGCGTTCCTGAAAAAAAGAGCAACTTGTTCTCTGTGATCTTCCACAACTAAAGGAAGGTCAAGAAAAGATTTTGCAGTATTAATATTATATTTTTTGTATATTATTATTACCATTTGCACTAAAGGGACAAAATAATCTAGTCTGGTGTGTTACATCATCACAATAAATGCAATATTAAATGCATGTAAATGTTAAATGGATATTAATTATCAGCTCAGTTTAAAATGTCACAGCTGTTTGACTTTGCAAGTATGTGGTTCTGTTACTGACTTTATATGTATTACTTTCTTTGTATTATTTACTTCCAATATATTATTTCCAATTCCAATTATATTTCCAATATGAGGTTATAAAGACTTTTTATTTATTGAATAATTTATTATTATTATTATTATTTTTACATCCACAAGTTAACAAATACTAACAAAACTACCAGCCAAGCTTCCATTCACTCTTCCCGTCATAGTGTATGAATGAAATGCTTGGAGGGAATTGCACTATTGTTAATGACACATAAAAAGTTTATACTTCATAAACTTCTGGTATGTACCTCTTAGTGAACAGCAAATATTGGCTTTTAGAAAAGAACTTGCCTCATCACGTCTTTGCCTGCAGCTGTCTGTGAGTGTGCACATGTGTGTGTGTGTTAATACGTGGGTGCTTGAATGTACTATAAAAAATTATATATTTTCTTTTACCAGTTGACTCATTATATGTGATGATTTGATGAAACTCTGTTACCCTTTGATATTTTATGTAGTGTGGGTGGATGGGATTACAATCATTTTTCAGTGTAGTGTCACACACATACATAAACCTTTGTAAAAGTTCATGTTCAAGGATGGTTGGCTTACTAAACTGACCTTTAGGATAGCTGCTAGTGTTTATTGCATTGATGAAATTCAATATTTCTTATAAAGCATGTAGATTACTTAAAAATTTGAATCTTTAGGGAGTTTGGACCTGCTTATTTTGGTTGATATAAATGAGAATGTAGCAGAAGAGTTCCTGTGAAGCCTCATTTTAGCTAAATGAGGCCACTGTGGGCGAAAAAAGAATAAATTAGAAAGAAAATCTATCATTTCATGAAGAGTGCATTTAATCATATTCCCCATATTTGCCACAAAATATCCTCAAGATTATCTTTGAAAAACAAAATAAAATAATACTGGATGTGAATTAGTTATGGAAATGTTTGTCTGAAGGCAAAAGTGTCTCTAGCAACAGAGCAATCACATGATGTCTTACTCATTACATTTCATCATTTGACAATGTGAAACATACTTCTGTCAGTCAAAACCAGAAACAAAACAACAGTTTCACTTCACAGCTTACAGTTTTTAAAGACGAAAACACAAAATCAATATTTACTACCAGGCACCAACCTGAGTATTCAGGTTTAGTGGTTACACCTAGTTGTTTAGAGATATGTTCTAAAATAAAGCAGTATAAACTTTGTCCATGTACAGATGCCTGAGTAATACATGTGTGAGCTATAAACAAGCACACACAATTACTGAATTAATACAGTTTTAATAGCTTGAAATATGAAATATTAAAGCTTGTTTTCACACTTTGCCACAAGACTAGTTTGTCCATACAAGCTGAGATAATAGATTAGTTTGTTTGCACAATTAAAGCATGGTAAAATACATATAATAATAAGACTAAATGGATGTGTGCAAGAGAGGAAGGAAGCAAAAGGCTTATATAAATCTGCTCTAATATGGCAAAAAAAAAAAAAAAAAAAATCAAATGAAATCATAAAAATGATCAGTGAAAGAGATGCAACAAAGAAACATTCAATAAAAAGGATACTGGAAAAAGGTAAAACAAAGTTGTTCTGATAATTCCTGATATCAAATGTAAGTATTTCCCATATGAATTTATTTATAATGATTTATATGTAATATCTCTTCATTAAATATACAGTAAATTCATTGTTCAGTTGATTCAGGAGTGACCCTGAAAAACCTCATGCAGTCGCAGTTGCTTCACGCCATGTCGTCAATGGCAACAAGAGTCATCCTATAATTTTAAAAGTATTTTATTTGTTGTTTCCTTTCTTGTTTGATCTCGTCTTCTACGTGTTTGCATCTAAAAGTCAAAGTTCGCTCCAAAGTTTTTGACATCAGCATCTCGTAACTTCTTGGTGTGCGTTGCACAAGAAGATTAATTTTGTTATTTGAGTTGTCTTCAACTTCAACTTCCTCAGCTTTGACCTTTCTGTTCAAAAAGTTCACCTTTGATGATTCACTACATCTCAACTCTGACATTTAAATTTCACCTCTTTCTCACGATTGAAACTCGGTCCTAACAATTACCTGAGTACGGGAATCAAATATATGCAACATGGAATATCGTGGCTACTGCGTGGGCACCAATCAGCAATAAACCGATAATCGCAAACCACCCATGTCCCCTATTGTGATCTTCCCAGAAGTCCTTGGTGCGCAGTGAGAGACACTCCCAGAAATTTCCATAAGCTAGAAGCATTAGGACTACCCTCCTGATGTTCAGCCAGCTGCATACCTGAAAAGCAAGTATGTGTGCATGCCGCTCCCCATGACTGGAAGTGCTGACTTGTTGTGTGGGAGTGAAGTTCCCTAATATGCTGACATAATTTGCTGCTGATGCAAGACGTTCAGAGGGAGTTCCAGCATCGTGAGTAATTTTCAGGAATATTGGAAATCTTTTCTATTGTTAAGTACGCCTACATTCAAACGCCCACCTGTTTGTGTGTAATGATAGCTTAATCAAATGATGTTAAAAAAAAAATCTTCTTGCATCATTTGAAGACTTCCAGTGTTCTTCACCAAACTCACTCAGCTGACCACATAATAGAGCTACAACCACGCTGGAGGTTTTTGAGGCTCAAGGTTCTGCCAAGTTCAAGACCACCAAGGTCTGGCTTTCTTTGTTCAAAGTTGTGATGCATACATAATCATGTGATGACATTTGATCTTTAGATAGGTCAGGATTACTATCCTGGGATTCACTAAAACTTAGTCACTCAGGACAGTGACACATCTTGTGAATTAAGCAATCAGGTGACTAATCTAATTTAAGGCAAGGTGTTTTTCTAACAAATATTTCCACCATTACATGTAATGTTAATCTTGTTATCACTGGGTAGAAATGTCTGTGAGCTGGACATGTGACACAATATCAAAAGAAGCCGAGGTATTCTTTCTAGTAGGGTGCATCTCAGTAGCGTGATGACCTGATGGCATCATCTAGCGTATCTCCTCATGATGAGTAAACTCTGACATTTATTGTAAAATTGGTGTAGTGCCCTTTTAAATAACAGAATTTTTGTGTAAAGACAGTTCTGAGATTTCTTTCAAAATACATTAAATATGTTGGAAAATAGTTGCTGAAAACATGTGAAAAGACTTTGAACGATATATTACTGAAATGTGGAGTTAGAGGTTAAAACAGTTTTTCACCAGTTTTCAGGATTTTTTGGGCAGTCCTTAAAGGGTGGCTTGATGACACACTGAGGCCAACCTGAGCGTACCCCTGCACTCCTAGCAGAGAGATAGAGATTTATTCATCTCGCTCCCCCGAGTGGACGTGGCTTCAGCGCATTCAGCGGACACGCCCCCACAGTCCTGGGGCTGAGAATACTCAAATTTGGCTGGGTGGTTAATAACACTTTCTTCTTTGGTCTGACAAACTCAGAACACACATCTATTCCTACTTTACACAGACTTTAAAGGTGTATTTCTATCACTTTCAGCAGAAATTGTGCCAAACTGTCTTTTTGAAGGCTTTACAATAGTGAGTCTACAGCATCAGCAGCGGTGTGCTGATGTGTTTGTGTGAAATATCTGTGATTGAGTGCTATTGGTCCTGTGGTGATTAGTAGGGATGACCATCAGACCAGCTTTAGCTCTGTCACTAGGACGAAGGAGACAGCACTCCTCCCCTCCCCATTTGGTTGAATAATCTGCTTACTCACCGGATGTGATTCACCTAACTAACTCTGTTAGAGAGAGGGTTCTGTTGTCTAAATGTTTGGTCAGTAATGTTGTGTAATGTTTGGAAAGTTGTGTGCTTGTGAGATAAATAACTTCATTTGAGCTCTTCTGGCTGGCTGCTGTGCTGCTTTGAAATCTTCATCCAATAAGTGGCTGAGGGGTCAGATATTTTTGCACACTCACAGAGTGACGTTATTGTTTAAGATTGTACCGTGACCACACTGGATACGCAATTCTGATTGGCTGAAGAGTGTGTTTAGCTCTCATATAGTATGCTTCATAATCATAAAACTCAGCACTACAGCTGATGCTCGGCCATGACTTTCTCCTACATGTTGGATTTGTTTTAACATTTATTCCAAGACTGGCAAAGTTTCTTTTTATTTAAAGAATCTATTGCCCCAAAATATGATGAAACAATAGGTATATTATAATACATGCTGTAGATTTTGGTTGATGTATTGCATTGTAGGCCACGGTGTTAGCTAGATAATGTAGTACAACCAGTGCAGTTATGAAAAATAATGCACTCTGTGTCTTTCTGTATTTTTGGTAACAGCACAGATCATTATGAATTGATTTTAATCAAAGACATGTTTGTTTAGTAGAAAACTACACAGTTTGTTAAGCACTGTGTGTATCCTGGAGGCCTAATTAATGTAACAAATACATTTTGTTCCTTCATAATAATGCAGGACTTTAACTTCTTTTTTTCAGTTTTGTCAATTTGGCAGCACAACAGATGTCTTTGAGGATAGACTGTCTGAAAGTGTGCCAAGTTATCCCCATTTGTAAAGGGTTAGGGTTCTCACATATATAGCAGCAGGATTTTCATAGCAAATTTTAATATGGTTGTTAGGGACAGCGATAAACACTTACGAACCAGCTCTTCTCAAACGTACCCCGCCTTTATGTTTCTTTGCTTGAACTGCTGATTTGCCTTTTCCTTCCTCTGGTGATTGTTTCCCCCATAGACAATAAAAATTTGGATGTGTTATCCGTGACATCATCCACAGGTTGAAAATCAGTAGACACATAGATCCTCTGAACCTCTGTACCTGAGGCGGGCCAAATGATGCCTGGGTGCTCAAACAAGCCATCTGTAATAGCATACACCTGTCAATCACAGCGGCCATGCTGTTAATTTATGCATGACTTTAAGCCTTAATATAATTTGAAATAGAAATTCAGCCTCAGTACAGTTGTCATGAATGAGGAGACCAAAACCGTTTGTTGTACCAGGCTGTAAACATGTTTATTTCTGCTGTGAAGTTAAGCATTTTAATATAGGGACTTATGGAAATTGACTCGTTCTGTAGCCAGCCTCAAGTGGCTGTTTGAGGAACTGCAATTTTTGGTACTTCCTCTTCTGTGTTTTACAGTTTGCTTGCAGGACACATTTGTGTTATTACCCTCTGCTATCGTTGGGAATGTGTATCAGGTCAGCCATGTCCGCAAATACAAACAAACAACAAGTGCCACTAGTGGTCAAAAACTCTGCAGTGTTCCCTTAATTAGCTTTTCATATGTGTGTTTTGTCTGAACGTAGCTGCTCTTAAAGTCTCTCAAACAGCTGCCAGACCAGACTCAGGTCAAAGGCAGGTCATAACCTCAGACTGACCCACTTAGCCAGTGCCAATAGCCCCCTCCTCCATCCTGTCATAATCACTGTCTCTGCTCCACTCACCTCTTCTTTTAATCTTTGTTTTCTCTCTTGCTTTCTCTCGGTTCACTCTCTTCTCTGTGTTGCCCTCTCTTTAAACTCAACACTCAATCCTTCCTCTGCTCTGTCTTTCCTCTTTCCCTCTCTTCTTTCCCTCCTTGTGTTCCTTCACTCCATGAGGGGGAACTTCCACTGTAGCTTCTATCCAGGAACAGACTTCCACTGTGGAAACACAGCTAAATACCACTGCTCGGGTTCACTTTCCACACTGAGCAGGGGAGGGGGGGGGAGCAGGGCTTCATGTCACTGCATCCACACATACACATTTCCATAAACACATATACACACAAGCACACATATATCTGTAATGCTGTCATGACATTATCTTTCTTGTTACCACACAAATAAATTAAAAAAAAAAGCCTGGCAGGGCAGGCTTTTACGGACATGAGAGAAAGATCCCTTTTATCTCACCATCCATCATTAGTGACACTCCCATTCAAATTACAGTTTAACATCCAGCCAACATCCGAAATGACTGCACCATGCAAAGCAGAGGTCTATATCTGTCACTGTGTGCGTGTTATTTTTGATCTTCTCCTGAAAGACAGCTGCTATAATTGGCCACTTATCAGCATTAATGGATAGACATGCAGGTAGGAGCTTTGGGGAAAACATACACATCACACGTACACGTGCATGCACACACACACACACCCAGGAAACACAGCAAGAATCATCATATTCAAAGCAGACAGGAATAGAAACAGAATACATGAGGTAACCACAGTGGCGTAAGCAGTAGCCATTACCTCAACAATGACCATGACTAGTAGCTTTCATTGTGTCATTGTGTGTGTGTGTGTGTGTGTGTGTGTGTGTGTATAAAGGCACGTGTGGCTGTCAGAGATGCCTTTTCCATAGTCCAGATATTCCTATTCTCCATAACCATATCTGGTCTTTATATAAGGTATGCCTGGGACTTACATAATTCCTGGCACTTCAAGTTTCTGTGTGTGTGTGTGTGTGTGTATCTGGAAAGCTTGTGAAACTGCAGTTGTGTGATTGTATGTGAGTGTTTGTGTGTCCGTGACGCCTTGGAAGCTCTCCTGGCCATGGCTGTGGAAATGCTCCACTGCCCCGCTCTGCTCAGTGGGGACAGTGGTGGAGAGGCAGGCGGACAGATGGATGGATGAATGAGAGAGTGGGGGCTCTGATTGGTTGGATTGAGGAGAGGAACTGTTAAACTGTGGCACTGCCAGAAAGGCAGTGGCAAAATGAGAGGGGAAAAGTTGTGCATTCTTCAATCTTATGTAAACCAGACCTCCTCTGTTTTCACTTGGCTGCAGGCTTTAACTTGATGTTACAGGCTTTTGTCACATCACTGTCACAGCTCATTTTGTTTCTTGTTTTCATGACTGTTGCTGAATGTGTAACGTGCAACATGGTATGTCTTACTCACCAAAACAAGCAGATTGAACTTTAAATGTTCTTGCCAAGAAACTACAGGCTATACTGTTAATTATGATTTTTTTCTAGCCAGTTTAGTCAGACGGATCTTGTAAAGGTGCCATATGTAAGATTTTGAACAATTTAATGCATTCATTTTATGTATTATTACTTCATATTGCCAATTGTGAATGGGTTGTAATGTAACTTAAAAAATCAAACCTCCACAACTTTCTCAGTTGCGTTGTGGACTAATTTCTACGTAAAAGACTTGAGATTTATTGTCTTGGAAAGCCATGTCCATACAGTAGTGGCTGGTTAACCTTGGCTTGTCTAATAACATCACTAGCTAATGTGATTCATGTTACTAACTCACGCATTAAGACAAGAGTATTGATTTTAGCCAACAATAAATTATGTAACAGTGCAAAGCAGAGATGTAACTAATGATTGCTTTCTACTAGCCAAGTGTGATGCAAGGCAAAGGCCAACTAGCTAACTGTAACCAAAGCTAAGCTGGGATTGGCCGGTTGGCTGTGACTTGGCTGTGCAGTCTGAGTCTTACATTGATTGCTTAGTGGTGTTGTTTGATAGGGAGCTTGGCAAACAGCAAGCTAGTTGATATGATGGAGCCAATGGTCCAGATAAAATGTAGGAACGTTACAGATTGTAACATTATCCTAAATATGTAGAGAGAGAGGGGATGACATGCAGCAACAGAGCACAGGTTGGATTCAAACCCCGGCCCGCTGCGGCAAGGACCGAGCCTTTGTACATGGCTCTACCAGGTGAGATACCAGAGCACTGCAGCCTCTGATTTTTAACATTTACAGACATTAATGGTTCACAATTGAAATATCCTATCGACTTCTGTGTCCTCCCTGACCTTTCCTCTTGCATCACCATGAGGTTCAAATTTGTGGTTTTGACCTGCCCTGACAACTGCTGGATAGATTGCTGCGTAGTTTGGTATAAACATTCATATCCCATGCAGAATGAACTGTAAAATGGTGATAACCTGACTTTTCATCTAGCACCATTAAAATTTCAGTTCGGTTCTGACTAAATACAAAACTAATGACATCCCTATCAGCCAGTGCTGATTAGCAAATATTACCATGCTAACATGCCATGGTGGAGATGGTAATAAAATTCCAGCTAAACATGATTAGCACCGTCAATGTGAACATGTTAGCATACTGATGTTAGCATTACGCTCAAGCACTGAAGACTTATAGTCTAAAATGGCAGTTTATTTTGGTGAATGGTTTGTGTACACTGGAGGACAGCTTGTTCTATTTGGGTAAAAAGATTATTTGTTTTTTTTATTATTATGAAAGGACTCAGCCATTTTTTAATTAATCCAATACACGATCCCATCAATAAAGCTTATCCTTTGTTAGCTTAATATGTTACATATGTGTGTATGCAGTGTATGAGTGTTCGAACATGTTTGAAAATTTGTATTTTTCATCAATTTCCCCTAATTCTCATTGTGGTTAGACTGTACACTTAGTACAATACTAACTTGGAGTCTTGTGGCAGAGTCATATGATATTACCCTCCTGACATGTAAATTAAATATTTAGTGGACTATTTTCAACTCCTTCTATCTTGTCTTTCGTTTGATGAAGCGTGATAACCTGAAACTCACAACATAGGTGTTAATATATTCATATATGTGTCTCAGTGTGCAGAAGAAACTTTTTTCTTCTCTAGCGGAGGGACTGCCCTTACTTTGCATTATGGGAAGCCCCATTTGAAACCTTGTCTTGGTAGAGTTTTGCATAGTGGGCTCAGGCTGTGGTATGCAAGCTCACTGCAATAACCTGCCTGATTGCGTGCTCATATGCCACGCTTCTTGACTTATATACCTATAGGTTATTAGCTGTCAGAATTCCTGTGCAGCGGCTCTCTGAAGTCCTCGTCTTATGTTTTGCCTTTCATTGTACATCATACAGGAATTCATCATGAGAGGCAGCATGTGTGTTTGTGTGTGGGTATGAGTGTGTGTCTTACTTGTAGTGGAAACTCTTTGGGAATCTCTGCCATGGAATGTCTGGGCAGGATTCCCTCTTTTCCCCAGCGGAGTGGACCATTCACACACGACTATCTGTACGCAACATGAACACGTAGCACAGAAAAGCATGGAAACACATGTCCACTTGTGTGGACTTAACCTCATCGCACAGTTCATGAGATCTTTGCTTTTGGGCCACTCAGTCCAAAAATTGATTTACATGAGGATGTGTTACCAAATCGCTAAAATGTAAACTGTCTGTCAAGTCAGCTTTTCCTCTCTACTCTATCTGACTTCTGTCTTCTTTGCTCTCACTTTCTCTGACTTCTTCTCTCTTCCTCTTCTTCCTCCTTCACTGGAATGCAACTTCAGTTTGACCTTGTGACTCATCTCTCCCACGCTGACCACACCAGTGCTGTCTATCCTATACCGACGCGGTGCTGACCCAGACTCTCATACAGCACACACACACACTCCTACGCTCACACACACATTGTTGCGTCACTATCCTGTGGTGTGGCCTGTAACTACTAGACAGCTGTTCCTGCTTAGCTGTCATGTCAGCCATGATGTCAGAGCTTTGTTGTGTGTGATTGGCTGACGTCTGAGTGTGCCCTGTGTATGTGGGAGACACAATGTGGGAGGCTGTCGCTCGCGGTGCCACAAAGAGTTGTGGTTGAAATGGTCAACTGATCTGTGACCTCTTATCCTACGGTAGAGCACTTGCGTCTTTCTTGTCACCGCACTGTAAAAACGTGTCACGTTTGGGTCACGGAGAGGAGTTGGACTGCTACAGATACACGAGTGACACAGAACTCATGTAGGCGCATGTGTGATACAATGAAGAAAACATTGCACTTTAAAGTTTAACCCAGTGCTGTCTCACATGAGAGAAGGTTAAACCTACAATAATATTATATGAGGTTGTGGTTTCAAGGATAAGTCAAGTTTATTACAACTTGGGTGTCATTTTTTGTAGTGTTGGCTATTATTCGTATTGTACTCACCAAAATAATTGCAGAGATTTGGGTACTTGGTGACCTTGTACAATGAAGCATGCTGGCTGCAAAACAGTGTGGTTGGAGATTAAGGTATGTTATGCTAATGTGCCAAAAGCAGAGATGAGGAACAGGCCACAAAGGTCTGCTAGTCACACTTCTTTTTAACTCAACACCCCCAGATTGTTTCATTTATAACTTGTAGTCTTTAGTATTAACCAACATTGACTCAACTGACATGATATGAGGCAGTTTCCTTCCCTTCACACCAGACATTTGACTCATTTGGTATAAGTCTCAAGGAAGTTTTTTATGGGGAAGTCAAGTCAGAGTTTATGTCAGGTCAGGTTAAAAACGCGTCATCAGTTAAGTCACTGTCACCCCAAGACACTGCAGTATCTGATCCACAGACTAGCAGGTAGCATTGCGAGGAGCTTGACTGACATGGCAGTCATCCAATCATGCCATTCCCATTGTGTGCTTGCACAGACACAATGTTGAAAACGTTTTATATATTCTATTTGATATTAAAACTGGCTCATAAATGCAGTGGCATATATGTACACATGCATGGCAAGTATGGTAGGACAGTTTGGGTAATCATTTTACCGTTTGCCTTTCTTGCAAATAAGCCTGGATTACACTGGAGTATGTTTTAAACCTCTGTGATCATCTGACTGCTTGTGTTTCTTGTCCTGTCCGATTTATTTTTAGGGATGTTACCACATTCGGAGATCTCACCAACCAACTTGGTGAGTATTTTATTATTACGAATAATACAAAATTAAGTTCTGTTTAATTGGAATTAAACTGCAAATGTTGGCATCAGGTCAATAGTGCATCAGAGAAGAGGTCTTTGGATCTGATCTCTTGCACCAGTTGAAACACTTCTTGAACCCAACATGCATAAATGAATGGGGAAAAAAAACAGAACCAATCAAAAGGGAAGTCCAAAATGTGGTGGATCTGAACAAACCCACATAGAAAATAAACACAGACTTGAGACCTGTGGTGTTACAGGACTCTACATGACTGGATAAGTTAGACTCTGGTTGGGACCATATCTAAAATACTGGGAATGAACCAGTTAAAACCTCCAATTCATATCCAAATATTTACATTCAGATCAGTTTTGATGTGTTTTAACATGATCAGTATCAGATAGTGTGGCAGCAGGAGCTGTTTTTGACAGAAAGCCTGTTTTCTTCTCTAAAAAACTGGGTCAGTGCATTTGTGTAAAAAAAGAAAGAAAAGAAAATGACACAAAGTGTCATTCAATTACTTAAGAAATATTCTAAATGTATTCAAAATGTGCATGTGTGAGTGTGTTTGTGTGTGTGTGTGTCCAGTCATGGTCACCATGGTGAAGTCCTACTAAAAATCGTCATGACAACTCAAGCCATCGACAGCCATGTTGTAAGCCAAAACACGTAACTGTCTCCTACGCATCAACACCATTCACACATGCACTCATGCACACGCTTACACACACACACACACACACACACACACACACACACACACACACAACAAAGACGCCCACATGCATAACGACGTATATGACAGATTTAAAACTGTTTATGAGATGAAATTAGTGTGTTTACCCTGCTCAGAGTGATGTAAGAAATTAGACGTCCTGAAACACAGCCATGATAATACAGCCTCAGCTATTTAAATTTAGCAAAATATAAATCCAATACCAAAAGATAGTGAATTTTTATTCATTTATTGACGGTAGAATTGATGATCGACAAACCAAAACCATCAAAGTGTGTCTTTGAAAGAGGACTAGCAGCATGTGCCTGAAGGTGTTGTCACCCTGAGGACTCTCACCACCAGCTCACCCCAGCCACCACTAAACACACATAAAACACACCCTGCCCACGGCACGTTCACTGCTCTATGGTCGAGATGAAAGCCCCCCTGATCCGCTCCTGTATCTGACCCATTTTCCTGTGTACGTACACTGTAGACGCTGGTGAGTAGCCATGCCACCCACCCCTCCTTGTTTCCATTGGGGTGGAAAACACTAGCGGAGTGGGGAAAAAGAGGGGAGTGGGAGAACAGGGGCAGTGGAAGATGAGCTTAAGGGGGGAGGAAAGTATCAGGGTGAGTGAATGCGTCCATTAACCTCCCCAGAGGTACACCGCAGGGCAGTGCGGGGATTGGCCCTTGCATTTGTGGTAAGTGTGTGCGTGTGTTTATATGTTTTTGCTTATGTGTTAGTGGAAGGTTGAAGTTGTTTCTGAAAAAATGCATCGAAAACATCCTCTCTCTTTTTTTTTCCCCGTGCTTTGATGTACTGCACCCAGAACATCAGAAAACCTTTCAGTTTGATCTCCTCTTTACGTCTGTTGGTATAGTTGGTTGTTTCTTACTGTTTCAGTCCATTTAAAGGGCCACTCCAGTGTTGCTCCCTCATAAAGTTGAGGAGAATTGCAAAGGATGGTCAAAGATATCCTGACTGTTCCCTGGTACCTGATTGGTCCAGAAACACTGGATCCTACATTTTGCTCCAACTCTTTAGTATCTCTTTGTTAGACCCTGCACACTTATAGGTTACACTGATGTTATTTGAGTAATACTGAGACTTGACAAAGGTTCCCCCAGGACCACAAAAGACATTATAAAACTATTTCCCCTGACTGAATGGCTCTCCCGATGTTGTGCAAACCAACTTTGACATATAAAATCTATGTTGTGCATATTTAACATGGTGTCTTTTAAATGATCTCCTATCTTTCAATCAACCATCGATTTACACTCATTTCACGACTCTATTTAAAAAATCACCTTTTAAAGTGCACTGAGTGATTCATCATAGTGAACAATGAGTTTTCTTGTCAGCATTAGGACGTCCTCATGTTGTAATGCGGTTCCTAAAAGGGAACTATTTGGCAAACTCCTTGTTTGTTGATACGTTCAAGTGCTTGTGGGGAACTCCAAACTTCCGACATGCGAGGCCAACAACAACCTTTTCGATGCAAGAAACTCGAGTATTGCAGTTACATCACATTTTACACAACATCCATGTTTGCGTATTGTTTACTGATTCCTCTGGTTTTGAATAGTCACACATAACTTTTGAATACAAGGCTTTTCAGCAGCCAAATGTCAAATCTTCCTTGAAAACACAGTACATGGAGTAGGCTATTAAAAGCCGTATGTGCTTGTATCTCCATCAGTCCCAATGTTTAGTTTAAAAAAGACATAAAAGCTGTTACATTTTCTGCATTTTTTGCTCTTATCTAGAGTTAGTTTTCCTTCTTTGTTAAAATAAATGGAAACAAATCACTGCCTGAAAAGGAGGAATTCAAAACACTTGTGTTATTCCTTTGAAAATGGTATTCAGCGATACTAAGAATGTCATTTGTAGATAAAGGCCTAAGACATGTCATGTTAGATTGTGATTATTTAATGTATTTCTTTACAATAACAATAAAGTGTTCAGTGTGTTTTTGAGGCTTAAAGTTTAACTGTATTGTCTACATTTGAAGTTTCGGTGAAAAACGAAAACACAGACGGAGTAACGCGTATGTCTCACTAATCATGTTGCCCGAGAATGACGTCAGTTCTATCGATACCGGCGCAGCCATTCAGGGATTGAGGTTTAAGCTGCAAGACTATGATCAACCAGACAATCTGTCATCTTTTTCTTTGGTCACACAGAAAACAGGTTTATGGTCCAGTGATCAAGGTAGTGACAACGTCGCCCACTCAAGTCTCACATGCTGGTTTCATCCTGTTACCATGTGATGTAAATGGAAGTGAAAACACCCACTCTCTCCTCAGTGCCAATCATATGACATCAGTATTGCAATGACACAGCTTTATCATCACGTTGGTTGTCCTGCGGGTTGTTTCAGAAAGTAGGATCAGAACGTTGCTGGTTGGTTAGTCGGGTTGATACTGATTTGAAACAGTGTGTAGGTGTGTCTGTGTGTAAGTAAAGCAAGTAACTGAATCCTATTGAATTTATTTATAACCACATGGACTATATTTTGTCATCAAACCACATAAATGGATGACTGGAAGTTTGTTGGTTGGAGGTCGTCACATTGTTATCAGAACTTAAGATGCAAGTGATGATTGTTGTTTTTTTTTTTCCAGCTACCACACATTGCATCACATCCACCACTGTGAACCACTGGAAGACTGTGTCGGTGCTTGTGGCAAGGAAGTGTGCACTTTCACTAGTTGCTCCTGTGTGTGTGTGTGTGTGTGTGTATGTCTGTATTTTGAGTATGTGCAAATCCTGGAAAGAGAAGTGAGATGACCACTTCCGCTCTTGTCTAAAAATATACCTTCCATTGCAGTTTTCATCACTTCCTCTTTCTGACGCTTTTTCTGCACTCACACAATCACACTAACACACACACACACACACACACACACACACACACATATAGATGCATGTAACTGAACAACGCAATTTCCTTATCTGCCATTGCGTGGTAACTATGTTGTCTGTGCGTTTGATTGTGCGTCTGCCTGTGTGTGTGAGTGGAAAGTGATTCGGTGTAATGGCACAACGTGTGGGCTGGGAAACAGCTGGTGGCTCCAGTTAACGCGCATGGATACACAGAGTATGTAACAAAGGGCTACTATATATCTGTGATATGTCACATATGTGTATACATTTATATGTGTGTGTGTGTGTGTGTGAGTGAGCGTGAGTATAGTTCATTGTTCTGTGTGACTTACTGAGAAAGCGAGTTGGAAAGTGGTGTCTCACAACGTGACGTAGGTTTCTGGTGTTTTCCAAACCAAAGAAGTGGAACCAACGGTGACGAGGATGTGATGTCATCATCAAGCTTTCTTTCTCACTCTAACTGCGGCCCCACGTCTCACGCTAACGCTTTTGTTGCTTTCTTTTTGTGTGTTTCTACATTTCCGCCTGTCTTGTCTCTGTACAGTATCTGTCTCTCTGTGCATTTGTCTGTCTGTTTCTTTCCCTGTCTTTATCTCTCTCTCATTGCACTGTAGGGGAGTAGGCGTTCGCTGGCTGTGTTTCTTCTTCTTTTTTTTTTTTTTTTTATGAATGGGATGTGTTGTTTACTCTCTGACAGCTATTTCTGTCAGCGTTGATGATGAACACATACAGTGTGAACACACTAACTTCCTCTTCTCTCGCCCTCCTTCCTCTGATTGGCTAAGGCTCTCCTCTCAATAGCAAAGGCTGTGCGTCTTTGAGGTAGTTGCGAATGTGTGTTTTTTTCGTGGGAGTACTTGTGTGTTTGTTTGTGTGTGTGTGTGTGTATGCGTGCGTGTGCGTATATGCATGTGGGCCACAGTGTTGAGGGGTCTCAGCGGCCCTTTTTTCTGAGATAATTGATAAAAACATCCTGTTTCCAAGGGAGAGAGAAACAGTTGCATTTTTTTCCAAATGATGTCACACAGCCCACACCAAAAAAGAACAAATTCCTATTTCAAAGTATGACTGCAGCAGGCTCACAGCTAAATAATTTGCAACTTTCTTCATTGTAGGAAACAGATATACTCACCTAAATGACAAATCTTACATCACACAACCATGAAACAGTGCTTAAGACTAAGATTAAGTATAGGCCCCTATTTAAAATTTATTGTTTTTCATTTTTATTATTATCCCTTGGACACTGATCACTTTAGTTAATAGTAAACAAGGTTGTCTTAGGCCAAGAAGTATTTGAAACAACATCTGGAATTGGATTTTCACGTGGATTTTATTATTTTATTTATCTTACATATCTTTCACTCATTTTTATAATCAAAATAACAGACACAAATTCCCAGATTATTTAAACATAAAAAATGAAATAAAAAGCTCTGTTCATATTTGTATTCGTGTGCATATTCATAACAATCTGAATTAATTAAGCTTTTCTGTTTTGACTACAATTTGACCTTTATATTATCACTCAGCCTGATGCCACTATTGGAATAATAACATAACAGTCCTGTGATTTGCATGTTAGTTTCCAGGTTCCTTTACCTGTCTTCTAAAGTGGTTTTGTACATGCTGTCAGTACATGTTAATAGCTTTTGTGTTAGCTCCTCAAGGCCTGAAAACATACATTTCACACATGGTATATGCAAATACTTGTCTGTTGGCACTGACACACAGAAAGTGGCTGGAAGGCATTAACGCTCACATAGCCTAAATTAATCCACCACAGTTTGGATAATGCATACATGCAGTGCTTCAGGTTGTGTTTTTCTTCTTTTTTTTTTTTGGATGAAATTATCAGAGGACATGTGCTGTCCTGTACATAATTACCCATGTGCTGTAAATACGGACATGAAATGTGTGTGTGTGTGTATGTGTTTGTGTGCATATGTGTGGGTGTGTGTGGTAGCGGTATGTGTGGGAGTAGGTGTTTGATTGACGTATGAATGAGTGGGGCTTGTAGGGTTTGGGTTTAAAATTATAGAAGTCGTGTGAGAGGGCATTGAGGTCATGGTGAGATTCATTTGATCCTTTTTCTAGTGTGACTTTGATGAAATGTGACGTGTGGAAACTCATTGTCTCATGTTTAAATTCCCCATAGTCTTATGTTGCTTCTTGGACGTTTCAAATGAAGAGCTGAATGTTTAATTAGCATGCCAAGAAAGATCTGTGGTAACAAGCTGCATAGATAGCTTAAAAACACAAACACACGCATGAACACACACGTGCACGCTCACGCAATAACGCTCTCATGTATTAATATTTTCTACTGTACACTGACTGTGGTCTGTTGTGGACATACACTCTCAGATTCCTGGCTCCAATCCAGCACAATGGAGGCGGATGGAAATTATGTTTTTGGAAGCTCTTCTCCTGAAAAAAACATATCCCTCTTTATCTGTTATCAGTGTCATCTTTGGATTATCCAGAGTGATGGGAACACTGTTCTCAAAATAAATGTTGCTGTTTATTTTTCTTCAGTGTCGTTTTTCGACTTCAATTCAGCTCCACAGACAAAATTGCACTGACCTTCTTTGTACTTGGATAGGGGCAGAAATCCCAGAAGTGGATATCTTATGGATTACACAAGACATGATACCTCCAGCTTCTAAAAAGATCAGTTATTACTCTTTATGTAAATAAAAGCATTTTCCCATAGACCACCATTATTAAAGAAACATCTGATAATAGTTGACAAATCACCTCGAACCACAAACAAAGTAGATTATTGCTTCACGCTTTATATTTGTAAAGCCTTTCCAGACTTGTGTCTGTGAAGTCCTCACGATGTAAAGTCTAAACGCTAATGCACATGTGCAGTGAGTCACACAACACAGAAGCAAAGGAAGAAGTTTTTGACTTATGTGCTGAACGAGCAACTTTTTATTCAAGGAAACCCAAGTACCAAAGCTGCTCTGTCTCTTCCTGTAGGCAACCCTGACAACTGAGCTGCTAAATTTGTGCTTTGATGGCCAGCCAGTCCAAGGTCAGGGAAAGACTGTGGAGACAAAGAGCAGAGATTCCGAAGAAGAGAGAAGAGGCCACACTTCCCATTGTGTGATGCATACTCTCCGAGGAATAAGATTCATGAACTCAAACTTTACACAAGAACTGTGAGTCATGTTGCATGATTTTATAGAAACCTGGCTACATGTGGACCTTGAGTCGAGTAAGACAAGGGACGTTATGTGTTTATACCAATGATAAGTGGTGGAGGTGATACACCACATGAGAGATTACATGATTTGTACTATTTGCCCCCAAGTGGAAACAGGCCGAGTGCTGGACTGTAATGCAACGTAGACCAGATGCTCCCGTGCTCATGTTGGTGGATATCAATCATTGCAACTTGAAATATGTTATACAACTAGAGCCAAACCACCACCGTCCACGTCTAATCACAACAGTGTTCAGCTCAAGTCTGGCCCCCTGACAGTACTGATACTCTGAATTGGTCTTACTAGGGACAATAAAACTGAGAAGAAAACTAACAAGTATTACATTACCAAGAACTGAATTAAACACAACATGTTTGCCTTCAGGAATAAGAACCAAGTGCAACTAATATCAGCACAGAGGGAGCTGAACCAGAAACTCAACACAGCTAAAAGACAACACAGAAAATCAGTTAAAATGGACTAATGTGCACAATATATGAAGAAAGTGTGAAATCTATCACATAAAACTGCCACCAGGACTATGACAAATGATTTGATGAACATGTTCTACATTGGGTTTGATTCACATGATTTCTCTTTAGAACATAACTGTGTCATTAACACCATAACAATTGATGACTGTGTTCCAAGAGTAGACTTCAGCCCCGGAGAAGTCACAAGACTAACACCAATAAGGCAACATGCTCTTATTGTGTCTAATCATTTTTTTTTTTTGCAGACGTGTAGAAGAACTTATATGAGCCTCGGTCTCTTACACAGGTCTGTTGACTTACATAAAGCTCCATCTCTGTAGTCATTTGTAATCATTACGCCTCTTCCAAAAACTATAATGACTATAGACCATACAAGGTTTATGATGTGGAAGCTTCAGTCAAACATAAATAGACAGCTAGATCTTTATCACTTCAACTGTAACACTGATGTTGCAACACTTACCATAACACATCCTGAAAACCCCAAAGGCCTACACCAGGCTGCTTTCTGTAGATGTCAGCTCTGCTTTTCTTCATTCTTCTCAGCAAGTTCAGACGGATGTCTGTTAACTCATAAATGACCAGGCCGCGTCACTAATTTTTGACCAACAGCACCCACACAGGTCTGAGTGAACCAATCTAAAGTTATCAACAATGATGTTGATATGTGAGTTCTCCCGTTCTTCTCTACAAACGATTGTACACACAGTTTACCCAGACACTGCCATCTCATCACTCATTGTAAATACAAAGAAAACAGAATAAATTATTTCTGATCCAGAACATTTGATTCTCCATAATGCCCCATAATGCTTGATTTACTCATGTTCATACTTGGGTGTATATTAATTTGTCCTGAAATGTCCATGTGCACTCTGTAAACACCAGGATCTAATATCAATCCTACTTTTTGAGCAGACTCAGGGTGTTTGGGATTGGACAGGGGGTAACGATGTTAATTTATCATGTTGTGATTGAAAGTACTCAGCTTGGTTTGATGAAGAAAAAACAAAAACAGAGTTCTTAGTTAACTTGATATCATCAGCTTGTTATAGTTGAAGTTTCATGCTGTGTTGATGAATGTGCTGTTGATATGGACATGCTCATATCTTAAGTATCAGCCAGGCAGCTGTTTAGTAGCAGATGTATGCTAAGAATAACTATCAATCAGTATCAATATCAAACTAGTATAAATATAAAATGCAGAAGGAACGAAGAAGTAAGTAAAACAGATTTTAAGACATGGTGCTTTAGAGTAAGCATTGCCACTGTTACTGAAAAAGAAATGACACGCCTCATTGACTTACTACTCTTCACAACGGTTTCCAGCAGTATTTCAGCATAACCTGTTCACACCTTACTTATTTTTAAATGTTGTTGCCAGCTGGCACTATAGCTACTTAAAGTGAATAAAGTTGTATAGTTCAGCTATAGAAATAAACAGACTGGTTCTTGTGATGGGATGGGTGTGGGGGAGAATCTCTCCCTCTAAATGGATTTTGAGAAGGTTATTCACAGACTAAGAAAATTATGGCCAACTTTTTTTTAATGCTCCCATTAGGTAGACGCTACAGGGTTCCTGAAAGATATCTGAAAAGCTATAAAACTTACTAAATCAGTGAATCTCCTGAACCTGAGACATAAGGACTTCAGTATTGAGTTCTTATAATACATTCATTGTGGTATCGCAGATGTGAGGCAATACATTCTTTCAGTAAGCTCAGTGAAATCACCCTTTAACACAAATGACCTCAAGCCTTCTCTTAGTTATAAGCTCAGTAAGTATAGTTGTAGAAGACCCACAGGATCTGCAGATATAAAAACCCCATTCTTAGGTGATGAAAATATAAATCTCTATCTTGTTTTCTAATAAAAACATAGTTATGCATATTATTTAAAATTTCAGCCATATTCTGTAAGTAGAGTCCTCTAAATCAAGTGTTGTGATGTACAGTAGCAACCCATCAGACATTTAATATTGAGGGAAATGTTTGCAGCAAGACTCAGCTGCACGTCTGTTATCTTTCATAATTAACGTCTAAGGTTATCGTTATTGGTATTTAATGGTTAAATGCATGTAACTGTGCTTGCTAATGAAGAAAAAACTTTATTTTTTTTCTTAAAAGTTTAAGAAAACAATATGCAATAAAGTTTTTAACAAGTTCTCTTGCTCTGTCTCCTACTCGCTGCACTGTCCAATGTTTCTTTTGCCAAAATTCAGTATTGACATCTTTGCCCGCCTGCTGTGTGTGTGTGTTTGTGTGTGCATGTGCGTGTGTTTGAACTGCTCTGAGGACATCCAGTTTGAGTGTTTCTCCTCCAGTGCTCTTTCCGGTTGAGGAACAGTAGTTTTTCTGTCGATGGGGCTTATGGATTGGCACATTCAGCATCCGTGCCCCTACTCACTCGCCCACACATGCAAACACAGGAACAAACTAGATTCAGACTTTGTTGCGTTCGTCAGTTGACAGAAGGGGTACTTTTTGAGATAGAGCATTATTGTGTACATAAGTAACACTAAAAAATGGACAATAGTCCTGTCATGTTAGCCACTTAATTGTTGTGTTGCTAGTTCGTGCCTTGTTGAGAACTTTACGACAGACACACAGAGAGCTCTTTCACATAAAACTAATATGCATGATGCGTGATGCATGATGCATGTCAAGGTTGCACGTGGTCTCTGTACTTGTGCAAGGTTGTTGAGCTTTTAGTAATTAAAAGAAATACCTTAAGGCCTGGCAGATGTTATAACCTTAAGCCTTAATAAACAATTATTTAGTTGTAGACTAGAAGAACATGCTGTCTCCATTGTCAATACTGATACCACACGCTGTGATACATAAGTAGAGTCTTTGTGTTTGCATTTTGTGGAAATCAGTTTGTGCTCTGAGTTTCACAGCCAGACAATTTGTTGTGGGTTTATGTGTTAAATTTATTTTCTCAAGAGCACAAAGCTGAATCCACATATATTCAGGACGATGAATAGTAACGGTTGATCTTCGATTGTCTCGTATCTCGAGCTTAAATGGCGCCACCAACTTTATTTCAACAAACCAACTCCTAATAACTGCATAACGGTAGTGGATGAAAAAGCGCATTACTTGTCATTTTCTTTCACAGATTTTCTCAAAATCCTGTAAAATATTTGCACGACATTCAGATGGAAACTTGAATTTCACGTTGAACAAAAAAATGGGCTAAATTAATGAAACACATCAATTCTCTTCACCATTCAAGCAATGCTAACTCACAGAAAAATTGAAATAAAGCGCACCCTTGATCACTTGAGGACACTCAGGGGGGTTTGCTGCTACAGCCTTACATGGTCTGGTCTGACTAGTAGGTGGCTAATGTTTGCTAATGTTAAGCAAACCTTAGATAGACATTGCAACATATATTTTAAACCTTTTACTTTCACGAACCTTCATGTTTCTGGACTGTGTGAGGAAACTGGGGCACCTGGATAAACCCACAAACTTTTCCCTGTGAGATGACCCCAACCCACCCTGTTGCCAAAGACAATTCAAAACACACTGTGGAGTTTCAGGGGTTCTTGGGTATGTTCCACACAGTAAGCTCTGTCCTCATCTGTCAAGACATGAACTTGATTCGGCAGCAGAGTTAGAAACTCATTAACAGCTTTCAGGGTTGTCAGATAAATTAATCTTTTCCTCTCTGTGTCTTTCCTCTTCTTACTCAGTGACGTTGTGTTGCTGATGGAATCTCGTGTTTGGTGTTCCACCAGGAAAAAGCCAGTCATCAGGTCACAACAGTGACCGGACACCTGCCTTAGAGAGTGACGTCAGATGGACGTCTTCCTCCAGCAGCTTTACTATATACACGGTAAGCTGGGGAAGCCCTCACACACACACCTAGACACACACACATAGCCACACTCACTAATCCAATTAGGACATTAGTTTGTAGCAGCCTGGCCTGGGCCACCTCGGACACGCTGATCCACTTATTACTGGATGGATGGGTTGGGCAATCCCAGTGTTTCCCTGCTCTAAGGTGCTTAAGTGGCACCATGACACCGCATCAGGACGACACATCATACGCACAAAGGATACCCTTTCTATTTTTGTGGACTTAGGCGCTGTCTGTCCAGTGAGTCAACAAAGATGAGGAAGAAGCCAAGTAGTGACTTCCACTCAGTCAGCAGAGTTGCAGAGAAAGAACCAGGAACCCAGAGCTTAGCCAGGGTAAGAGACTTTCCCCTACGCACTCGGCTCTGTCTACACAAAACTCCTAATCACCTGCCAGGAATAGTCACGGACATACAGTATACACTCTGGAAATTATTAACAAGTATGCAGAACAATCAACGGATGGAAGACCTTGGGATGCTGCTTTCACTCACTAAACCAGCACTCATTTTCCATGTGCTGCAGAATCATTGATGCCATTTGTTGTGTGTGTGTGTGTGTGTGTGTGTGTGTTTTCTAAGAGCCTCTTCATTAAACAACACAGCAGAATGCGGCACACTCCAAACAAGGCCGCAAGTCCGTACAGAGCCTCTTACCTAACACTCACCGTGTAGTGAGGCTCTGCACAACTGTTATATTCTCTTTTATTCTCTTCTGTACACACACAAACACACCCTGCATACCGGCAGGGTGACTGAGTACAATGGCCTATCCTCTTTTCATGTGATGAACTTGCGTTGTAGATGTTGAAGTCACGCACTCCCATGCATACACCACATAAACGTACAAACAGCAAACCCATGCTGCAGGCTGGGAAGAGATGCCATGGCTACATTTTGATGAAAGAAAGCTCATAAAAAGGTGACAAGAGTTAAAGAGAGATAGTTGCGTTTTGTCATGTGCCATGTCAGGCCCTCCCTTATGCTAATGTACCATTCATCTGTGTCATAGAGCGATAATGACTCTCAACGCAGAGAGCCTCGCTGAAGTACTCCGAGAGTAAAACTGTGCTGTCCACTCACAGTCGGCTTCACCGTCTGTCGATCTGTCTTTACACCTCCGTGTTTCTACGTGTCTCTTTCCCCATTTCTGTTTGCATGTCTGTCTCTGTTTCTACAGTTCCCTGTCTCTGTCTGTCTCTGTGTGTCTGCCTCTCTGTCTCCACGTTCTGCCCTCTTTGTTTCCCTGTTTTTTGTTTCTCTGTCTGTTTCCCTGTTTACCTTTGTCTCTCTTGTCTGTCTTTGCCTCCATTGCTCCGTTCTTGTCTGCTTGCTGTCTGTCTTCTACAAGCCAAATTTATTTTATTATCTGCAGCAGTCAGATTGGACTTACAAAGAAATTAAAACAACTTCACAAATGTTTAAAAAAAGCTGCATTTTTCATTTACTTGAGGTCACACTTATCTTTTGTTGTGTTTTTTGTTTTTCTGGGAATTGATTTGCCATAATTTTTATTATGAAACAATTTGGGATTGGTTTGTTTGTTTTTTGTCTGTTTGTTAGACAAAAAAATTTGTGTTTCCTCTAATTTTTTTCAGTTCCTCTAACTGGAAGATTGGGTTTGTCACAAGGATACATTGTTTACTGTAAACTGTGAAGTGCGGTGTCTTCCTGCAACACGCACCACAACAACTTTTGTTGTGTGAGTTAAAACCAGTATGGCTTGAACAAAAATCTGGTCCTTTTGGAGCATGCATGCTGTAGTTTATCTGTGGTGAAACGTGTGAAGGTGTGTGTGTGTGTGTGTGTGTGTGTGTGTGTGTGTGTGTCTGTGTGTGTGTGTGTGTGTTGGTTGTGTGTGTATGTGTGTGTGTGTGTGTGTGTGTGTGTGTGTGTGTTATGAAGTGTCTCATCCAGTCCCGAACAGCTCTCAGTGTTTCCCAGGCGAGCAGCATATGCTAGCAGTTGTCCAGTGTGAGTGGATGGCCTGTCTGACATGGAAAGTGAAGGGAGGAGAGAAACTGAGGTTTCAGCTTGAGGGGACATGGGGGGGATAGCACATAGCCCTGGGGAGGTTTAACGATGTACAATGCAAGTGTGTGTGTGTGTGTGTGTCTCTGCCTGAGGTGAACTAGGAGATGTTGATGCTGATGTGTTCTGATGGACTCTTACACAGACATAGACCCTGCCTGTGACTCACAGACGAGACGCACGTATCCCCTGTGGGACAGCCTGAGGAACACACAGACACACACACACACACAGACACACACATACAGACAGACATTCACATGCTTGCCAGGTTAGATATCTGCAGGAGCCACTCATGGATCTTGTTCTAGCAAGAGAGAGGGATTCGAGTGGGGAGGGGAGTGTGGGATCGTCAGGATATTTGACTGCAGTTCCTCAGAGACTAAGGCTGCACTTGAAACATCTCATTGTGTCTCTGTGAATTTTTTCTGCAATGAATTTCTCTGTGAAATTGAATTGGGATTTCTTGCTCACCTCTGGCTCACCCTTACATCGGCATAAATGTGTGTAAGCACAATGTTCTGTTCTGTTACTGCCTATAGTGTCGGCCATGAATAGTCTTTATTGAGGGGCTATGGGAGTATGAGGGAGTTTTCTCGGTGCACGGCTGACTTTTCTCAGGGCACTGACCGCAAAAGTTTCAGACAGCGACTGGAGGGTTCAGGCTTGATAAAGATGGATGATTAGGTTGGATGAGGAGAGCGGGACAGCGCTCAAGTCGTAGCTCTGAGCCAAAGACTTTGCCTCATTCTCTCCCTGACTCACTGCACATAATCAGACATTAAAACATGAGTAAAACATTTACATTAGCCATCGCTTCCTTGTGGATGAAGATGCTCGCATGCAAGACAAAGACAAAGAAATGTATGTGCACAAGATAGAGACAAAGATACAAACACACAATCTTGCAGACGCAGAAAGAGCCAACGGGTTAATATGAGCTGTGTGTGACGCCAACCGTATGCTCGTTATAATAGTGCTGGGAGCCTCCAAGTGACAGATATCACACACACACACACACACACACACACACACACACACACACACACACACACACAATGGATGATCAGTAGGTCATTTTGAGATCAAAGGATTCATCACAAGTGGCTGCCCATTTATTAGGAGAAGCAGAAAATGACCTCGTTATCAGTGCAGTCCTGTCAGTCAGCTGCTAGATGCTGCAGTCACTTCTCTGTGGACTCTGAAGTAATGATGCTGTGCTTGAGAAGCTGGCAAGCGCAAGATGCAGCATCAGGGTCTGAACTTACTCAGTACATCAGAGAGATAGTTGGACAGATGTTGGCGCCTGTGCTTTGTCAGATGCAGAAACAGAAATTAACAAGAGCTGGAGCTCGGAGGTTCTTGATGTGACTGTAAAATTTTTAGCACAGCAATTTAGGAGTATCCTTTCACCCTGTTCAGACGTTTTCAGTAAGCTGCCAGCTATTCATACATGAATGCATCTATTGTCCCTCACGGGCTCCTGTAGGTGAGTTGTGGGAACTGGTGACGGAGGGATTCTTTCCAGTGCATTCTGGGTGTGATAAATGGATTTGATGGTGAGTTTTTTCTGAATTAAAAAGAAAAGAAAATGCAGCCTAAAGTAAAATAGTAGAATATTTTGGCACTACAATTCCAGCAGTAGGAGCAAATGGCAAAAACTGTGCCAAAAAAAAGGACCTCAAGGGCACTATTCTTTTCTGCTGCGAGTTTCCAGCAGTGGGAAACAAGCATGAATGTGTGGTATAGTATGATTTAAAACAAATCAGAATTGGACAAATGGACTGCTCGTTTGCCAACATGCAGTGTAAATGTATTGTGTCTTTGTTCTGATGCTGGCATTGCACAGATATGTGGTTAAGTGTGTGTATTCATGCCTGTACAGTATGTGTGTGTGTGTGTGTGTGTGTGTGGCAGAGAGGCTGTCCGATGAGAGATGCCCACAACAGCATAACTTAGTTAATCTCCCATGAACCCTTTTGTGTGCAAGATATGCGTGTCATGTTCTTTCGCTCTTAACTGTTCTAACGTCCTGCAAGGTGTGCCTCTGTGCCGTTTGTGACATCATGTTAATATCAGTTCCTGCCTCCTTGGTGAACCTGATCCAGGTCCATTGTCTGTGCTGCTGTGACAGAAATCATGATAGATAGACAGATAATGACTGATCCACACATGAAAGGATAATTGTTTATCAAAACTTAGATATCATTTTTATAGTTTCGCCCATCAACTCCTTCAGTAACATTGTTCTCACCCAGTTAAAGGGTTACTCCACAGATTTGTCATTGTCATTTGTCACAGTACAACAGTCATATAATGTCTTCTGTGTCTCTTGTGGAGCTTTGTAAAGTCTTGATGTCACAGTTACCTCAGTTTGGGCTTTGAAAACAAAATTTTCAGTCAAACCTGAGTTACAAACTGGTACCATGGAGCTTGACAGACGTGAGTGTTTACCAGCCATGAAGAGTGTTGGATCAAACGTTTTTTGGAGCTTGACCCAAACTATGAACTAAAAGTCAGGCTATTAGTATAGTCGGCCTCTGCTGCATCACCTTTGAACTTTACATTGTTAGACTTAATCTGCAAGGGCCTAACTTTATGGAAGTGCAATACTGCTGGAGAACCAACTTAACTGCTGAGATCAGGAAACAAGTGCCCTCACTAAAAAGATGAGTAAGAATGAGAAGTAACATGAGAAGTCACATAATTAGCCTCGCTTACTCAGAAGAGAAACAGATGAACTGTAAAATTATTACCCATACTTGTCTGCTGTTATCAACTTTGTGGTTCAACTATAATCTACCATACTTACCATAATTATGCACGCGCACAGTTTTCCTGTGCAATGAGACACATACTAGGTAGACTCACTTTCAATTTTACCACCAAATGAAGTGGTTTAGATACTGTAATCTGGCTAACCTGTCTCATTATCTGACAGTGTTTCCTCTCTTGGCAAACCTGCTGTACTTATATTGTGTTCTCAGATCTCAGCTATTACTCTGGGATGTAAAAGTTATCATACTTGAGAGAAAGGATGACCACAGCTACAGAAATGAGATTAAACTAAAAAGTTTGAATAAACTGGAATCATCCTTTAAGGCATGGTTTTGTAGTTTGGCTTCCTTGTCTAAATACTTGTCTGTCCCTGATGTCAACACACTGTAAATGGGATGACAAAGGGGTAACAGGTCCAAAGAACGGTTGTATTTGTAATGTGTCACTACTCTGACAGGTTCAGCCTCTGTCCCTGTCCTCACTTTCCTCTGCATTCCTTTCATCTGTGAACTGGTTTCTTTTTTCTTCTGCATGACCTCATGAGCAAATCATAGATTTAGTTTTATTGCACTTAGGCCATTGTCTGCAACAATCATCTATAGCGAGGAATAAACCTGACCACTTAGGTATCTGAGGAATCCACAGCATCATCACATTCTCGTCTGATAACACGAACAGCCTGATTCCTATCACCTGCGATGGTGTAACTGTGTCTGTCTTTGAGCGTGTTTGTGTGTTTGGGTGTGTGGGAGTGAGATATGTTGTGTCCTCATACCATAATAGGCCTCTCCGAATAACTGTCCCATATTTCTAGTCTCGTGAGTAGATACAGCCGGCTCTGGCCTCAAAAGGAAGAGAGCGAGGGGGAGATAGCTGCTGTAACTCTCAATTTCACTCTCTGTTTCAAACACACACACACACGCTGGACTCTAATTCACCCTCTATGTCAGACAGCAAGGTTTCCGGAAGGAATTCCAGGCATCCCAGGAATTATCTTCCTGATTCCTAAAGGCTTAGTATTATGCTCATCCTGTCTAGATCCTCAGCCAGGAAACACACTTACACACACAGTCCAACATGCTCACTTGGACTAGCTGAATTTACATTGTGACTGAGCTGCAGGGAATGCTGCTGTAATCCCGGACCACGAGTGATGAATTCCTTCAGCGATGCTGAGCTGGCAAACACACACGGGAATACCACAGAGGCAACAGAATATGCACAAGATGTTCAGGAGTGATGAGAAGAAGAACGATAGAGAGAGAGAGATAGATAACCTGTTGAAACATGCCGTCTCACTTAACCAAAATACGTGCTGTGGACGTGAGAGTTGGACTTTCACCACGGCTCCTCTTACCCTCACGCTGCTCTCACACCCGCCTGTGTCAGACCCACAGGCGCTCAGGTTAATTTTTCCACAAGGAGGGTAAAGTGAGGGTCTGCACTCTGTCATGTTTAGACAACAAAGCAGCTGCAGAGGTTTTCGATTCAATAGGGGCAGCAGCTACAATACATGGCCAAAAGTACGTGGTCCCAAACAATAGACTCACATGTGATTGTTGAACATCTCATTACCTATCCATGGACATCAGTATAACACCTATAACAGCTTTAACTCTGGTTTTAGGCAGTTTTTGGAACTTGGATGCAGGAATTTTCTCCCATTCAGCCACAGCAGCATCACTGAGGTTGGTCCCCTGATGTATGTAGTCAATGTTCCTGCTCATCCTAAAGGTGTGTTTTTTAGGGTTGAGGACCAAGCTTGGAATACCATTTCTTTATGGACCTGGCTTTGTGCAGAGGGACTTTGTTATGTTTAAACAGGAAAGGGCCTTCTCCAAAATGTTGCCACAAAGTTGGAATTAATACTTTCTTTAAAGGGTTGGGTAGGTAATGTTTTCAGAAGCATTGACAAAAATGCGACAAACAAATCTTCGAAAAAAAGAAGAATGTTTGTCTGCCATTTTTACAGGTGCAGGCCTGTAATAAGCCGAGCCAGTCATTTCATTTGGCACAATGGTGTTTTGATGAAGTGGCTTTTTTCAGGGAGGCCTTAAGGCAGGGGTTGGGATATATTCGGTTGGATACTTTCAGAATCTAGTTGTCTCTTGCTAGTTTGTCCAAAGTTACTCACCCTACCTTTAATGAGAACTGAGGATTAGCCCAAACAATGGGTCAACCAACGAGTAACGAACAGTTCCATTAACAGACTCCAAGTACAGAAACACAACAAATCGAGATGTTACCATGGAAGGGACGAGGGATCACAGAATAGCTGAAAATGGAAAAGCTGAAAACAAAAGTGGTTGGTGTTGTTTCAGATACCGGTGAGATTGTAAAGACACAGGATTAAATGTGAAAGCACAGCCAAGAAGAGCAGGATAAAAGATTATCTTTACTCAGAGTCAAAAGGTAGGCAAGAGTCGGGAAATCAGGCAGACCCAGCAGAGGTCCAAGGTGCAGGGAGATGAAGTGTAGTGAGGAACACACAAGACGATCTGTCAGGGAGTAGCTGGAGATGGCCCAAATTTTTAATGCTTCAGGGATTATGAGGAAAGTGACAACAGGTGTGCAGGTGGGTGGGGCAATCAGGTTATGGGGAATGGCAGAAACAGAGGTTACTGCAGGTCATTAGGGAGTGGCCAGGTCTGAGAAGACAAGAGAAAGTTAATGTGCATGTAAGTAAACAGGCTGGGAGAGGAAATTGACAAGAATCAGGCTGATACTGTAACAGAGATGATAAAATATTTCTGTAGATCGTACCATGAAAATCTATAATCGCTGCATCTCTACACACAGCTCACTAACACACTGTATTTTGGTTTTCTCCTCAATCTAGCACCCATCTGTATGTGTATACTGGCCATTTTTCGTATTTGTTCTGTTGTGGCAGCTGAGTTTCAGTGTTTTGAGTGTGAACCATCTGAACATAATCAGAAATATTTCACACTCATCACCAATTCCCACTTGTTCTTTCACTCAAATTTGAGATCTCGCACTCCATAGTGGACGACGGGTGAATGAGTACTTTGGAGTGTGCGTGAGTGTGCAGCCGGTGGAGTGCTGTGTCCATGACAGACTCTTCTTTCCCCACTCGCCAGGAAGAGAGGAGTGGGCTGCCGTGGAATTGAGAACCCTCATCCCCTTCACTACGGTGGGAGTGAACCACGGGGTCCGCGCTAAGTGCTGCTGGGCACTATTACTGTGAAAAGGACCCCTCTCCAGGGTGTCCTTTCAAGTGTCTGCTGAACGGGACACTACTGAGAGGCATGGCCAACTAGTGTGTGTAGGTGTGTGTGTGTGTGTGTCTGCCTGTGTGGGCCAGTGTACCGGGCTTGTATAATGTGTTGCTGGGAAGGTTTGTGCAGCTGAAACCAGATCAGGTATGTGTGACAGCCACCGCGTGAGTGTGCATTTATAGAGCAGTGCGTGTGTGTGTGCCAGGTTACAGTATTAATAGATGGCAGTGTGTTTGTACAGGCTACTAATAGTCGAATGGCTGATGTTTGTGGATCAGTTTCCATCACACTCTGTGGCGTAGAAGCGCCTGATTCAGCAGGTGTCCCCCCTTAATGGTCCTCGCTGTTCTCTGGCTCCTTGGAGAGTGTCTGAGTGTCCTGAGGAGGGTTTGCCTTGTGATGTGGACCTGTCCTGCCAAGGGTCACGCTCACACATAACATGGGGGAGTAATATTTATCAGTCAAAGGGATTAAGAAGCTAGAGAGCCTTGCAAATGTGTAAACAGCTATTTTATTCATTAATATTTCATCTATTTATTGTTAACTGGAAAGGGATATAAGGTTATTTAAGTGTGTAATATGTCACTTTAGTTGATCAACAGTTTTTAAATGGAGTTAGAGGACTATTGTGTAGGATTTAGTAGCATCTATAGGTGTAGCTGCTGATTGCAACCACCTCATCTCACTCTCTCCTTCCTAGCGTAAAGGAGAAACTATGGTAGACTCCATGTTTGAAAAACAAAAAAGATAGATCTAGTGTTTGTACAAACATCGCAGGGTCAGGTGGAGGAGGACCAAGTGGCAACCTCCATGGTGAAGCCAACGCGCAAGTACCAAAAACTGCAGTTCCTCTAACGGCCACTTGATGCTGGCTACAGAACAAGTCAATCTCCATAAGCGGCTATGTTAAAATGATCAATTTCACACCAGAGATAAATATGTTTAGAGTCTGTTACAAAAAACAGTTTTGGTCTTTATAGCTAATTTCTTCATTTACGACAATTGTACTGAGTCTGAATTTCTATTTAAATCTCCTGTTTAGATTATATTAAGGTTTAAAATTAAGCATAATTAACAGCGTGGCCGCTTTGATGACAGGTGGGTGCCGTTACAGGCGGCTCATTAGAGCACCACAAGCCCCAAGCAGGACCACCACACTCATGCACTATGCTTCACAATGGTTCTTCAGAAATCTGTGGGTGACATCACGGATATGACGTCCATGTTTTATACTGTCTATGAAGAGGACCTGCGGCATCTGTAGATACAGAAGGCTTATTCTAAGTCTTACACACTGGACCTTTTATTGGGGATATTTGCCACCTTATCTTGATTTCTTTTATGAAAAACAGCAATCCTTGCCAAAAAATAAATAAGATTATGTTACATGAAAAGTTCGTGCAAAAGGAATATTTAATTATTATTTAATTGGCTCTCCATTTACATTTATATTTGCCATCTCTGTTATCATTGACATGGAACTCTGGGGCCTTGTTATGGCAAAGCTTTGCTAATCCGCTTGACAGCTCCCATTGGGTATCATCTGTGCTTGTTGGAAACATGCACCCTTGAAACCTTCAGGATGGCAGCAATTCATTTGTAGCCGAGGTGTTTTTGGAGTAGGAGCTAATGGAGAAGGGAAGGGATCTTGGAGCTAGTAGACGAAGCTAATTAAGTGTGTCTTGGGTTGAGTGTTTCTCAATTGGTAAAACATGGCAGAATGAAGGGTTTGAATCCCAGTGTGGGTGTCCGTGATGGAAACGTGAGTGCTCATGGTGCTGTCAGGATAATTTGTATTAAAAATTTGCCAGAAGCTGTGCCAGTGCTGTCAGGCGAAAACCTGCGATTTAACTCTCAAATTACAACTTTTCACACATTTTTTTAAGTATCTAAAGCAGCTTTATGTGTTTTATAGTTTCTTTAGAGCCATTGTTTTACAGCTAAAGAAGGAAAACAACATGTTTTGCCTTTGATAGGCCTTGATCGGCATCAACGTGGATCTCATTAGTGCTGCCTTTTTAACACCCAAAGTTCTCTCTTATAACTAGTTTTGTAAAGAAGTCATCAATTTAAGAGTCATAGAGTTTTATCTCATCCCATTCAGGACTATGAAGTCTTTCAGTCGAAGCTATAACATGACATAAAATTTTATAATGCCAAATCTATAAACTGGCATGATAAAATGCTCAACTGACAGTGATGACATGTTAGTGATTGAAGTTATGTTGAAACTGGATGCTGCTCCTGAACCTCTTCCAGATGCTGATCGCGGATGTGTTGGGGAGGGTCAGTGAGTAACTCTGTAAGAACAGATAGTCTCCTCAGCCTGTTGAGGAGTTATGAAGAGTCTGACGAGTTTAATCTGGGTCCTGTAATTTGTGGAGGGCGTCATGTTTCTGTCATACAGCCGTAAAATGGCAGGTGGTGTGATCATGTTCGAGGCACATATATGTGTGTGTACGTGTGTGCTCATACACACATGGGTGTTACACAAGCCTATAATTACACTGTCAGGAGCAGGCTGAATGGAATAATACACACATGAATACAGTATAGGAGTACACACACACACACACACACACACACACACACACACACACACACACACACACCCACACACACACACACACACTTAAACAGCATCATGAGTTGGCAGTCGGCTCCTTTTCCACCTCAGGTCAGGCTTAGTTCATGCACAAAGAGTGAGTGAGTGAGTGAGTGTGTGTGCGTATGTGTGTGTGCGTGTGCGTGTGTGTGTGTGTGTGTGTGTGTGTATGTGTGTGTGGTAACCCTGCTCCAGTTTTATTTTTAAAGTGAGCTCAGACAAAGGCCTCCAGTCAGACTGCTCTGAGAACAGGACCTTGGGAACATGACCAGTGGCTGTTGCGTCACATAGTGTGTGTGTGTGTGTGTATGTGTGTGTGTGAGAGAGAGAGAGAGAGAGAGAGAAAGGGAAAGAGAGAGAGACAGAGTGTATCCGACTTGTCTCTTGTAAAGAAGTCACTTGTTCAAGCTGAAAAGTAACAAAAAGGAAAAAGCTCTTGAAAATCCATGCCAGATGTGCAAGAGCACACACACCCACACACACACACACACACACACACACACACTCTAACACTGTGCCCTTGAAAGCTGGCTTAAAGTACATTTGAATGTCAAGGGACGTCACTGTGTGATGTCATAGGAAGGATTTTATATGCGATAGGAGCAATTCAAACTCCCCCCCACCCACACACACACAGACACACACACAAAGTGTTAAAGTACAGTGGGACACAGTGGTTAGAGTTTGCCTACATAAAGACACCACACCCAACAAAGTGTTCTCTTTCAACAGGTTTGTGGAGAGGAAAGGAAGAAGGAGGAGAAGAAGGAAAGAAGGCATGAAGATGGAAGCATGATGAGAGGAGAGTGTGGAGAAGATTAGGATAAGTCAGGAGAGGAAACAAGAGGAGAGGTGGCACTGATGTCTCACAGCAAGAAGGTACTTAAAATTGGGTGGATAGGGATCAGTAACATTTTATCTTAACTAAACTTAACTTGAAACCAGAGGAGAGTAGAAGAAACGCAATGAGAGGAGAGGAGAGAAAACAAAAAGAGATGAGGTGAACGAGGAGGTGAGGAGAGGAAACAAGAGTAGGAGAGGAAAGAAAAGGAGAGGACAGGACATGAGAAACAAGAAAACAAGAGAAGAGGGAATGAAAGGATGAGGTGAGGAGAATCCATGAGAAGTGCTTCTGTCTTATCTTGTGCTTTGGAAATTTCTCAAAACTGCAGACACCAGAGGATTTGGGGAAGCCTGGCCTCAGTTACATCACGTACACACACACACACACACACACACACACACACACACAGACACACACACACACACACACACAACTTGAGCGTAATCTGTCCCATAGCTACACCGCTGCCAGCCCCCGTCTTTCTTTCTTTCTTTCTCTTTCTTCCTGTGTTTTCAGGTCTTTTTCTTTCCAGCGCTCATGACGCACTCTGGCATAATGAAACTGTTAAGAGGAGTCCGGTAGAGGCTGGGGCTGAGACCAAGAGGGGGTGGGAAGAGGGGAGGGGGGGTGCGAGGGGGTGTAAAGTGACACCACACCAGGGCACTATATTTACAACGTGCCTCTTTAACACACAGGCCTATTTATAGCTGCCAGATCTTTTCTCAGCGTCTGCCGCACGCTGTTGCACCGTCACAAACACAGGCATCAGATGGCACCGGTGGATTTACACTGCTCTGCGCTGCCAAAGGGAACACGCCTTATCCTCTAGTATTTTCCTGTGCAAACCTCACCTCGCTCCAGCGGCCCTCCACCCTTCACACTTGCACATTTAGGACATTCCCTACTCGCCAATCTGTGTGCTTTCAGCCTTTTCTTTCCTCGTCTCTCACAGATCTGTCTGTTCTCAAGATGAAAGGAAAGAAGAGGGGATTTAACCCTGTTTCTGTCATGGCTTGACTTAGCTATTGGACAGGGCAGGATGACAGGAAAACAGGCGAGATAAGTGGAGATTTAAAAGTGGTTAAGGATTACACACATTCATATTCAGCATTTTTTAGGACTATTACACACACAAACACACGCACCTGACTCTCGGATTTCTGGTACAAGTGAAGGATTCATTCATAGCATTATGACTGCCCCCTCTGGACTGTTTCACTGCATCTCTGTTTCTATCTCTTAGTATACAAACAACACACACAGTAAGTAACCCAATTACGCATTTGATCACATTAGTTTACGAATGCAGGCCAAAAACCAAAAGAATTTCAAGAACACTCGCAATAACTTCACACAGCGCCCAGAGACACATTTCAACATCTATTTCTGACGTCCTGAGCTCAGTATTGTGATCAGCCTGCAGCCTGGGGAGGGATACAAAAATTACGTTTTCTTCACACTATTATGAAATCCCATCGTGCTCTTCATGTGAGAATATTTAACATTTTTTCCCCTCAGAGTAAAATAGCTTTTTTTTTTTTTTTGCCTCAACAAGCTGTTGTCATATTCGGCCTTTTGTAATCTCACAGTAAGTCACTGTTCCTTACTGAGACATGTTCTGTTTTCTGGTTTGCTACATGCCTGTGTGTGCACATCGCTGTTAGTGAGAACAAACATGTTTAACATAAATTGTGCAGATTATATATGAAATATATTTCTTTAGCCTTAAGGCCCTTCTTTATCTTGAGTGATAAGTATATAGATAACCAGAGCTTTAACAACATTTGAGTTGTTTAAAAGAAAATAAGTTATTCTTCAATAGTGCAACAGTAACTATATGTTTAGTTTCACTCCAGGCTGATTTACATTAAAACATGTTAAAGTTATAAAATGTGAAATGTAATGAGGGTTTGGTATCTTTCTTACTACAGTAAAAGTTGTGAGTGCTTTATAGCTAAGGCTGAATAAGCAACTGGACAAACTGGACACTTTAAAAGCCGTTGGTTCCCTGAATGTTAAATGTTTTTTTGTGTATGTACTAATTATAAATCAGTTTTATCTGTGCTCAGCAACTGGTGGGCAGCAGTGAGACAGACACACAAGACAAAAACACAACGCACACATCATATAAAAACTATTAGAAAAGTTCAGTTAAGGATAAAAATGCAAAATTATGAGACAATTAGGATTTGGGTACTCATGTCACCTTTCATGCTGTCAGCCATCTTGCATAATCTGAAACTCTGGATATAAGGGACAGGAACTGTCACACTGGATGGTCTCCTTCATAATATTTTAATAGTTTAAATTTGGGAATTTGCACCATGACAACATCAATTAAGCAGCTTTGTTACCTAATCTTGTTGCACTGTGTTGCAAAATCTATTTCATCTTAGTTATAGATTTATGGTAGATTCTTATATATTTTTTTTATTGTTAATTAAAAATTTGAGTGTGAGAGTTTAACAAGAGAGAGTAAGATTTGTTTACGTGACCTGTGTCTGTTTCTTTGCCTGTGGGGCATGACAGTGAATTGTATTGACAATCAAAGGCTGTAAAACCATAATACAGGCGTGTGCTGTTGTGTTTAGTGGCCGTATGTGTGGGAGAGCTGTAGCGAGGATGCTCTGAACCTTGAACTGGCGCTGTTTATTGGACCTGTCGGCGTTAACCAGACGTCTGTAGACGCAGCCCAGGTGCTTATAGGCACCTGAGTGTCGCAGGCTGTCGTATGTTGCTGCACTGCTGTGAGTTAAGGTGTGTGTTTACTCAACAGGGTGTTAACGTCAGTCAAGGAAATCAATGTTTATCCTCACACGTGTCAAGAGAGAAGCATGTGAGTGTGTGTACACCACTTTGCTTTGCCATCATCTCTCCACTGTCCCCAAACACACACAGATACACACATACAGAGACCAATGTGTCCTGACTCAGCCTTTATTGAGCCAGTGTTAGTTAGTGTACCCACCAGCTGGCCAGTACAACTATAGGACAACTCTATGGTAGTTTTCCATGTGTGTGTTGGAGGGCAGAGGGGTGGCACAGTTGCTGAGTAGCTTGGCATTGTAATATCTATGGTGGGCGGTGTGAAAGCGTCACCACTGCTTCCTGTGCTACACACACACAGTCACACAGACACAAGATGACTTTAGTGACTACGTACAACAATGAGGCACACAGAAGGAGCATCACAATACATCCGCTAATAACATGCTGTAGTCAGGGTCGTGCCCTATCTCTGTGTCTCTGAGTCCTCTGGGGGGAGCTTTTGTGGCCATTTTCCCAGATCTCCCTTGGGAGTCTGTTCCAGCTGCTGCCGGAACAGAGACACGGTCCCAAACCTCAAACCCCAGCTTCACTGACCACAGCCGCAGCCTGTATGCTGACATCAGAGTCCAGGCGTCCACGCACGGGCAGCTCAGACCAGCACATACGCACTCCTGCAGAGACGTCACAGCCAAGACAACTGACACGTTGATGTCTCTCCGTGGAAGTTGTAGTTCTCAGCGGTGAGGCATTATGGGTGCTAGACTTAGAAATATTTATGAGTTGCTATGAAACGCTGACATGTTTGGTGGGACACACAGGAAGAGCACCTTATTACAGGCATATTTACACTAATATTTTTTTTACAAAGATTTGCATTTTAGTGTGAACTATTTTACTAACAAGGTCAGCATTTCATCTGAACTCTTGAATCATTGGCTACCAATGTTCATTTGCAGTTCATGACTTGGGCCATCCACATATAACAGCTGAGATGTAGCATTAACATTTAAAATGCATCCATGGCACAGAGTATCAAAAACTGTTTAACACCAAATGTTTGGTCAGAATTTTTACTTATTTTTCAATCTAGCATCTTGCATTTTATTTACGCCAAGTTTTATACCAATCAATCAATCAGACTTTATTTGTATAGCACTTTTCATAAAAATAAAATGTAACAAAAAGTGTTTAATGTGCTTAATATTGTTGTTTTAAAGGACCCATTGTCCATCCCTTGTAGTCGTTTTAATTTATTCTGCCTGATTAGACCTCTTTTTTGGCCCATTTTGGTGTGTACACACTATGCTTTACTGATATCTCCCTCACTTATTAATTTTACTGCACCTGACACGTTAAACCTTCATCAGTCTTATACCCATTTTATACAGGATACCTTTTGACATCTCTCTGGTGTCAATAATAGTAATTAGTAATGGCTTCATTATCAGGTACCTAGTGTTTCAGTGTCCTAGTGTTGTTCATGTTGGCCTACTGGGGCACATGACTAGAACAGAGGTGTTATTAGTAACACCTGTGCTAATATTGTGACAAGTCAAAATATCTGCTGTGAAAAAGGCCTATATCCAGCCCTGTGTGTGTAAAAACTGGCACACAGTGTGGGTCGAGCTCACAGTTTCTCACATTTATATAAGTGGTTCTGGAGTGTTAGCGCGATTCCTCATAGTTTGAGTAGATGCGTGTGGTCCTTTATGTGTAGTGATTCTGGTCATTGTGCTGTAAAAAGTGCATATTTGATGGACCTGGGAGGCATCAAGCAGCACGCATGGATAGTCCCTCCTTCCCTGTCGCTCCGGCTTTCGGCACACCAGTCATGTTTTCCACATGGAAGAATACAAATACGCATGTTTGTGTGGGTTGAATTGTTGCATGGTGAGTCTTAAAGGATTCGTGCAACGGTTAATTAGGATTCACTGCAATATGTAACATTGTTCATTTGTAAGACTTTTGTTATTTTTCACAAAGTACTGGATATTAATTTGTGTGACTGTTACTTGTTACACTGTAAAATGTTCATCGTGACGTGACTCTAAAAGGTTGAGAACCACTGTTTTAGACTAAAACTTGAAAGTGGAATTACCTTGAAATTAATAGAAATTATATATTTACATTAAATTAATGCATGACATGGTCGGCAGTGCGGTGGTTACAGGCGACAGTACCAACCAATGGGTTCTGGGTTTGAACCTGCCAGCCAACTGGGGCCGTTCTGGAGCTGGGGAGTTTGTGGTTGGGGCTGGGACCTTTCTGGGTGCGCGTTCTCCCTGTGTCTGTGTGGGTTCTCTCCGGGTACTCCGGCTTCCTCCCACAGTCCATAGACATGCAGGTTTATAGGTGACCCTAAATTGCCTGTAGGTGTGAATCTGAGTGTGAATGGTTGTTTGTCTCTATGTGTCAGCCCTGTGATGAACTGGCGACCTGTCCAGGATGTAACCTGCCTCATGCCCAATGTCAGCTGGGGTTGGCTCCAGCCCTGATAAAGATAAGGAAGTGTTTATGGAAAAATTGAAGAAATTAATGCTGAAATATTATTTAATTCCACTAAATTCACGTATTATGTTTTATAAAATAACTTTAGGTAATTTTTAGTTTTACCCTGTATAGTTTGAGTAGTTATAAAATGTTTTTGTCGGTTGCTTCATGGTACAAAATCCTACATAGCATCAGTTTGCAGTTAGTGTGTCTTGATTTACTGCTCACTATAGAATCATCTATGTTTATCATAGTGAATGAGTGACCAAGAGATATAGCTAAGTTTGCACTTCCCTGGTCATTGATGGGTGTCTCCCTCTTGCTGTCTCTCACCACCTGTCATCTCTTGAGGTGAACACTCTCAGTTTTCATGTTCACCACTCTCACAACTCAATCTCAGCAGAGAAAAGAAGTGTGAAGGGAAAAATAATCTACTGAGAAATGTCGAGGAGGAAGGATGGAGGGAAAGACCCTCAGGGGGGGCAGGTTCTCCTGTATCAGGCTTGTTTGAGTCTCAGCATTGATCTCATGAATAATAGAGCTTCAGTGACCACGTGACAATATTAGCCGTGACATCCAAAGACAACCTGGATCCGCCACTCCTCATAGCCACGCACAAACACAGACTTGCACGTGTGCATATCTGTGTGTAACCTTGTAAATCTGTGACTAATCCAGTCTAATCTGTCATAACTGTGAAAACATTTTAAATGAAAGTATCCGAAAGGTCATCGTGAAGCTAACAAAGCATGAAGCTGAATCAAAGTTATTTCTGTTTGGCTACAAATCACTGACTCACAACACAGTCATCAATATGAAACACCCTCATAAAAGAATAACAATTTCCCTGCTAAACAAGACAAGCTCTTGTGTTTCCTGTGTTTCTCCACTTCTTAATAATGCATAGAGAAGCAGCTAAAGTCCAATCCTCCAAGTTAAAACACGCACACACACACACACACACACACACACACACACACACACACACACACACACACACACACACACACGCTCCCATTGTCATGTTTACTTGTGTTAACTGTCGGTCCCCATTCATCAGTTATTTACTGTGACAAATCTCTGTGAGAAAAATCTGCAAGTCTGCATTTTTCTCCCCCAGCAGAATTTATCTTTGGATTTATTTGACCTGTTCTTCTTCTTCTCATCGTGTTATTCATGCAAGCAGCCGGTGAACATCAGGGGGAAGCAGGTGCCCAGAGTGGGTGAGATGAAGGGATGAGGAAGAAGAAAACAGCAGTGGAAATGAAGTACGAAATATGAAGTTACCATTTTGAGGTACTTCTACTTTAGTTGAATATTTCTAGTTAATGTTACTTTATACTTCTACCACTTATATTGTGCTCTTTACTCAACTACATCTATCCGAAAGCTAAAATAAAATGCATCAGATTAAACTAATGGTTCGTAACCATTTTGGTGTTTGACTACTTACAAAATCGAGGCCTTCTTGGGGTCCACTCATCATATTTCATACGTCGATGATTTGTGAGTAGCTACACCAAACTTTCCCTCTAAACTTAGAAGAAAGTTATTTAAACTTTCTTCTTTTTAAACGTTATTTAAATATGCGTATGTGGCCCAAAGAAGTAAAATTATCCACTATATTCGCTGACATACAAAAATGAACCACTTCAAGACCCTGCAGATTTATATTGTGATGCTTTGGAAGGACCCTAACCATAAACTGGAAAAACTGGACTTAACTACAAGATGTATACAAAGTAATTAAAACCAGATCCACCTTTAACTGCAGTAGTAGCAGTATCAGTATAAACCGTATAATAATCATAGGAGCCATTTCTCTGCATAAACAGTACTTTTACTTTGATACTTTAAGCATTTTTTTCTGATCATACTATATTAAATTATATGAATATAGTTTTACTTAACTTTTCTTTAACTTATTGCTTGATGAAGCACTTTTAACTCCCCCTAAACACACACACCTCACCCTGAGGCAACCAGAGAGTTATGACTAGAGGAATGGCCTGTCATTATGTTATTATCTTCTCTGTCGCCAGGGGCATTGACATGTGTATGGTTATATGATTACACACATGCATTCAAACTTATGAACAAATACACGCAAGCCTCCAAAGCACTTATCCTGATTTACAATTGAACATTTTGAGGGAGGTCCCCGCTCAGACCTGCAGCAGGTCAGCAGCTGAGAGAGTAAGAGAGATATGAGCGGATATCCCAGTAGTATAGTTGGTGCCAAACGTGCCAAAAACATAAGAGCAAGTGAACTAACATAAAAATTCATGCATACAGAGAAGCTTATGTAACAGATATAGAGGATGTGTAAGTCAGGGCAGTGTGTCAAGACTGCGGCTGCTTCCAAACGGATCACAGCAAGACACTGGGTGAGAGGTTGGCAAAATGCTGACAATGCCTGCTGAAGAATTATGAATGAAAGTATATGGGTTAGAATAACATTCTTGCATCCACATACGTTCATCTGACGCCAGGCACACAGCAAAACACAAGAAACATTCACTGAAAGATCTCTATTATATGTAAAAGTACGCAAGCACAACAGCTGCAAAGTCTGTAATTCACCCACAAACAGAGCTCTGTTGGCTGGGCTTTGTGTTTGCAGCTGGCGGCTTGCAAGCAACAAGAAATCGATTCACCTAATGTCCCCATTCCTTAGGCGCGTCTACACCCTGAATGCTTAAGATTGCATAATGCACCTTCACCTGCTGCAGTCAGACACACACACACACACACACACACACACACACACACACACACACACAAACAGCACATGCAATAACCTGCCCCGAACTACCTGTTGAGAAGGAATGAACATACCTTAGAACTTAAAGGACAAGCGCTATATGCAAATCAGGAAGTCAGTATATGCAAATCAGGTAGCCTCAAAGAAGTTTATATGTATAATGTTACTTATAGTGATGAACCCACAGAGAATTATCACTCTGCTCTGCAGTTTCCAGCACTTTCCAGCATCATTCAGCTCATTGTTTTGGTTCACTGTTCTAATCAGTGTCATTTCCAGATGCAGCAGGCAACTGTTTTCAGCTTGTCTAGCACCAAATGACAATGTTGGCTGGTGTACATGGGGGACCATTTAGCAGATAAAGAGACAGATATTTGCCCTAGAAGTTAGTGGACCAAAAACAGAGCTAAAGGGAGATAAACACAACTCCAAATGAATCCTAATGTTGCTCCGTATCTGTTGGATGTTGTAATATATCTATATACATATCTTCTTAAAATGTGATGTTTAAAGGTAGTTTTAAAGCTAAAAAGTGCAGGTTTAAATTAAGAGTAAACTCACTGACAGGAACATTTAGCTGAAGGTTAAGCACAGCAGCAGAGGGAGATGATGTTATGATGATGTGTGACTGAAGCCTGCTCTCTTTGTATGTGATGGCTATCTTCATTCATCAGCACTGCAGCTATTGTAATACAGTCATAAGCCACAAAACTGGCATGCCTGTAGCATACAAACTGACTGGCATGGAGCCAAGAAAGATAGAGATAGTGGGAGGGAGGACGATATTCCCAGTGTTGGCATTCCTTAATAAAGCATCTTGTATAAACAATGAAATATTCCCATCTACCACACCCAGTCTATGTATCTGTAATATGTACACAGACACACAGTTCAGCTCTTCTGAATTTTCTTCCGCTTTTCTTCAACAGGATGTAAGAATGGCGCCTTGTTTTGCTTTTTCACATGCAGAATATTGTTTTATTTTTATGTAATGTAGAAAGAATTAGATTTAGGATGAACGAGCCAAGAAGAAAATGATAAATATGACTCAGGAACTCATAGATAAAAGCTGTTGGCTCATTCTGCGATTAAAAACCTTAAAAGAAGGACCATGCACGTCATTGTTCGGACTATTTCTGCTGCTAACGTGGGCTTTAATGTGCAATAATGTTTGACTCAATGAAAGCCCAGCATTGTTTTATGTAATATAACAAATATTACAACTATTTGCAGATTATATGGTCATGTTCAGAATGTCTTTCAGACTACATCAATGATATTTTAATGAACAGCATTATTATATCAAAGCCATGAGCCAAGAACCCCAGATTCACTTCACAACACCCCCCTCCCCTCTGCTGCTGCCCTGGAGCGCTGCACAAGGAGTGGAAAATACAGTCACCTAAAAATACACTGGACATAAACAACACACTTACAAACACATGAGTACACACACACCTTCACTAACACAGGCCAAGTATCTTTAATATTAGAAAGCACAAGGCTGACACCTGAGACACTCAGAGCAACAGTGTCACCCTCCTCACGCCTCCTCCTCCCTCCTAAATGAGTCCATCCGTAGCCAGCATGTCCCTGATGGTCCAGTCTGATCCGCTCTGCTGTAGGCTGGCAGTGGGTTGGGGATAAGGGGGTAGGGGGGGCAGGGGGGACACCTGCTTATGACATCACAGCCCATTTGGCCCTGCATGCTTGTGGCAGTCACACGGGGCATCACCAGGCTTGACGTAGCCTCGCCACTGATGGGTGGGGATCTGTGTCGAAAGGTCATAGAGACCAGCGTGGCCTCCATCCTGGGATTCTCCTTATCGCAACCCCTCCCACCTCACACACACACTATAGTGTATATACACACTCAAAAAAATCACTCATCTTTGACATTTACACTATATTTTTCGACATAATGTGATATATTTAAATTGTTGTAGTCATATTTGTGCACTTGCTGTCTTCTCATCAAAAAGGAGAGTTGTGTTTGGTTTCCTCTCCCGCTCCTTTAAAGTTTTATTCAGCTCTCATCGTAGTCTTTAGTCGAGCCTCCACATTGTTCCATTCTTTTAAATTCTTTGCATATCACTGCAGACCTCGTCAATTTCTTTTGGTTTTCTCCCACCATCGACTGTCTCCACTTGTTTCCATCTTCCTGTAGTTATTCATATCTCTCTCCAGCACCTTGTGTTTCTTCTCTCTTTGTTTCACCCCTTGCTTGTGCTCAAACTCTGTTTCTTTCAACCCTCTGTCTATTTGTTGTCTTTCCTTTCTGCCTTTAGATCTTTCTTCAAGATCTTAATTTCCATTTCTGTTTGACTTGTTTTGTCTATTTTTAAACAACTTCCAGTCTTTTACATTCTCTCTCTTTTTGTCCTTCTGATATACTTGTTGTTCTTTATGCTTCCCTTTTGTCTTTTCTGAATATACTACACTGGATTTGCTGATAATATTTCACTTTATCGTGATTCCTAAATATGTTCTACTTGATTAGTATAAAAAAATACATTTTGCATATAACTATATAACATATAACTTCTTTGAACAAATCAGTAGACCTTTGAGGTTTAAACTGATGGAAATATGTTTTTCTGAATTGTGAACATAATTTCAGATAGAGATAGTAATCTTCCTAGTCAGTTTTATCTACGCTAATTGAAAGTTTCATTTTCTATCATAAACTTGTATTAGCTATAATCTATGATGGTTTTCTTTGTCATTCAGTATTCAGAACAGGCATGAAAGTGACTGCCAGTGCTGTGGAAACCACCTCACAAAACATGTAAAAAATGTGTACATGTTGACTGGGAGTCTGACAACAGCGAGCTGGGAATACAGAGTTGGCAGCCGTCTAGACTCATTCCTATGTGACAATAGTTTGCCAAACAAGGTCACTGAAGGAATTTTAAATTAAGCCCGCAATACCAGATTTTTTTGGGTACAGAAACAACATTGACATATTATCACTTGCCTTATTTACACGTCCAGCAGACGCATGAGCAAGAGTTGCATTCATGAGTTGTTTTTAGTCACTAACTTTGTCAGCTGTTTGGTGCTGAGCAGGTTGTGTACAGCAGGTTTTTAAAGCTTTTTAACAGAAAACAGCCTCCTGCTGTGGGTAAAAAACAGTCCTATTTGTAAAGTTGGAGGCCTGTCAGCTAAACAATGAACTGAAACTCACTATGAAACATGTTGTCACTCCCAGCTCGTCTAATCCAACAGCTTGGACAGTGATCCTACGCTTCAGATTATAACACACTATAAGATATTATAAAGCTCCATAAAGTCGAGAGCTGTAGATTCAGTTGATGATTCTTTGGAGGGGTAATGCTACGAGAAATTGAAAAGTAAACTTATTCTTACAGGACTACGGTTGTATTTTGAACATTGTTTTTCTAATTTACTTTGCATGCCTTACTTATGCAGCAGAACTTGAAATGTAAGAGATGTAAGTAGTTACACCTCTTTGCAGGGTGAATGGGCTTCACACCGTTCATCTTTCATGCATGAAGCACGAGGTGAGTGTGTGTCACATAGAGGATTAGAGAGAGACAGATGAGGCACTGATAGATGCAGACTCAGCCTTGACTCTCTTATTTCTTTCTGAAGGGAGGGTCCAAGTCCAGAAAGATCAGGGGGCGTCCAGCTGGCACGCACACACACACACACACACACACACACACAAATTGTTTCTCTGTGTCCCAGCTCCATCTGACCTTCCTGACCCACATACAGTTATATGACAGCCACCATGTGGTCTGGATGGCAGAATATGGAGTCAGATTATTTTACAGTGAACAAGTTCTCACCTCTCAGCAGACCAGCTTGTGCTACTGATCACTGGCCATTAACAGAGTGTTGCCCCAATTGGCTGCTAATCACTGGTCTCATGATCACAGCAGCGAGATCAACATGAACACACAGTCACAGATTTAAACATACTTACATAAATGTAACTTATATGCAACAAATATACTTTTACAAGTAAAAATAATATAAAATGCTACATTTATGCGATGGCTGTAGTCACTCTGCTCCTGCAGATAGTAATTGTAAAAGCAAAACATACTGAAAGTTCACAAAATATAATTCATTCTCCTGTGGATTGAGTTTCACAGAAGTATATAAAATGATCTATTTTAAGGTCTTGTAAACCACCATATTGTTTAAATACTTCTCACACATTATCAGCACATTATAGTGACATTTTGTTGAACACGTACATGTTGCTGCTGCATGTACCTACTGTATATTTACTTTATTTACTGTAATGCATGTATTATTTTTGTTGATTTATTTCTACTTTTACTCAAGTAAAGGAGCTGAATACGTATGCCACCACTGACCCTAAACTTATAACAACAAATAACTAAATAAATAACATCTCTGTAAATTTAATTAGTTTGCCGATGGCCTTGTGTGCACCTTTCATACCATTTCACAGTCCCCTTAACCAGCCCTCATTTTTTGGGACATCCCTCAGGATTCACTTGGTTAGTGAGCGTGAAACGATTCCACCCGCCTGTCCATTCATTCCATGCTTTACCAACCGTGTGATCTGTTCAAAAATACACACACACACACACTCTGCATACATGTGTGCATGACTGGGCACTCGCAACCATATAAAGAAGGAATATTCTCCTCAGTGTTTGAGAGGAAAGAAGAGTTTTAGAACCATAAGCCCTCTGCTGCAGCTGATATCCTGATCCAGTCTGTGTTTACCTGCAGGGTGTAACATCTCTGGGCATAAACATGAGTGTGATGGATGAGTGACTATAAAGAGAGAGAGAGTGACTTAAACAGTTTCTTTTTACCTTCATGCAAAACCACAGAGCAGCATGTTTTGTAGAACAGAAAATACATGTGACCTATTTGCAAGTCTCCTTGTAAGTGTGTGTGTGTGTGTGTGTGTGTGTGTGTGTGTGTGTGTGTGTGTGTGTGCGTGCGTGCGTGCACATGTGCACACCTCTCTCGATGTAAGGGACCATCCCTTGTAAAAGTGCGGTTTCTTCACAGGATATGGGTTTCTGATGAAAAAGACACAGAGAGGAAGTTCTCTTCTTCTTCTTCTTCTCTCTCTCTCTCTCTCTCTCTCTCTCTCTCTCTCTTCTCTCTCTCTCTCTCTCTCTCTCTCTCTCTCTCTCTCTTTCTCTCTCTCTCCCTCCCATCTGTTACTCCTCTCTTTCTTTCCACGAGACAAACATTGTCTCACACGTGGATATTCAGGATGATTTATGTAGAATAGAGACAGAAAGATGTATGCCTGACCTGTCTGGTAAAGTAACAAGCACATTAATGAAATCTCTCTTGATGTGGTGCGTATAAATATACATCGAGACACCTTTATCTAATAATCTCATCTGCAGAGGCAATAAATCACTCAGTTGTAAATTCCAGTTTCCTAAGAACTGTTGACATAAAATTATCTATCTCTATTTACAGAATATGGAAGAGATTTAATATGATATGAATAACTATGTTTCCATTTGTGTATAATCATCTTAAAGTTATAGTCATTATGCTTTTGTTGCCTTAGGAGGGGCCTTTTATATCTACAGACGCCACAAGTTCTCTTCCATGGAGTCTGCCATAGTTTCTCTTTCACATTAGGAAGGGGAGGGTGATGTGAGAGGGTTGCAATCAGCAACTACACCGCTAGATGCCACTAAATCATACACACTGCTGCTCTAATCTAAAAATTGCTATGCAATGCTGTAGACCTTTTAATGTCACTTTGTGCCCCTAACTATGAATGAAAGCGAAGCTTCCTTTACGCCACCTTGTATGAATAATGCCTACTATAAGTGACTGCTGAATACACACCTACTACTGGACTGTATTTTAGGGAAAGCATAAGAAAATTGCACACTATCTCAGACTATATATTAACTTCTTGAGGTATATTTTCTGGATAAAATCCAATAGTTACCTGACTAACATTTAGACTAACTCAGCCAGGTGTATCAGATCAGAGCTCCGAGGACTTGAAGCCAACAAAAACCTATACACATAACTAAAAACCCACAATCACATTTCTGTGCTCACACACTGAGTGATTTAGGAACCTTATTGATATGTCTGACTGACAAACTGAGGTCTCTGATCCCAGCATTAAGTAAATAACAAACCTCTACCACATGTCTACAGCTTGATGAAACACTAAGCTGATACATGGTGTCAAGAGGAGTTTGGAACTACAGGTTGCAGCAGCGTTGAGGGTCACATGCTGGGCCTGTTTGACTCCTGAACACTGAGGGACAGCTTCGCTGCAGCTCCTTCATATTTAATCGTTATGTTGAATTATTCTGGCTCGCTGCCGTGTTGTGCCACCATGAATTGGGGCCGTGGAGTTTGTGAGTGTGTGTGTGTGTGTGTGTAGGACAGGGACAAGAGTGTTGTAGCAGGAGTTTGCCACGAACACTGGAAGCCTGTGGGAAAGCAGAGCCATAGCAACAGAATGAATAAATGAACAGGATCCGAATGCTATGTTTAACACAACGTGCAAGCACACACACAGAAGCACAAGACATGCCAGCTGGTGGTTTCATATTCAACACAGATAACCTGGTGGTGATGCAGGTTGGGCCAAGACTACTTCTACAACTACAAAACAGCCAGCCAGCAGCTCACAGCGGCGGTCATTAAACTTCTGTTTGTTGACAAATCAAGTCTGAAGCTGTTTTTCATCGTTCACGTCTATTCCACTCTGATCAGTTATAGTGACTTTAATCTACATTAAAAGGTCTGTTTGTGAAGCAATTGTGGTTTTAAAACCGTGTTATGATCAATAATATATCAATAACATGATATAATGATTTGACTAAAAAAAGAAAAATCACCTCACAGAACATGTTCAGGCCTTACCCTCAGTGAGGACAAACTTATATCTTGATATCCTCTGATCCTGTGAGATTCAGAAAATAGTCTGCAGCGCCCCCTCCAGGAAAACACAGAATAACACCTGGGAATACATTCAGCACGAGAGGTCTGTCAATGATTTTACAGGAAAACCTGTGCAAACACGCATTAGGTATTCCTTTAAGGCAAATCAGCCTTTAGATTAACATCAGCACAAATTACATGTCAGTTTCTTGGCCCAATAAAAAATATGCACCTTTGTTTTGAATAATATAAGAACATTTGGTTTTGATGTTTTAAAATGATTTAAACAGAAACTATTAATGTGCTTTAGATAAATGCGGGCACTCCTAAACTGAATGTTAGGCTCTGTTCTCCTAGACGCAGTAAACCAGATTCAAATTGACAGTCATGTATAAAAGGAGAAAACTTATATATAGTTAGTAAGATTCAGTATTTAGGTCATCCTAAATCCCCTCTGGTACTGCTGTGACACTATGGAGACTTCACTTGCTACTTTTCAAAAACTAATTTTGTCTGTCTGCAATTATTGAGAGTGTCAGGAAAAAGCTTCAAGTACAGGTGGTGCTAGTAAACCCTGGGGCAGCCGATGTTGGAGGCCGATGCCTCTGAACCTCTATAGCGGTATGCATACTGAAAAGTTAACACTTTCATCCAGTCAGACTTCAGCCAGTACAATTTTGTACAGACAAGTCTGAACTTTTCTGCTCAAAGAGACAAGATGCTGTACTGTGTGTGTGTGTGTGTATGTGCTGTGTAATCCTGTTACATGACACTAAAAACACCACAAATAAGTTGTAAGTAGCTGGAATTTGTTTAAACCAAGCATTATGCATTATGTGAACTGTCAGTCACACTGAAATGTAACATGCATTTCTGTGGTTCTCTTTTCCAATGTTGTTCTGTCTGACAGCACAACAAAATTTTTGAGAGATTAATTTTTACTGTAAATGCTTGCCAAAGGCAAAATGTACTGCTTTCAAAAGTCTGGTGATGGTTACAGGTGAGGGTTAAAAGTGAGAACACTACCTCACTTGTCACTGAAAATATGATGGAGAAACATCTTTTTCCATTAAACAAACTCATTCAACTTGAAACATCTCAAACACAAAACAGGATTATTGTTTCAGCAAACAAAATAATCTCAACACACATAGAATTTTACTTTTTATTGTACAATATTACAATCACATTTGTACAAATGCTGTTAACAAAAAAAAAAAAAAAAAAATTCAGGCTACAAGAAGAAATGTTTGCTGGGGCCTGAAAACAACAATGTCCTCGAGTATTAAACCTTCATGCAGCAGTGGCGGCAGCATGCTGCTGTTTGGAGGGAGGGTCACACACACCGCACACAGACATCATATGTGAGGTGGGTTAGTATGTCTTCCCCATCAGATCTTAAAGACACGAGATGAGCAGAAACAACAACCTGTACCAACATCACTGCAGATGAAGATCGTGTACTGAAACGGATGTATAAAAATCCAGTTTGTGTGTCTGTTTGTTGTAGTGACAGCAGAGAAGGGGGCTAGGGGAATAGAGTTGTTGTTCATTTGTTGTTTGGTCCAGGTCCAATGTGTTAAGAAGCCGAGGCGCAGGGTCAGAGGTCATCAGGCGGGGTTTAAGAGCGGGTGTACTTTCCCCAGATGTGCAGCATGAAGACTGAAGCGATGAAGAGCAGACTCATCACCAGCACTGGCACCGGGCCGCTGTCACGACAAACACAAACGGATTAACACACAAACACAAAATCCCATCATTTGCTGTAACCCCGACCAGAGCGAGAGTCTTATTGGAGTGGCTGATTTTATTGATGAGCCTCGGAAACAAGGAGGGGCTCTCATCTCTGAAGGAGGGACTGGGGTGGGGGTGGGGGTGGAGAGGCGCATCGCTAAGTAGCAGCATTGCCATGCCAACCATCTCTTCAGCGGCCCCCTCCTCCCCCTGTCAGGAGGCTGTAATTGAGTTGACCTTTCAGAGTGGATCCTTTAATGAAGCTTTGAGGCCGGCGTCTAACGCAGGAACAAACACGCACTCGATAATACAACACTGTATGGCGACTCTGCCCTCCTTCGACTGCTGGAGAGACGCACTCAATAACCACCACAGCACCATCGATCAACCACGGTCAGCTATGGCCAGGAGACAGGACGTCTTCTCTAATATGGAGGTTGCAGCGGAATACAAGTTTAGGAAGTTGAGAGTTTTCTAAATGTACGCTTCCCTAACACACATAATTGTGTGTGTGTGTGTGTGTGTGTGTACAGACGCATACTTAAGATCGAGATAGTCCACCGCTCAGAGATGATTTGTTTTAGCACAAACGCACGTCTGCCCAATTTCCTGCCATTAAACACTCCTCCCATTCTACGTGATGAACGTAAATAACACTAATGACAGCACAAGTGTCGGAAATCAGAGAATTAGTTTGTGCTGTTAGTGGATGAAAGTTAAAAATGTCAAAGGGTAAATGTGTTAGCGAATGTGTGTGTGTGTGTTTAGAAACTTCTTTTATGAACTACACTTACACTTTGAGGCCAGGCGAGTCTTCTGTGTAGAAGCGCCACATGCCACCGGTGCCCGCAGATCCTGTGGTCCTGCCGCCGCTGCGTGTACCGCTGCTAGTAGCTTTCCTGTGGAACACAGACGCACACCAAGTCAAGAATACATCAACACTGCCAAGTGTTTGAACGAGTCAACACATCTCATTATGAAGAGCTTTACTTTACAAATAATTTGACCTTGAACTATTAAAATGCCTCCTTATTAAATCTCGTATGTTAAAGTATTCTATCGGAAAACAACAAGAAAAGAGGAACAAACAGAGAGACACAATTTAAGGGAACTTTTACTCATCCAGCAGTTTCTTAAAACTAATATTTTGATTAAACTGTTAATCAAATCTGTGCAATTAAACTCTGTATTCAGAATGTAACTAACTACAGTGGCCGGTGATGAAAGAATGGTGTGATTCATGGCTGCTTCACTCATGTGATGAGATTAAACGGAGGTTAATGAGGTAATGAAGAGGGTGATAGTAATGGGTAATAATGAGAGAGGTAACAGTGAGCCTCTGATTGCACGCTGATTAAGCCCGCAGCACAACATCTATCTGCTGCTCTAATCTACGGAGGGCACACAAAAAAAATACAGGGAAGAGCTATCCGAAAATAATCAATCACTTGTTACAGTATGATGACACGAGCAGGCGGGGTCAATGCTGGGGATAAATAATTACGCAGACTGTATGAAGGCGCAGACGGCTGCATAACATATCGATAATGTATAATACAAAGCGGTCTTTAATGGCTTCTTTTTCACAGTGGTGGCCAACATACCAATGTGACATATTAATGGAAAAATAAAGTGTCTTCATAAGTTTCTTAATATACAATCAAGACCACGAGGTGCCACAGTAGATTCAATATGTCTTGCCATGGGGTCTAAGTCTGAACTCCACTGGAGTGATGAACTGAATGATCACTGCTTGCCTCAATAAGTTAGACCAAACTTTTCAATAGGAGTTCAGTTGGGTTTAAATCTGATGACAGTGACGATAGCACAAAACGACATTTTACACTGATGAAACAATTCAGTGAGCACCTTTGTCTTAAATTAAAGCAGGAGTCTTCAACCTTTTTCAGCCCAAGGACCCCTTGGACCAGAAACAAGCAGAACAAGGACCCCCACATGTGTCACATTTTAAGCCGGGCCTAATAACTTTTATATTTACTTTATTCAACTTTTATTTCACCTTATTAACCTATTTATATATTGGGTTACTACCCTGTATGTGTTTTAAGATTGATAAAAAAAAAAAGTTATTGATTATTAAATGCCAAGAGCTGTGCGTCTTTGGACATGTCCACTGATTCATTCAATTGGAGTGCAAATGCCTCCGCTGTTTGTAGTTTCTCATTCATCTGCACCCTCACGTTCACCACTATTTTGGTGAAAACTGTCAATTATTAAGACAAAAATTGGGGGACCCATACACTTATGGAAGGTTTGTCTACTGGATGAAGTAGAACAGTAAAAGTTTGGTGGATTGTGTGTACCTCTGTCTGACTGTGGATCCTGCTGCGCGGGGAGCCACTGTCTTACTGGGGGAACGGCTAGACGCCCCAACATTGGTTGCGCTTGCTGCTGGTCCAGGCTGAAGAAGGAGAAGACATCATAATTAATACACAAAAAACAGGATTCAACTCCATTATAGCACCTTTCTAACAGTTTCTCTGTCACTCACTGGCACACATGAACACATTTACAGCTAAAACTGACCTATACATTTAACATGCTTCTTGTATAGCTGAACTGTACAGTGTGTTTATGTCAGAGGCCTTAACTATTGGTCCCAACAGTTCATTGCTTTTAACTTTTATTGGTAACACAGAGTCTTAACCAGAAGTGTTCACAGGCACATATTAATCATGATTTCAGTGTTAGGTTAGCTCAAAATGTGTTTTTGTTGCTGATTTATGGGCTAAAGAACAGCCACGTCCACAAGTGATGAGCTGACGTTAGCAAGCTGGCTAATAGACAGCAAGACGTTAGCTCAGTTCTCACGTTAAATCAGTGCAATAGAGCCACTTAGCTTCAGCAGTCCTAACAGCTTCAGGTGTAGCTGTGGATCTTACCATTTTGTTTGATTTGTTCCGGTGCGAGCTGAAACCCTGAGCCTCTCTTCGAGCTGATGTCCAGGTCAGATGAGCAGCAGACGGTCGGTGTGGGTGAAGAGGTCTCGCAGAGCTGACGCTGGTCTAAAAAGGACACGACTGCAAAACACAAGACCTGCGCGCGTGACCGAGCAGAAGCCTGACCGGCTGATCGCGTTCACCACAAAAATAACAAACTTGAACGTTATTTTGTGACCTTATTTTTATGCTGTTGTGATAAAACATATTTTTAAAATCCACTTATTTTTTTTAGTATCGTGATTTTTGTTATCTACTTGCACTTTAATTTAAAGGGAAATAATTGGCCCGCTTTGAATCTGAGGGAGACGTGTCTCACAGGAAGCGCCGCCCGTTGAATCGAGGAAACAGGCGCCATTGTGGCTCGAACATGAAACACACGTTAGCCTGATTACAATGGTTGATTTGAGCCAACATGGCGTCCAAACGGTAGAGTTTCCTGACAGTTTGATTCGCTTGCTACAGGCATCTAGACGAGCTTAATCACAGGTTTCTAAACTTGGAAAAGGTGGTCAAGAGATCCAAAGGTAAACATAACAGTGCTTTAATTCATTTACACGGAGTTGTAGTTGTGGTGGTCAGTTACAAAGGCAGTTGCACAGAGGGTAGCTGTCCAAAACGTGTTATAATTTCATTAGCTTCATAGGCTAGTAGCCATAATATTATCACTACAGCTAAAGACGTGTCTTTTCTAAAGCAAACAGTTATCTAGCTATAACGTTAATCAGCCAGATAGCTAAATTGAAGCCTCATTTGCATTTCTGCTGTCAGTTTGACTTCTCAACTGCAAATTCAGTGCCAGCTAGAGGTTTTCCCTCATCGCAGGTGGCAGAGAAGCACCTTTAAGTTGTAAGTTGTATGTTACAAAACCATTAGGACGCATTTTACAAGGTTGTCAGCCTTGAAACTTCGAAAAGTTGCTCTTATTGACATCAGAAAGTGGATTCATAAATCTCTGATTCTTTCGTTCTTTTATGTATCTCAGGTTAAAACTGTCACTCATTCAGCCACTAAACAATGCAAATAATCCCAACTCAACAGCTTAAACATTTATCTGTCACCATCATCATCAGTTTATCTGTCATTGTGCATGATACAGTGATGTACAGTGTGTTTAACCTTCAAACATTTACCAGATTCAGTTTGAACTTTGCCCATTCTTGTGTGCAGGATGGTTCGGGTGGTGTTCCTCCATCCAGACCTTGGTATTGGTGGAGCTGAGCGACTGGTGGTCGATGCTGCTGTCGCACTGAAGTCTCAAGGATGTAGTGTTCAGATCTGGACGGCCCATTATGACCCAACACACTGCTTCTCTGAGACCCTGGACCCAGAACTGCCTGTGGTACGTATAATATTGTCCCTCAAAGATACACAACAAAGACAAAAGGTAGAACATCTACAATGCAGAATCCGTGATAGGTTTGTTTATGACACACGACTGATTTCATTGTTACTCTTCTAACAGGTATGTGTGGGTGACTGGTTACCCACCAGTGTGTTTGGTTACCTGCATGCACTGTGCGCCTACCTGAGGATGATCTATGTTGCCCTCTACCTGATCTTCTTCAGCGGGGTGGAGTACGATGTCATCTTCTGTGATCAAGTGAGTTGTGGCATACAGGAACTAACCACCTGTCTGTTTGGTCATCACTCACTGAGTTGTTCTGAGTCATCTACATCTCTTAACCGTCTGTTGCTCAGTGAATTGCTCTCTTTGTTAACAGTGACTCATGTCTTTGTGTATCCCTTCTTGTTTGACACCCTTTAACTATACCATGTCATGAAGTGGACACTCCCTTGCTTATTTTCTACTGTTTTGTCTTTCACATAAATATACACAGGTGTTCCCACCTTTCTCCTATACATATTTACAGAAGAGAGGAAACTCATTATCATAATCAGGTCAAATTAGAAGAAGCCTCCCTTTTTAAACTTAAACTGCAATCAAAACATGTCATGCACACATAGAGCTTTTATAGTATTTGTTTTAGGATTTCTTCTTAGCATTGAGATACATTGTTTAGTATAAATGCGGGATATGAACACTTGTTTAGCTATGTTTGTGTATTTCTATATTTAATATTGAGTTATACATTCTTTACGTTTATTGTTTTATTTGTTTGTTTAATTCTGCTGCCATATTTGCTTCTGATTAGCCAGGCAGGAGGTTTTTAGGTTTTTAGGTTAGACGTGAACATTTTTGTTCATACTCTTTTCCACTTCAGGTGTCAGCATGTATCCCGGTGCTGCGACTGTCCCGTAACAGGAAGAAGGTTTTGTTTTACTGTCACTTCCCTGACCAGCTGTTGACCCAGAGGAAGTCGACCCTGAAGAAACTTTACCGTGCTCCCATTGATTGGCTGGAGGAAAAAACCACCGGCATGGCTGATATGGTACGCGGAGGCTGAGGGTTGATGTCTATATCATTCTACAGTTTGTGGTGGACAGATTGCAGGACAGGATTGTGTCACATCTTATTTCATCCAGACACAAAAGCAACTTTATAAAGTACGTTGACCGAAAATGCTCAGCCAGCAATAAAGAAAAGACATTACAGCACAAACACGTCAGACGTGTATCAGATAAAGTGGCCCGATAATTGCGTACTTATGACACAGAATATGGGGTAGCTAAGAAAAAGCAGAACTACTGCACTTACATGCTGATCTATTTCTGTTATATGCAGTGACTTGCAATTATGTAAATATGAACAGGTAAGTATTTTGCTGTCAAGACAGTAAAAAACATAAAAACTTTAACTGGATAAAGGCTCAGGTTGTACGAAGGAGTATTAGTCAGGCGAAAAAAAAAAAAAAAATCCGGCACAAGGGAAAAAAAAATGACAGCAGCCGGCCGGACGTGGAGTGTGAAGGTGATTTTCTGAAGTGGTGAAACTGTATTCGTAACTGATTTTGTATCATATCAATAACGTGATCTGGATCGCACGCAGGTGCAACCATCGGTACCCCTGCATCTGCCCCGTTCCAGCTATTTCATTTTGTATGAATGCGGCCACCTCCTCCAAGTTTGTATGGTTTATCCTCCTGAACAAACCAAGTTTCCGACACAGTCTCTTCAGCGTCCTAATATTTATCACCACACCGTGTTTATGAGCCAAAAGAGAGAGAATTTCCTTATTATTATAGCCGATTCTGAAGTACTGCTTAATCAACGCGTCTGTAGAGGCAGCCATGGCCATCGACTATAGTACTTTTTTCTAAATTAATTTTTTTTTTTTTTTTGCCTGACTTTTTTTTTTTCTTGTGCCGGAATTTGTTTTTTTTTTTTTTTTTTTTTTGGCTGGCCCTAAAACTCCTTCGTACAGGTTGTCTTCAAGAAAAAAGAAAAAAACTACAGTGTACTAGAATAAATTAAAATACTAGGTAAATTATTTTTAACAACTTGAATAAATCTAAATGATTATTTTAAATGTGATACAGCCTGATCTTCACAGGCAAGCAGTTGTAAAAGCTCAGGGCCCTGATAGAAAGGAAATGACATTTCGATTTTAGCCCAGACTTTAGGATAATCAAAGGCCGCAGGCTATCATCCAACTCATAGGGAATTAAAACGCCTGTGATATATATGTGAGATCCTTATGAAACTAATCTCTCTGTACTTCCTCTTAGATTCTGGTAAACAGCCAGTTCACCGCAGGCATCTTCAAGGAGACCTTTCTTGGTCTGAGAGAAGTCCAGACAGATGTCCTCTATCCTTCCCTCAACACGCATACCTTTGACCAGCAGTCCGCTGAGGCACAAGGCCTGGAAGGGCTGCTCCCAGAGGGAACCTCCTGCCTGTTTCTCTCCCTAAACCGATATGAGAGAAAGAAGAACCTGGGACTGGCTCTGGAGGCTCTTGCGGTCCTGAGGAGCAGCCTTCCTCCAGGCCAGAGAGCAGGTATTCATCTGGTGGTGGCGGGGGGCTACGATGACAGAGTTACTGAGAACGTTCAACATTATACTGAACTGAAAGACCTAGCAGCGCAGCTCCACATGGAGAACTGTGTCACCTTCCTGCGCTCCCCCTCTGACTCGCTGAAGGTGGCGCTGCTGCGGGGCAGCGCGGCCGTGCTGTACACCCCGAGCAGAGAGCATTTTGGGATAGTTCCCGTCGAGGCCATGTACTGCTGCTGCCCTGTTATCGCGGTGAACTCTGGGGGCCCCCTGGAGAGCGTGGCAGACGGGGAGACGGGCTTCCTGTGTGAGCCCACGGCAGAGGCCTTCTCTAAGGCCATGGAGAGGCTCGTGAGAGAGCCACAGCTCCGCAGGGACATGGGACAAGCTGGGAGGAGGAGGGTACGAGATAAATTCTCTCTTCAGGCCTTCTCAGACCAGCTGTATGGGTACATTGTCAGGCTGAGCCAGTGATGAGAAAGCTGGAGGAGAGGCAGGAGACAGACAGAAAAATGATCCTCTAATGCACTGTGAATTGTCTGTGGATGACTGGGGTCTGCCGAGAGTTGAAGTGGATGTCTTCTAACAGAGAATGTATGTGTATATGTGCAGGGAGGAGGAGGGGTGGGTATTATTATGAGGACTTAGAGGACAATCAATCAGCATTCCCCTGGAGGGGTTGCTGAGAGGGGAAAAAAAAGACGGAATCTCTATACCAATTAAGAAAAGAGTAACGAGTTTACCTACCCTATCTCTGGAAAAATACCACCCCTGCAAATGTGTGTGTGTAATATTGCAGTGCAACGACTAAGAGTCTAGCAAATGAGCCTACCAAAAGGATTGATTGTTAGAGTGAAATGTTTTGCACTATTTTTTTCCCCCTTGCTTTTCTACAGTAGTCTTTGTCTTTGTGTGTTTGCGGGATGAAGACGAACAAGAATGTAGTTACCACCATGTGCCATCAGCCAGTGCACAGTCCCAGATCAATAAACAGGATGCTTTCCACTACTTCCTGTCCGCCCAGAGCTTTGTTTCCTCCTCGCATTCAGAAGATGCTGGCCTGTCCATGACTCTTGCTGCTACTTGGAGGTTATTAGCAGATGATAGAGAGTGTTTGGCTTTATTAGAGGTCTGGCTGATGGGCAGCGTGTCTTTGTCTGGGTCATTATCAACGAGGAGAATAGCAGAAGGTCATTGTGTCTGGCCTCCTCAGCCCTTCTACTGTATAGAAATGCTCTTATTGACATTCCTGAAGTCTTAATAAACAAGAGGACACATAGTTTCCTGACTCTTATGGGGTTTGCTTTGTTGGTAAGTTTTTTCTGGCCTTTAATAGAGTTTGCTAAGGATTTTGTGGGTGAGCGTGGAGGCAAAGAAATGTTTGCCATCCTTTTTTTCTTGTCATTAAACAGATTTGTGTATCTCCAGTTCTTAAATGAAACATTCTCAGACAATGTAGTAGTGAAGGAGTTTTATTTTTGCTCATTAACAGTGTAGAGGCAACTCAGCAGAAGATCTTAAATTTCTGTCTCCATCCGTTGCTGCATTATCATTTGCAAAGTTTGAGTTGTGTCCTTATGCGCTTCATTTTTTTTCTTAAAGGGAATCTATAGAAGAGTAAGTAAATAATTAGAAAATTAAATAGCAGGCTGATTGGCTAAACCACACTCTGTCACTCAGGTGTTATTGAACCTACCTGGTTGGACACAGCATGGCCGTATCGAACAAATGTGGCAAAATGCTCACTGTTGAAGTTCATCAGGTCGTATTTGAACTCCTGGTGCAGAAAAAAATCACAGCAGTCCTTCATCATGTCCTGTGTGGATGGAATCAGGTTGTGCTTGTTGTTGCTGACCCTGATGCAAGTTCCTGGAGGCGCTTTGATCTCCGTAATGCGCTGTACGCAGATTCTGGTACGCTTCAAAACACGATCACCTTTTGACTTTGGGACCATTTGTTGAAGGAAACTGCGACAGGCTTTCTGTGTCATGTTCTCATCTTAAAATTATGGACAAATACAGGAAGAAAGAGCATAAAAGAGATTCAATTTCAGAAAAAATAAATCTAGTATATTTAATATTTTAAATAAGTATTTCAAATAAAGCCACACTTACCTCCCACTCCAAAGTGGATAACCTGTCCTTCTCCAACATAAACACCCCAAAGAGACAATCCTGTCATTGGATGCACAAACTCGATCAAGTCTCCAAACTCTGCTGTGGACACACTCTGATCAATCTAAAGAAAAAAAAGAGTAAAGAGCAGCTCACAGTATTTTTTTTATTTCCTCTTGATTTCCTCAGACTCAATATGGAATAAAAATATATTCCTTGTGTTGAGATAATTACACAAAATACCCTTTACTCTGGACTCTACAACCTCTATTTATACCTCTTCTTAAACTAAAAAATAAACATGCATGGACATAACTTGACAGGACTGCAGGTACTGCTGCATCAACATAAAAATGTCCTGATTTATTAAATAATACTCACCTGTCAGCTTGTCATTTGAGAAAACATTTTGTTCCAGTTTCCCAGCAGGTCCATTGTTACTGTGAGCTGAGGTCAACAGAGAGACTGATGTGTATTTTCCGTAGTTAAAACGCCGTCATTAGTCGCAGATGGCCTTGACTGTAACTGTTTCAAGATGATAGGCAGCCTAATATGCTACCTATTAATCTAATATGTCCTCTATTATTCTGCCAGGTTCAGACAGACACTGTGACAGAATCATTCAAATATAAATTATTCTGATATTTGTTCCAGTTTGTTTAAAATGTGTAGCATCGACTTTTCAATTCCCACTTCTCATATTGATCCAGATATTTCTTTCAGAGTAATTTCAGAAGCTGAAATGCAAAGAACCTGTACTGCTTGTTTTTCAGAAGGATTCGTCCCTATTGGCCCAATTACTGCAGGTGTCTTCGGTTTAATTCGAAATAGATATTAAGGTCTAGCATTTGGAATATGACAGTGATAGACCTCGGTCAATTTATGTTAGTGATCCTGATATTTTTGATGTGTGCAAGTACATAAAAACAAACAAACAAACAAATACAAAATACATATCTATCTATCTATCTATCTATCTATCTATCTATCTATCTATCTATCTATCTATCTATCTATCTATCTATCTATCTATCTATATATAATAATTTAAAGCTTAGAACCTGCATAGGCTAGGAAATAGCTGTTACATATTTATAGTTTGGTCTTTCACTACATTGGCATTCAAAACAAAACAAATTGCTGATAATCTTTCACTTAAAAGAAAAAACAGTTTTAGAATTAGGTACTTTATTTTGGTTGTTTTTTTAGCAATCTGCTTTGAGAGGTCACATGAAACAAAACAAGAAAACCTCATGACCACACTTACATAAAACATAATAAAAACAAAAAAAATAAACATTTTGAAACAGTAACACAGTAGCAGTTTACGATGATATGTGGGTGTAAGATTAAAGCTCTGTGGTCCATGATTCATGATTCCTCCCTTAAGTTAGAGTATGGATTACATAGCTCTGAATGGTTTAGAGACAGAGCTTTCGAAACCTTTTCGAAACCATTCGTGAAACACAGTTGGACATATATTCTATTCATTCATATATATATATATATATATATATATATATAAGAAGAATATAGTGCTTAAGAAGAAAACAACATGTTTCCAGAGTGCACAATATACAGAGAATACATTTCTTAAACCTTAGAGAATAAAGAAGGGAGACTTGTGGAAATTAACCACACAAAACATTTATGGACAGTTTTAATGATGTTACTAGAGCAAGAATCAAAAGCAGCAGACTGTGCGTGTGTATGTGTGTGTGTTACTGCAGTGTTTCCACATGCAGAGGTATTAAGAGTAGATGATGAGGAGGGCGTTGCTGCAGTGATTTAGGGGCCCCACTAGGCAAGATGATAAAAAAGGCCCTGCGGAGCCTGTAAGGGAGGGAAAGACACATGAACAAAAACACTGCAGTAAACACTCATCAGGCTCCATTCAGTATATATATATATGTATGTGTCCCACTTTACTGCCTACACTGGAAGACGGTGTCTGAAGTCTCTTTTCTATCTCTTCCCACTTTCCTCGCTCTTTACAGAAACTGTCTTTACCTCAAAGTTGAGAGAAGAATCGATGTCCCTTCCCTTCCTTCCACCCCCGCCTCCCCTCTGTCAGTGCCCTGTGGTGGGGTGGTTATTGAGATCACGGTGTGTCTGAGTGGCAGTGATAACCGGTACCCAGGTGCCACTGGCACATGGTGTTTAATTAATTAATGAGACCGCGGGGTTGGTTTTCTAATTCCACCTAGCCAGCACCGGGGTGTGGGGGAGATAGCCGCGAAATGTTTAGGTGTGTGTTTTCAGGCGAGGAAAGGAGAGATGTATGTGGGAGTGGTGTGTGTGTATATCTATTTTGTTGGCAGTTTGGGAGCTGGTTTCCTTGTTAGTGGAATATTAAGTATGTATGGAATATTTTTACTCTGACTTTTAATCATGCCTTATGATTGGGAGTTAATCATGGGCTAAATGAAGCTGATGATGAGAGAAACAGAGTTAGTGTTAATACATCAATCTGAACTCTTCCTCCGGCGCACTAACCAGGTCATAGACTCAATGCCCTGAAACAGAAACATACATGAGATTTAAACATAATGCAAATCCTGGATGGTGTTTAAAGCAGCTAGCATATGGTGTAGGTTAGGCGGGTTTAAATGTAATGAATTGGTTAATATTAATAAGGTTAATATTTTTAGTCATTTAATTAATGTGATTGTTAGTGAGGATTGTGTAAAGTTTTAGCAAACATAATAAAAAACAATATGGGAACAGAACCATTTCTTTCAAACTGTGGATCCATGAGGAGGAAGAGTTATGACACATGACCATCCATCAGAGTCCATTATAACCTATGTTTTATTCCCCAGGGTTGTTTTTGTTACTTTACTTTTATCAGGCTGGTGTCTGAGATTGTTTCTGTTAGTCATGTGACTTTACAAAAGAAATATATAAATCACCATGAATACCAGGTAGGTCTCTAAAAAATTCTATTTCATTTCATTTCAACCATCCTTTCTCAATATTTCTTATGCAATATAATATTTCATTTGATATTCAACATTCAAAGCTTTGTTTTCACTGCAATGAAAAGGTAGCTGTCCTCTCTGATTGCTGTTTGCTGTTGCAGGAGAACACCAACAGAATGGGAAAAGGAAAATTGGTATGCTAAAAATATTTGTATGAAAATGACAAAACAACAAATTGTAGCCTGACATGTAACTCAGATGTGCAACAGTTTAGATGTATAGTACCATACACCAGATGTGCAATATTCACAGAAAAGTGAGGCGCCCAGTCTTTGGAAATATGGCTAAAACAGGCATAGTGTGTGTCTGTAAGCCGTACCAACAAATGCTTAAAACCAAGATTAAAAATTTGATTTTCAGTGCAAAATTATATGTACTTTTCCCCAATTATGAAACACAAACAGGAAAATGATATTTCTCTTGCAGGTATTGAAAGGTGTTTTAACCAGTGATCAGTGAAAAGAACAACAACAACAACAAAAAAACTAGACCTACAAGATTATATTCCTCAATTTTCTGTGCAGTGTGGAGATGCATTAGTGTAATAAAACACTGCCTTCCGTCTTGCTTCAAATATTTTCACACAGACACAAAAGACAGGAGGAGTTTTAGTGGATAAATGTACCGAGGAGAACAAGCCTTCCTGGTCATGAATGATAGAATATGCTTAAACAATAGAAATCCCGCATTTGTATTCACAGCTCATTTTTAAGAGCTGTTTTACATGGTACATGTTAACAAATTATGTATTTCACTCTTTACTGCTTCCATAAACTATTCAAATATATTAGCTTACACCTCATAAATGTTAACACTGCACAACTCTTATACTCACGCAGGCAAACAGTCTTAGGAGCTGAGATCACAGAGGAAAGGAATGATTTACTAAAGCTACATAAAACTCTTCTCTCTGTGGGAGATCACAATAAAACTTCTATAATCTGTGATAGTGGAATATTATAGATAGCCTCTATAAAAATAGCTTTATGACCCAGTGAAGAGAAGCATTACGACTTGTTCTAGCCTGCGTGTTGTGGTTTAAACCACCTTAAAGCTCAAAGATAAATGAGTCCATAGATTTCATACATCCGACATCATCTAATTCACAGTAGGTTTATCCATAAAATGTAAGGAGTCTTGTTTCAGATGTAAAGTTATGAGGAAATGTCGACCAGTATTCACGAGGTGCAGTCTGATAAGGAGCAACACGAGATAGCAATGAGAAAAAATCAAAAGATGTGGATTGCACACTCTGTTCTGATAGACAGATATGTAACTTATTGATAAAATATAGTCATCAGAGTTTCCACAAAGCAATGGAGTGCGTCTGATGTTTATTGTTAATATTTCCATTAAACTGTCTGCTGAATATTAAATAAAATGAATGTGAATATTATTTGATACTGTCACATTTTTAAGTGTTTAAGCAAAATAACATCTACATAACAAGTAAACTACTTTCTCGTGTAGTTCATTCAAAACTTTAAAGGGTAAGTGGCCACTGGAGGGGAAGGAAAGTAGGCTATTATAACTTGGCAAACAACAGCTTGGAGCAGTGACTTTATGCAGTCATGTAATAGTTGCCAGGAAACCAGACAAGACGCTGCAAGGACAAGCGCATGATAAACTGTTGTTCATCATCAAGAAAATAGTTACAGCACATAACCATCCCTAAAACTTTAAAGGTCCAGTCTGTAAGATTTAGGAGGCTCTATTCACTGAATGTTTTCATTTGTGTATAATCACCTGAAAATAAAGACTTGTTTTATTTTAAAGGTACAGTGTGTATCTAGTGGTGAGACTGCAGATTCAACTGCTTATGCCTCTCATTCCAAGAGTGTAGGAGAAGCTACGGTGGTCTTCATGTGCCAAAAGTGGTCATGAGTAGCCTGTTGACGCTACTGAGGTTCCTTTAGATACATATAATTTGAAATTCATATTTAGTTAGATACCCTAAAACTACAGGTCATAGCAAATGTCATTGTTACTTGTTCTGCATTGTGTTGGTGTATTTGGTGACTTTATCTAGCTGCTCTGCACTAAATAAAATAATAAAAGATTAGCGACTTAAGGATAAAAAGCTAATCTATTGCTTCTTCATGTTTTCTTTTCTTTGATGGCTAAATCGCTGCTCCCTTGGCTTTTATTGTGCTAAATAATGAAATGTGTTCCTCCATTTCAACATTCAACTTCCTTAAACCTAAACAAAACACAAAACAGTTAGCCGTTAGCAACTAGCAAACACTTCTTCTTCTACGTCTTCTTTTTCTGCTCTGTAGAGGCCTTTGATCGCTTTGGGCTACTGTAACAATCATGGCGGTGCAAGATGGCGGATTCCGTGTAAGAGGACCCGCTCCATATGTAGATATAAAAGGCTAATTCTAAAAAAATAAATAATAATGATTACTGTTTTTAAGGTGATTGTACATCACTGAAAACATAGTTATGTGTGTTATATTCTATATTTTTGGTAATAGATCACCCGAAAAGTTACACACTGAGTCTTTAAGAATGAGAAGTTGATTGGGGTATTTTTTAACATGGGATAGAACCAGGTTTGTTGTTTTCATTTGCTATTAGTATTGCAATATGTTCCCCAGTGATGACTGTTTTCTGGTGGTTGGAGAAACAAACAACAATCAGAGTTTTAAGGTGGAATTTCAAATGACACCATTTTCTTACATAGCTAGCTATAGCACCTAAAGGTCCCGTAACACTCGCCTGTTATATCTTTCTGATCACAATTACATGCAACCAAGTCAGAAAAAAACGTTCACGTCAGCCTCATAGCTATAATTCCAAGATGGAGATATGAGAAATTTCAACAAAGCAACAAAATCTCCCACTTTGTGAAAAGAACTACATAAGTGGCTAACTGATGACAAAACCACAATCACAGGCAGTTTCATCATCAAATTTTAATCCTAATATAATCAATTCAGCCAATTCAAAAGAGCTTCATTCATCTTGTATCCAGTTTCACATGCTTAAAAAATGTTTCAAATACACAACACAGCAAAAGTGGCTAATTTATTTTTAATTTATTAAACGACCGCAAGGCTGAAACAGTGGTAAACGTCTTGGTAATATGCATGAAGACCACATCGGAATAAGGGGAGGTTTTTCCTGTTACCGTTCTGCTAACATTGCATGCATGGAGCAAATGTAGGGTGGCTTCTTCCTGTGTAGTTAATTTGCTAGCTTGCGACATTAAAGGAAAAATTGCAATACAAGAATAGTGACCAGAGTAGATGAGATGAGAAGCCCACATAGAAAATACATTTTGAATTGAGATAGAGTTTTTTTCTTCTTCTTCTTCTACATTTTTCATTGTGAAAAAGTTAACTGCTACTTCAGCTTCTGTGTCAACTTAAAATGACTTTTGGTGGGAGAGATAAGAAACAAAACAAAGTCACTCACCCACAAATTGACTGACAGACAGGCTGGCTGAACGAATTAAGTGAAACAAAATGGCAATTCAGTCTGATTATTAGTTAAAGCTAATCGCCTCCTGGCTCCGGCTCCATCTTTGACGCACAGACATGACAGTGTTCTCAAAAAGAAAGTGAATAAGCCTCTTCCCCAAAATGCTGAACATTCCCTTTAATAAGTTTTACATGCTGAATAGTCTTTTATTTAGAGGTGGAATGATATTGTAAATTTTCCTTTTTGCATTTATCTGCTTTTAAATTCATGTCCCAGATAAGCAGACGTCTAAACACCCACAAACACACACACAGATATCCTGGCTCCCTGGTTGCTCTTCCTGGAGCAGCAGCAGGACGAGGAGGAGGAGAGGGGGGAGAAAAGGGAAGAGAAAGGAAGAGGCAACAGGAGAACAGACCTCCCATTGAACTTGGCTCCCTTCCAGCACTCATTCACCCAGTAATCAGCTGCGAGTCAGTCAGTCATACTGACTTTAAACAAACACATTAACATTTGTGGGCACGTTACAGGAGCGCACGCGCAAACACATGCTATCATCACATTAAACACACACACACAACCAGACACAGGTTAACACTGTGGGTGTTTCTTCTGCAGCCTTACCTGGTGCATTTTTCTGATTTTCACGCTTTTCGCCCTCAGAAGGAGTGTTTGTTTCTTTTCAGGTGTTGCCCTGAGGGGTGCGTTTGGTTTTAGTTCTGGTGGGGGCTGACTTAGGGCGACTACAGAAAGGGGTCTTTAATGATGAGGGTGGAGTGTTTGCTTTGAAAACAGTGCATTTCTTAAGGGGTGTGTGTGTGTGTGTGTGCAGGCTGACGCACAGAGAGTGCCTGACTTGGTGCACCCTGATCAAGGGAAACCGTCTCCCACCTATGGCCCAGGAGGAACTTTCACTGGCCTGCAGGTACGACTCGGCAGTGCTGAGCAGGAGAAGCCGAGCAGACCTCCACACAGCTGGGGAGGATAACCTCCGGTGATTACACTCACAGGGGTGAATGTCAATCACGCGGTCTGTCTGAATGTGTGTGTGTGTGTCTGCATGTGTGAGACAATGCCCCTCGATTGTTGATGCAAGTACGCTTTATGTACAACCATGCAATCTTAATGTGTGTGTGTGCCCAGTGCCCAGTGATGGCCTGTTAGATTGAGCTGTCAGTCGGCAGGCAGCAGATGAAGATTAATGGAGCGTGCAAACAATAAGAGGCTGGCAATGATCATAAATATGCTAATGGCCATTATCAATACACACTCACTGACATGCATAAGAGTGTGTATGAGTGTATGTGTGTGTGTGTGTACAGTATTCATGCAGCGAAGATTTGGGATAGGCGGTGATTCAGGTCACTTAGTTAAAATCGCTCCTCCTCCCCTTGGGATTCACACCAAAAATCCATGCACACACACACACACACACACACACACACACACACACACACACATTTTTTAGACCAGCAGTGTGTTGGCTGACTGATGGACGGGAGAGACTAGCGTCCCATGTGTTATGTTTGGGTTGTGGGCTACAACAGGGAGGGGAGGAGGGCTCATTGAGTAGATGACATGATTGGTGTCGCATTAAAATGTGTTTATTTAGCGCGTGTGTGTGTTTGTGTGTGTGAGAAGGGCAGTGGATAGCGATGATGTCTGTGCCAAGCCTCTGATTAAGACTACAGGTTCAGCTAATGGCACAATGAGAGGCTGATTAAGAGAGGAAGAGATGGTGAAAAAAGAGAGCTGAGGGAGATAAAAGGGGTAGATAGACAGATCTATTCACTAAACTGATGATGGGCCTCTTTGTTGTCTCATCCCATTCTGTGGCTCTCTGGGGTCCTTCCTGTGTCTGCAGCATACACTCATTTTTTAAATGAAAAACCTCTTTCTTTATCTCTCTCTGCCTCCCCCCTCTTTCCTATTTTTCTCCCTCACCGCCCATCTGGGTCACACAGCCCATAAGAGAAATACAGGGGCCCCTGAAGTGAAACCTGGTCATCCACTTCATCACCTGGAAACACACTTCTTAACCTCCTTTTACCTACTTTTCACCCCCGGTCGTTGCTTTCTCCTGTTGCCTCCCGCCCACTTTTTTCCCCTGCTCTACTAGGGTCTGCAAAGTCCACTGGGAAATGTCGGGGGCTCACGGGGCTCTCCGACCTTCCTTGTCCTTTAAACACACACTCCTGCAGTCACAGACGCACACACTATCCGTCCGACCCTGATGGAGAGTGTAATTTGTGTGTGGCAGGATGGCGATGGATGGAGCATGTAATGTAGACATAGGGAAGTGGTTATGATTGGGGCTAATGAGCTCACAGGGGACGCTGGGATAGAGGAGGCTGGCCAATGGCAGGCTTGGCTCAGATACATCTCTCTGGAGGGTCCCTGCTGAGCTGAGACCCTCGTGGCCCCTTGGGAATTTGTTTGTGTATGAGTGCGTATGTGTCTGGATAGTTCCCGTTTGAAAACCCAACAGTCCCTGTGGTCATTATACACTCTTTCTGCTGAGCTGGTTATTATTGTGCTCCGCGGACAGGGGTAGTTAAGCATTTAGATGTCAAATCACATCGGTCATTAAGTCAAGGTCACTACTAACTGGTAAGACACAGAGGGACCTGCTTGTTTTTTGGAGTGCAATTGAGCATCATACACTGCTCTTGGAAGCCAGAGCAGAGCAAACTCATCGAAACTCAGTGATGATTTCTAGCGCTGCACCAGTGTGTGTGTGAACAGGTGTGTGTGTGACAGTGTGTCTTTCTGTGTGTGTCTCATTACCATGCATCGTGTGTCAGTGTTGTCCAGGAGGCTGAGCCTCCGCACTGTGCTCCAGGGGAAAGTTATAGATTACTGGCTGGAGCAGGCACGGGCCAGGGGGAGCCGCTGGAGCCCAGACCTGAGAACTGTAGGCTGGGCACGGCTCTCAGCTCATCAGCCCGTCTCTCGAGGCTGCGGAGCTTAACCTGGAGCAAGGCTCTGATTAACCAGACTAATGACGGTGCAGCCCTCAGCTCCCACTGCCCAACACCATAATCACTGCTTAAGGCCCTGGCCAGTCGCCATGTCTATATGGAGAGAGAGCAGTGTCACAGCTTAATGGATAAGTCTACTGACAACAAGCATTTTAAGTCATCTGTCAATACAAGCTTCAAGAGTCACTCACTTGGCAAGACAGTGTATGTATGAGAGGCTGGAACGGCATCAAACACATTCAGAGCTCAAAATATTTGTCTGTTTGTCAGCTGGAGGTGCTCATGTGGCCAAATGTGTGCCTCTGTGTTTGTATGCATGTGTGTGTCGCAGCAGTTGGAGGTGTTTAATGAGTGCTGATCGATGCCTCATCGGTGCCTCCTTATCTCTAAAGCAAACATTTCATCAGCACAATGGAACCTTCATCCTTCAGTACACACAGAGACCCCAACAGACAAACTGCACAAACCAAGTGATGTATGCAAATAAGACAAAGACAGGCATGTTCTTGTTCATATCCCTCTGTTAGAGAGAATTACTATGTGTAATATGCGGACACCAGACAGTAAAGATGCGTGTGAAGGTGGGAAGGGTTGGGGTGGAGGTGCATTTGCTCTGCAGACAAAAGAACATGCCGATAGTGTTTACAGTCCTCTGTGAGTAAAGTGATTTCTGACAACTCCTAAATGAAGCCCTGGGGGTAGTGAGGCCTGCAGCTAGATCACAGACCTGCTTTATGACTGTTTGTGTGTGTGAGAGAGTTAGAGACAGAGGTAATAGCTTGCCGTTATAGGAGGGGTTGAGTCGATAACTGATCTAGCCCCTGTCCGATAGAGAATGAGGTGGGAGGTGTCATCACTGAGTTTAGACCTCTGCAATACTACTACGCATACAGTATTAACCGTGAGCCACCAAATAGTAACAGAACAAAAGGAATGAGATATTTGTAGGAGATATAGAGGCAAGAAGGAGGCAGACAAAACCGACCTGTCTCTAGCTGGAGACTTTAATTTCGAAAGATGTAGCAAGATGTAAACAGTGCATTTGTTGGTGACAAACACATTTGGTGCACTGGTAATAATTTTACTGCAGCGGGACGGAAGGTTAGGGTTAGGTAGGGGAGTCCCATTTCTTATGAAAAATAAGTTTTTATGAAAAATAAATACCTGGTGATCTTTGAAAAAAACCCAGAGGGTGGTTTGATAATATTTACCATCATTCTGAAGGTATTTCCAGACGATCTGGATGAAAACATATTACTGCATAGTACTGCACAATAAAAAAGATTTTAAACCAGTTTCCCAAGTTGTGTATGTGAGTCAGCTGGAAGTGACATATCACTGTACTTGTTTTGTATGACGCAAAAATATAAACACATTTTGCCTTAAAATAAAGTCTTTGAGGATTCTGGAAATATTGAACAATGGTAAGTGTTGTGAAAGAGGAATAATGTGGGGTTTTATTTGGGATTGGCTCAGAAACAGTGCTCATGTTCATCCTGATGAAGGAACATGTCACTCATACACATGTGATTTATGCATTTGTAATTTTTGGAAAACAAGCTCTGTGTTCACAGAGAAATATGCTGAACCGGACGTTGGCAACACAAACAATCCTGTAAATAAGAACGATTCATTGTTAGTTTTGGTCCTAATAGGATTTGTTGACGATAAGAAAAATATAAAATATTACAAGCTTTATCCTTATGGTGACAGAGGGAGTAGAAGAAATAGCAGCTGAGCAGATATGAGTATGCAGGACGTATGTTCAATTGGCCAGTCATCACGAGTCTACAGGGGCTGTTATTGACTGACAGCCCGGACTAAGCCATCCACATCACCGCTGATCCCCCCCTAACATCCAGGGCTTACCTTGTGTGTCCTGTCTGGACCCACAATAGCCGGTACCAACCATGCATTTCTCTATTAGCGTGTTTATGTGTGTGTATGTGTTTATCTCTGCCTTTACAAGTGCCGGTTGATGGCTAAGCAGAAGACAGATCCAGGCATGCACTCATAGCAGCTGTGTTTCTGAATGGATCCAGCGGCCATTGTTCTCCTGTCACTAACTCGTCTATCAGGCCCAGGAGACACACCGCTGACATTTACCAGCCACCCCCCACCTCCCCTGCCTGCCTGCCTGCCTGCCTGCCTCACCCACTCCTCATCTCTTCTCTCCCAGCATCCCCTTCCTCTCTTCTGTTTCATTCTCTCTCTCTCTCCTACTGCTTCCATCAAGTCCCTCGCTCTTTCTCTCTTTCTGTCACTCCATCTCTCTCTATGGCAGGATGTGTGAGGACAGATGTGTGTGTGTGTGTGTGTGTGTGAGAGAGAGAGAGAGAGAGAGAGAGAGAGAGAGAAAGTGTTTGTGTTAATGAGTGGCCCTTTAAGGCTATTAAGATAAGATTGGTACGCCCAGAGTCCCTCATTACCCAGCAAGCATTGCCCCCTACACAGAATGGTAATTGGGATGGAGAGAGAGAGAGAGGGAGAGGGAGAGAGAGAGAGAGAGAGGGTCGGGGTAGAAGTGGAAATAATAAGAGGATAAACGAGGGATAATTGGGCGGATCGAGAACAAGAGGAGCGATTGATCAGGTTGATTTGTGTCTGCAGAGACAGACGGTGTGAAGAGATGAGGGGTTAAAGGTCATGCACTCTTGTATGTTCACAAGCATGACACAAAAAGCACATGTGTTTTAGATGCACGAGTGGATTCTCTTCAGACCTGCTAACAGTCAAATTAAAAGCAGGTATGCACACATGCTGGAACATGCATGGAAAAAGTGATAAAGTGATCACATGCCATGTGTTTATATTGTTACGGGTGTTATTATTGTATTATTTCTTGCTGGGCTGTGTCTCTGAAAGTGTGTGATTATGGATGTCAGTCAGCCTTTAATGTCTCTGACAGTCATGACTGTGTAACAACAGTGTCACCTACAGGATACAGATATGAACAGCAAAGTCTCTCAGCCTTATTCGTGCCTCGTTCACCTGCTAAAAACTTTATAGTAAAGAATTAAAGTAACTTGTTATATCATATATTTAATCAATTAAAGTCATTTTAATACATTTGAAGTCCAAACCTTCTTATAAAGGTGTGTGATAATACATTAAAGTGTCACAGTGTCATCATTATGATTTATAAGATCCTGATTCAAGTTTAGATTTCTTTGAGGTGTTCTGTTAAGCATTGAAGAAATTAGACTATGATGATTGCTGGACAGAGATCCAATGTAAAAATAATAATTTCACTGTCGCCCCTTTATCAGTTAGGATCTCTGCCACAGTCACAGTAGTCATCTATCAAATGACTACAGATACTACAGATTTCTTACATGCAAAGTTTACCAGGATTTATCAGCTGTTATGTAATTAAATACACTTAAGTGACTCAAGTCCTTACAAATATATAGGTAAAACTTCACTGGTCTGGAGACATATATCTAACCCAAAGCAGTCCATGATATTACATAATGCACTGCATATGTTGGAAAGCTGTGATGTTCTGGTATAAAACAGAGAAAAGTAAGAGTATGTAAGCTCAAACCGTGGCTTTATATCACCATCAAGTGGCAGGACTGTGTACAACAACTGAAAAAGACAAGCGTATGGAGTAACATCCAAAACTGTGAAACAATGCACTTTCATCCATTCATGACTGGCTACAAATTGTGTATGAATTTGAAAATTCACTCAGAGAGCAAACAAGACTGCACAATCATACATACATTTTTAAAATATAGATATTAGACACATATCAGACATCTTTTTTCATTCAATAAAACGTTGTAGAAAATTAGGATAAAATAAGGAAAACAATTAGCAATTCGAAACTTTGTTGGTATTTTATGGGATAATTTCAGCATTTTAGACCACATTACATACATTGTAATACAAATTACAGTAAATTTGAATGGAGCTACGTTTAGACAAAAATAAATACATGATTTCTCCAGCAGAGTTTTATTCTTGGCAGTGTGGAGAGGGCTTATAAATAGCATTTAAACCTTCATGTGTGGAGATATAATCTACAGAAAATGTAAGTGAACAGACTATAAAATATAAAGTTAAATAATTAATTTTAGAGACTTAGTAAAATTCTGGCTATGGCACTGGATATGACAGTAACAGTATTTCAACTATGATCAGTTAATGTATTTCTTTAAGCCCATTCATACTTTTGTTTTGCTCACCTGTGCACCTGCTTTTTGAGCATAACACGAGGAGACACGGTCCATACTACAAACCTCTGAAAGACTGAGTGTGAACTGCCCTGGAAATGCCTCTGCCTCTCTGATTGTGGGGCATTATGCCCAATTGATTGATCCTGATAACTGCACGTAGCGGCTCCTCATTGGATGTTGGACTGTGGTTGACAGTGTGGTTGACTAGAGAGGAAGAGGAGAGGGAGGCCGGGCGAAACCATTCATCCGGCCAATACTCCGACTTAAAAATATATAAAGAATAATTAGCTTTAACAGGCATTTTGATTCAAATTCCAAAGAGGATTAGGGGCGTGTATCTGAATTAGATGGTGCGGTTACAAATCCGGGTAATTTTGGGTTGGATTAGCCTCTAATCACGCGGTCATCGACGCTGAATCCCCCCGCATCCCTGAGAGTAAACACCCAAACAGGCAGCCAGGATGCGGAGATGATTTTTGGTGACGCTGCGATGGATACCAGCGAAAATATCGAAATTAAAACAATAATGAGGATCCGATTTGATTACAGGTTGGCTTAGTCGTTTTTTATCGCCTTTTCAAACATAATTTGGCCATGGTTTTCCTGCGGAGGCTCGTGCAGCTGATGCTGCTGTTGATCCAGAGCGGATGGTGGGGGGTCGCGCCGAGCCCCACCGATGAGGGAGCACTCAGGGCCGGCCACGGGGAGCACGGAGAGCCGGGACACCAGGAGCCTCACAAAGACTCCTACAGTACCTTCGCCTCTGAGTTCCTGGAGTCCAGATATCTGTCCGATGACGGTAAGGAAGGACCGTGCATTGTGCTAAAGATGTCAAGTTGGTGGATTTTGTTTACATGTCGTGTGTAATAAACAAACTTATAACACAAAAGCTTATAGCATGAAAAGAAACTGGACATGAGCTGTTTATTTTGTGTTACATCCAACCTGTGTCCACTGTGCAAGGCCTTTCAGCACCCAGGCCAGCTCCCTGTGGTATCTGCCCACCCCCTCTCTTCCTCACACACACGCACACACACACACACACACACACAGAGTGCAGATGGTCTCCCCCTAGTTGGCCCTTTGACTGTCTGGAAAATAAGCATCAATTGTGTTTTTGTGTGGTGGAACCAACAGAGTGCTGATTTTGCATTTTGCAGGTTATCCCTTCCCCACCGCCCCACCAGTGGATCCCTTCGCCAAGATCAAAGTCATTGACTGTGGAGTAACCAAAGGCTGCATAAGGTTAGAGAAGAATTTGTCGTTTTCCAGCTCTCTCTGAAAACAGAGCTCCAGTGCAGCTGTATTCCCCCGGGTTGCTTTGTCCTAGATGCTGTGGACTGACTTCAGAGAGCTGGAGCTAAACATGGAGCTACCATTCTCCACCGTCTAGTGCCCAAGTTTGGCCTTTACATTATTATGATATTCTGAACCTCACCTTCACATCTGAGATCTGTGTAGTGCATCTAAAGTGAGTGTGTGAGTGCTTATACATATGTGTCTGTGCACAGATATGGGAAGCCCGGGTGTGATGCAGAGACGTGTGACTACTTTCTGAGTTATCGTCGCATCGGGACAGATGTGGAGTATGAGATGAGTGCAGACACAGACGGCTGGGTGGCTGTAGGTTTCTCCTCTGACAAGAAAATGGTGAGCAGCTGCACAACCTATCTGACTGCTGAGACGTTATCAAATTATTGCATTTAGTTTGGGACAGCACAGCATATAATTATGTTATTTTATATTTTTCAGACCACTGCAAATGTAGGGTCCAATCTATAATCCAACAGATGGATATGTTAAGACTGATGCATCTTTTTGAGCTTGCAGTCAATTGACTATGATCATTGGGATGCCTTCATTCCAAATGCAATTTTCTCTTGTTTACACCATCTTCTTTATAACTGTTTGGCATGAATATAAAATGTTTTATACATAGTATGATAAGACATTTTATGACAAATACAGAATGTTCGCATCATATTTTAATACAGTGGGTGTCCCAGGGTAAATATGAGGACTTACAAGATGACAATAAGATAATAATTTGAAGCATAGATCATTTATGTTACACCAAATTAGGTTTTCTTTTTTCATTCCTCCTATTTTTACACATTTTTCTAATGGATTAATGGATACTTCTGAAAGTCTTTGAACCTTTTGGCAACTAACAATCCTTCAGATGTCTTTTGGTTGAACTAGTCACAGTTCACATTGATACCAAAGCCATAACCACTGGCTACCTGTTGCAGCCCGCATTAAATTCAAATCTCTAATGCTCGCCTACAAAGTTGTCTCCGGTACTGCACCTACCTACTTGAACGCCCTTATACAGGCATATGCTACCTCACGACCCTTGCGCTCCTCCAATGAACGACACCTGGCTCTGCCACCCATTCGCTCAAGGCAATCCAAACTCCTCTCGTTTGTTGTTCCCCGCTGGTGGAACGCACTACCAGTTCCTACCAGAGCAGTGGCGTCCCTCTCTACCTTTAAAAAACTCCTGAAGACCCAGCTCTTCAGAGAGTTCCTTCTCTCCTAGCACTCGACAAATCTACACCTTAAAGAATTGTCACTGGCACTTATTACTGCACTAACGCTTCCTATCGCACTATACCTTAATTGTTCCCTTTTCTGTAAGTCGCTTTGGATAAAAGCGTCTGCTAAATGACTAAACGTAAATGTAAATGTAAATAACCTGCGATGGTCATCAGAAAACATTTCTTAATTTTTGGGGTCACGAGTCAAAAGGTTTTGGGAAACTTTGTTTTCATCTGTTAAACTTACATTACATGTAATTAATACAAAACATATTTTATTTAATTTTACTTATTTATTTGGCAATATATGACTACTTGAAGAGAATTTGAGCCAATCAGCATTTACAAACATTATAAGGTTTGGCAGGAAGACTGCACACAATATCAATACTTATCCGATATTCTCTGATATAATGAAATAATCATATTCAGGGGTTTTTTATATTGTTTGTCCATTTGAAATGAATAATTCAAAGAACTTACGACAATGTCAACATGTCTCTTGAAGATTAACTTTTAACTATTAACTAACTGACATATCGGCCAGCTGAAGTTTGACATCCAGCTAACAGCTCACTCCATCTACTGAACTGTTTTTCAGTTCATATGGTGAAATATCAGACTTTAAAAGGGATTTGCCTGTTATGATTTTCTATATTGCTTATTCCGACAGGGTAAAAATTGAAAAGTCACATGTATTGCTGATATACATTATGACCCATTTAATTAAAATAGTTAAATATGTCTCAAGTTTCTTGCAACTCATTATTGTGTGACAGCTCTCTGTGGGCTTACTTGCATGAACAGTAATAGTCTGGTATCTGTCCCACTTACTATATTTATATTTGTATCAGAACTTTCTTTAGGAGATGAATCACTTTGGAATAAAGCTCTTCATGCTTGTTCCTTTATGTCTCCACAGGGAGGAGATGATGTCATGGGCTGTGTCCATGATGATAATGGACGCGTGCGGATACATCACTTCTACAACGTAGGCCAGTGGGCCAAGGAAATAAAGAGGAACCCGGCTAGAGACGAAGAGGGTATTTTTGAGAACAACCGGGTGACATGCCGTTTCAAACGGCCATTATACGTCCCCAGAGAGGAAACTCTTGTGGACTTACATCTGTCATGGTATTACCTGTTTGCATGGGGGCCTGCCATACAAGGTGATTGATCAAGCTTTAGCAAGGTAGCTGTCTTTCTTTTGGTCTTTCATGACATCTTACGTCGTCTTATCTTTTTCAACAGGATCCATCACGAGGCATGACATCGACAGTCCGCCAGTCAGCGACCACATGATCAGCATCTATAAGTATGAGGACATCTTCATGCCTTCTACTGCCTACCAGACCTTCAACTCTCCACTGTGCTTACTGCTCATAGTAGCCCTCACCTTCTATTTACTAATGGGAACGCCATAATGAAGCACAGCTGAGCACATAGTGGAAAAAACAGGGAAGAGAAGATGAAGCAGCAATAAAACATAGTTGCCATTTTTTGTCTGATGCCACATTCAAGTGTGCACTTTGCACAAAAAGACACTGTATTAGATATATTAAACACAATAGAGAGTATATATTCATTACTCTGAACTCATACAGAGCATCTTGACAAAGTATTAAATCTATATTGTAGAGGTACCATGTACTGGTGTCAGTACAAAACAAGAGGTCAGATAAAAGAGTAGCGTTATAGTATAAATAGGCCACTTATTTTCAGTATTTATGATAGCTTCCAAGTATTTAAAAAAATATGAGGACTACACATGCCAGTAAATAAATCTCACAAGTCTTCGAAAATCCTGCATGCACTGGGAAATCTGGGAAAGATTTCAAAAACCTGCTGTTCACTGGTTAGGAGAAGACAGTGCCTCATGTTGAACTTGGCGAAAACACAAAGGTTTTCTGAGGACAAACGAAGCAGCTCAGCTGTTTGTGCACACTCTTTCCGTCCCTTTACCCTTTTCATTATGTTTATATGGATATCATTGTTTGCAAAAACAAAAGAAAAAAGGCGGTTTGTACTATCACAAAATATAATTTCAGGGACTGCCTACAGTAAGATTTTCATCACTTTTTCTCATGTTTATGTTTGGTGCTCATCTCATTTTTTCATCAATTATTTTTTTTCAATTCTTTTTTTCCCCCTTTCTCAACCACAGTGGCTGTTGGGTCTGTTTATCGGTACTGTGACACTGTGACTGTGTCCAACAGACAGAGAGAGACTGCTACACGAGTTACTATTGCCAATAGCAAGCAATAACACGCTGAACAGGAGCAAACTGTCAAGGGAAGAACAGTTTGCTTTGCCATGGACTCATTTTCCCCCCATGCTGTTATTGTAGCCTTTTAATCTGTATTAAAAATTGATGCATATGTTAAAACGCCTCCCACTCAAACAATCTGTCACGGTTGTATTTGTTATCATTAACCTTCTAAGAAACAACAATACAGTACACACAAGAACATACAGACCTTGTTGTGCATGAACAGACAGCACACTCATACAGTATAGAGCCAGAGGGGATCATTTTTATTCATAGAAATAATTTTATTAATTTATCATTATTTATGTTGTCAGTATTTTCAGCATGTGCAGGTTTTAGCAATGTGTTACTTTGAGTAACTTTACATTCTGGAGGAAATTAAGTGTAAAAATAGTCTTCCAGGGTAACATAAATGATTTCTCTTGAGCTTACATTTGAAAAACTATAGAAATATAGAGAAAAAAAACTTAATAACTTAATAAACAAACAAACAAAGTCTGAATTTGGTCTCACCTCCAACAGAAACATTCATTTGTGTAGCTGGAAGAAAAAAGTAACAATTACCATATATTATGAATTACATAACATGGACATTGTATATTATATTTAACCATCAAGGAGCCATGTATTAGTATGCATCCATAAAGCCACATGTAGGACTCTTGACCTCAGTAAATTTCGTGTGATTATAGCATCTATCAAATAGTTGATGCCATCCGTACTACTGTCCTCCACTGCATCAACATTATCTAACACTACCACTGTGGGTCACCACAGTCTGAAATGAAAAATGCAAAATAAAATAAAATAAATAATAATAAAATATTTCATATATTATATTTTATTATCAGAATAATACCTTAAAAGAAAAAAAAAAAACAGAATAGTATTTGTTTATTTTGATTATTGTCATTAATAATAATAACACTATTATTATTATTATTATTATTATTATTATTATTATTATTATTATTATTACTATTATTACTATTATTATAATTATTATCATCGTTATTATTATTATTATTATTATTATTATTATTATTATTATTATTATTATTGTTACTATTATTATTATTATTATTATTGTTTTATTATTATTATTATTATTATTATTATTATTATTATTATTATTATTATTATTATTATTATTATTATATAATAGCCCTATAAGAAGGAAAATACCAAAATAAAAAACAGGAAGTGGTTGATTCTTCACTTTCACTCCATTGCCCAGGGTGCCCCTGGGCATTTCGTTGGTCCTACGTCACATGTTTTCCTCCCTCACGCGGTGTGTCCATCGGGCGGAATCGGAGAAGATGGCAGACGAGGAGGACTCGGCGCGGGATCCTGCAGCTGTCTCTCCATCGGAGACCCCTCGCGCTGAGCGGCCTCACTCTGTCTCTTTCTCCGAAAGTGTCCAACCAGCCGTCGGGATGGTGAGCCAGCTGCTAAGCCAGCCGTCGTCGCTGAAGTTTGATAAAAACATCAAACAGGCCTTTTACAACACAGGGGCGATGATCTTTGTGGCTATCTGCTGCGGAGCGGCGGTTTTAGTCTACTTCATCCTGGAGGCCTTCCTCCGCCCGCTACTTTGGGCAGTACTCTGCGGTACTTTCCTACACCCCTTCAAGTACTCCCTGGCCCGGCTCGGCCGGTCGTGGCTCAGCGGCCTCCAGGAAACCGGTACGCCCATCGTGCTGGGTACCCTGCTTGTTCCGGTGTGGTGTGTGAACTATGGGGTGGAGGCGATGGGCAGGCTGGTGTTGGAGAGGCTCACGATGCTGCTGGTGATCGGGGCCGGGGCACCGCTGGTCTACTTCTTCTACCTTTTCTGGAGCGTCATCGGCATGCAGGTGATCCTCGGACACGTCTGTGGGATCATCGGGGCAGTGCTGGACTATTTCCACACCGTGTGGGTGAGTGAATGGACAGTGACAACTGGTTACACGCCCCTGGTGATGACTACAAAAGCCCCTCTGTGTCACTCTGTGGATGCCACTGAGGTCAGCTCTGTGAGCTGGGTCACCATAGATAGGCTGCAGACAGCTCAGAGTGGTGCTGAGTCATAATCAATATCACAGTAGATGACATTTTTTGAATATTGATTACTGTATGAAAAACTATTGATAAGCTGATGGACAGAAAATTACAAGTACACACATTTTTAAAGTAAACATGTCCAAACTTGACAGGTTCCAGCTTCTCCAGTGTGAATATCTGCCGGTTTCTTGCTCCTCTGTGATAGTTTATTAAATATATTTTGGTTTTGGTAAACAAGCAATCTGAATATGGAAATTGTAGCTGGCTGACTGATGAGAGAAAAAAAAGGATCTAAAGGAGTAAATTATAATAAAATGAGCTCAGCATGAGCTGCATTTCCTTGAACGTGCCTTAAACAGGTTATTCCATTAACCTCATTACAGAAAGTATTTTTCTTGGAACTTTCTTGGAACTGCCCTCCCAGTGTCCGACCGATCAATACCTTATTATTCCAAAAACAGCTGCAGGGGCCTGAACCCAGCTTTGACCAGATACAAATTGCATTAAACGTTCCTCCTCAGACAGCCCGTCCTTTCTATAAATGATAGGAAAAGACTGACACAGGGTGCCTTTGTCTATAAATAGGACGGAGGACACTGTATTAAATTACATCCAAAGATGTCTTTTTGTGGAGTGGAACCGGCTCAGACCTTTGTGACCAGCTGATTTCAGACCGTGACACCGTATTTCATGCTTTTCCTCTCAAACAGCAGCAGATCATTTGCTGCAGTATGTTGGTTAACAGAGATCAGGGAAGGCCAGAAAGGACAGTTTACTTCAGGGTCTTAAATGTTTTTGAAGTGTGCAGCAGTTCAGGAAAAAAGATCAGTCATGTTACACTCACATTAAAGACACTGAAATATAGATTTAGTGATGTTTTTCACTGAGCTATGAGCTGTGTACTTTCTAGCACTGGCCAGCAGGTATATTCTAAGAACATTTTTCTGATATGACGATTAATATTTGCCAAAATCAGATATAATATAATGAAATTTATGTTGAGTACAATGAGCTGTGTTCTATTGTTATGCATTATATTCAACAAAACTATTTAAATTAAGGCTACAACTCACCATTATTTTTATTATTGGTTAATATGCAGATTATTTATTAATCGATAAATTATTTTGTCTATAAAATACTCACAGTGTCCTAAAGCCTGAGTAGCGGCCTTCACATTGCTTGTCATTTCACCACAACTCAAAACAAAACAGAAGAACGGTCTATTCTCACATTTGAGAAGATGTTATTCGCGATTGTAATTGGCATTTTTGGTAGAAAAAATAGTTGCTGATTAATTTTCTGCCAGTAATTGTTTCAGCTCCACTCAAAATATGTCAAATTAACCTTTCAGTAACTCAGACTCTCAGACGCTTGGATACCAAATTTCTGGTGAAACGATACCACAAAATAATCATCACGATACAGTACCACTGAAGTTTGGTGATGGAGGATTGAGGAATGATTGCTGAGCCCTCTTTTACGAGTACACATCATAAACAAGTTCATACATTCTCCAACAAGTCTAGGGGATTGTAAAATGAGACTGTGTGTGGAGGAAGCACTGACTGAGTCCTTTATCTGATTGCACCCCATGACATCCCCTCTGTTTTTATTTATTTCATCATTTTGTCACTCAGGTGTGCACCGTGGTTTTTGGCTACTTGCTGGCGGTTTGTTTCAAGTGGGGTCCCAAAACTGAGTGCTACCTGAGGGCTCTGGCTCTTCCGGTCTGGACTGTCCTGCTCTTCTACATTGGTGAGTGTGTGTGTGTGTGTGTGTGAGTGAGAGTGTGTGGGGAGGAGGTGAAGCCTGGAGAGCCTGCTCAGGCGTGTTTGTATTCTTTTCATGCTTCTGTGCAAACCCCTCTGGGAAGATTTCTGTACATTTTGTCTCCTTGAGCAGGCAGGCAGCTTTTAGGCTGCGGAGAAAGAGGCTAAACACTGTCAAAAGTGAGGGAGTGAAGTTGTTTTTTAGTTAAGATAAGAAGCTATCTCTGCAGGTCCATAAGTACATGACACAGAGCACATGCAGAGCTACATTGTAAGATGAGGAAGTCTCCAGTATTTTTAGCGCACTTAAGGAGTGCTGAAATGAGGTGTTGACCTTCAGGCGTGAAATGTTAAAAGTGACAGAGAGCTATTAAGAAGAAATTAGGTTCAAGAGGAGAGCAATAAGGAGAGTTTTCACATGGCTGTGGGCAAATCTGAGAAAATGTTCTCAGATTGGCATGTGCCTGAATAAAAACTTTATCATACGATCAGCCAAAATGATCAACATTATCGTGGTAATTATTTAATCCTGATATATTTTCAGACCTTTATAGTAAGAGTGTGTTTCAGCGGGTCCAACAAGACACAGTAGTGCACCACAAGTCAATATTTCTGCCAAGAAACACTCAGTAATGTAAAGAAAGTATTGTGTAGTTTAAGAGCAACATGTTTCTGAGAAAACACAAATTCATCATCCTGATTTCTGAATCTGTTTTCAGTGTCTCTGACCGGCTCGTGGAGAGTGCCCATGTTTGTGGTGGTGGTGATACTCATCATTGTCGGCTCCCAAGAGAAACCACCTGTCCCGGGCAGAGGTGAACATTTATGGACACACACATTCACATTCACCACAGTAAGAAGCCTCTGATCCCCATCAACTGGGCATTCATACATATCATTAAAAGTACAGGTAGACGGTTTATGTATGGATTAAATAATACAGATATAACAGGTTAAATTTGTTAGGTTTAGAGGTGCTTCTAGGTGGATTTTGTTACCTTTGGACAGAGCCAGGCTAGCTGTCTTCCCCTGTTTACAGTCCTTACGCTAGGCTAAGCGAAGCAGCTTCTGACAGTAGTTTCATATTTGCTGTCCTCTACTACTACTACTGTCCTCTACCTCTCAGCAATAACTGTACATCAAATTTTGAACTATTGCTATAAAAGCCAGAAGGTTTAAATCAGTTTATAAAGAACTTTGATCCCTTAAACAACTGACAAACAGCTCAGTTTATTAGACCACACAAACACAAAGAAGTGTGAAAGTGCTCTTTGCTCTGCAGCACTTCTGCCGACAGTAACACATCAATGTTATCGTCGCTTTCTGTCTCTCTTATCTCCCCAGGAGAGCTGTCGGGGCAGGTGCTGTCATTTGCTGCTAACACTATTTATATGGCGATCTCCTGTAGCAACCTTCAGGTGAAAAGTGAGCCCCGTGGAAGCTCTACTACAGGTAAGATGGCTCACTTTCAACTCTGTGTATTACAGAGTTACAGATAGGATTTGCATGCTGTAATGTGACATGGGTGTGGTATTTCTGTGACCTTGTTTTTGGATTTACCTCTTGCATATTTTCATGCTTTTTTTTAATCTTACTGGAGTGTGAAAATTTAGATCGAGGCAAAGAGGAGGAGGGTTGGTGGAGATTTGGGATGAGCAGCCAGTAACTGTCATGGTTAATCAAGCAAACAGGCCCTGAAGCATCCTGTTCTAAAAGGGTTTATATCTCTTTATTTTGGCATTCATCTGAAAATCATCACAGACATTTAAATAGAGAAGTTTTATTCTCTACAGCCAACCTTTTTGGACCAAGCTTCTTGCAGCCATTAGAGGAACAGCAGCTTAAGACACTTCTGCTTTGGCTTCACCATTTAGCCGTGGTGGTTGGCAAGCAGTTGGTGCAACAAACCAATGTCCTTCCTCATGGATTTGTCCTTTCTTTCTCTTCCTCTTCTATGCTTCCCACGTGCCCTCATCTCCTTCAAGATGGGGTACAGTCTGTCGGCCCCCTTCCTGCAACGCCAGGATTTCCTCGAGGCTCTCGTTCATTACCAGGCGGCCTCTTCCAGAAAGAGAAGAGCTCCCAGAGAGCCAGCGATATCTACTTTATTCTCCTGGTCTGGGCCATTGTACTGGTTCAGGTCTGGCTCAACCTCTGGATCCTACAACTGCTGCCTATCCCTGTGGCTGGTAACACACACACATGCATGCATGTGTCTCGTATCACACGCTCCTTCTCAGATTTGTACTCAGACTAATCTTGCATTGATACTTCAGTGTGGGTGCTGAAGAAGCTGGTGGTCCACTTTGGCCTGAAGAGCTTTGCTGAGAGGACTCTCACCTCGTGGTGGGTGGTGCTGGAGAAGCTCGGACGTGAGCGAGAAGAGGCCCTGCTGCCAGGACCAATCAAAGGCTTGGCTCAGTTCCTGCTGCGTATCGACACTAAGGTAACGTCTCTGACTGATCTCAAAGTGCCGGTGCTGAAATCTGTGATTTCACACATTCTCACCTGGACACACACACACACACACACATCTTCTTCTACACTGGCACATCTTTGTAGTGTTCAGTATGTGCGTCACTGTCCACATTCAAGACCCTCGAGGAATGTCTGGCCAATAAATGTTGAAGGTCAGGCCTACTGGGTATCTGCAGTTCAGAGATTAGAGGATAAAATATTCTGAAATAGTTCAGCAAAAATGAAACTCTCTACAATATATAACAGCTCTGGAGTTCTGTGAAAAGTGATTCCTCACAGCGTTTGAACCTTTCAACTAGAAAATTTCTTTGACAAATAAGTTTCAGATCAGTGTTGGTTATTCTGCAGGATGTCTTCTTTATTATTTGTCCTGATGGTAACTTTTCTGATGCACCTGTTCCTCAGATATTCAATACGTCATTGCAGAAGGACAAACTTTTGGTAATTTATTTGCACCATGATGAGCAAAAAACATTTTTCAGATACCAATATATTCTTATTTTAGTTCAAACAAACACAGAAGCTGCGGTAATCAACATTTTCGTATTAAAATGCGTGATTTGTTGGGGGATTTGTGTCCCTCATAGTGACAACCTCATGGAAAATGATCACCCAAATCTGCAGTTACCCCAGTTCTCTGTAACTTTTTAGCGTCTTTCAGCTCATTGTTTTGGTCCGGCCAATTTTGACTCACTCTCACTGCTCGCATAGCTTTATTTTGAGACACAGCAGACGTCTATTTTTAGTACTGATAAACCAACTGAACACTACCCGTTCAGCACCATATGTTCAGTGAATATAGTGGATCATTCAGCGGCCAAAGAACCAGATATTTCAAAAAACGGGATGAATATTAGACTTGGGTTTGTCAGGTGAACACAGATAGAATTTTACAAACAAGAGAAAACTGAGCTGCATCATTTCTCTGTTACAAGAAATTCTTGTTAGGTTTCACACAACGACACTGATGGCTTCATTGCAGACAGATTTGCATCTCACCGTATTGTCAGTGCACACTCCCTGTATGGTCTGAATTTAAATCCTGCCTGCCACGCTCCACTTCCTCATCCCTCACTGCCTGTACCCAAAGACGTTGTGTTCGTGTCGCACTGGGTACATGTGATGACTGCTGCACAGATCTTTCCAAAAATAATCATCCCAATGTCTCTTTGTCTCCTCCCCAAGCTCTGGCATTGGCTTAACAAGCAGGTAATGACTTGGAGGAGCAGAGTGCTGAGAGTAAGAGAGACTGTCAGAAAGAGTGTGTATGACAGGAAGCGAGAGATAACGAAATAACCTGTATATATGGGTGTGTGTGGGTGTGTGTGGGCGTGTGAAGGCGTGAGCACACCTTGTAGTAGCTTGGACTGGCACTTTACCCATCCACTGTCATCACTGTCTCATCCTGTCTTATATGTCTGTCCTGCTGCTGCTTATCCGCGTCCTGCTTTTATGTTGACAGGAAGCTACGGTCGGGGAAGGCGGGACTCTTCAGTCCATCAGCCTCGTCCGTATCTTCCAAGCTGTGACCTAACTGGCAGGTTTTGGCTTGAGAGTGTATGAGCTGCATGGAGAGATGACTGATGTAGACAGAGCAGAGCTGAGTGGGAGGAGGGGGCAGTGTTTCTAAATACATGTTGGTCGACGAGCCTGATGTTAATGATGTTTTTAATAGAGACGTACGAGAAACACTGCCCGTGGTCTCCCAGAGTGAACCTCTGGAGAGATGTGGTTATGTTTCAGGAGATTTTATGAGTGGGAAATGGGGCTGGAGATGGACAAAACAATGGAAACACCTAACAGTTTGTCAATATGAGGCACTAAATATAAACCTGGGCCAGATTTACCTTAAGAAGAGCTTCATTTCTCTTTGCGGTGTTATCATACGAGGCCTGAACCCTAAAGTATATTACATGTTTCCTCAAGAAGCTCCAGTTTTTAGGGACAGGGGGAGTGTTTTAAAAACAACTTTGCTAAAAGGAGTAGGTTGGCAATATTCTACATTTTTCTTATCACCAACAAAGGCTATGAGAAGACCAAAACCAACAATGAATTCATCTGAGTGTTGCCTGATTCCTCTGTGCTGTGGACCAGCCACTGTTGTTCAAAAACTATTAAACACATGGTAGAGCAGCACTCATGCATTGGGTTCCTTCGTTACCATGAACATGGACACTGTAGTTTATTCTGAGTTGATCCCACATACGTAATTTTGCTTTGAAATTACTTACTGTACTAGTGCACTGAATTTGTTTGAATTTTATCTGAAAATGTTCCCCAATAAATACTTTATATACTCCTATTTTTGCAATGTTAGCTAAAAACTACAGTGCCCAGCTGAAGAACTAAACTACATTTGTGAGCTGCTTTTAAAGATTCATGTCGTGGGTGTGTTACAGACAGGTTAGGGAAGTTGGGAAGTACCGAGAGCTGTGTAAACATATTGTTGGTTTGTGTCTTGTCATGAGATTTGTTGACAATAGGACAGAACTGTCAGCGTTTCAAGGTTCAGTTACATTTAGATCTTGAACTCTTGCATGTTCATGTTCAGGTTTTTGATATAAAAAACCATCCTGAATAGTCACATCAGAAGCCCTGATAGTAATTCTTCACGTGCTGTTACAGATCCACCACGCTGGGTTTCTTTCGTCTTAGATTTCAGAATATAATAGTGTGTATTGTTAATTATGTACTTATTCGTGATTTTTAAGGGTTTCCTCTTGCTACATTGACAAAATACATCATTTGTACAACTACACTGGCTGTGTTGTTGTATTAAGTGGCGATGATTTTTGCACCTCGAAAGCAGACTCCTACTGCTAATTAGTTCTCAACTTAACATGCTGCACTAACCTGCCTGTTTAATTACCCGATTTTAAAATTAAAGCCCTTACTGATGTTGGTGTTTCCATTTTTTTGTTAACCTTTTTTTTGGCTGTACTGGATTTAATCAGTCAGCCTGATAAGTATCCTTCATCTGTAAGGTAAGGCTACATTGTTATAGACAGTGAAAAGAAAGTTTAACCTTTAACTAGAAGATTAATTTTAATCTGGACTGTATTATGTAGCTTAAATGCTGTGGGACCTTCACGGCTTTATCATAAATATAATGACAAAACATTAGGACGTGGTCTTGTAGGAGAGAGGTGTCGACTAACAAAACCTCTGACAGTAACTTGCCATTGACTCCAGTAACTTGAATTTAACACATGGAAACATATATAAATAACTAAAGCTGTTAGATGTTGATGCAGTTTTGGAGCATTGAGAAACCTGCGTTATGAATTTCGCCACGTTTCAACAGAATGAAAGTCTGATGTGCAGACCTGCAACAGTTTTAGAATAAAAGATACCGACTTGGCTGTTCACTCAGCCTACTACTACCTGACTGTTCTGAGCTTTTAGATCTAAAATGACTTCTTCACATGTGAAGGACACAGGTTTCTCCATGTGTCTGATCACTGTATGTTTACAACCTCTTCAGAACTGTACTGACTTTGGATCTGCTCTCTGTCTCCCCCCTCTTTCTTCTATTTCCTCCCATCTGTGTCCTCAGATGATCGTGTGGTTGGAGCGATCTCTCGATAAAATCATCAGCATCTTCATCATCTTCCTCCTGGTCACGGGGACCCTGCTCATGGCTCTGCTGCTCACTGCTATGGTACTTTGTTTTTCTTTAGTTCCTTTGAATGACGTGCGGAGACATCGTCTTGGAATAACAGAACAACTTTTATCTTTCTAGGTTCATCACGAAAGCGTTCACATCATCGACGTAACCAGTAACCTCATCAACGAGACCGTGTCTAACCATCCAGAATGGGCCAAGTATGTCAGCTTTCTCTTTTTATTTGTATCTTTCTCTTATGGAGTTTCTAATTTCTCATGTGATGAATGTTTTGTCTCTTTTTTTCTTACATTATCCTCCTCTAGTTTGCTTCCAGAAGCTCGTGTGGTGCAGAAGGCCCTGAATTCAGCTGCTACTAATGTCTATCAACATGGTCGAGAGTGGATAACACAAAAGGTAAGGATAATAATCACCTATTGATTTCTCCGTTTAGAAACTTTGTGGCCTGTTATGCCCTGAATTTTGTCTCCTTTTGTGCAGCTTCATAAGATGTTAGGGGACAAGGTGAACCACACAGCTGTGATTGAGAAACAGGTTTTGGAGCTTTGGGACAGACTGTACCACTCCTGGTTTGTGAAGGTAGTGTGAGGACGGTGGAGTCCATTTAACTTCTTGATGTTGGTGAGAGAGTTGTCCCCTTAAAATGTCATTCTCATTAAATATTCCATATCCAGAACACGACCCACCCTGGACGCCAGCGTGGTCATAAGATGATGGCTCAGAGACAGAACAGCTGGCTCGTCGACATACTGGACTGGAAGGACATCGCCTCCTTTCTGCAGGAGAATATTGAGACTCTGCTGTCTGTGAGTTTGTTTAACACTCTCTTCTGTTTGAGGCAGTGGATTTGCATGTACTTTGCATCACATGCAATATTGCAAACAGTTCATTGGAAAAGGTTTGGCTACAGTCCAGGGGGTGCTACATCATTTGTTTGTCCTGATATTTCATGCTGGAATTCAGTGTGTCAGCTCCGGCCTACAGTAAGTGTTGGTCATAAATTGTTGATGTATTTACAACTGTGCGTCTCAGAGGGGTGTGCAGTTTTCCCGTGGATGACATGTTTACTGTCGCCTTGTTGTTTTGTAGATCGTGGAGTCTCTGTGGGTGGTAATGAGCAGAAATGTTGGACTCCTCATCTCCACCACGACCACACTCTTCACCGTCTTGTTCCACAGCGGCACGGCGCTGCTCAACTTCGCCTTGAGTCTGGTATGAAACATTGACCTCTAGCGCAAGAAATTACATGAGGTGGTTTCGGTTTGGTTTATTGATATCACTGAGGAATCGCCTTATTCACCTGTGTTTATCTGGTGTGCTGAGACCAGCAAAAATCCGAACTGAGCATAAATCACACGCACAACTTCACATTTTACTGTAGAGTTACAAGCACAAAAGCTTTGGCCATCTAATATTGTGTCTCTCTATCTCTCTCTATTTATCTATCTATCCCCCCACTCTCTCTCTTTCTATCTGCCCCTCTCTATCTTTAACTCAACCGGTCGCGGTGGATGACCGTCTACCAATGGGCTTTTTCCTCGCCACCGTCGCCTAGTGCTTGCTCATGGTGGAATTGTTGGGTGTCTGTAAATAATATTATAAAGAGTACGGTCTAGACCTGCTCTGCATGAAAAGTGTCATGAGATAACTTTTGTTATGATATGGCACTATATAAAGAAAATTGAATTGAAATTAATATATTTATAAAAAATACAACTTGTCAGTCTTCATCAGGGAAGGAAGTATAATATCCAGGACTTTGTTCATAACCGAGCTTTAGAACCATCTTAAGTTTGTGGTTGGTGGTGGACCTTGTGTGGAAGCCATCGCAGTACATTTTTATACATTTTTATGTGTTCTTGGTCTAGATAGTGCAGATTTTTATTTTATTTATCCTCAGTTCTCACTGGGAGATCTGGTCGTAATGGAATCTTTTGCAACAGATCTTAAAGTTTGATACAATCCGCATCAGTGAGTCGTGAAGGGCACGGTTATTCTGAGTTGTACATAATTTGGTGGTGATTTATGAGGACTTTTACTCGTCATATTTTTGCAGGTGATTTTCCTCACCACTCTCTTCTACCTACTGAGCTCCAGTGGCGAATACTACAAACCTGTCAAATGGGTGATCAGCCTGACCCCCCTCTCCCAGCCGGGACCTTCCTCAAATATCATAGGCCAGTCTGTAGAGGAGGCCATCAGGTAGTCACACACACACACACACAAAGTGACATTTAAACAATCGAAACATTTTGGAGATTATCTTTGACCTTGTGCGTGTGTGTTTTGTTTTGAAGAGGAGTGTTTGATGCCTCTCTGAAAATGGCTGGCTTCTACGGCCTCTACACTTGGCTCACTCACACCATCTTTGGCATCAACATCGTCTTCATTCCTTCTGGTGAGTCAGCCTGTTCAGATCGTGCTGTCACTATGCCGACACATGCCAAGTCACAGTCAGCCTTTTCTCACTCTTTGTATCCCTTCCTCTTGGCCTGAAGCCCTGGCTGCCATCTTGGGTGCAGTGCCGTTCCTGGGGACCTACTGGGCAGCGGTGCCGGCAATGTGCGACCTGTGGTTGGTGCAGGGCGAAGGCGTCAAGGCCGTGCTGCTGCTGATCTGCCATCTCCTTCCAACGTATTTTGTAGATACAGCTATCTACTCAGACATATCAGGGTATGTAACTTTTGTTACTTGTGTGTTTGCACACCAATTTGACCAATGAATGTCAACAAACCAATCGCCTGGTTGGTATCCGAATATAGTTTTGTCTATACAAGTCTATAAACAGTGTCTCTGTTTGTCTCTGCCAATTTCATAAGCTGTCAGCTGTTTGAGATAGAAAACAACACCAGACAGAGGGGCCAGATAATGCTCCATCTCAGCTGTTATTGGCAGCCTGGCCTTGTGTTGAAGTCTGTTTCCCCTTTGAATAGTGTTTCCTGTAGCGCTGACCTTCATGGTTAGGACCGTATTTAGCTTAAGGTTTGGCAATAATATACATTATTAAGTGTTTATAAAGCATCCTTTCCAGTTCTGTCATTTCACCGTCCAGTGGAAATTAACTTGAATAACGTCAATCCATGGTAAAGATTGGTTAGTTGCATTTATATTTTTCAAATCAAGGTTATGTCTGTTAGTTTTTAAAGTTATGCAATGCAGCTGTATCACCTCAGCTGCAGTAGAGGTATGTGTTAATGATCCTTGGAAAATAACAACATAAGCTCCTACTCACTGTCTACCTTGCAATGATACATTTATTTGTGTCATTTGGTGCTAGACGAAGAGACAAGGAGAAGCTATCTTAAATAAGGAGTGTCTGTGAGTCTGCAACTAATCACAATCCCCAGACGGCAATAAGAAGACATAAATGTATAAACAGCATCCATGGAGTTAGAAAAGTTTGTCGTTGTTATTTGAGATTGTCACAGCAAATTGATGTTTGGTATTTCTGTCTTCATATTGCACCTGGGGATTGTGATCGGTCGCAGACTTACAGACACTGCCTATTTAACATGGCTTCTCATGGTCACACAACATTTATTTGATGAAGGTCTGGCACTGCAAATAAATGGAGCGATGCCTGCGAGCAAGTTCAGGCAGACAGCTCGAGCTGCACTGCATGTACACACACACACACACACACATCACATGCCTCACACTCCACAATCATCCAATCCAAACACACCTTCCCAATGTTGGAGGTGCATTTGAGCTGCCACTGCCATTGCTGCACTGCATTAGCATCACCACCTGTTCTTCAGCCCCACCACCACCCCGACACCCACCTGCAGGCTCCAGGAGGTTTAAGATATTTACTCATCACTCTTCAATATTTCTATGTACACATATCTGTGTGGAGTGACGAGGTCGGAGCCTAGAGCCAAACTCTCACTGTATTCTGCCGCTGAAATAAACATTTCAAACAGGTTGTATCATTGCAAGTTATACAGTCTGTTCTTTGTCTTCGTGTCTCAGGGGTGGACACCCGTATCTGACAGGTCTGGCGGTGGCAGGCGGAGCATACTATCTGGGTCTGGAGGGCGCCATCATTGGGCCCATCCTCCTCTGTATCCTGGTAGTCGCAGCCAACATCTACAGTGCCATGCTGATGAGCCCCAGCTCTGCAGTGCCGACACCGGTGCAGTCCAGCTGGCCGCTCCACCCCCTCAGGTAAAGAATAAATCTGAAATCAGAGAACTGATTGAAATCTTCAGAAAAAAATGCAACCATGCAATCACTGTGCTCTTGCTTGTCGCTCTCAGGACCTACCCAGACTCCACCCCCACTGTCCTGAAGAAGACCAGTGAGTGAGAGAGCACGAGGTTGCGTCCTTGTGGAACATTTCTTATTGGCTGATTCCTCTGGGAAGTACCCCCCCTCCCTGAAGCTCCTCCCTACGCCGCCTGGCTCTACAGGAGTCGGCCCATCCAAGAAGAGGTGGCGGCGTAGTGTGGCTGGTCACCCATGATGCCGTCTGCTCACCAGAGCTGTTTCTCTTAGCAAAACGGCACCGGCTGCTCTCACTCAAGACCCTAAAATTACCAATGTGAGCGCAACGTGGACCAACGATATCACATTGGGCTTAATGATCTGGATGACGGAGATGTTGATGTGAATCCCATCATCTCTCAGAACTCAGTGCCTAAATTGATTTTGTAAAAATGAGTTTGTGGTAAATTGTAAGCTGATCGATTTTATCTACAAATCCCTTGATTTCCATCCTGCACACCCCGGCTGTGTTACAGTATGTGGTCGTGCAGTGTTTGTACTCCCTACCTCTCTCCTCATGGAGGCTTAAGTAGAGTTTGTGGTGAAGGCTGGTTTGTGTAAAGTTGAACTGAACACTTAGTCTTAAAGTTCTCACGCCTGGCTCAAGAGAAGGAGTTGTTGTTGTTGTTTTTTTTTTTAGTTTTACTTCATGTTTCATTCACGGTTCAGTGATCGTAGCTGCAGCACTAAATCTCTGCTCTCATGGACCAGGCGTTGTTGCCACCGTTTTTTAAATCTGTTCAGTTGACTCATAGCAAATACTTTTTAATGACTGCAGGTATAGACTCATTTCAGTTCATTTTGTTTTTCAACACACTGTGAGTTCACACGCATCCCTACGTGCAATGCAAGCTTTTTATTTTTAACACGCTTAGCTCATCTGTCAGTATTCACGCACATGTTGAAGCAATATCCCGATACTGATGAGTTTGACTATTATTTTTGTGAGTTTTGGTGAGTCTGCCATCGCCATCTCACGATTTCATCAGTTGTTTTTTGACCTCAAATCCATTAGAAATGGTTTTATGTTTTTGTTTTTTTTACTCACCTCATCCAGTCCTGCACTTACTTAACTCACCCCATACTTAGACTACAGTCGGAGCACTTTTCTGAAGAGAGTATGAAGTAGTTTACATCTCTTGAAGCTTTAATAAACAAGCTGTACAGATGAATTGTGTGTGTGACACATTGATCATAAATGGCTACTGTGTTAGCTGCCTGCGTTAGCTGGGAGGGCTGTGATGTGTTCTGTGATGGAACAAACGTGTAGTTTAGCAACAGTTTCACTGTTTTATCTAAATTACTGTTTTCATTTGGTACTGTTTTATTACTGGTTATGCACTGACACAATAAACTTCATTTAAACTGCCCTGGCTTTGTTGGGTACCTCATTTTGACTGAATTTTATTAATTTACCAAATGTTTGTCTACGGCGGAACGGTGGTGCAGTGGTGTAAAGTCGCCTCACAGCTAGAAGGTTCATGGTTTGAACCCCGGCTGTGGAGTTTGCATGTTCTCCCCGTGTCTGCGGCTTCCTGCCACAATCCAAAGACATGCACTTAATAGATTAATTGGTGACTCTAAATTGCCCCAAGGTGTGAATGTGACTGTTTGTCTGTACATGTCAGCTCTGTGATGATGGATGGTTGTTTGCCTATTTTAATTTTAGGCAATGGTGAGAAACACTCAGGTCTAAATGTTTAAAACCTAAAGATATTGAATTTCTGACGATACAGTGTTGATATAGCGAGGTAGTCAGATCTTTTACTAGAGTAAACGTAGCACAACAATGTAAAAATGCTGCATTTAAATTAAAATCTTCTCAATCTACAATCTTATCTAATCTTATCAATCTACAATAACTCCTGATGGATAGTTTATTTTTTATTTTAATGCTGCAGTAGCTTCAGGTTGTGCTCCTTTGAACTACTATTTATATTGTTTATTATATAAAAACAGATTTTTTAAAGGTGATTATCACTTAAGATTAATGGAGTAAATGGTACAGTACTGAACTGTAGTGAAATATAGAATATAACTACTCAAACTATCAGTACCTCTAATTTGTACTTAAGTACAGTACTCGAGTAAAAGTACTTACTTTCCAACAATCCTAACAGGAAAATGTTTGCCTTTGCATTTTTTCTTTTTAGTACTGTAAACGATTCTTAGAAATGATTATATTTTCTATTTCTAGTAATTAATTGATAAATAAATTACTTTTTAACTAATGGTCAGCTGAGGAGGGTTTTGTTATTTGAAGGAAAATATTCACTTTGCCCATTTTTACTGTCATTAAAAGTCCAAACAGGTTGGTCTGCTGTATCTGTAATGGGCAGCATCCAGGTGGGATTATTTTTATTATATTACATAGTTATGAGAATAAAAAACAGGTTACAAAGCTTGCGTTCTAAATCCAACTTTCCCTGGATAAGTAAAAGCTAAAAATTTCCATCTGTATTTGTGTGGGTTGAGTCATATGGTGTCATCTGTTCTGTGAAGCGTTTACAGATTGTCAGTGTGTCAGCGATTCTCTGGACAGATGGGCAGAATAAAAATCAAATCCACAGAAAAGCTTCAGTACGGCTGCTGGTAAAGCCTGACACCTTTCAAATGAAGTCTCCGGTAAACTGATCAACAAACACAGGATGATGTTCTGTGGTCATAAATGAAAGTACTCTCAAACTTGTGATATTAGAGCCGTTAAATATCTGAGTTTTATTATTTTATATAGGAAATAGAGGAACACGTCCTTCATAAACTAACATTAGGTATAAAGTATTTTATTTTCAGCTGGAAAACGTCTTTTTGTTCTGCAGTACATACAATGTCAGTGCTGAATGTGGGACACCAGAAAATGTAGGAACTGTGCTACTATGCATGGGTTTCAAATGTTTCGGGAACAGGTAAAAATATCCCACGGGGATGCTTTGTGAAGCTTATTATTGTATTTGGATCACAAAGTGAGCTCTGAGAGTCCAGAATGATTCTCTTACCTGAGAGCTGATGCTGAATGAAACCACGGCCTTCCAGGTGACTTCACACACTTTGGATAGTCTGTAAAGGAAAAAAAGCAGAGGAAAATTTTATTTTTTAAAAAGACAATATTTGAAGGCGTTCAAAATGAGTTATGGACCAGAAAATCACACAGTATTCACCTGAGCTGAAGCTCCACATGGATGTTGCTGTTGGTTGCTGTCTGTCAGACTTCAATGATACAAAATGAGCACCGTGACTTTAAAAGCTGGTGTTAATGTAGCATGTCAAGCATGATAAAATCTTCTGAACAGATAAATAGTAAATTAGTTGTGTCAAAGCAATGATATATTGTACAGTACACTAGGTACTCATTAGTGTCAATAAAACTACACATTATGATCCTAAACTTTGTGACATAATGCTGATTACAGTAACAATCTATTATCAACAATTTAAAGCTTTATTTCTTTGTGAGAAATGAAAATTAAACATATGCTGAGTCTAAATAAGATTTAGAGCAGTGTCTTAATAATAAAATCTAAAACTGATTTCGCAAACATGTATCAATAAAACAATAAAACAAAATTAGATGGACACACTTCTAAGTTTAGAAATTCACTGTGTTCCTCTGAGAAACGCTTCGATAGTCCATCTTTTCATGCAGTTTCCCTGCGGACTGCAGTCTCATTTGACTTTGATCCGTTTCTTCAGATCAAAGACTCCACATCGTTCTTCTGAAGTCTGCAGCGCATGAACCAGAGCGGAGTCTAAATCTCTTTAACGGCAGAATCACTCACAGAGTGAAAGGTGTAAGGTGTTTCCTTGAAGAAGGCTCTTCTTGGATCTGTGGGGCAGATTAATCTTCAACTGAGGAGCATGATTGACTTTATGACATCTGAGTTCTGCCTATCTGACCAAGGACACCCAGAGCAATTCAGAGATATTGTTTGGTCTGACTGGAGACAAATTTCAGCTTGAATGAATCTATGAGGCGCTGTAGTAGTATGAACACATCAAAAAACAAAAGCCGAGAATCAGTTTCTTTTATTAAAGATGTGTATGCAAAACACTGTTTTCTAATACGTCTTCCTGATGGTTCTTGTTGGGTCTAATCCTGACAAATGAATGATTCAACACATCAAGTGAAGGAGTCTGAATAATCCACTCCACAAAACACGCTGCCTGTCTCTACTACCTTCACTGCTCTCCCATGTTTATTAAAAAGACAGAAGAGTCCCATTTTCCCTCAAGACTTATCTTGCTTCTGCCCGGACTCGCCTCTTCTACAGCAGAGAGCAGAGAGATTATGATCTTTTTACACCCATGGGTACCTCATGCAGCAGTGGTCACATTTCACACCCCGTGACCGTGTGATTGCCACTGGGCCTAACTTTTCCACTTTCAGTTAAAAAATTATTTTTTTTTTTTTTACAAGCTGCACTGTTTTGTTTGTACACTGCACATGCTTGTAATCACACGTACACGTGCACACCGGGGACACCGAACACGTCTTGCCGCCAGGCTCGTACACCTTTCCACTGAGAAAACGCACAAAGGAATTAAGCAACGTAGACAGCAAGCTAGTAAACATGGATGTAAAGAACGCATGATTTGAAATATTTAAACAAAATCAGATTTTTAAAAATTATTTAAGAGGAAGACAATGTATTTGAGATATTTGCGAGGCTTCAGGGAAGCACACAGTGTCTTTTGGAGAAAAACAGTAAATGTAAACATAACCTTTGTTTGGTTACAAGAAAACTCCAGAGGGAAACTTTCAGTGAAGATGAATGTCAAGCCCAAGTTTAACTATCCTTATTTGTTTATATTAAAAAATAATATTGGCAGATGTGCTGTTTTAAACTCAAATATCTATTTGGTCACATTTTTGTGAGCTGTACCTGTTAGAGAAAGAGAGTGTGTGTAGACAAAAAGAGGCAGAAATCAACATTTTCCTCGTATTGTTCTGTAAACTTTTTCGCCTTTATTTTCTACATTTGGATCAGCTCAGTGTGGAAGCCTGGACATGTCAGTTAACTTCAAACCCCCCCCCTCCCCAAAGAAATTAGAACAATCTTTTACCCTCCCTCTGTCTCATGATCAAAAAACAAAAAAAACAAAAACCCAAAACATAACTGTTCACATCTTCACCACACAGTCACTCTCTCAGACATGACATCAGTCGACAGCCTCCTCTCACTACCATGTCCACAACAAAGATGAGCCTGTGTCCTATGTGTAAACCCCTCCTCCACTGGAGGAAGACAACATGGTTAAAAACCTTTATGAGATCACCTCTCCTGCTCCGACTCGCAGCTGCAGGAGTGATACAAAAAAAAACAACAAAAAAAAAAAACAAAGATAAAGAAAGCATGATGGTTGAAATGAAAATGATGTAGCTGCTTAGCTGTCTGGCTCATGGAGATATGAAAAGTGAAATACTGCAGGTGAGCTTGCAAAGTGAGATATGTAGTTATGATTTAAGATATGCCTGCTGCTGCTGCTGCTGCGGTGCTTTTTGTGATCCACAGTTCAACTCTTCACTCCTTTCAGCTCTTTACTTTTATTCTGCCCTAACACACCCCAGCGACGTCTCTTTGATATTCTAACAAAAGCTTTCAAGGTTTCTTTTCCTACTGTAGATATACGTTCTCGGAAGAGCACGGAGACTGCGCTCTCTTTAGAAAATAAAAGCAGCGTTTTGCTTTTTTGTACAACGGACGCAGGGGTGTGCTGATCTGCCGTCAGTCTACGCTACGGGCTCTGGTTGTCCAACAGCGAAGGAAATCTGAGAGCTGTTTGTTCTAGTGAACGGGGAGCTGATGGACTGGGATTAGTACTGAAGACACACGCTCACACCCACACTGATGCATCCATCCACACACTCCACTGGAGGAAAGAAGCCCTTGGAGTGTATTTTTTAAGAGGTCATTGAGAAGAAGATATGACAAAATGGAATAAAGTATCAGGCTAGTGCAGCCTTTTTCCTATATGTATACAGGATAAGTGTGTGTGTGTGTGTGTGTGTGCGACTATGTAGTGCCATATAGGAGAGATCCTTATGGTTTAACACTACATTAGGCAGTGAACATCAGTTACATATGCAGAGTCCTCTGTGTGTGTGTGTGTGTGTCTGTGTTAGCTTTATGTTAAACATCTTTAAAGACAACAGGGAAGGACAGACAGACTAGGGTTACTGCTCTGTGGCACTCTCACAGGACTGTAGAAACAGACAAAACCATGTAAAAACTGGACATACAAATCTCAAGATATCACAAACATCATATTTCTCTATCTCTAGATCTCTGCCGGAGGCAGACGTCGGGTCCTCGTGTTCGTTTCCTCTCAGGTCTTTTATGTGCAGTCCCTCAGAGATTCCTCAGCGAGGAGGCTCCGCTCTGTAGGTTGAAATGCCGAGGAGTAACACCAGAGGGAGACATACACTGCTGCAAGACTGTAGGAGGGGCTCTGACACATGCACACGACTCACATGTCTCACACACACACACGCACGCACACACACGCTTGTTTACACATGCACCCTTCTTCATAGGAGTTCACCAGAGTTCATTTTCAGAATCCATTACAAAATTAAATTAAAAAGAAAAAAAAGAAATCAAGGAATTCATCCCCCTTCTCAAAGCATACATTCATCTCAGAATACACACACCCATTCACACACATACACACAAAACGAGTGCGCGCACACTCTCATAAGAGGCGGTCAGTAAACGTTAAGTGATGAGTTGAGGGGGTTGGACTGCTTTGTCCAGGGAAGCCGTGAGTGCAGAACCTCGACTCCACCAGCCACCGGTCTCATATCCACGCCACCAGGAGCGAGTCACTCTCCGCGGTTAAAATCTCTTTAAAAACAACAAAAATGAACGTGAAACAACAGCCAACGTCTCCTGGAGGGAGTCTTTTCTCGTGTCTCACTCTGTGGAGGGTCAAACACACTCCTCCCTCTGATCTCTGGCAGAGGTAGTACCGTCCAAACCATCCTCCTCTCTTCCCGAATCCCCTCATGGGAAGTCTTTACTTTCCTGGTGCCCAATTGTAATAAACACTGTCCGTTCACCTGATTGCTTACTCTGGGCCGCTGTGTGTGTGAGTGTGTGTGTTTGTGAGTGAGCGGAGAGTGGTCAGAAGACTTCTGGCAGTGTGACGTTGCGGAGTAGCCACTGTTGGGAGCGCGTGTGTGTGCAGTCTCTGACGCTGGGCACCTGGCTGTCCTCCTCGCTGGCCTTGTCCAGACACTGGTTACTGTTGACGTGGATCAGGGTCAGCTTCTGCATGGCAGGGAAACACAGAGATAATGTGTGTGTGAGGGGATGTAAATAAATATATATTCAAGATCTGTAGATATACTCAAACTTCTTTTTTTTTTTTAGCCTGACTTTAGTTTTGGCTCAGCTCTCAGTGTGACACATGCTGTGGTTGAGTTGGGTAATGTGTCAACGAGAATATATTACCCCAAAGTTAAAGACAATAAATATCCCACTATCTGAAACGACAGCTGGTCTTAAATATGTGTTGTCATACTGCATGTGGCAGGGGAATATGCTGGGTTTATTGTTTTCAGTTTTCAAAAATCTGGGAATTAATCTGCGCTTAATTATTAAGAAACAACTTAAATGACACAAAAATGAAGATGAAAATATGTTTTAAAAAATGACATACGTGACACAAACACTTGTTTACACATGCAAACCTGTTTCTGCATAGTCAGCATCTCGTTTGTGTTTTTTTTCCCCCTAATTTTTCAAGAGGACCTTGTTTACTGTAAACTGCAGTTATTAGTGTATTTTTCCAACAGGAAACAATTTTAGATGTGTGGACACACAAGATTATATGAAAACAGTTTCAGACCAATCAGCTACTGAGCTGAAAACGGACAAGAACATATTTCTTTTTATATCTTCCCTTTTTTAAATACTTTTATTTATGTTTTTGTTTTTATGTGAACACAAAAAGCACGAGGTCTGGAGTTTTTACAGATAAAAAATAAGAATAAGCAAAAAAAAAAAAAAAGGCACAGGTCTTTGACATATATATTATTATATTATTATATATTATTATATTATACATATATATAAAAAACAAACATATATATTAAAGGTCTACGTTGTTGTAACAATCCATTTTTCCCCAGTATTTGTCCCCTTCTCCTTTTGTGAAGAATAGAGTTGACTGTGCTAATTAATCTGCATTTTATCATTTCCTGACATCGACGCTCTCATTCATTCTTCCACTCACCACGGAGTCGTACTCCCACAGCTGGTTGCCTTTGAGGTGATGGCACTTGAGCATCATGACGGGTCCGTTTAGCTTGGACACGTCCAGACACAAGTCGTCTGTCCTGATCTCTTTGTTGGCCGTGTAGGAGAAAACCTGCATGTAACACAAACAGATTTAAAACAAACGTCTCTGTTTCATGTTTCAGGAGTTATTGTACCATCATAGTAACGGTGTTACACTTTTTTCTTATTTTGTGCCAGTATTTCTTTCTTATGTTGTTTTTTTCCCTCTGTCTTGGTACCTGGTTTCCTCCCATGCCGTGGCAGTTGAAAATGCCGACTTTCTCATTCTCCTTACGGGCCATGTTGTCCAGGCACTGGTTGGTCTCCACATTACGGATCTGAGCAGAAGACACACACACGGACACCACATGAAGCAACAGCATTACCTGAACCTTAAACCACACCCTTCGATTCAAACAAGATTCAGACACGTTATGCTTGGATTTCAGCCTAAAGGCAGTGACTCACAGATGTGTCTGTCTGTCTCACAGTGAAGAACGGTACCTAAAATGTTTCTATCCAGTAACTGTGTGTGTGTGTGTGTGTGTGTGTGTGTTTGTGTGTGTTTGTGTGTGTGAACGTACCTCTCCTAGGGAGTAATAGTGCCTGGGAATCTGGGAGTCTGGGTAGACGTTCTCCAAGTACCAACTGAAGGGTTTACATTGAAGCTTTTGTCTGAGAGCCGTGCGAGTCGTGATGTCACCGTAGTCCACCTTGGTCACACCTGGACACACACACACACACACACATAGATGAGAGAGAAGACACGAAGGTCAGTGACTATGACAAACTACATCCACACAGTTCAGTGTTTGTTAAACTCATTTTTATATCTAAGCATTATTTAAAGGGCGTCATTGGTGAAGTACAACGAGGCCACACATTGATCTGAAGTACCCACATGCAGACATAACATGACTGAAATGCAGAGCTCACTCATCTGATGGTCAAGAACCTCAACAGGCCTAGTGTTGAAGTGACACTTCAACAGAAATACACCGACTATCAAACCTCTATAGACCGGGTGGAGCTTGCTCTTTTGCAGAAGGCAACAGCTGTAGTCAGCCTGAACTCATGACTATTAAAAAGGATTCCATAATAAGACCTAGTTTCAGAAAAAAAACCTCACACACATTTCAAACCAGTCCTGCGGGATAATCCACCCCTCCGTTGTCAGTAACTATGTATGTGCTTGCTCAATATGTTTTAAACACTCAGCAGAAAGCGGGTGTGTTGCTTTATGCACACTGGAGAATCTGCCTCCTCCTCCGCTGATAAGCATGATGAATCCCATGCCCCGTTTTCTATAGGATGTGTGGGGTCAGTGTGCCGAGTTATACTGTAACAGAGCAGTTCCTCCTGAATCATGAAAGAGCAAAAAACAGGCACTCTAACATGCTGTATGGCCTCGTGCCAAAACAGTCTAGTGTTTCATTTCCCCAGGTGAACAGGCCAATCAGAGCTCTGTGTGCAGCATCAAGAAGGGGGGCAAAGCCTGTCTATACCATAGCCAGAAAAACAGAGAAACGGCCACAGAAATGACAGAGGAGACAATCTATGCAGTTGTTTGAGTTGACTTATATGAACCACCCAAACAACAACAACAACTTAAACCAGACTATTTCTTTTATCGGCAATGTTTAATCAAATCGAATAACGACATGACAGTGTTAAAATTGCAGCAGCGGTTACTTTATTTGCCTGTAGGTGGTGACATTAACACGTATACATCGGCAGGTCTAAACTGCTGTTGCTGTTAATTTCCTTTCTTGTAAGAGTTGCATTTCGCACATTTCAAAACTAATTTGACAAAAAAAGGCTCCCCCTTGTGGAGAAACTGTAGTCTCAACAAAAGTTAGCAAATTATTTGGGGGGGCTTTTGAGCTTTTATATTGATAGGAGCAGCTGAAGAGTCACAGGAAGGTGGGGTGGGGGGGAATTGAACCCGAGCTGCTGCAGTAAGGCCTTTGCACGCTCTACTAGATGAGCTACCAGATTTTCCCCATGACAGTTTTTGAGTGAGTTCCAAACCAGTTCTACGAAATGCTTCATATCGAAAGTATTCTCCATTTATTTTGCTTTACTTTTGGTTGTCTCTCCTTTGCCAGCTCTAAGTGTGTGAGTGTTTGTGTGAGTCAATAGATGCTTGGTAGCGTGAAATTACTTGCCACCCCCCGTCCCGCACTGCTGGGTCACCACTGCAATATCACACTGTCACCGGGTTAATGGATAGATCACAACTGCCACAGAGATTAAGCTGCACACATGAGTACATACATGCATACTTGCGCACACACACACACACACACACAGCCCAACTCACCAGGAGAGATGATATAGAAGAAGTTTTTAAATTCATCCATCCAGACTTCTGCCAGGCGTCGGTTGTTTTTGTTGATGATCTGTCCCGTTCCTCCGGGAAACGTGTAGGGCGTCGCCTTTCTGAACACGTGACCCACGTGAGAGCACGTGACAATCTCCAGAGTCCCACCACACTGCCAAATCTGTGAAGCACGAAGATCACACATACACAGTATATGAAAAGACATATTGTATGTACGGCCTGAATGAGCAGAGGCCGACGGGGGAACTCTGCGGGGAGATGGATGACTCACATTGGTCCTGTGTTGTCACAGTCTGAATAAAGTTTGATTGAATGCCAGTTAGAATGACGCCCGACAACGTATTAGTCTGGTCAACAATTTAGTCAACTCACAAGTGTAATGTGCGTGCTTCTGACCCTGAGCGGACACTCGTGAATGCCTGCCAGTGTATGGAAGAATACAGTCATGTCAATTGACGGTGGGTGCGTTCACTCACTCTGAAAGAGATTTCCAGGTTCTCTCCACCCCAGATGTCCATGCCTGCGTCATACGTGCCGATCTCCTGGAAATAATCTCTGTCTATGGAGAACAAGCCGCCTGCCATGGTGGGTGTCCTAAAGAGAGACAGGAGAGGAGGGTAAAATAAGAGCAAGGTGGGTTAGTGCCACTTAATTCACTGATGGCCGGCTTTCTAAAGGTCACACAGTATCTACAGATCCCATCAGAGTTTTATATTTCACCGCTCTCACCCCCCGTTCTTCACGGTTTTCCTGTTTTTTTCTTTCTGTTTTTCTGCTCGCCTCACTGTTGGTTTTGTCACTGTTTAATGGCCTCAAAAGCCCCCCTCTCCGCCTCCTGTGAAGATCAGTCTTATTTTCCTTGCTGCCTGTTTTCGCTTTCATTTAACATCCAAGCTCACTTAAGAACACACAATACCTAACAGACAAACACAGATGAAACACATCCTGAGAGCACACGGGGTAACGCTTTGCTTGCAGCACTTGGCTGAAAGTGGGAAATAATAAGCAGCACAAACACTACCTTGTCTAACAACACACAGATGCTGTTTAACAAACAGCACGAACTAAAACAAAGTGGAGAATTATGACAATATCAATCATCATAGAAATGTTTGCTTTTTTACTGTAAATACATCAAAGCTCTCTGAACTCATAATCACTTCTTTTACAAGATGAAACACATCACAATAAAAGACACAAAACCTACTAATTTGTGGAAATCTTTGAAATGTACACTGCAACGCCAAACAATTTCAAATTAAAAGACATTTATCTAAACAGTGAGTGCCTCTTCCAAACATTTACATACGTTTATTGCCTAAACCGCACTGACACTGAAATGAATTGAAACTGTAAATACAGGTCAGTATTTTATACTAATAATGTAAATCTTTGTTATTATGTTTTCCCCAGCTGATCCTATGGTCGATTCTCTCAGCTTTTTGCCTTACAGCATCTAATCGACACACGTTCTTTTAATATGTTCAGAGGCTCTTTTGTAAGTCTTCTTTTGAGCTTTGGTACTTGTTGCGTGTTTTTCTGTCCAGTAGCTGTAAAGAGTAACTTTCCAAGTGACCTCAGATATTTGCACAGCACTCTAAATTACAAGGTAGACGAGCCCGTAACAACCAGTTCAGCTGCTGAGGTTTCCTCCTGTGCCGTCACTCTATGAGGTTCCTCAGAGTGTCACAACACCAGGCGTGAAGCTTGCTATGCATTAGCTAATGAAGAGAAATTCCCAATATTGTCATATTAGCAGCTGTTTAACACCAAATGCACGTGAGAAGAAATCACTTCAGCGGTACTCTTTCTTGTTTCCTGTATTGCCACAGACAAATTCACACATGGTGAGCTTCATTGATGCTCAGCTGAAACCTAATACACAAGCTTTATCCTGAACTTGTTTTTGTGCAATAGATTTCAATAATGTAGAGCGACTTCATGACAGGACAGGGTTTATGTAAATCATGTCATTAGTGTAAAGTACTTCTTAATTTCCTGCCCTGACACCACAACTCATTTTTGTTTTTAGGCCACTTACAGGACACCCTTAGGAGCACTTTGACACGCAGAGCTGTGAAAAACAACTGAAAACAGGGGCGCAGAGTGTTACATAAGATATATTATGTGTGTGACCTTGAATAATGGCGTCAAACATGCTTCGAAACAAGAGCAGGAAGAAGAGATGATAGACAGGCAGAAATAAGCCCGGCCCATGAGAAATGATACAAGGAGCAAAATTATACAGAGTCTCACATGAACATCTTGATTTCAGCGACAGAGTAAAGTTAAAATTATTCTTTTAGTATTTCTGCCTGAGGAATATTTTATGATTGTTAACTGGGGTAAATTAATTGGTGAAGTGTGATTAATCTGTACACATCAATTGTGAATGCCTATCAGCAATGCTCAAGCTCACAGGATACAAATGACTGACTGAGTTAGTGTATACGATTCATATGCAGTTTTACTTATGATTCAGTTATGTTCCTGTAGGCAAATTCTCTTTTCACTTGACTAAACAGAGAGGTCAGGGTCAGCTGCACAACAGCAGCCCTGGAGCTGGTGGAGATTAAACAAGAATTCTTCAAAAAAGGCGAGTCAGACATGCTGCAGCACCAACCTGACAGGCAGTGTGCGGTCTCCTTTGCGGCGGTCCATCTCTCTCTGAGGCACGGGGTACCAGCGGAAGTTGAGCTTCCAGTTGAAGCCCCCGTATGTCATGTCGGATCCCGCCATATACTCAAACGTATCATCGCTGATCACGTCGATAATGGGGCACACCACCGTTCTCCTGCAGCAAACATATCAACACACATTCATCAGCCTGCTGTTCATAACCTCGGGTGGTCATCAATCATGATTAAGTGCTCATCTGCGAGGTGTGGCACCTCCAGAACCAAATGCATTTAAACAATGGACCATGCTGTGACATCCCATCAGCCATCACTCATCACACCTTTTTAAACCCAGCGTATTTTGTGTTTGTTGGTGTGTATATGCAAGTACCTGCTTGCAGGAGGCAGTTAACAGAGAATGAGTAATTAAGCATCAAATAAACACAAGGGCAAGCACCCTGTAGGCTCAACAATAGTTTATTGATTTTTTTTTTTTTTAAATGCTTGCCATTGGTGTGTGAGTCTTTATTTTGGTGTGCGTGTCTTACTTGTCTTGCTTGATGCGGGCGAGCAGAGGCTCTAACCACCCTGTTGTGCATTCACAATGAGCATCCAGAAAGGTTATGACCTAGAAACAAGGAGAGAAAACATTAGATAAAGCACACAGGGCACACGCCATATGGAGAGCAGGTCACTGGGTAGCTGGTGTCACATATGTGCTTGTGTGTGTGCATAAACACACACCTGGCCAGTGGAGAGGGATGCTCCCTTGAGCCGAGCACGGATGAGTCCAGACCGCTGCTCCATTCTCACCACTCGGACAGGGACCTCCAGCCTTCTGACATACTGCTCTAATGGCCGCTTTAGGAAATCTTGAACGTACAAATAAACAAAGATATAAATAAATGAACACAAAGAATCCAATGTACACATGTAAGCCAAGAGACAAGACACAAACACACAGACAGCAGAAGCTGGACTACTCTAAACTATTCCTTTTGTAGCAGCAGACATCAAAAGGTTAAGTGTGTGCTTGTGTTTTCTGAATGTGCCTTAGCATGCCTGCCGACATCCCTTCTACCTGCCGAGAGCCCCCCTCCCTTGCATTCACCCAAAACACACACATACACACACCCTCTCTGACTTGCACCATCCAACCTGAGGTCCCGTAGGGTGAAATGTTGCTGTGTGGTGGCGACTGGGGGGGGATTGAGGGTAATAACAGAGTGTAATCCCTGCGGCTGGCGAATTAAAGACCTAATCTCCCCCAAACAGGGATTAACAGCATTGCACAGGGTGGAGTGGTACACACACACACACACATACACACACAGCCTGTATAGGCTGACTGGCTATTGGACATTAGTGTAGACACACTCACACACACGCAAACCTGGCAAAATCATACAGTAGCTCTAAAAAAATGGGCTAAGCCTCAAACAAGAGACACAAGCACTGGAGGAATTATCTGCAGTGTGTGTGTGTGTTTGTGTGTGCTTGCGTTTACCTCGTTCACTGGCATCGTCCACCAGGACAATCTCCTCCAGCAGTGTGTGCGGAGAGCGGTCGATAACGGAGTGGACGGTTCGCAGCAATGTACTCCACGCCTCATTGTGAAATACAATGACCACGCTGGTACGAGGAAGATTATCTGGATATAACTTGTTCTTGCACCTACGAGGAAAAAAACAAAACCATCAATATGAGAAAGAAAGATATAGAAAGACACTTAATGCAGCTACTCATATGGATACAAAGCAAATTTAAACACTAAACAGACAACATCAACGTCAAAATGACACAGCACAACATGAGGAAGTGTATGAACTGCATCGAAATCCAACACAGACGTGGATACAAGTGAAGTTGTTGGCTTTGAACCCAGACAAAACTCAACTGACAGAGACAGAGCAAGGGAAGAGAAAAACACTGTAGTAGAGACATCACAATCCAGCCTCTGTCTGATTATAAGAGACCGCTACAGACAAAGAGCCGCAGCTCAAGTGAGACTACACAAGAGAGAGAGACAAACTAGTCAAGGAATATAGCTGGGACTCAACTAAACCCCATTAGTCAGTCATGGACGTTTACGGCCTCGTGAAAAATCATATTTTTTATCGACTTCAGACAAAGAAAACTCGGGGTGAATAATGAGGGAGCAACCGAGCATATGTCGCCAAATTTAGATGGAGAAAGACAGATACGCAGAAATATCAGGTCAGCACGATGACAGTTGATTAGTGATGCTAATTAGAGTGAGTCATTATCATAGCAGTGTAGAGCGCGCACATCAAACTCTCTTTATTGAGACACAGAGGAGAGCAGGCATGAGTGGAGATGGATATTAATGAAGATTATTCTCTGAGAAATACTCGGTTTTAAATGATCATATTGGTGAGTTTGCATTGTTTAAGCCATTAAGTACAAAGTTTGTGGAGTGACCTGAGCACTTTTCAGTTAATGGTTTTAATGCTGATTTTTTTATCTTCCAGGCAGTCTTCCTGATTGAGGTGTATTTGATTTAATGTGTTATCAGCTTGCAGTGACTTGCTTTATGTAGCTAGTTCAGCGCAGTAAACTTTTATAGCAGTTTATTTTTTCAAAACTCACTGTTCCATCACTGCCTTTTGGTGATTCAGCACATATTCTCAAATGAATTTCCAGAAAACCCGCTGCTGTATTTCATAATATTCATCACTTTTATACTACATCACATACCATATGGGAAGATTGTATCCATATCGCGCATCTCTAGCTTGCAGCTTGTAAACACTTTTATTACTTTGGCCAACAAAATCAGTTTTGGGGTTAGAAAAAAGACAGTCTTTCAATTTGTGAGTTGCTACAAAAGCTTGATTGATGACACTAAAGACAGGTTTATTTCAGTGTTACAGTATGGAAACTACAGTAGATGCCACACAGAACAGCACACATTCACACACTAAAATGCAATATTTACAGTATGTCACAAAGAAAGTAAACGGCTCCTTTGCTTTACAGAGATTCATCACATCACATCGACCTTTCCTCAAAGCACACAAGTCTTTCAAATCATCTCACCAACCAAAATTAACAACTAAATTTAACAATTAAAGGGTTTTACAGGGTTTTTAAAGGGTTAAACAGATTTTGATACCCTGCTCTAATCATTGGCAATAATACACATATTACAGATGGATTGATTTGTGCAACAGATTGCAGAAAATATGGACTCATCCAATTCCAAATTAATGTTAAATGCTACTCTCAAATTTTAAAAACAAACTGAGCGCACGTCAGTTTAATTGTAAACGTCTAGTCAGTGTCACATGAGACAGAGGCACACGTCTGTAAGTCAAGAAAAACTGCAGCCTGGGCTCTCTGTCTTACAGTATTTCTCACAAAACAGCTGCTCAAACTGTCATCTATTAACGACATAACTGAAATCAGTTTGCGGCTTCCTTTCTCACACAGTAAAACCAAATGGAATATGATCTCTCTTCCTCCATCTTCGTAACTCCCTGCCCTCTTTGCGCTCTCTCTCTCTTTGTGATTCTGACAGAAGGAATGTGACAGCAACAGAGGAGAGGAGGTCAAGAACATACTCCATCCTGCAGCTGCCTCTGGAGCACGTTAAATAACACACACACACTGACTCTGTGGTGTTCATGTTCATACATATAATGAAGGTCGAGATGATTCACTGTAAAAACAGAGACACCCATGTACTCTTTTAACTTTGATGCATGCCAGTTCGTTATTTCTCTCTTTACAAACGGAACAAACAAGACTTTCCACTTTTCAGACATGATCTGTATCGTGCAGGTTATGGAAAACAAGACCTCTGTGTGTCCACCAAACCGCCATGTGTTCACGAGCGAAGGCAAACGCATGTCTGCATGTCACATGATTTAAAAGACTGAGGAGTGGTTGTGAGTTGTGTGTATCCAAACAGTCAGGGTGCTGGAGCAACGTTTGGCAACAGGAAAGCAGGGTAATGAGTTACAGGCTGTTTCTCCAGCCAGTGGATTGTGGGGATAGTTAGGATGGGCGGGCAGACTGGTTCTTATTAAACGGCATCACTCATCCAACACTAAACACGCACGCACACGTACACACACTCTGAAAACGCTGCAGTCAGGATCTAAAAAAGGAGAAAATGTTAAGTTTTCTGAAAGGTGTGGTCATGGAAAGTGTTTTCATATATTGTAGATCCACCCAACCACATGTACATGTACATGTACACACACACACACACACACACACACACACACACACACACACACACACACACACATACTGATGTCAGAATGACCTGTCCTGTTCTTGTTGTTTTTTTTTTTCATTCAACAACTGCACTACTGAAAATAAAAATAAAAACATCTGTGATTTTCCTCCTTAAAGTTTCAGCTAACGGTGACCTACTTGGCTATGATGAATTCATTTCGTTACCCCAAACCTGCCGATCCACACACACACACACACACACACACACACACACACACACACACGTTGCCTTGCTTGATATTGACTCTGTCTTATCTCCTAATTGGAAAAGCAGATAGACGGAGAGAAGGCTGAGGGAAAACACACCTAGTAATCAACTCTCGCTCAAAGACTAAAACCCATTTCACGGATCAATGTCCTCTTTCTTTCCTGCCTGTCTAGTGTGCATGTGCCCCTGCCTGTCAGTCTTGTGTCTGTCAGTCAGTCTTTCTGTCTATCTCTCTTAAATGCTTCATTACTGATCTATGCATGTTCCTTTACTGAAGTGCAGGAAAAGGGGCGAAGGGGGATGGGAGGGTCGGGCTGGTTTCCACCTGCTTGAACTAACCTTGACATATCTTCCAAGCTGCTGGCCAGATGCACGCCAGTCTGCTGTTCTGACTGCCTCTCTCTGCCTGTCAGAAGGATGAACAACCTGCTGCTACTGGCACTGACAGACACTTAAGTAACACTAAACTCCTCATTATAGAGAAGAAGGACTTGTGAGTTGGACAGCCTAGCATTACTGAAGCAAAACAAAAAAGGGGAAACAAAAACAATTCTACTTTATAGGTATTATCTTTAAAAACTGACTTTTTTTGTCAGTCTTGATTTTCTTTACATTTTAATAAAAGTGGGAAGCAGTGAGCCTCAGGCATGATACGCCAGAGTTCAAGGAACTGTTAAGGTCTCATTAAATTGCATCATTACTTCCTTAATGTGATGCATTTCCTGTTGAAACAGGATGGCGAGAGATCAGTCTTCAGGGTGAGCCAATGAAATATCAGTCAAGAAGAGAAAGGCGGCTTGATTTGATAGGACAAGCAGAATGGCAGGATTGTTGAAAAATCAGCTACTTGATTGGTTGGACCTTTTAGTAACATCTGCTAATGCCGCATGAGGTCACCACATAAAATCCCTGGCTAGCTGTGTCCCAGTTTTAATACTCCATAGTATGTCTAAGCAGGCTTTGATAAAGATAAAATGAAGATACTCAAAGGTCACCGCGGACAACAGGAAAAAAAAAAAAAAAGTTATTTATAATTAGTTTAGACTTTAGTTCTAGTTTTGTCATCCTGCCCATGCTACAGGGAGCCATATGGGGAAGTTAAAATCCAGTGCCTGACATCAAGTCACGCTGTACGGAAACACTTCTCTATATTTAAATTCATGTTTCCTAGTGTTAGTATTAATAGAGTGAAAATCAACTGCATGTTATGATAAAAAGGTCGAAACAGCGCAAAAACAAAGGCGTCTTGTGCAGCAGTATTACAGAGGGAGGGGTCGCAGTTGAATTGCTATGTCACACACCTTTTAATGGACTGTCAACTGTCTGTGTTTTCAAAATAAGAGTTAATGTGATGATGTTTTTGGAGGAAGTGTCCTCAAAAAACATCTTCCTGTAACTCTCAAACAGGTAGTCATTTGACCAGCTACGTTTGGTTAAATATCTTGCACATTTAAAATATTCTGCATATTGTGAACCTTTGCACATTCCCTGGTATCATCACTTGGCACACAAACTGAACAAAGTGTTCAGCTCATTTCATTAAAAAAAACATATTGTTCATATATTTACATCTTTATTTATATCTACTTGATTTTTATCTTCCTTATATTTTTTACTTAATGTCTGTTATGCACCAAGAACACCAAGACAAGTTCCTTGTATGTGAAAACCTACTTGTATAAATCTGATTCAGATTCTGTGAGTTATGCAACCAGTATGCAACTATTCTAAGCATACTGACACAAAACACAACTCAGTTTTAACGGATTTTGACTGTCTGACTGAGCAGGAAAAATCTCTGCGGTCACATGCTGACACACATATGACTGATCTACATGAATATATGTACACATGAGGATCGCTTATTATATTAAGAACTGAGCATTTCACAACCAGCAAATGGTTTAATAATAGTTTTAGACCATAAAAAAAAAAAAAAAACACCAGAGATTTTGCAGTGTCACTCTGGTTGTTTCTGGTAGTTTAACTGACAGATTGACAAACGAATTGCACTAAATCAGTGTTCTTCAGTCCTGGTCCTCGGGGACCCCTGCCCTGCATGTTTTAGATGTTTCCTGCTCAAACACACCTGAATCAAATGTGTGGCTCGTTATCAGGCCACTGCAGAGCTTGATGGCGAGCTGATCATTTGAATCAGGTGTGTTTGAGCAGGAAATATCTAAAACATGCAGGGCAGGGGTCCCCGAGGACCAGGATTAAAGAACACTGCACTAAATGGTTAAATTCCCCAGAATTGGTTTAAACTGCTGTAAAAAAGCAAAAATGGTTGACTTTTTCCGCATGCGTGTATTGTCCCAAAACGCATTGCACAAGGGAAATGAAGGAGCTGCTCACAGCTGGAAAAAATTCAAATGAATTGTGGATGATAGTAAAACAGCTTTGTGAACACCCCAGAAAATACAAAAACAACAAGTAATAAATCTTTGGGAAACATTCTGCTGTCTGTGTGTGAAGTGCAATTATGAGTGGTATTTCTAAATCGCAGCTTGACTGACATAGATCAGTGTAATTTCCTTTAAGTATAACATTTTTAGATATGTAGATTTTTTATATACTAACTACAGGACAGTATAGCATTTTGTACATACTGTGTACAATCAGTATATAGAATTTGGCCCACGGATTCTTTCAGGTCACTACAACCTTAATACTTCACTTAAATCAGCATATTTTGATAATACAACACTAAAACTTAATTATAATTAAGATTACACTCCATGCATACATCTGTCTCTCTCTATCTTGTTATTCATAACTAACCTTTACAGAGCAGTAGTGGCATACTGTGGCATCTGTCTTGCGGTTAACAGTGTGGACTATCCCACTAATGGGTGCCACTGACGGACATTTTCATTTTGACGGGAACTTAATGAGAGGAGAAAGAGTAAGTGAAAAGAAGATGATCCTTACCCTTCCAAGCGGACGTCAGGCAGTGACCGATTGAGAGCAATCATCTCAGAGGCCATGAGGTTGAACTGGTTGATCTTAAACATCTCCTTCATCTTCTCCTGGTTCTCCTTAGGAATCACTACAGGCTTCCCACCTTCACCGGGCCCGTCGCGCGGCCTGGTCAGGGCATCTGCAGTAGATATGCACAAATACAACACACTCAGAGGACGCAAGAGTGTGCCTCTTTGATCACTTGTATATGTGTGGTGATACACACTCACCGTCTCTCCCGGGCAGTCCTCTCTCCTTTTTGTCGTCACACTTGTTGCACTCGCTGAAGTAGAGCAGAATGAACATGTCCAGCATCACCCACACCAGAGAGGTGGCCAAAACCACCTTACAGTAGGCGAACCTCCTCATCCTAAAAATGTATTCAGAGAAAGAGAGAGAGAGAGAGGCAGGTGTGGGTGATGGTGAGTCCTGAGCTGCTACACACAATCACAGGCTTTTCCAAAGCTCTGCAGAGGCGATCACTCTTTATTTCTTTTCACATCTCCCTTGCCTTTCTCCTCACTCTTCTCAACCTTCACCCTTCCCACAGCTCTGACGCCTGGGCATCTTCTCAATGCCTCCATTTGTCTTTCTGGCAGTCTGTCTCTCTGTCTGTCTTTCTGACTCTCTGCTCTTATCTGTCGGCTGTTTATCTGTGCCACTCCAAATGGTCACCTTCCCTCTCCGTGAAAGTCTGAAAATGAGCGCAGAGGATTGTTGGATTTCTGTCTAACACCACTCTTGCAGAAAAATGGTTAATCTATGAGAGCACTTGTAAAAGTTTATCGGTTAGGTTAGTGTCCAGCACCATTATAAGCCCAGTGAACATGGTCATTTGTGTAGAGGATGTTTCATGGCATCTAAGCAATGCTTTATTTGCTTTCAAGCTTTAAGAGGAAAACAAACATCCAATGTATAAGACTTCCCAAACACCCTGTGGTGCACAAGCCAATCTACCCTTTACATTGAACATATCAACCCCCTGTGTGCTGGAGAGACACACAGAGCAGAGAGAGAGAGAGAGAGTGAGAGAGGAGCTGTGATAGTAATTGCTTTTCTTTGGCAGCGAGAGACAGACACAGCCACATTAAAATTCCTCTGCTCCCCTTTCCTTCTCTCCTCCAGCACCATCTTTCCTCTCTTTGGCTGATTCTCTGCCTCAGTGATCCCTCAGGTTGCAGCAGCACAAGCAGAAGGGAGAAAATTAATTTGGCTACGGTGATTTCTCTCATGCCCCTGGGAGGCGAAAAAAAAGGTGTTTGTGCATAGCTAGCTTAGCTTAGCTTAGCTTAGTTTAGCTTTGCTTAGCAGCCATGGAGGATGGAAAACTGCAGAGCAGCATTTCTAAATTCCACTTGATACGATTTTGGTAGCCAAAGTGCCGTGCACAGCAGAAAACAAGAGCAGAGATCTGTCTGTTCTCTCAAAGTTTGTATTTTCTCTTTCTTTTCTGCCTGTGGAGCATGGAGAATAGTTTAATGTCCTGACAATGTGTAGTAATTTGACCACTTCTATATGTACTACATGTATACTCATGTATGTATATACAATATGTACTCTGAAGCAAGCGTATCACGCGAGCAACAGTTTTGTAACTTTGCAAGATTATATCTCTCAGGTTGACAAAGTGAAACTGGTGCAAAGAAACCACCAGTAAATACATGCAACGCCCTGATCTGATCATTAGTCCCCTGAGAAGAAAATAATTCAATCAAATCAATTACAACTACAGCAGCAAGAGTTTTGACAAGATTAATGAAAGTGCATCATGTCATATCAGTTTAACCTGGCGCTCAGTCAGCTACAGATTCAATCAAATTTAAAATCTGAACCTTGGTTAAGTCTCTCAGCGGCCTGGCATCTGCATGAAGCGTTATTCATGGCAGATCATTTGACAGTGGCCTTTTTTAACTTCATCAGCATTTAGATTTCCAGTTTCTCACATCTGAAGCCCCCTGGAGCTCAGACACACTGAACCATGACATGGTTTAAATAGAAAATTACACCGTTTTAATTTGTTTGAGATGTTCCAATGATACGGAATACACAGTTTAATATATAAAGCATTACAAATACACTTTTTTGAGCTTTAGTGCTTTGATATTTCATCATCTGAAGTCTGTCTCTAAGCAAAACACTAAACATTTACTGTTTCCAGCTTCTCAATTGTGAGGTTTATGTGAAAGTAAGCCATTTCACGTCCTCCTATTAGGAACATTTGATGAACAATTGTTGCTATTTTTTCTGACATTTTAGAAACTAAAAAACTCAAGAAAATAAACAGCAGAATAACTGATAATGAAAACATGTTACTTGCAAACCTTGTTTTTCATTTGTGTTTGTATTTCATTCAAATCATATTTCCAAAGCACTTTAAATCTATCTTAGTTATTTATTCAGAAATAGAAAGCCAGGTAAAATTTAAAATCATCAACTGCAAATGTTTTCCTCATACAGTAGTTCTGAATGTATTTATTAGATAAAATAACTTAAAGATTAATCAATACAATGAAGATTAGTTGCAGTTGTGAACACCTAGGACACACATTTAATTGTAGTTTAACAAGAACCTCATGTACAGGTAGGTTTGAGTTGATGAGTCTCTCGTCATACTGTGTATGTGTGTGTTTGTGTTTTAATGGAGAGGAAAACGGCTCATTGGGCTCTGTAGTGTTGTCTTGAGTGTTATCATTGCAGCAAGTTCACACCAATGACTGTAGTTGTGGATCACACAAATAGGTGTTACTCTTATTGCAATAAGGGTAAATAGAGAGCGCATAAGTGACGGCTGAGTGTTATAATAAATTATCATTCTACATGTTATGTTATTGTATCTCGTCGTAGCTTTCACCATCGCTGTTTTGTATGACTACTGTCTTTGAAATCTAATCTCTGTATTTTACTGGAAGCGACAGTAAAGCACCCAGATTAATAAATCAAAATAAACATGATACATAAGCAGGTTACATTCCTGTAAACTGTAAACTGGGAAAATTCCCCGATCCTTCCAGGATATCCTCAAAGAAATCCTCAAATTGCTCTCTCGCTGTTCAAAATTCTTCAAATTCCAGGAGCAGTGGGAAGCCTGAAATTTAGTCACTGCTCTGCAGTCACTCTTCTTTCTGTTTCTCTGACCTCTGCCGGATTGTACAGGCCTCGACTGACCTCCACGCAGTAACATGACACAACCCGATATCAGCAACTAAGATTATAACTCTTTTTTTCTACTTTCCTGGCGCACAGGCAGAGCTCCGTACATCTGCCAAACACATAACAGAGCACTCAGGCGTAGACTGGCGCAGACATGGAAATGCTCCATCACAGAAACACACAAATATTCTTGCTCACAAAGTCATGTCGAAATGCTGTCAGAGAGATGTCAACTGGTTTCCCTGAATGCTATTTGATCACAGAAAATGTAAAAGAAGTAGACAGCAGCGCTGCAAGCAGCAGCAGAGAAGATTTATATGCATGTACATTGACTAAACGCATGCGCGCGCACACTTTTCCATCGCTGTCTTTCAGCCATGCCCCTCCACTCACTGTATTTATAATCAGGCATGGCAGAGGACACCTCAGGTCTCCTCTGTGCTCACGGCGGCGCCGGGCCCTTCTTCTTCTCTGTGTGTGTTGGATGTGTGCGAGTGTGTCAGTTTAGTTTATGTTGGGCGCTAGTCTCTTTGAAGTCTCTTTTAAACAGCCTGGCTCCCTATGACATTAAACAGACACACAATTCTCCCTCCCTCCATCTCCGCACTCTCTCCCTAATCCATTAACATATCACGTTCCCCTCCATCTTTCTTTTATATCTCCATCCTGGGCATCTCGCTCTCTTTCTCTCTCAGCCACCCCACCCCCACTCTCCTGTTCGTCTCTTAGTGATGTCGTCTCCTTTCAAGAGCGGTTGCCATCACTACTTCCCTACAAGAACACAATTTCCCCCTTCACATCCTTCTCTGTGTCTCTCTTCATATCCCCTCTTCTCTCCACAGGCTTAATCCCCCTTTAGAGATTGCACAACCAGTGTTTCTCACAACCACTTGGAGAAACTCTGAAACGAGAGCATCCAGAGCTTCACTCGCTTCACAATTTATGTCTGGGGGAGTGGAGCCTCCCTTCCGGGGATTTTATGTTTATATGTGTAAAAGAAAATGAAGAGGGAGGAAGATGGTATTTATATGAGGGAGTGCCAATGAGAGAGGAGGTTTTGTGTGTTACCAATCAACATAAAGTTTGTGCTGCTAATTCATGCAATAAACTACTAACATAGTTTATTCGCTAGCTCTCTGTGTTTCTACTTTATGAAACCAGATGCCTTTTAATTTAACCACTTTCGCTGTCATAAACAAGTGTGGAAAAGTGCATGATGCTGTTTGAAGCATCTTCAATGAGAGAGCCAGAGATGATGCTATTCAAGTGTTCGAGCTGTCCTTGGGTCATGTGGGCTCAATAAGCTCAACAGTTTCCAAGACAACGCTGATGGGTGCGGTGATTTTCTGAACAGTTGTAATGCCTCTCAACTGGAGCAGAACAAGGCACAGGCTAATATTAGGAAATTGAAACAGAACACTGTGGCCCGAGGCCTTCTCTTATTGCTCTCTATGGAGTACCCAAGGTACACAGCCACTCCTGACAAAAAGGCAGGGGTCACCTCATTTCCAGGTCATAACCTTGACTGCAGAACACAGACTGGACTCATGAAGGAAGGAGAATGAGACAAAGACCAACAGAGAGAGACTTAAATTATTTCATTTGACTCATCACTGACATTGAATATTAGGTCCGCCCTCTAAACATTGATGATTTGAATCATCAGTCTAGAGGACCCTGAGTCAACTTTTACGAACTCAGTCTTGTCTCAAAATGACCCAACTATAAAACTGAAATGGAAACAGAAAAGAAATAGCTGTGAACTGTGACGGCAAGCAGTGAAACTCGATTTTATAACTGCCCTTTTGTTTCTTTAACTGCGTGGTTCACTGATGATGAACAATGGCATCGAAACAGGTAAAACACGAGACTCATGTAGGCTGTTTAGCGAGGGCGAGTGCAGTGCAGGTGCAGTGGACTGTACTGTAAATGGGCAGAGGTTGTGAATAATTTAATCCTCATAATTGTAGGTGATGTTTACAGAGGTGTATCTTGAGCTGATTGTTTTTCCACAATGCTTTCCAGACTCAAGCACGAACTTTTGAGTTAAGTCTCATTTCGTGTTATAGGATAGATTTAGAAATAATTGACAAAGATATAATTGTAAAATATAAAGGATCAAGGATCAAGATATCTTTGTTGATGTATACTGTATAACTATTCGTGTTTTTAAACACACAAAACATGGGTAATGGCCTAAAAACAAGTATTGGTTGGAATTTAGTACACAAGTACTTTCCTTTTCTAAAATGGTTAATACCAGAGAGAGAGCAAAAGAGGGAAAGTTCAAAAACTCAATGTAAAAACAGCAAAGCGTAAAACTGAGAGATCTGCCCATGACAGCGAAATAGTCCAAGATGTAATTGATTACCAATGCAAAGCTTGGCACGGGCTCAAAGTGGAATTAAACACTTCAATCTCCAATCATTCGGGCATTTTCGGCCAAAATCAATACACAGTATTGTCACAGAGGGTGTTCCCTTAATGGTTGGAGAGAGCACAACTGGTTGGCCATACAGTACCAGAAAACCACAGACGCACACCACATGTATACAAATAAATCAATTACAGCAGGCATAAGAACACACAAACCACAGCACTAGGCCTCTTGGTCTGTGTGACGCCAGTGTGCTATAATTGCTCTTTTAACAACTCATAATCCCACATTTTCTCTTCTTTGATGCTCATTTCTTACTCTCGAGGAGACACGCTTTCACCTCACAAACACGTGAAGATAAAGAGTGGAAGCACAAAAGCACAATACAAGTACTGTATTTACCGGACCATCACAGGCTGTGTGTTAATTGGTGTTAACACTCTCTCATCCTGATCAAATCACAATACTTACAAACCAGGTCAAACAGCTCAACTGTATGTCTGGCCTTCCCTCGGTTCTGCTACTCCTACTAGTACTCATGCCAACCGGGCAGGATTTACGAGGCACTGGCACCACTGCAGGGTTCCCTGCTGCACAAACCACTGAACTTTTTCTGGACATAAAAACATAAACATGTTACTCTCTCGTTTTTATTTTGTACAGAGGAATTTGTTTCACTGCAACCATACTGTTCTGTGGCTATCTAAATCTTTTTATAGTATCATGAGCAAATAAGAACAACAGGCCTCATTGACTTTGACTAAATAAATAAAAGATAATGTGTAAAGGTTGAACACAGATAAAGCATTTTTAAAAGAAACTGTGCCATCAAAAAAACAGCTTAACTTCTGATTTGTCATTTCATATCCACTACTGACTCTACTAAACATAACTTCAGACTAAGATAATAAAAAACAGTTGCGTTGATGCTAAAAACCTGTGTAGGCCTACTTCCCCCCCCAACATAAAACTGATCAGGAATCAGTATAAGATAAGTAGAACCTATAATGGCATTAGTGTTGATAAAAACGTATCACTTCCCATCCCCGGTTTCATGCCCTTTTATGGGGATTGACAGGGCATTTATCTATGCTAATTAAGAACAATTGGCACAACCTTTACGAGGACAATCAGGGATTCATCATTGTAAGAGCCTGTGGGCGAATATTTCTCCGGTTTGAATCGCTTCTTTAAATCTTTGAATCTGACCTAGACTTTTCTTATGGACAAATTTAAAAGAAAACTTAAAGAAAGAAATTGGGGAATGAGGCACAACGTATTTTAATCTGAATCCAGTATATTTAGAACCGCAAATTATGTTATTTCAAACAAATATTTGTCCTTTCCAAACTGTTAAGTATTTGTTCTGGGAAGCCTTTAAGGGGAGAGACAGCTATTGTCCACTGAAGAAAAGCCTGAACATGATGTTTTTCCTCACTGTTTTGCATTAGCTCTACAAATCATGTATAATTTACAAAAAGGCCCAACATTTTCCAAAGCATGAAATACAATTCATACATTTTTTTTTACCTTCCAGGCAACTATTGGTTAACATTCATTTCAACACAGTATGCAAATCCACTTGGAGAGACTTGAAACCTGACTGAATCATGTTCAGTTGTTGACAAAATTGTTGCACTTGAATATTTGAATCCAGGGAAACACACAACAAACAAACAAGATCATTGCTAAGAGGAAAATGTGGTCTTGACAGTTCCTCACAATAAAAACCATCATGATGCTGTATGATTTGTATGATTATACTTCCATAAATCACAATAGAACAATGAGTTTATTTGTCAATATGCCAGCCACAACTTGCCATGGGATTGTTTTAATACAAACATATGAGTAAACAACACTAAAGGAATCAGGAAACATGTTTTGCCATGGTGGTACTTTGGAAATGTAACCCCTGATCCTTGCACTTTATGTCATGTACTCATGACACACACACTATAGCATTCAAACTTATGTCATCACTTACTAAAACAACCAGTCCAACAACTACGAGTTAATTCTCAACTAGCAGGGCAGTAAAGTGAGAACAAAGGTCACCCTTAAACTGTAAGGCCCAGATTGAAGACACTGGGTCAGCAAGCATCTGCAATGCGTCAGAGTCCCAAAGCAAGACAATTTATCACTAACCACGACTTTGGTTTTCATATCACATCCTGATCATCTTAAAAATACAGCTACAGTATCAGCAGTAATTATACCAAGTCTATCTCCCATGCAATTAACCTGTGCGAATGTCTAAATCATAACACAATTACCCAAATATAATGAAAATTTCAAGAAAAAGCTGCTCTTGAAGGAAGCTGTTAAATACCAGCAGTGAGGATTCTGCTGACAGAAGTAAATCCCAGCATAATAACACATAAACCACAGCATACAAATTTCTGAGATGGTTTTAAACACAGATAAACAAAAGATTTTAGCAAAACCAATAATTCAAAAAGCTTCAACACATAATAAGAATGTTAGCGTGGTGAAGGAAACTGCAGCAGCCAGCGCTGTTGGCATGAAAACACCAGCAGAGCAAAAAAAAAAAAGGTTATATCTGACTCTTCAATGATAAAACTTCTAGCATATCTGCTGTTTCATATTAATTTCAGCTAATTGTCCTCTCTGTATGCAATTATTTTGTTATTCTAGTCTGAGGTTTGTGCAAAAAAATACATCTGGCTGAAGGTAATATGAGGCTGAGCTAACCTGATGCTCCATTATTTGTTTGCTCTTACCTGTACAAGTGACTTAAAGGAGTCTCTGGTCAGATGTGCAGGGTGCTCCACCAGCAGAGGGGCCGGAGCGTCAGAGATCCCACTTCCTCTTTTTGCTCGTCACTCAGACATGCTCCTAGAACAAGAGAGGAACAGACAAAGTATAAAAATATTGTTCTGCAAAAAATATGTGAAAATAGCAACATACTTGCCAAGCACTAGTGCAAAAAATGTTTAACTCTTGGGGGAGTTTAAAATGTCCCTGAGTCCAAGTCAGGAAATTCTGGATTCTTTGTCTTCCTTTCATTCATGTTTAAAACATTTCAGTCTCAGGACGTGGTCTGGGGACTGGGTTTTTTTTTTCAAAAGGGTTTTTTGGACGCAAAACTGCAAAGCAACCACAGGAAGACCCGAGAGAGGCCGTTACTTAACGGCCTCAAACATACTTCCTGGCTGTGAAAGCACAATAATAACACTCATCTCTCTTGCGATAATCACACAGTCGGAGTCACATACATGTCTCCAGGCATGTTTCTATTCATTTATTTACATATTATCATCCTAGCTCAGTATCTCCTTGTATTTTGTTAGAAATCCATCATACTCCATCTTCCTTCCTTACGCACCCACCCAAAGGTCAAACATAACCAAAGACTGTCTTCCATCTTCGGAGCTGAATAAAAAGAGAGGGAGGGAGAAGACAGTGCGATGGAGGAGTAGAGGGATATTGGGATGGACAACCGATGGATTCTCAGGACTGCTCATTTCACTGGATTAATCTGCTATTTTTGAAAAATCCGCAAAGAATGAAGATGAGAGTGAATATGATTTAGTGTGGGTGTGTGTGTCTGTGTGTGTGTGTGTGTGTGTGTATGTGTGTCCTTCAATCTGGTCCTTGGCCTACTTTAAAGCCAAGTCATCATTCTGGTCCACTGGGATTTCAGATTGCCAGCCTGTGTGTGTGTGTGTGTGTGTGTGTGTGTGTGTGTGTGTGTGTGTATGTATATTAAGAGTTTGTATTACAAGAAGAGCCACACCATAAATCTCTTCCTGCCAGCCCACACACTCCTGCGTTAGTGAGGAGTGCGAGGACGCTGTACTGCAGTGCAGGTATGCTTCAGTATGTGAAGGGTCCCGGCCACCAAAGGTGTCTACTCCTGGGTGAGTCATCATTCCTCATCTACTTCTGTACCGTTTCCTCTTTACTCCGACTTATACACATGTCACAAACTGTCTCTTTTTCTACCGCTCTTTTCTCCTCGTTTGTCAAACGCACACCTCCAAAGTTTGAGTGGAATTTAATCCATCTGCAAATTGGAAGCAGGACAAGCAAGTTTCTATAAATACTCATCTGATCCCCCCGACAATCACAAAATAGACCTACAGAAATACACACAACACTGCAGTGCAAATACAACCCATCTCTGTCTCTCTGTCTGCAGAGTGCACCTCCTCCTCTCCTCATTCTGCTTTCAATTCGTCTTACGTCAACTTACGAACGATGAAAACCACTCGACAGACTATGAGGAAGTAACCCTGTTGTACAACACGGTATTGCAATACTGTACTTAATAACTGTCTGTTAATGAGTGAATTTGAACATTTTAATTAGATACTCTGCGTGCATTTTACTGGGTCCTTCTCCAGCAGTGCAGCAAAGCTGGTAGATCTTGCAACCTGTGCAGCTACCTCAGCTGGGTATTAATTGTTCTATTAAATGTAAGCCCTGCTCTCAGTCCTTTAAAACCACAGAAGTTGTGTGTAATACCTCCTACTGCTAAGAGACCTGATTTCAAACACACACACAAAATATGCTGGCTTTCAACACACACCTAGTACATCAATATGTGACGCCTCAGTGGCGAGGCTGACAGATGGACACTTAGTCAGATGTGTAACGCAGAGCAAGTGAGCGGTGCTTTGACAGTGAGCTATTCTTGTGGAACATGACATTATGTAGGCCAACACTGACACAAGCATCTAGAGAGCAGAGACAGAAATATACTGTGTGTTCACTTCTTTCCAGGTTAAGAGGATTTGTGTTGTTGAAAGGACCTGCGTCCTATGACATGATCACAACACTTCAATCCCAAAACACCAGTTTTCTGTAGGAATGATCTGATACAATCACATAGGCGGCATCAGACAGACTCGAGAGCTCCACAATAAATACAGTTTTCTGTTTTGATGCCCTCAAGTCAGGAGGATATCGTAAAAGTAACTGATGTTGATGCATTACGGCTACAAAAACCACTAGACTATAATTAAACATGCATTAAAAAAAGACTGACAGTGCTGTGAGGCAGCGTGTATTGATTTTAAATTGTGTATTCAACAGATCGGCTGAGTTCAGGTCTCAGAATTGTTGTTGAGAGAAAATGTTGGATCAGTTTATCACCAATTCTCTGCCTCTTACAGTCTGAGCCATCTTTTGTACACTTCCTTATTTTTTCTTCGTTCCAGCTATGACCAGCTGAAAACCAATGCAGGGAATGCAGCATGGTAGCCAAAAGGCTGGGCCCTCATCTTCCCACCCTCATCTTGCCTCTATCTGTGTCCCTACAGAACACTCCCTGTTATTAATCCACGAAGTCTGTCTCTTCTCCCACGCAGGCCTCTTTCCATTCAGTCTAGGTCGACGTAATTCCTGTCATAAATCCAAAAGCCCAGTGAGGCAGACGAGTACATGCAGAGGTAAGGAGGAGCCCAATGATGAAATCTCTGCTAGCAAGTACATGTTCTCTTTCAGCAAGTAGAAATCATTTAACATACACATTATGCAGTTTATAGTATGCATGTCAGCACCAATATAACTCCTTGCAAGCTAAAGTTGGCATGCTAAAGCTTCAAAACAGGACCAGAGCCAAACAAGGTTGAGAAGCTCTGAAACAACCTTTGCTCTGGACACTTTAGAGGGTAGTGTGGGTGAGCTAAAGCTAACAGACAGTCAAATCAGTCCTTTACAATTCCCCGAGCTCAGTGTGAACACACTGTGACCAAACAGCCATGGCGAAGCATTAAACCTAACTGTTCCGCTCTCTTTCTAAACACTGCCATGGAAAGACACACAGCAGAGAGGAGAAGCTGGGTAAGACAGGAAGAAAGGTCTTTTTTCTTAAAACCCCTTGATATGTCTGTGTGTGTGTGTGTGTGTGTGTGTGTGTGTGTGTGTGTGTGTGTGTGTGTGTGTGTGTTTGGTTCCCAGCCAGGGTTTCTACATGTGTTATGTGACTCTGTTTGTAGCACATGTTGTAACAGAGGGAGTCCAAAGATGACATCTTTGGTCTTAGCAACAACAAGCAGTGTTGTGCCAATCCTGTGCCAACTGCACTTCCCCTCCACCTCCATACAGTCCTCCCTTCGACCTCCTGCCCTGTCAAACACCTCATGTCTCCAGTGGTGTGGGAAAGGAAGGCCTTGAGGGGCCTGGAGCACCTCATGCACGCACAAACACCAAATACATGCTAAACAGGGACTAGAGGAAAGACAACAAAAGATGACAACAACAGTATCACAGGCAACTCTAGCTGTAGCTCACAATTTCTGACAGCTTTCCAGGGGAAGCCCAGTGAGAAAAACAGGAATGCCAAGAATAGAGCAAGGAGAAAATAGGTAAGAAGCAGCTGGTTCAACCTCCCTGGACACTATGTCACACTTATCCTGGATGAAACAGCTCACACAACAGCCTGTTTTGCTTTCAATATTAAGGACGTGCTCTGGGAGCCGAGGGGCCTGTCACTTTTTAGATATACTGTATGTACTCACAGAGGGACGCCGGGCGAAAAGAGGAAGAAAGAGGGACGACGGGACGGACAGAAAAAGGACAGATGAAAGGAGAGTCACAGAGAGACAGAGAGAGATCTGCTTCCTGTTTACGGAGAGGGGAGAGAACAAGAAACAGAGCAGCAGGCTGCTGGACTGCAACACACATACCACACACACTCACTACCTTCCCTCGTCTGTGTCCTGAGTGATTACACAGAACAGATTTAGCCCGAAACTTCACCGTCTATCTCTGCATTTTGGTGACATCTGGAGGCTTGTGATTTGTTCTCAGTTCCGTATCTCCCTGATGTCCCTGCTCTGACCAGCAACCGTATTAACAGGATCAAGCTTACAGTAAGTGTGTGCATGCCCCCAGATGTGCTCTGAAACGCTCCCGGCTGCACTCCCAATCCAGGACAGACCTCCTGGCGATTCAACACAGCATGCAATCCCCTCCTCTTGTGTTGTAGTGGCAAAGCGTGGGTTTAACACATTATCCTCACAACAGAAGCTGGGTTTTATCTGCATACGCTGCAACAGTATTAATGATCCTAAACGTTAATATCCGCACAGCACTTAAACGAAAGCAGAGGTGTTCTTAATGCAGCACAACTTCAGTAGGCCCAGAGTTAGGTGGACATGATACGTGTTAGGGATGAGTGTGAGTTGACTAGTCCATTAAATATTGCTACGTCAACACCAGAAATTATGGTTGGCTAAAGTAATTATTAAAATTTTATTAATGTTGCGTCTACAGTGGAGTCGTGGTAGGCAGCACCCCCCTCCCCGCGCTAATACCTGCAATATTATCATCGCTGATGCCACGTCATCTAAGTTTTGTCGTTCATGTTAATCCAGTCAGTGGTGCAGGAAAAAATACATCACAAAACTCCACAGGCATCATTTATTTAAGTTAATCCCCCCCAAAAAAATCAAGCAGCAATGAGAGCGATGCTTCTCTTCATCTATAACACGTACAGCATCTTAATTTTCTACATAATCATTCACTGTGCTGTCCAGCAGGAAGATACTGTCCGTATGTTTTGCATTTCAGTAGTATCCCAACATGTTTACTGATATTAAAATGCTGATTATGTAGGAAAACTCTACAGTATCTTGACTTTTAGACGACAAGCCTAAATTTAAATTTTAGTTTAATCTACAGAGAAATAAGTCGTCAGGAACATCCCCAATACATGTACATCATAAATCTGCAGACCTCATAATATAACCCGGCAAGCAAAGTGTGCTGAGCGCTGCAAGCGTGTATAATATCTACAGCATCAGCTTTCAACAAAAAGCTTATCTGTAGTTCTTTTACAGGAGAGACTGACATTTTTCATCTCATTGTTAAACAAGTGCCAGTGAAGGCCGACAAATAAAGAAGTCCTCTATTAGCTGCTGTCGTCGGCTGTCAGCAGCATCAACGAACCTACCTGTCTGTTATTACACGCTGTCCTCATTAAACCTGCTATTTGACCCTGTAGGGTCAGTTCAAGTGTTTTAATCTTTGAGACCATATTTCAAAAAGTAGCTACTCGATGGACTATCGGCTGCTGCAAAACAGACAATCAATCAGCAGTTCAAGTTTTAAATATACACATTCAAGTCCACATACGCACACACACTTATACACATTTCCTTCCCAAGCTGGCACCATCAATATTTCATTTAAACAGCTCCGTCATGAAGTCAATATTCCCTACACACACACACACACACACGCACGCACGCACACACACACCTAGTCACACTACATAACTTCCAATAAGTTCTCATCGTGAGTTCCAAATGTTCGGCAATAACTTTGGCTTAATGACTGCAGGTGAAATCCACTATGAGCCCCAGGCATGACTAATCTGGCCATCCTCTTTCCAATCTAGCCTTATTAAGAAGTCATACTGATTTTCATCTCTATTTCAAACACTGTGCCTCTGTGGACTAGGCCCTATTTTAATAAGAACTGCGCCACTCACAGTTTTAAAATATTTTGAACACGTCTATCTAAGCACACAGAAAAAAGGTTTGAATGACTTAAACAGAACAAATCTCAAGTGTAGGCTGGCTCCTGCTTTAGTTTGCATTTGTGTAACATTTTTTAGTCAGGTTAGTCCCCGTAGAGTAGGTAGCTGCAGCCACACTGACCCACATCTCCAGCCTCTGGCAGATTATACTGCAGCACATGCGACACACACAAACAAACACACACATTCCCAAGATACATGAGCACAGTACGTCTGACATTTGAGGCTTGTAGAAATACAATTTATAATGGCTTAGCATGCACACCGCGCACACGCACACGCACGCACACGCACATACAGAAAAACAATGGGCCTGTTGTTCTGCAGTCCATCAGCCAGGGGTAACTGTTATCAAGGGTAACGGCTATCAGTTTGACCGGGCCAGAACAACTCCTCTCCAGTCCTAAGATATACAAACACACAAACCCACATACACACAGAGTAGCAGCTTGGTAGCAGATAAGAGCTAGAGATGGATGGCTGTGTGTATGTGGGCTCAGGGGGGAGTGCTGTACCTTGGTCAGGGTAAGCCTGGGGCAGATAGCTCACAAACGAAGTAAGGTTGTCACAGTACCAGAATTTTACACTTTCTATCAGATCCAACAGTTACAGACAAGTACTTTTTACAGTACGTTTTGCATGTTTTCATATTTGCAATATTTAATGATCTAAACAACAGTGTGTAGTCACACATTTGAAAGTGTAGTCGCACCTTGTCGCATTACTCCATTGTATTTGTTTGAATTCACAGCGCTTATTTAGAAACAACGAGTCGGGTTGAGTAACTTGAACTTACACACAGAGGTTTATTAACTTTCAGTGGTGCCAAGAACAGAATATTATAACAGTGGTGTGACTTGACTTGGTTGTAGATTTTTTCATCCCACTCCTGTGTCGCTATTTGTTTGGTTATGTTAGTTAAATATAGCATAGCAGAGTGAGAAATACAACTGATGATCAGTTCTGATGCTTGGATGACTCATTCTTTGTGGAAGTTAAAAGAAAAAAAAATAATTTCTCAACTCTGATTTGAAATCCATTTGAACTGAACCTGCTGTGCTGCATTACAGTTATTTCTTTGTCACTGACAGCAAAACAAAGTTCTTGCCTGTGTTTTGACAAAAGTACAGCATCATTTTTAAGCATTTATGCTCCCTTGTTTGTCCTTAAGTGTAACTGTCTTATACAAAATATGACAATGGCTACTGTCACAGCAAAAAGAGTGTGTGCTAGTGTTCTTTCTAATAAAATCTAGAAATCCTTGTCTGCATTCCTTCAGCCTCAGGCCCGGCGGTCCGAAACACCTGTGGTACGAACACTAACACTCCCCAAGAGCTCTGGGCTCACAGTGCAAGCAGCCTGGCTAATAAACTGAGTTACCATTAGCTGATAGCAGCTGTAGTTTGCAGCAGTTTACGGAATAACCAGGAGTTGATGCAGAGCAGCCGGAGGGCGTCAGAGGGAAAACCAGAAAACATTTTCTCCATAAATATGATCCTGTTTCACCTCAATAAATCCAATAGTTGGTGGTGTGTAATAGTGCTGTAAAGCGTTACACTCCTCTCACAGGTGAACGTACCCGGAGCACAAAGTTACATAGTGGAAGAACAGGTACAGGGCGCAAATGACAGAGACCGTCAGTGTAGCATCAAAATGATTTAAATTCTGTTTTATGGTAGAAAAGTTACAGGGATAAACATCAAAATATCAATGGTATAGCAAAATCTGATGGTAGACACGCTTATATTGCCTCATGGTACATCATATCCCCCACCTATGACGACATAGAGACTGATATGAGTAAGTGTGAAAACATCTTTTCAGAGACATCCATCACTGTTGCTATAAGTAGCAAAAGCAAAAGTACTGTGCGCAAATACCAATTAAGAAATGTCATCCAGGTACAAGCAGGGCTCTCTTTTTTTTGGATGACAACAGTGAGAACTGAGTCATAAATCTCCAAATATCATATCTGGGCTTTCTTGATTTACAGGCTCTGTGGATTTGGCGGCACAGTGGCTCAGAGTTTCCTCAGCGCTGTCGCCTCACAACAAGAAGTTCCTAACTTTGATCACTGCTACAGCCTTCCACTATGACTGACTGGTGGTGACAGGTATGCTACAGTAGGTAGGACTCCTGCCATTGTCCTTGACCAAGGCACTAGCTTCAGAACTAGAGTTAATCCCCCTTGCACTCCACCGTGGCTGCCTGCTGCTCCTAAACAGTGTGGCTGGGTCAAATTCAGAGGACAAATAACCCCACAGAGATCAACAAAGTGTAACTTGGCAAAGTCACAATGTGCACACAAATATGCTTCCCTTTATACGACAGTCACTGCATAAAGCACTATTCTTTTGAGATTTAAATTCCCATGATGTTCAAGTCTCACAAAACAAACAGGCCTACGAGCTGAATGGGGAAGCCAACAGATACTCACAAACAAAGAAAGAGTGTGAAACGCATTAAAGAGGCACACAAACAATGATTCCTGGCCCGAGTGAAGAGAATCAGTGTGTCACACAATTGTTTCTCAACGAGTCAGCAGAAATTGGACATATTCCACTTCCTCCTATGGCGGGTGTCGGGCGGGCAAGGAGCAGGGCTGTCGCCATGGAAACTATGTCTTTTCCTGTTGGGTCATATCTCAGAGTGAAACAGATGCTGTGAGCAGCATACGGACGTATGAGCGGCGCACTCTTACAAAGACGGGAATTGTTGGAGCTAAGCTGAACGCAGTGTATAGTGTTACTCAACGTGACCAGGCTGAGCTGTTGCACTCCCTACTATTGCTGTGTGTCAGGTGCCTCTTAAAGCTCGGTCCTGTCCAAGAACAGGATCCGTTTGTGAAGTCAACCACATCATAGGATGACTAGACGTGCCAACTTAAGTAAAAGCCAATTGCACATGCAATTGTGGATCCAACTGGATTTTATCTAAGCTAACATTGTGTAAGTGCAAGTGTAAAGTGTAAATGACACGTGTCGTGTACATGCATGGAAACTGGCTTTGTCTTTCCCCTCGAAAAAGTCAGATTTGTGTGAATTTTACTCACCCTTATATTATTCATGCAGTGTTTCCTATTAGCTACCTAGACAGCAACGGCCTGTCACAGTTTCACAAAGACCTGAAAATGTTTTAACACTTCAGGTGGCACTTGTTTCACTTTCACTTTCTGGTAAAGCTCTAGTAAAACTAATGATGTTCGAAGCCCGGCTAAGAGACATTTTAGAAAGTTAAACAGCCTATAGTTATAGAGAATAACACCTGTGTGGACACTCAGCAGAGAAAAATAAAGAGAAGAAAATAGTGTTCAGCGAGCCAACAGCTGCATAGCTCTTCCACCCAAATCAAACTCAGTATTTTATAAAGCGGATCATTAAAAAAAACTGAGGAAATGAACGTGAACTAGTTCAACAAGGTTAGAATTAAGTAAACTAAAATTAGGTTGAGAATTAAGTAAACTCAAAATGGTGAAATAAGAAACAACCTACTAGATACAGAAGTATACGCCCGTCCTCAGTTACAATGTCATTCTGTGGAAAACACTGTATTTTTTAAGCTCTAACTGTTTCCAATAACCAAATGTAAGATGCTGTTGTGTCTAAAAGAGAGTGTGGAATATGTTGCCTGCCAATAACTAAGTTCTCAACTTATTACACTTTATCATTACTTAATTTTAACACTTAATATGTTGTTTAAAATAAATAATGCTACATGATAAACAGACCCCATGATGAGTATTAGCCGAAAACTCTTGCAGTGAGTGCTGATTTGCCACAGAAATCCTGATCAGAGCAAGTATTCAGACAAACCATAGAATGAATAGTGTTTTATATTTGAAAATGTTTAACAGGGAATATGGGTAAGTTTTTTTTGCAGAGTCATCACCATTCATACCTATACATCCAATGTGTTCATGATTAAATGGTTTACTACAGCATAACATTTCTTTACAAGAGCACAACATTCTTTATAGATCTAGCCTCCTAATTTTGCTCTCAAAGTTCACCAGATTGATGCACTGAACTTTAAAATGTATTAAATTTTCCTTAAATGGACGGCAGTTTCACAAAATCCTGTGGGAAACACTGATTCATGTTCCCAAAAACTGACTCATCTCACCCGGTTCCCAGCCACGGTATTCCAGTTACGCCACAGATTGGGTTTGTGTTCTTAAACCTGCAGTAACCGTGTCACCTGGGCCACCTGGAGAAAGCTGTGAACACAACACTACTACCTTTAAACTACATACCCAGCACTGATTTTGGAGTCACTACCTGGCTACACACACACTCCTTTGGCTAACTTTGCTTGGCTGTCATTTGGTGTTGGGCAGGTAGTGTAGTCGGTTTTGTGACTAAGAATGATGAGGTGAACCAAAACAAAAAAACAAATTTGCATCCAGTAAAGCTGAAACAATGAGCTGAAAGACATGATAAAGCTCTCTAGAGCTGAACTACAGAACTGTCTGATTATTCTCTATTGTTCATCACTAAGAACGGCATTTAATGTTGTGTTAAGTATACTTATAGACATTTAAACATATTCAGACTTTTACAAGAAGCTCCTACCCACAACATCCTACAAATGGCACAGTTTTGTTTCATGTGCATTAATCATTCTACGTGCTTATAACCTTTCTTCCCTGACGACAACAAGAAGAATGGCTCCGTCTCTTCTAAGGAACTTATCACTCATTTGCTGGAATGTGGATCACTTGCAAGTTGAGACTCGCTACTTCAAAATATTTATGTATTCCAATCCACAATCATCCATCGCAGATTTGAGTTCTTCCGAAAAAGCCAAAGCAGTGCTATTTATTGTGAGTTGTTGTGCAGTCAACACTGTGAGTACAGGCTGTGTAAATAATAAATACAGAACAGTATTTGCTGCTGACTACTTGCCCATTTTCACACCAAAGCATACCTGCCCAGTGGTGGCAGAAAGTGGGTAAAGTGCTTTTTCTGGCATTATCCAACAGTGTGAGAGTCGCTTCATTTGGAACAGCATCTTTTATTTGCATTGGATGGAGGTTAAGTGTGATCTCTGCCATATTGTGCTATAATTCAGTCTTGCACTATGCTTATTTTAGTCTACTTATTACCTCCAGATGACTTCTAAATTCAACAATGCAGGGATATATGGAAGCAAACCGAGAACAGAAATAGACCATTCATTTCTCATCAGAGGAGAACCAATGCAGAAAACAAGAGACTGCCGCTAGGAGATGAAATAAACCTCTTCTGAATACTGGGCTAAATCCTATTTCCTTATCATTAAGCCAGCAGAAACAGTGTGTCCATCCAGCTGAGACACACTGAGTGTGACAGGCTCTGAATCATAGTTGAGGCCCTATATGCAGTCTAAACATACTGCATGATAGCTTAGGTGCTCGCTGCTCTTTTTGCCTTCACAGCTTGACAGTATTTTCAGTTTCCAGAAAAGCTGTTAATGAGGAGTCAAAGTACGGAGCAGGGACAGGGTTATTTCATTGAATGACAAACAGCAATGATCACGCTTTTTACTTTCTGTGTCTGTATATGAACACACACACATCAGCAATCAATGCATATACACATGCATACAGCTATGGTTCATGTGTTTGCATTGGCCTTTAGTTGGTTCTAGCCTGAGAGAGAGCAGGGAGCTGGCAAGACTCCCTGGTGGCACTGGCTGACCCACTTTTATGCAACTCTATCCCTGACGTGACCCGCCGGAAAGCCAAAGGACACACATGCATAGGCAAACACACACATATGCACGCACGCGCACACACACACACACACAACTGTAATTGTCTGCCTCCAAACCCTAGAGGACTACTAAATGCTCTCTTCTTCTCATCCCTCTGTTTCCTGGTTCTCTCACTTTCTATCAAGATCAACCATTTAAGTCTCTGCTATCTGATCTACGACCCCGATTCCAAAATAGTTGGGACGCTCTGTAAAATGTGAACACAAACACAATGCAGTGACTTCCTTTTTGACCCATATTCAGTTGGATACAGTACAAAGACATGATGTTTAATCTTCAAACTGATGAATTGAATCAATTTGATGTGTTCAAAAAAAGTGAGTACACATCATCTTTTCTTTATGCGCAGCGATTCTCTGAACGTTTTGTCGACGTTAAGGATTGTAGATGGTGAAATCTGAAACTGTTGCACTGTTTGCCCACGCATTTTGTGGTGGCGAACCTTGTCCCATCCTTGCTCGTGAACAACTGAGCCTTTTGAGGATGCCTCTTTTATACGCAACCACGATACCATCATCTGTTAACAATTAACCTGTTTACATGTGGAATGTTAGCATTTTACAACTTTCCCAGCCGTTTATTGCCCATGATGCAACTTTTTTTGCAACATGTAGATTAAGTGTATATTCACAGTTTATAGTTTGTGCATGTATTCACCTGAATATGGGTAGAAAAGGATTTGCAAGTCATTGCATTGTGTTTTTATTCACATTTTACAACTTTTTTTGGAATCAGGGTTGTAGATCAGACAAGCAGAAACTTAAATGGTTGATCTTGATACAAAGGTAGAGAAACAGGAAAACGGAGAGGGATGAGAAGGAGAGAGAGACAGAGATAGACATCAGCAGCATTTAGCAGTTTGTTCTCAGTCCTCAAGGGTTTGTACGCAGGCAATTTCAGTTGTGTGTGTGTGTGTGTGCGTGTGCGTTTAACTAGCTATCAACATCCGGAGTGAGTTTCTATAAAAGGTCTACACTAAATCTAGAGCAGTTTCGAGTATTAGTCAACCAAAAAATACTAAAATGCAGAACAAACAGGTAGCACATCCAAGCTCGCCTTTTTAATGGAAAAAAAAAAAAACATACTCTTGCTTGTCATCCCCTATCTTCGTCTCCACATTTCTTGTTACTCTCGCCAATCTCCCCTCTGATAAAAAGGCAAAAAAATCCCCCCAAAGTATTTTTAAATTATGTCATGATACACATTAAATAGCTAGATGTGACAGTAAATCTGCCTTTTTTGCTGCACTGTCACACTGCCAACACCAACCGATGCAAAGCGTAGAGATAAGTCTGTCTGATGTGCGCGGGGATCAAACATTATTATAAACAAAACCCACCTTAGAAGAGAAGTAATCAGATGTCTAACTGACAGCTGGTGTTTGTGCAACGTTTTCTTGTGAGAGGAGGATTTGATTAAAAAGACAACTCATAGTAAACAAAGTCAAACTGACATCTCGCCAGCTAGAACAGATAATACAAGACGTGTCGCTATGCTTGCTCTTGTCTCTTGATAACAATACATATATTAACAAATTTTAGTTTTATTTCAAGGTCACAGCTTCCAGTCGCATCTTGGCCCACAAGTAACATGATCAATATACCTCTCAGTTATTTCATTAATAATCATTTGATTATTTGATGAATTGTTTGGTATAGAAAATGACTAAAACAGTAAAAATGTCCCTGACCCCAAGGTGGTGTTTCCAGATTACTTAGAGCGCAAAATTCAAAAGTATTTCATTTGCAATAACAGACAAAAAATGAGTCAAAGAGAGGCTGGAAATTACTCACGTTAGAGAAACTGCTAACAGGCATTGCTAACTTTGCTGCAACTAAAAAGACCAACTGCTTCTCAACTATGCTGCTGAATAATTATACGTTAATCAGCTCATTTATTAATTTAGAAATTGATTCAGCACCAGTTCCTGTCTTCGTTCTGGTCGCAGGTTATCAACTGAGCTTAGTACAGATACATTTAATGTGGTTTCCACTCAGACAAGCATACTGCTCTGCTGCTAATGTCAGGTCTCAGTGGCTGTGCAAGCACAGACTCGATATTTAACTGTCTATTTATGTAAGCAATGACAACGTAACAAAGCAGGTTGATCCAAGTTTTGGGGGACACGCAGTCTGGTTTGAGCTCCCCTTGCATACTGTGTGTTACGTGCATGTACATGCAAAAGTCTGTTTATGTGTGTGTGTGTGTGTGTTTGCATGTGTGTCTGATCGAGCCATAGTCTGGAAGGAGGAACAATGGCATTCCTGTGCTCTGAGCTCCAGGTGGCTGTGGAAACCCAATCCCAAACCGAGCCTTGCTGGCACACAGAGTGCCGGGAACGCCGAATGCTGCTGCCTCCCTCCGGAGACACGGGCCAGAATAGAGCTATTGTTCCAGACCGGCTCGGGGCAATAAATGCACCACAGCCACCCTCTATGACAAACACATACACCCACAAATACCAATAGACACAAACAGAGTCGACATGAGAGCTTTGCACCTTCGATTTTCACTTTCCATTTTGATACACTGGAAAAAAAGCCTTTTCATTTATGACCAGGATTAAAGACACAGAACAAGGTAAAACATCTTGGTTGCATTTGTGCACATGCTTTATAATTGGGAGTTTTGTAAAGTTTAAACTAATTACATTCCAAAGCATGCTATTATCATGATTATTACCACCTGCACAGTGGAAACACACACAACTATTAGTAGCTAAAACTACCTACCTATATTACACACATATTTTCATTTTCATACATGTTGACGAACCTCATTGATGTCATTCACCTCGACGCAGAACCTTATTTCACCCTAGTCCAAACACTTGTCACTCGCAAAATCTCTGTCCTGAGGAACGGCCAAAATCAACCCTCACAAGTGTGGGAGCAGTGGGACACACACACAAAAGCAGGCACATCTGCAGACGCCCGAACACACAGTCAACACGCACACACACGGCAGGAAACGCATCATGCCGACTCCACGGCCTTGAAATGAGGAACATGATTCATTTCCTTTCCATGCTGGACCGTCGCGCTTTAATGCAGGGCTCAAGTTCAGATATACAGTTCTGGGAAAAAGGTCCTCAACCTGCTGAGAACTTACACGCCACATGTAATTCAAGGCATCAACACTATATTTTACAATATTGACTTACATGGTCCAGTCAATACTTCTTTCATGTTAGCTGTACCTCTCGGCTGTTTAAAACATGATCAAAGCAATCAGCTCATGTTCAGGCACCATGGGACGAGTGCTACAGGTAGTGTAAAGGTATAGCAGCTTCCCTCCAACTATACAGTACACCTCCTGCGATGGAAACACACACACACACACTGGGGGATAAATAATGCATGCTCCTCTATTCTCTGGCTTTAAAGGAACATGACGGATTAATTTAATTGGTTCCCTGTCAATCCTACATCTTCATCAGTTTGGCTCTGCATCTGCAGACTCTTGCAGGATTGATAGTGAATCCATTTTCTTATCTCTTGAGATAATTACAGCATTGTCAATGCATGCTCACTCGTGCAAGCTCATTTTCTCTTCTTTCGCTCATTCATTGAGTCTATCTTCCACACACACACACACACAGAGGTCAGGCCCCCACATGCTTCAACCAAACCCTATAAAAGGTCTCTTAGTGATTGAATTACATGAAATGTAATTAACCTCTGTTCAGCAGAGGGGGAGGAGGAGGAGGAGGGCCCTCAAAATCTGCAGCCCGACAAGGAAAGGAAAGAGGTTCCTACTATATGTACCAAAGCTAAGCTAAATCATCTGACCTCTATGAGGACACAGGAGACACAACCAGGGGTTAAATTCCGGGTGTTACAGCTCATCTCTCCAGGCTGTGATGCAACACTGAAGCTGTGAATTGTTCAAGAGATAAACGAGGAAACATCCACCAGGAAGAGTACAGTCCATTGTCGTCTCCATTGTGCTCAACTTTAAACGTGGACTGCTATGTATTTACGTTGTATGTATGGGGGGGTATTATCCCGGTTTGTTAAGGCATGTTGGCTGATAACGGTCATTTGAATAGAGCCGTTAGGAAAAAACTCGCTGCAGTCAAATGCGGCAAGTATGAGATAATGTTAACCTGGCAGTGGCCCATTCACGATAAATCAGTCATGAGTAAACGCTAACACAGGATGGCTGAAAAGTATTTATAAGCCTTATTATTATGGACTAAATAGACGCGCTTTCATTTAAACACATGCCAGAGCCGCTGTGAAGCAGCAACTGCTGCGGGATAAAGTGACATTTTGTGTGTTTAACGGTGAGTCGCATCACATCCCCGTTGCTTGGCTGCTTCTGTCAACAAGAACCTCTGCCTTTAGCGCCAGTCTGCTGCCGCTGCTAGATAATGTTAGTGTGGTTCACTACCCAGAAATAAGCCAGCGGTTGACAGACAGCGTAGCTGAGGGAAAAAAAAAATATATACAGTTTTTTAAAACATAAATTGTACGCTTACCTTGAGTGACGAGGCACCTCAATCCAGTGCTGTGGCGCAAGAGACCGCAGGCTAGCTACAAGGCAGAAAACTGACGCCGATACGGATACAAAGTATCACAGCTAAGTTAGCGGGCTAGCTAGCTTAGCGAGCTAACGGTTAGGGAGGGGAGGGGAGGTGGGGGGGGGAGTGTGGTCCTCTGTGTGTCGTCGAGACGAACCGGTTACCTCCAAAAAACCAAAAAAAACAAGCTCGGGATGGGGTGTTTCTCGCGTTTAACGCGACTACAAGAGGACTGTCTAGTGTCTACAAGCGGTAACAGAGGAGACATCCATTTGAGAAGACCGTGAATGTGATTAGGGTTCAGTCGGCACTACAGCTATGCGGTGTGGTCTGTCTCCCCGGGCGGACGCGCTGCCTCTGCCTGGCCTGGCTCTGTGTGACTGAGCGAGAGAGAGAGAGAGAGAGAGAGAGAGAGAGGAGCTTGGCAGCTGATGTGCGGAGCAAACAGAGGCAGCATCACCACTGTGCTCATCCCTCCCTTCACAACCCGGAAGAAATACTTTGATTGATCCCATACTCTTTTTACATAGTGCAAAAATGTTACAAGTGCATGCAAATGCTGCAAAAGGGTCTACTGTGATTTTGCAAAGATATTTGTCAGTGGTATTGGTTAGACAAATATTTGTATTCAGCGAAACCTGTTTGATAATAATATGTGAATGATCTGGTCTGAGATTTGCATGACGAACACAAAGTCAAACAGCACCAGTCAGATAGTTATTATATTGCAGGAGTTCAATACACATTGACACAAGAGGGTAAAGGCATTTTCCTTGAAGCAAAGCTGCAACTTCACATTTACAAGACAGGAATTTCAACTTTGAAGCACTTTCTCTTCCATAATTTTCATTCTGTTTATATAGCAAAAAGGAAAGAAAATTGTTGTGGTGATGGGTAACCAACTAATGAAATAATTTAAGACAAATCATTCAGTAAATCATAAAAGATCCATGCCATACACATTTTTTGCAAGAATAAGCAGAGTTATCATTAGTGGCTGAAAGGCTGAGTTTTACCTGTTTTAACCAAAGAAAGAAAACAGCAACACTTAGACCCTCGGGGAAGCTGAGAAATCAGGAATTTCAATACACACATTACAAAATGCTGTTTGATTCATAAGTGGGAAAAGATGACTGAACATTATTAAAACATGCCCTTTTTCATTTCAATGCACTGCAACTTTTTCACTGACAAAACACATTCAAACCAAACAATACTTTTACCTTTAGGAATATTTCGCGTAGTAAAAAAACAAAAGAGTTCTGTATCCAACATGCTTGCCATATTTATTATATTCCCTCCATGAGTGATTCCTCCATATCTCCTGAGTACTTAATTCTGTATTAATAAAGCTGCTTCATGTTGTTGTTGATTGTAGGGCGTTTCATATCTCTATTAATTGTGTAAATCTTCAACACTGACTATAAAGTCTTTCAACAGGAAGATGCATGCATGTTCCTAGAAGCCTTTTTGTTTCTATGAAATATAACTGTGTTGGAATATGTACACATTAACCATAAAGCACTGCTGGAACTGGTGGGAAGCTCTAACAGATCAGTATGACAAAGGGCCATAACTATTGCTGTTTTTATGGGCCACTACTTACTTACATCTGATGCAGCTAAGGGCTTGTCATATATTGCTATATATTGACGATAAAAACTGGACGGAAGAAGTAGAGAAAAGAGAATGGAAAATAAAATTGGCTTCTCTTTTCCACCACAACACGGTTTATGGCAAATAGGATACTCTCAGTTACAAGAAGCTATAAATAAGATGTCGACAGTATTGCTCATTATTACCTGTTCCATCAGGAGAGTGTTTAAATGTCATGACTGCAGACATAACCCTTTTTTCATTGTAATTTATTACCAGAATACAAGAAACACTTGGGTGGGCTCAGACCGTGGCTAGTGCCAGGCAGAGCGAGCTACCTGACTCAGTGAGCTCATTTCCTTCAGTTGATACTATTTTATTGACCTCTCATTCACAGGGATGGGGTATTCTGTTTATGATTGGCAATACAGTCCCAGAGGTGATCTTGTGAAAGATTCAAAGTGGCCATTACATAATGTGCAAAATGTGGTGTCAGTCCACTTTTTCAGAGTTACACATGCAAATTGGTTTGTGTCAGCGTCACTGCCAAACTCCTGTTGCACATAATGAAGTCAGTGAGGAGCTGTGTCTCATTTTTATGACTCAACGTAGCTGCACAGACAGAAAACACTCTGCCCAGGCTTGATGAAATGTGAATTGCAATACAGCTTCTAGGTCAGGTCTTGCAGGGAAACGAGATTCAGCACAGTGAGTGATTAAATATGTGATACACACAGCCTGCTTGCATTCTCCCATGACAAGCTTGTCATCTTGTATTAGTCATTATACATCTGCAAATGAATCTCACAACCTTAGGGTTTTTTTTGTCGTTGTCTATAATTATAATCTGTAATTTGGAAGAGAAAACCTGCTGTCAGCTGCTTTTAGGATGCACCAAATCCACATTAAAGCTGTGGAGGCTTTAATTTCACAAAGCATTTTGATTTCTGTTATTCTTTAGAAATAAATATTGTCCACGTTCTTTGTAGAAGGGATGGAAAAGTTCTATTTTTAAACACAGAAAATAGGAAGGCTCTGTCCTCTTAGCCAAAACAGCACTGGCACGCCATGTTCATTTTGCATCCAGTTTCATTCAAGACAAGTTGAAAAGTTCAAAACACCCTTTTTCTCATGTAAACTTTCTTTTGTTCACGCACACTAATTAATTCATGTAATCATTCCATCTATACTGTTCAAATGTCCTCAAACTATGTAGTACTGGCCTACACACACATGCATGCACACACGTGAGAGCTATCCATCCCCATTACAAACACTGACGTATATCTAGCACCAGTCAATGGCCTGCTGACACAGATCAATAAGTCGTGCTTCAGGCTGTGGCTTACATGTAAGGCTTGCGTACCACTCAGAATCACTAGAGCAGAAAACTCCACCAACACACACTTACATAATCTGTTTTAAAACAACATCCCTAGCAGCATATATGCTTTTTTATGTGTGTGTAAATTTGAAAATGAGCTTCACAGTTAAAATGCTTTTTTGGAAAAGGGCAATTTCAAGAGGATCACAAATAGCTTAAAAGAACATAAAACAGCTTCCCTTGTTTGACAGAAGAGCTATGTGTGGTACCCAGGTGTGTTTAGACTGTAAGATTTAATACAACTAACACAAAGTCTTTGACTTTGATGTATCTGGATCCAGCCTGCTGTTTGCCTGATACAGTAGGTGATGTGTTTATAACGAAAAGGGGTGTGCGGGTCCAATGCCCTACAGTTAGAGCTCATAGTTTAACTTCACCCATAAAACATTCATATCTGTTTGCAATTGAGCTCAAGCAGAGTCTCTAGATATACTTTATTTATGTAGCTGGCAGCAGCAGTGTGGCAGTGCTGAAAAATGAATGAGACATTTGGAGAGACCTTCCTCTGAATCAGCATTTCCCCTGCGAGTGTAGTCCTCTAGTCTCCATAAGACAGTACAAGGACAGCAAAGTAGCAGTAATGCTTGTCTGTGTGTGTCTCAAATACACCCCCACAGTATTACCACAGCATCCCTCAGTTCATCAAGGTCTCCACAGCAGCTTAGGGGACACTGTGCTGAATTTGGATGCGGCAGATCTTTGTTGTGTGGAGATGTCTGGATGCTGACAGGTCCTTCCCTGGTGGGCCAACGCAGACTGATGGATATGCTAGAGGCACTTTCTCCTCAAAGGTGTTTGTGCAAAACACTGTGATTGAGCGACAAGAGAACCATGTACCTCCCAAGGCATGGCATCCTGCTCTAATCAACCAGCAGATTACCGGAGGCCAACTCAGGCTGCACAGTTTTGCTGACAGGCAAGTTTGTTTAATTTAACCTAAACTACTTCATACATCTCTAGAAGGAAAACTTTTTCTCACTTGCATTTTTTGATGGGTCAGGTCAAAGGAAGTGTCTTTGGTTGCTGTTAAAGCTATATTCAAATAAGACCTTCATATAAAAGTAAATAGTGTGCGACTGCAGTGATTTCCAACATGTGGTTTATTGCCTGCAAGGTGTTGTAAAATAAATGTGAGGGGGTCATAAAATGATTCATGGTACAGGAAATAGCAAATAGCTATCTCAGGATAATGGGTCTTTTTCATTGAATAGAGAGTACATATTTATATTTGTGGAGAAACAGATAAATGTATTCTTAAAATTAATAAACCAAGAAAAGTTTGATTGGTATTCCTGAGTGCACAATAAATAAAAAAACATGATTTATGAACATGAAGAAAAGAGATGTCTTATAAAAACAACTCAGCACCTGTTTGAATGATATTTCTTGAAGTGCACCAAGAAAAACACGATTTAGGAAAATGAATATATCAGTAGATGATAACGGTAGATGTGGTCCCTGCAGCTTTATTTGTTTTTATTTGTCATTTTTCTATAGTCACTTCAACAACTTTTATTTGACAGATATTTTACAGGGAGCAAAAATTCATCATACGAGCAGAACTACAGGTTCTTCCATTGTGTTTAGGAACAAGTGGTTATTTACAGGTTATTTCGCTGAAATAACAGGAAATATTGTTGTTTGTTGGAACTGGGTAAAAGCTTTTGTAGCTCAGTGGGACAGAGGTCCATAACCATAGCCTGTTTTTATGAGTCACTTCTAAAAAAAAATCCTATCAATCCAATAAGGTCTTGGATGCAGCTAAGAGTAAAAAAAAAAGAAAAGAAAAGGTGATAAAAAAGAGAAGAAAATTGTCTCCTTGGTTATATCTTTAAGATGATACGTTAAATAGGAGATCAATAAAAGGCTGTAAAGTAAAAATGCAGTCAGTCCAGTCAGTAAAAAATCAAAACTGAGTGGCTTAAGAACTGTGTGAACTTTACAGGATGGTTAGCAGCTTTATCATTTGGGTCCACTGGGGAGCTAAAAAAAAGTAATTGTCTTCACAGTGAGTGTTCATCCATTATGTGGTCCTCCTGTTTCTATCAGGAGTACAAACAGAAAGTAGTATAGTCAGTAAGTGTGTTTGCACAGATTGCCTGCAGCTTTCTGCATGCAGAACCTCCCATAAAACACATGGTGGCAGCAACACTCTACTGACAGGAGTCAGCTGCTGGGCCTATATGAATAGAATAAAACAAAATGAAATATATTGTAAAATACAATACGGTGATGGACTAATGTACAGTAGTGATAAAATGAATAGACTGTATTGTAAACAGATTGTGCAGTAAATGTATATGCTTAATGAGAACAGGATTATGATGTAGACAAGTACTGGGCATAAATATGTATACTGTGATGGTTTAACAGGTTGTTACGGTTGTAAAATAAATATATACATATATGTTTGCAGGTATAAACAGGTAAAGGTTAGAAATAGTACAAGGAGTAACATTACACGGCAGTAGCTCAGTCCATAAAGACTTGGCTTGGGAACTGGAGGGTGGCTGGTTAAAGTCCAGCATGGACCATTGTATGGAAGGTGGACTGGTAGCTGGAGAGGTGCCAGTTCACCTCCTGGGCACTGCCGAGGTGCCCTTGAGCAAGGCTGAATGAATGATAATAATTTGCACACACAAGTAATTATTGTATGCAACAAGAAAAAAAAAAAAAAAACAAAACAAACCAACTCGAGACTGTGGGGCCTGTTGGTTTTATGGCGGGACAATTTGGTACATGATGACCTTACATAAATCTCAGCATAGCAACACACAACTGAGTACCAACCTGAGTAATCAGCAACATAATCACACCTGTCGGGGTTTGTGGGGCCTTTAACATAGTGCATAGTGTTTAATAAGTAGATCTTATGTTTTGCATGTAAATTAGCAGTTAAAGAAATGCGCATGCGCAACGAAGCCGAACTTGGTGGAGTTCTAGAGTTCAGAGGCCTTTATGACGTAGAACAGAATATTCGGTTAAGAATCACTGACGCCTCCTCACTTCTCATTTCACTCCGTGATCACAAAGTGAGCACAACTCAAAACTACTACAGACGACGCTACAAACAAACACAGTGAAGGTACGTAAGAATATGGTTTCTGTTGTATACAATACTCATATGTGATATATTAAATATTTAGGAAATGTATATTAGACAGTGTGTGAAAGCTGTGTAGGTCCAATGTATGCAACAAGAAAGTGCAGTTTAGTCATGGACATGAATTTATACTGGACTTGACTTGCAATTAATTTGATTTCTTTCATGCACAGAGTGGAAACTACAAACCTATATTTAACTGGGTTACTGTACTGTACTGTAGGGCAATTTTTAGGCTACTTGTTTGAACCTTAACACAAGTTTAAACTTGAAAGTAGTGCTGTAGCACATTAGTGATTTGATTTATTCAAAAACTTTACACCTCTTATGAGAAATAGAGAAGAAAACATTTAGAGAAGTAATACAAAGAGTGAAGTTATGAGGTGATGTCATAATAAGATTTGATGAGATTGTACATGGGGTTTCTTTTTTTGACTCTTGTGTGTCTGAAGCTCAAAAACTTAACGCTATTGACCTGTACTGAGCTGCTTCTAAGAGTGAGAGTCTAATAAAAATTTAAAAATTAATGGTTAAAAGGGTACATACCTTGTGTCAGAGAGTGACTGACCCGACCTTTTTTGTTTTGTTTACAGTCATGTCACGAAGAAGCTCTCGTTTGGAATCTGCCGGATACTACGACAATGAGAGGAGCCCAGTAATTGTTTATAAGGAAACCACACACAGGTAAGTGGGAGTTGGGTGTGTGTACCTCACAGTCATGCTGTATGTGTAAACACTTTATGCATGTATTTCACAGTCATCTGTTTTTCATGATACATCTTCAAAGCTCACACACTTTTCTTATTCATTACATCCAGAATTTTCAAGTCACGGAAGACCAATTTTCGGGCCAAAAGACAGGTCACCGACGTCACAGACAGTGACAATAATGGAAACAACAGCACTGACCACACCATGTTTAGCTGGAAGATTTTTGGCTTCCTCTTCCTCTTACTCCCCCTGTGTTTTGGTAAGTTAACTCTTCTTCCAAACAATCATATCTAGTACATCAGCTTGTGAGGTTTATAGAGTGTTTGTCTTTTGAATAAAACATCCCCACCTTGTTTCTCTCCATCCATTAGGACGTGGATACCTGGTTTCGACTCTGAGCAGCAACGATTCGAAGGATCTGAGAGAGCTGCAGGACCAACTGCTGGAGTTGAAGACTAAGTTGAACAATCTGCTTCAGGAGGCCAACAATTTGCCCAACTTAGCTCTCGAGACTCTAGGTGAGATATCTATATCACCCTGTTTTTCAATTCATGCATGTGCTTTTCAGTTTTAAGATTGCTGTCTCACTTTCTTTGGGTTTTTGTGTTTAGGAGCCAGAATTGTACACCACCGGACTTCAGAACCATACCAGACACCAGAACCAGAAATGGGAATTTTTGGGATACCTATCTATCGACAACCTGTCAGCCCAACGATCGTTATACAGGTAAGTACTACACATACAAAACAGATGTGGTATGGCTATATTAAATGATGGGATTTTTCACTTTTTCATTCTCTTTCTTCAGGGACACTCACATCTTACTCCAGGACAGTGCTGGGCCTTCTCAGGTGGGCTAGGATATTTATTCATCGCCCCGTCCCGCTCATTCACCATCAGCCATGTGACACTGGGTCACATTTCAAAGAACGTGTCCCCAACTGGCTCCATTTCCAGTGCCCCAAAAGAGTTTTCCGTCTATGTAAGTCACAGATTTAATGTTGTTACAGTGCAGAAATCCTGCGCACCACTCACTGTCATATACATAAAGATCAAAATGTTCAACTGGATCTCTTTCTCTCTTGCAGGGACTGTATGATATAGATGAAGAGACCGGAGTCTATCTTGGGAGCTTTCTTTACGATCAGGATGGAGACTCAGTACAGACTTTCAAAGTACCTGTAAGTATTACATCATGCAATTCAATGCATGCACTTTTTTCACCCATAAGCTAATATAGTATAAGAGTTGCAGTTTGCCTTGGCTCCTTTCTCTGTGTGTCTCTCATTATTATATTCATTATATCCCTTGTTTCCCGTCCTCTCCTTTTTTTAATCAGTGTCTTTGGACCACCCAACTAACTCACTCATTGCTAATTTCTCTTGTCTCTCAGGATTACGGTGTCTTCAGATTTGTGAAACTGATTGTCAAAAGCAACTGGGGCAATCGTGATTACACCTGTTTGTACGACTTCAGGATCCATGGGCAACTGGCAGTGTGAGGACATGAGAGAGGTAGGTGTCTGTGAAGGTGAATCAGGCTCCAAACATTTGTGAATAAATAGCCAAAATTAGCCTACTGGTTGGGTGGGGCACCTGTACATGGGTAAATAGGGCGGGTGGATTGGGGTTTGGGGGGGGGGGGGGGGGGGGTGAACATCAGTACATCAAACTTCTCCAAGTGAAACATCTCCCTGCCAGGTGCATAGAAGCTGCTGTTGGCTCCACATGGATCGGATGAGATACGTGGCTGATATTTTCTGTCACTGTAAATTCTACAAGGGAATGTTGGGAATGTCCTATGTGTTCACAAATGTTTTCAGCCTGATTCACAGTCACTCTGGGCAGTACGGTGGCACAGTGGCTAGCACTATAGCCGCACAGAGAAAGGACTGGTATTTCTGGTTCTCTCACTGTGTAGAGTTTGCGTGTCCTCTCCGTGACTGCGTGGGTTTTCTCCGGGTGCTCCGGTTTCCCCCACAACCCAAAAACATGCAGGTCAGGTTAATTGGCTCTGTCAGATCTGTATTAAAATATTATAATATAATGTGACAATAAAATAATAATAAACAAAAAATACTATATTTGTTTCTGCTTTTATTCAGTCTGTTTTTGGAGGTCATGCTTTTCAATGAAAATTTCCTCATCACCAATTGCTGTTAACCTTTGATAAGTCCAGTGGTTTACACATCAGACCAAAACGACATCCTGTATGTGTAATATGCTTGATTATGGTTTTTCACTTTAGATGAACACCATCCTAACTAAGTCCACATGGTCCAACATTTTTCATACATAAACATTTTGGTAAAAATAAACATTTTGTTTTTGAGCGATTTGAGGTATCAAACAGTGAAAACATTGAACAATTGCAGCAGCTGTGTTTGAGTAAAAAATAAAAGGATACTCCAAACACATACTGGTACACAGTGTCTCTTAAAATCTCGGAAGTGAAAGCATTCATTTGCCTGCTTGGTAAAAGCAAGCGTGACATTGAAGAAAAGGGCAGGATTGGCCTCTGTCTCCTTCTCCTCTGTTGAAGAAACAAAAGTAAAGACGTCACTTTATATTGTGCTGTTTTGAGGTATTTCCGCTCTTAAAACCTGGCTGACAGGTATAAACTTTAGAGTTATGTGTCTGACTGTGTCACAATACACACAATACACAAAAGCATCTACCACATAACACTGTTCACTTTGACTGAAAATGTTTGACAGGTAGGTATAATTTCTCTTGTTCAGGGCATCTGACCAGAAGAATTACACACACATATATATATATCTATATCTATATATATATAGATATATATATTAGGTTTACATACATATACTATTATATACTATACTATTTACACAAATTATAATGAATCAATTACAGTATTAAGAAATTAAAATATAAAGTATAAAGTAATTGATAAACTATTTCGTAACATTATATCACCGGAAGTTAAATAATTCCACATCCGGGTGAAGTGGTGTTTTCAATCCGGATGGTGGAAGGCTAATGCAGAGTATCGAGAAAGAGAAAGCTGCGTTTACATCGTATATTACAGCCGCTTTTCTCACCGAAAATGGCATCTCAGATGCCCATCACCGTCAGAGCTCAGCCGGCAGCAGCCAGTCCTGCCCAGCCAGCTGTCCGGGGGAAGAAACGTCCCGGTAGTCCGGCGGTTTGTGCCGCTCCGCAGGCTACCGGGAGCAGCAACAGCGGCAAGAAAAAGAAAGGACAGCTGACAGTGACACCAACAACACAGACACAGGTAATCTCATTATTATAGTATCTATATGAATTATTTACACTATTTATTATGTGGGCTATTCAGTAGTTTGTACGCTACAAATGAAGTGTGCAAGTTAATGCAAGAAAATATGCAACGCAGCTAAAATGCAATGCAAAAAAAGTAAGGTTGCAAATATCATTTTGATTACTGAACAATCAGCAGATTATTTTTGATTAATTGAATGTCAGGAAATGAGGGGGAAAAAAAATACTCACTAAGTTTCCCAAAGGCCAGGAGCATCCTCACATTCCTAGTTTTATCCAACCAGTACAAATCCCAAACATATTCAGTGTACTCATAAACATATTTAAAGGTACAGTGTGTAGAATTTAGTTGCATTTAGTGGTCCAATCATTGCATTGTAATCTCCTCACATCACCCTCACCTTCCTAATGTAAAGGAGAAACAACACTTTAAGGACCCTGTTTAGAGTCAGTATTTAGTTTGTCTGTTCTGGACTACTGTATAAATAAGGTGTTTCAACATGGCAGCCTCCATGAAAGGGGACCCTCTCCCACTGTAGATATAAAAGGATATTTTTTAAGCAACAAGCATAAAAAGATTCTTATTTTCAGGTGATTATACATGCATCAAAACATAGTTATGAATATTATATTCCATGTTTGCCTCATTCTGAAAATAGAGGCCCCAAATCTTACACACTGTACCTTTAAGAAAGAAAAGCAGCAAATCTTCACATTTGAGAAGCTGGAAGCAGGGAGTTTTTTGGTGTTATCAGTTATTAATTATCTAAATAGATGCAGATTTATTCCAATAATTGTTTCAGATACAAAGGCAGATGTAAATTTAACAGTGCATCACACACACACACACACACACACACACACACACACACACACACAGTGTACAAAACTAAAGTATGCGCAAATATCGGAAATGTTTACCTGAGCTCAGTGTAAAATCTAAAACAAGGTGAAACCATAATGACTAATTAAAGCTCTACTGGTGGTTGTTTATATATAAAACTCTCCCAAATATAACTGAAATAAATATCCTGTTTTAACAGGAATAACTAGACCTAAATTGTATCTTCAAGGTTCAGGTTACACTGTGTTTAGCCGACTGTAGACTTTGTTTACATTCAACATGTAAAACGAGCACCTTAAAATCAAATGTGATTACTGTCTGAAGTCGTTTTTTATGTCTCATCAGATAACAGCCGTTGAGTCTGTGGCTGAGGTGAAGGCAGTGGGAACAGCTGACAGCAGTCCGACTGCCACCGCCGAGTCCACGGCAAAGCCTCCACCGTTCAAAGACCCTACATTTATGGTGAGTGTCTGTGTCACATCTGGGTTTAAGTTTGTCTATGTTTTTGTCGCTTTCCCCTCAATATGTGCATCCCTTTTTGGCTCTCTTAATCATGGCAGCATTCTGGGATCGGTGGAGCAGCAGCAGGTAAAAAGAACAGGACCTGGAAGAATCTCAAACAGATTCTGGCTTTGGAGCGGACTTTACCCTGGAAGCTGAATGATCCCAACTGTAAGTTTTTGTATATTCAACATTTTTGTATGACTAATTTTAACATGTATAACAATTTTTACATTCAAAGTTTGCCATTTTAGAACAAAATTACATATTACTGACTTTAATCTGCCGATTATTCTGATTATTTTTTAAACTAAACCTCACTAATAGTGAGTTGTGTCAAGAAACTGTTGCATTTAAATGATTTTGTCTCCCCTGTAATGTTGTCTTTGCTGTAGGTCAGAGCTGTATAATATTATTACCTTAAATGTAAAATTGCAGTGATAAGTCACCATCACTTTTACCAGAAATGCTCTTAGTAGTACAGTTTTAATCAGTCGTTCAATTTATGACCTTTCTGTGTTCACAGACTACAACATTGACGCCCCTCCCTCCTTGAAGCCAACCAAGAAATACTCTGACATCTCTGGACTCCCTGTGAGTAATCACATTGCTAAAATCCTCACTGTACTACAGAGAAAAATTACCTCTGAGTCTTGTATAAAGCACACAGTGAATACTCTCTTGTGTCTTTCCTCAGGCAAACTACACAGACCCTCAGACAAAGCTACGCTTCACATCCTCTGAGGAGTTCTCCTACATCCGCCTCCTCCCCACTGATGTAGTTACCGGCTACCTGGCCCTTCGAAAGGCAACTTGCATCGTACCCTGACAGCTGAGCAAGGCTTGAAACCTGAAACCGTTTCAAACCAGAATTGAACTCACCTCTGTGTCAGAAGCTTTTGGGCCAGCCTGGGGACTCAGAGCACAGGATGCTCGCAGAGAGGCAACAAAGGAAAGGACTGGCGCTCACAGGCTAAACATTTGCACTGCTGTCTTTAAGAAGACAATCTGAGTCATAATTGTTACTGTATGACAAAATGAATGAAACAAATGTAAAATTCTTGTTTTTTGGATGGACAAAATATCAGAAAGAATTACTTTAAAGGTCCAGCAGTGAAGTTGCAGATTGCAACCAAATGAATACTCTCCCACGTCTCATCCTCTCCTTACGCTGGCATTTGGATTGTCTGTTCTGGGCTACTGTACAAAAATGGCAGTTAAACATTGCAGACTCCATGGACGAGGACCCGCTCTCAATGTAGATATAAAGAGCTCATTTTAAGACAATGAAAACACAACCCTTATTATTTTCAGGTTATTATACACTAATGAAAACATACTAATGAATATTGTATTCCATTCCTGCCAATAAATACTCAAATAAAGTCAGCAATAAGATATTATTTTGCTTATTTGTTAAAACCCACTTCCCAGTATTTTTTATATTTTCCCATGAAGTGTTACTGTAAACCACGGGATAAGTTTGGGAGCTCGCTGCTCCTTGTAAATCCTTAGGTGACATACAGTTTCTTTTGTTGCATTACTGCTAGGATGTCCCATTGTAGTAGGACATCTGTTTCCAGTGGTGTCATGTTGGGGTAGAGAAAGAAGTTTGTCCATTTCAGATTGACTGTCAGTTACTTTTATTATATGGATCTCATTAAAGCTAACTTGAATTTTGTGTTTGATTTCAATGTGAGTCTTTTTCATCATATCTTTCTTTACAACCTTTAATCACACTCGTTAGACTTTGATATAATACACTCCATTAAACCAAAGCATACACACCTTCTACTGTAGTTAGCTGTTTGGATGGATTTTCTGTTATACGCGGTAGCCTGCATGTACGTAAGCTATGCAAATATAGCTGGGCCAAGAGTCACCAAGCAGGCCTAATTTCACATGTGTCATATGTAAATGTAGAATTGGTTCCACATGGTTTTAATTCCACAGCTGCATTTGATGTATGATTTGCTCTCCGACTGGTAGAGTGAGGACGTCTCATTAATCACACATGGCAGGCACGTAGGATCATTTCCATGGTATATTTTATGCTCTTTTTTTTCACAAACTTGATGAATGAGGACCTGCGCATTTCTCATGTGAATGATTTCTATTATGCAAAAACGAAGAATAAAGAATAAAGGCACCGGCACAGTCAATAAGGAGCTTGAATAAAAATCAAACCTACATCCTCTCTAACCAGTGAGTCCTTACCTGCTGAGGTAGGGAGATGCACTTGTCAGTCTAAATAAAGCTTCTTTGCCTCTTCCTTGACGGTTCACTTCAGATGGTAGGTGGTGCGGTTGTACTGGGGCCTGTTGGGTGGAGGCCTGTAAACAAAGAAGGCCCTCCAACAGTGTAGTGGGCAGAGAACAGACCCTTGTGAGCAATTTAGATTTCCATTTCAGAAATACACCTATTGAAAAGAATATTCACATTTAATTAAATGTGGTGCTATTTGCTTTATATGCCTTCAAAAAGGCAAACACATCTTCATTGTTTTCATTTTTTGGGGTAAAATAGTAGCAATCGATAACAAAATCATATGCTTCTACACAAATGAGCAAAAACTGTTCAATTAAATGAATAATTTAATATTTTCTTTGGTATTTTTGTCATATACAATTATACAATGATGATTGCTGGGTAATATGTATGTTGATGTCCAGTGTCATGTTTCTTTATGATCATCTGACAAGACGATATGATATAACACAGCTAGGGCCATCATAATAGCATACACCAGTGTGCTGTCACTACCTTACACCACTGCTTTGTTTCTAAAATACACACTACACAGCAATCTGTGTTTGCAATAGGTCAGCTGTATATTTTACCAATAAAGAGTAATAAGGTAATATATTTACTTTTACAGATAAGGCTGGTGAAAATCTATATATGTCTTGTTATCAACAAATCTCATGAAGACTAAGACAGAAACAATGAATTGATCTAATTGCAGTATATTCCTCTGTGCCACAAGATGCAATCTAGTAAAAACACAACACAAATGTATATTTTAAAATCTCACGTTGATGTTGATTGTTACATTGGGTAACATATTGCCGAAGTACAAACATTAGTATTTCTGCAAATGACCAGTCTCACACACGCCTGAGTGTTAACTTCTCCCAGCTCTGGACTTTTCGTGAAGCTGATGGAGGCAGTATAGTATATCTATGAGAGTCAGACCAGCATTTCCATTCCTGCTGTGGCATCAAAACCTCAACATAGTGATTAATGAACGGTGCCAGGGCTTTCTGCTACCCAAGCACACGACCCACTAGAGTGTGTCTGTGTGTGTATGCAAGCATGTGTGTGTGCACTTTTACATTTTGGGGCATCTTTGCACCTTTGTCCATCCAAGAAAGTGTGCAGGGGTAGTTTGTCTGTTTGTGTTTAGGGCTATGTTTAAAGGATCAGGATCAGGTCAGAGTTATGATTTAAGGAATGGACATTATTATTAAAAGTCTTCAAAAGTGTAGTGATACAAACCTGTAGTACACGTGGCTCATACATGTCATTTATCACATATGTCTGCTTAACTGGGTTGACTCTTAGATAAATGGAAATACAGCAGTGTATGAGCCTGTTTTTCACTCATTATGAAGCCAACAGATCCTGTAGGTACACCTGTCTTTGCAGTCACACTTTGTCACCACCTGGAGGTGCCAGAGCTCTGCTCATTGTGCCATAACATCGCTAAGTCTGTATAGTGTCTCAATCCCACAGTGAGGCAGTCAGGTCGCATGAGCATGTCAATTTCTGAGCAAAGTCTGGGATTTATCCACTTGTACTGAGGCAGGAAAATTGCCTTCCACACATCAGCAGGTGATTAATAAATACTACCAACTAATGAAAGGCTGTCTATAATCAAGTGAGCAGGCTAAATAAAAATGTAATTATTATAACTGACATCATAAATATTATAAATACTGTTAGTTTAGCCTTCAATATGCCTTCATAAAAGTGACCATATACATATGTTATAATAAAATTACTGATTTAAACATCCTGATGACAATTATTAATTATGGTAACATTATCACTAATTTTAACATGTGCACAGAAATGAATGTCGGTAATTAAGGAGTAGAGTTCAGTCACGTAATAACCATCATTAAGAATTGATTGTGTGCGCATAAAATGGCTCATCTTCCTTTGATGGAGGAGTTGGCACCTGATGCATTTCCCAAGAAAACGCACACACCAACTTAGCTGAAATCAATGAGTCACTCCTCTGTCGATTTTGTTTTCCAGTGTATACTTTGCTGAACTTCTGCAGGCAAGTTTCTCTGACACTGGGGAGATGCACTCTGTGAACTAATGTCATCTTGGTGCTCATTTAGGTCCTGCCTGCCCGCGGGTTTTTGTCACTGTCACATTTTAGTGATGATGGAAATGGCATCTGTGCAGTATAATGGCTATAGACAGTAATTATATAGTTTCTTTCACTTCCCAGGACATGCAGTTTTTCCAGGACTGCTTTTCACCCGTGTCAATGTAGCTACTCACTATATACATACAGCAACAAAAGCATCATCATTGGACAAATTTAGCCTCTGCAGAGGTATTTGGGAGACAAATTAGCATGTGGACAAGCATGAGCACAAGCCTTTCACAACAGGTTGGAGAAAAGCCGCTGATAGAAGCCATATTACATTGTTCATCTGACATGTTTGACTTCTTAAAATATATGAGAAAAATTCATGAGAACTATCCTCAAATGTCAAGTCAGAGAAATGGACTGCACCACCAGCTCTGGTGAGCTGATCAATAAACCAACTCCAGTGCCTGCTGAGCCAGCAGGGAAACTTTCATATTTATGTTTTTGACCTATTGGAGCAGCAGAAGTAGCATAGTGAACTTCTTTGCACCCTGTTAACAAAGACATAACAGTTGAATTTGTCTGATGCCACTTCACTGTATAACTGACCACTGCTTTGAAGCACAATGTTTCTGGTAAAGATAAAAAAGGTGTAGGCTATGCAAAACCAAAAAACACTCTCTCCAGGTACTGGATCTAAAAGCAAACTAAACGCAAGAATCCGACACATGATCTGCACAAAGTACCAATTGCTCTCATCAATTTGGTTCAGATCAGCGGAGATTTTCATCAGGAACTGTCAAATCTGACAATTAAAATTGCTGGGAGCGCTTCATTTTGTGTGCAGATCTTTGTCTGACAATGTCTTCAGTTCAGCAGTAGCTTCAGCATGACACTGAACACCTAGCTAAAGATAGCGATGAGATTAAGACACATGTAGAATGATCAGATTTTTAACTTTATTTGACAATGATCTCCCAGTAGGCTGTATACAAACAAAGACCAAGCTCACAGAAGTTGATGTCCATGCAGTGACATCTAGGAGTCAACAAAACTAAAGCTCCTCACACCTTTGAAACTTCCTGAAACCAACTGTCACACCGATCACATTCACTTTTTTTTCCTCGAGCAAATGGTAATGTGCAGGTAGATGTTAAAGGAGGGCAGAGCTCCATGTGCTCTCAAATGCCAGTCTGCACCATCCTCACATAACCTCTGTTAGAGATGGGAGGCACAGATCTGCCTAGAGACGCCAGAAGGACTCTCCCCACACTGCCACTCCATATTTTTGAACCACCTGCTGCTCAGCACACACCAGGACACGTGGCTACCAGTGGACAATGGGCCTACTTGTAAATGCAATAATTTAGTTTCTTTCCTCTGGACAGAGATTTAGAGTAACACAGGCGGGTCTAACTGGGTGATCAATTTCTTAGTCTCTCATGTCATCACTGTTAAATGCTCATGTATCAGTTCATAATGAGTCTTTAATATGGCAACTAGTGAGTGATAATGAGGATTGTGTTTTAAGCACTGATGATTGTACTGCATGTGGCTTGATATACTCCAGGTATTATAATATGCTATCAATTTACATTATATTATATTATGTGTGGTAGGTTTTAGCATATGCTCATTTATATCACATTTTTTAAGTATTTTATTTTTTTGTGTATTTTATATTCAGGTCTGTGTGGCTTTTACTTGTTTTTTAATTAGAAGTACACCTTGGACAAGTCGCTAGTTCATCACAGGGCTGATACATAGAAGCAAACAACCAATTTAAAATCAATTAACCCCTGTCTTTGGACTGTGGGAGGAAGTCTGATCATTTGATAATAACTATTGCATATTTTTTTGGTTAAGCAACTATTAACTTAAAGGACTAGTTTGCCATTTTGTAAAATATACTTATTTCTTGTCATCATTGTAAAGATGCCAGGCAACCAGACATTCCAAGAAATGACTGTGCTTGGTCAAAAAATAATCTGGTACATAACTCCCTATATAAGCCACAACTTTTTCCCTTTTACTTCAGTTCTTGTACCGATTAAACAAAGATGTAATTTTAATGTTAATTAGTGAACTTAGAGCTTGAGGTGCCCCCTGTTTCAGTCTTTATGCTAAGCTAACCTGACCAGCTGATGACTCTAGCTTCATATCAACATACAGATAAGAAAGTGGATTAATCTTATGATCTAACTCAGAAACCAAATATGTGTATCTCCCAAAAAAGTCAAACTATTCCTTTAAAGCAGGGGTCTTCAACCTTTTTTAGCCCAAGGACCCCTTGGACGAAAGACAAACAGAACAGGGACCCCAACATCTAATTAATATTTTAAAATGTGTCACATTTTAAGCCTGGCCTATAATAACTTTTATATTTACTTTATTCAACTTTTATTTCAACTCATCAACCTATTTATATACTGGATTTTTGGCCTATATGTGTTTATGCTTGATAAAAAGTCCATGCATAATTATTACTGACTATTAAATACCAAGAGCTGTTCAACTTTGTCCACTAATTCATCCAATTTGATTGCAAATGCCTCCGCTGTTTGTAGTTTCTCAATGATCTGCACCTTCACATTCACCATTATTTTGGTGAAAATTGTCAATTATTATTACAAAAATTGGGGGACCCCCTGCAGTACCTCTGCAGACCCCCTAGGGGTTGTGGACCCCTGGTTGAAGGCCCCTGCTTTAACCCTTTACAGGGCACTCATTGAAATACTCGGAAATTTAAAATCTCAGCCCTGAAGTGTTATTGGTGGATATAAGAAGTTTTGACTTTTTAAAAAAGTTTCAGTTTTAGGCTGCAAATCAAAGTCAAAGAAGTTACCATGTACAGTCACCTGCCCACCTAGAGAAAAAAATTCCCCAAAATATGTGGAACATTTATTTCCATATTAACAATGTGTCTTAGAACTTATTTCACTTATTTCAAAACATCACACATGTGATACAGTGCAAAAAATATTAGGGTTAGGTTGAGGGTTAGGGTTAGAGTAGGATCCATTAGAGGCTATAGCAATACTACCTGTGACATAGACATTCGCTGATTGGCTGGAGAAAGTAATGTGATTCTGCTCCTTCATTGAGAGACGTGGGGCATCATTTTAAAAGCCCATGGAAGTGACCATATACGGTTCCTCGCCCGATAAAGGGTTAAAGGTTTCCCCTCCATGTACTGTATCATGAGACCAAGCACCAGTGATGCTTAGGAAGCTATTTCCCCCGAAAGGTCCTCTCCTCTCCCTTTTTCCTTCAACATCCTCACTATGTCTTCATGTGTGTGGCTTCTTTAATCGCTGCTCATGGCTATCTTTGTTCTTTTGTACTTTTGTCTTCTAGGGAAGCCTTTGCCCTTCACCCCCTTCATGGTCGTACTTTGTCACTGTTTGCACGTTTTTAATCCCCGTCTTAACAGGTACAAACCACATAAAAACTGATGTTTGACCATAACTGATCATAGCATGACTGCCCACCCAGTGACACAGTTTCATGGTTCATTTAGCGAAGAAAAAACACAGATCGTTGCCTCAAGGAGTTCTTCATTTTTTTCTCTCTCCCTGTTTGAATGCAGCCTGAGAGAATGTGATGAGTTACCAGTTGTTATTGGGCTGTAGAGGTCAAACAGCAAAGTGTCATCAGATAGCTAATCAACTCATTCAGATATCATTACACTGGGCTAAATCCCTGTTAATCCCACTGAAGATTCCATCAGTGTTCCCTCACAGGTCAACTTGTTCCTCTGTGTGTGTATGTGCGCTCACATGTAGGCATAAGGGACAGAGAGAAAGGTAATTCTTCATGTTGATAGACAATGATTGTCCTTCAATGGGCCACATTCAGTGTCTCCTCTCCGTCCTCCTTCTCTCCATTTTCCTGTTCTGTCTGCTCCTATCTCTCCTCCTCACCTTTCCTGTCTTCTCTCTCCTCACCTGGCTCTTCTTCTATCTCTGTTGGCTGGAGGATTAGCACTCTGCTTTGGTCTTTGATTGATAAGACTTCTGTCAGCCTATCTGTTTCTCTCCTTGTATGTTTGTGTCATCGCCTGCCTTCTCTCTTTGCCCAGCACTCATATGCATGCTCTGTTTCTGTGGAGAGCAGTGGGGGTACTGGTTCAGGCCTCTTTATATGTGTAAAGGTCACCTACTGTGACTGTTTCCTGTAGAAAATAACAGACACTGCTATTATTACATTATGTGTTGACTTCCCGCTAAGCCTGTTTGAGGTCCAAGGGTTTTTTTTGGCACATTTCTCAACCACCACAAAAACTATTTTTGTACATATTACTGCAGAAATTGTGACATTAGCATTTACACCCTAACATATCACAAAAATATTATAAAATAGACCATTACTACCACATTGCTGCTCCGTTCTTCAACCCCACAGAGGAATACTTTTCCTCATGCAGGTGGAAAGTTTATGACCACAGATTATCAGATATCTGCTGGATGTGTAGACACATTTGCAGAAGATAGCCAGGTATGGATCAGATCAGGCACGCAAAAAGATTATATCCCAGGTAGTCTGTGAAGATTCTCAGTCATCCAGGGCATCTTTCATTGAGAAGAGTTCAATCTGGATCAGCTGTATAATATAATACTATATAATAACTGCTCATACTGTACATAACTTAATTGACATGCACTAACTACACCTGTAATTACTTTTTTTTGTTACCTGCAATTGCTGCTGCTGCCAAGCATGTTAGTATATTCATTTCAATCTGTCCATGCTGCTTATACTGTATATATCCTAAATCTATCTATCTATCTATCTATCTATCTATCTATCTATCTATCTATCTATCTATCTATCTATCTATCTATCTATCTATCTATCTATCTATCTATCCTTACCTCCCCATCTCTCTCTGTTGCAAAGATTAGCTCCAAACATCGCATGCTGCCAGACCTATGTACATCCAGGTGAATAAAGTGTCACCCCAGACCGAGAGAGAGGTAATAGGAGGGATGTGACCCTGCAACCTTCTCCACAACAGATGGAACCAATCTCACTGATCCAAGACAGACCATCTATTCATACTTACCTACCATGGTGTGTTTGTGTGTGTGTGTAATGATAGTATCCAACCATTCATGCTGGTGTATGTGTGTGTGTTGTTCGTGTGTATCTTTGAACCTGTGTCTCAGACCTGATATTTTATCACCAGCTCAGCTCCAAAAGCCAATTTAAAGTCTGTAAGGGCTGTTGTGTGTTTCACTCAACTGCCGACTGGAAATATAATCTTGGATGACTTTGAATGAACTTGTAAATGTTCTCTTTCCTCATGGTGTGTATAATACTGATTTTAAGGCCGTTATATTTTACGTAAATCAATACATTTATACATAAACAGGAGTATCAAAACTCATATATATATTTTATATTGTAAAAATAAAAGCATTTCTTTTTGACAATAATGAGACAATAAAAAAAGCACCACCTTGCTGTGAAATCCTCTACACTGTATAGCTGTAGGGAAAGTTTATATTGATGCTGAGGGGCTTTAGGAGCTATAGTGTCTCCAATAACTACTCCCCTTTCTCACACACAACGACACACAGACATTTACTGCATGTCTCTTTGCCATATTCACACACTGCAGAGAGCAAAGAGGTAATTGCATTGACTTTAGAAGTTAAACAGTTACAGGCTTAGTCTCTCTGTGAGTGTGTGTGTGTGTGTCAAAACCTTTCATCCATCCATATCACTGTACATAAGAGCTCTGGCCCATTCTGCTCTACTTGCCCTTGGAGCAAGCTGCGAATCTGAAGCTGGTTTCTCGTTCGCTATAATTTACCTTTTAAGTATGTGTATGTATATTGTGTGTTTGTGTATGTGTTTGCTTGTGCAAGAGAAAGAGTGAGACAAAGAGTATGTATATGGAGAGAAAGAACGACCCTGAACACACACACACACACACACATTCAGAAGCACAGTTAGTGTTTTGGGAGAGTGTGATGGTAAATGAAGCGTGAAATGAAGAGTCAGAGATGTTAGAACATTCCTTCCCCAGGGATCCTCTACAACGGACTGACAGAGACCAGGCCAAGATAGATCAGGACGGCCAAAACCAAACCTTCAATCTTACTGCATCAGCACACCCCCTGCTGGGTAAAGTATGACATTTCCCAACCTTAACCCTGTTATGTTGGTGAGTATCATGTCGCTACATATCAGCATTTTTCTGAAATGGCGGCCAGTCTGGTCACAGCTGAACTAAAATATGTTTCTGAAAACATTTGAGGAGAGAAAGAGGTAATACAGTAACAGTATGATCTGAGTTTTGTGAGCCCGGTGTGTTGTGCTGGATGAACTTACTGAGAATAACGCCCTGCTTCATCATCTATTTTACTCTGAATGGGACTATAATTTACAAAAAAAGCCATGCTGTATGGAGGAAGACTTTAGAGATTAAGACCATAAACTCTTGAGAAAACTGTTTGCTGATATAATGCATCAGTGGGGGAGAAGGGTCATTTGTCCATAAGACTCCATCCAATCAGACTTTATTGCTGCAGCCAATTGAGCTGCCCCCTGCAGGTTTAAGACACTTTTCACGTTGTCCTCACTTCACAGACTTGGATGCTCTGTCCACTAATTATCTACAGTCTATGGCACTAATAAAGACCTCAGCCATATGAGTGACACACTAAACATTAAAAGGAAGCACTATTCCTCTTTAATGGCCATTGTTAACATTAATATCCCAGACTTGACTGCCATAGCAGGTCGTCTAATTCTATTGGAGATAGCTTCAGCCTTTCTCCTCCACCAGAGTCCATTACAATCAAGTCTTATCTCCTCTAATATGCTCTGCTGTTAATGAACAATCAGTCCCGTTAATGTCCTGCTAATTAATGGCCCATCAGCCTCTTCAGAGTGGTAATTAAGTGCCAGTTGAGGCGTCTAATTGGCATGGTTTCTGATTGGATCAAGTCACGCTTGACCCTCTGGGACACAGGAAGTGAATTATAGCGTTGTCATCGTTGTGGAGTGGACGTTTTACAAAGACTGCTGACTTGCTTGTTTAAGAAATAGAATCATCTTGTTAACCTGAGTAGAAGTGAACTGAAAGACAGTTTCACTTGAGTGACTCTGTCAGAGGACGAACTGTCAAATCTGAATTAAATTAACAATCAATGACAATGGCCTGTTTTCTCCTACACCTCCGAAATAACTGATTGAGAGCTGTCACAAAGGTGTTTTGAAGTACATAAACTCATACTAGCCACTTTAGTTTGGTATGTGCTCACATTAGCTGGGTAAAATAATTTATTTGTCTCTCGATTCTTCTTTAATATGAAATATAGAAAAGATTAATGACCTTTTTAGTGAAAAAAAAGAACGTTATTAGCTTACAGTGTAACACATGACTACATCATGCCACTTAAAGAAACATAATACTTGTAGCAGCCACTATCTATTAAAGTAGGCTTGTACTGTGACGCGTTAAAGTCCAAAGAAAAAATCCACAGTCACATCGAGTAAGTTTTATGTTTATTAACTAAAGAGTAACAACAAACAAATTGGCATAACATGACAAACTGAACTAGATGAAACTATACGATATAATATAATATGTAATGATATGAAACAAGACATACTGAGAAGGTCAACAGAAAATATTGGAGCCTATTTCACCTATTTTGTCTGAACTCCCACCATCAAGTGCACAGGTAAGAATAAGGTGAAACCACAACCACACCCCCTGTGCCTATAACCGTAAGTTAAGGTGATCCAGGAGGCGTGTGATCTAAACAAATAAACAACTCAAACTATATACACACACACTTTGGCTCCTACAATACTATAGAATTATTTAATGTCAGAAATATATGCTTAGATTTGCATTGATTGGCCCCTTGGAGACAACAAGCTGTATTATATGCTATACAACACTGATATATTTTCACCTTGTTGTTATTGTTGTTGTTATGGTAAAAATGTTAGCAAACATTAATTTATTCAGACATGGAGCAAAATTAGTATTTATTTGGGTCATATTTCTGGACATCTGGTCAACATACTGTATGTCCAAATATTTACCCTCTTTTTAGTTCTGTTTTTGCTTTTTACAGAGTCCTGACAGAAATATTTAATTGCCAAATCCATTGTGTTCACTATAGTTGCTAACATGTCGACTGTTTGGTGCTGAGCAGGTAGTGAACAGTGAGTTTATCAGAGCGTTTTCTGATGAAAACAACTTCCTCTCTGATAAGAGTGGTCAGAGTGAACCAAAAATTGTGGGCTGCAAAACCAAAGCAGTCATTAAAATGACTCCGTAGAAGTGAAGGGAGCTGCAGAGTCTAGTGCTAACCTTTCACATTAAATCGTTTTTACCATAGTTTATAAATAAAGATTAATTACAGCAGCTTTATGAAACATAGAAATAAAAACTGATTAAATGTAAAATTCAGAATGGTATCCTTTAATGAAGGACTGTGGAAATATAGCTTGTGGCCAGCACAGCTTTAGTCCAAACAAGGCTACCAATCAGGCTTCACACATGGCTGATGGTGAGCTCTTTCACTAATTAGTTATACTGAGGAGGGAAAAAAACACAATATAAAAGACGTGAAGGCAAACACGAGTTCAAAACCAGCTAGAATTATGAGATACATTCACATATGGCTGAATGCTGGCTGCGAGCTGCTCGGTTAATTAGTTTTACTGTTAAAAAGAACAGAAATAGCCAAAGGTTTAGGGCAAAGTTTAAGGCAAAGAGCAGTCTCAATATAATACAAGCTAACAGTGTGAGGTGACAGTTTTCACTCACATATGGCTGACTGGTTGCTTCAAGCTGTTGGATAATGAGTGAGAGAAAGGTAAAGACAAGGAGAGGGGAGGGAGGGGTAGTGAAGAAAAGGAGGTAGAGAATAAAGGGGAAGGAGATGGGAGGGGGTGAAAGAAAGAGATGGGAAGAAGAGAAGGGGGAGAAGAGGATAAAGTGGTTTTATAATGAGGGGACAGAACAGACAAACACCTGAGAAGAGAGAGAGAGAGAGAAGGTTGGAGGCAAATAAAGGCTCCATTTGGCAGCTACTGTACACACACACACACACACACACACCTACACACACACACACACACACACACACACACACACACACACACACACACACACAGATGCATAGAGTACTGGTTGCTTGGAGCAGCTTGGGATAATAAGAAACACAATAAGGTGGTTTTTATAATGAGAAACAACAGCTGAACCACCGATGGCAGAGAGAAGAGTGAAGAGGGTTGCAGGCAATGGACAGCTCCACTTACTGTACAAAACAAGGTTCTGCACGGAAATAGAAAGTTGTTATATGACACTTATACTTACTGAAAAAAAATATGGAGACTGAGATGTTTAATGCACCCCTGACTAAAAGCCTGGCTCTATGTATGAAGGGTATTATGACTGAGAATTTACTGATGACAAACTATGGTGCCAGGTGGCAACGCTAACAAGCTGCAGAGATATTGTGCGACAATGAAAATCAGTTACACATTCGTTATTTACTGTGAGCACTGGCAGGAACTCCTATCTGGTATAATCAGTTATGAACAAGTTATATTTAGAGTCTCAGGACCAGTTACCATTGAAAGCTAAGGATCTCCTCAGTCAAGCAACAAAACAAAAAGTTTTTTTATGCTCAAATTAGAAATGTTTGGACGGGGTGGTGTATCAACATGCAGGACATATTATTGACTGATTTTATGGCTCATTGATGACTTTTATGACTGACCTTTTTTTTTTTAAATCCTGGCTTCATTCAAGGCTTTGAAGCAGCATTTACACACCCAAATTTAAAAAAAAACCTAAGCTAATTTTAAGGTACAAAAACATAAAGATTCTTATTTTCAGTTGTTTATACACTAATAAATTGTTATGTATATTATAATACATTTCTGTAAATAGAGCCCCCTAACACACATTGGATATTAATGTTTAACCTTTATTTAAATGTGTGCTTTTTTGCCATTTTGTCTTTATTAAATAGTGACAGTTGAGATTAAAACATGAAACACGAGGAGAAAAAGAGAATGACAAGCAACAAAGGGCCCACAGTTAATATTGAACTGGTTACATTGTAAGCATGTGGCCACGAGGCTCCCGGGATGTCCCATATCTATTTTTGTTATTTGGCCTTTTTTCATCATTGATCTGAAGAGATGTAGCTGTGTGTGGAGGAGATTAATGGGTGTTGATGTTAAAAGAAATGTGTCTATTTCAACTATGTTTGAATTAATAAATATGAATAAAAAAAATAAAATAAAAGATAAAAGAGTTGGAATGGAATTTGCAGATATTTTTACTCAGCCATGATTAATTTTATTATTTACACCCGTGTTTTTTCTGTTCAGATATCTTGATGCTACACTGATTTGTAATCAGGTGAATGATGCTCCTGTCATTCCCACTCTGCGCCTGTACACCTGTTACACCTTGCACTATGTAACTTTGGTGGCTTGGTCGCCACAATGAGTAACGTTTATGTTACAGAAAATGTTTTCTGGTTCTCTCCCTGGTGTCCTCCAGCTGCTCCACCTCAACTCTCTCTTTACAGAGTTTCCTGATGGACAGTAAAATAAACTGCTGCAGCTATAGCTGCTCTTAGCCCAGTTAGCTGCAACATGACAGACTGGGCGCTCAGAGCACCGGGGTGCTGTCTGAGTTCATATTGGTAGCACAAGAGCTTTGGACTTGTGGTTGGAGGAGGTTTTCAGGCCTGGGAAAGGGGGGGGGGGACCTGAAGGATGCTGGCAGAGAGTGTCATACCAGAACCACGGCTGAACCAGGCTTATCAGTGGAGCAAATAGCAAAGGCGAAGAGTCTGAACAGGAAGTTAACAGCAGAGGCCAAAAAAAGAAAAAGGTGAAAGTGACTAAGCGAGAGGCTGCTGGACGAGGGTAAATCTGGGACTGGCTTTTGGTCATTGGCGAGAGCTTCATGAAATAAAAGGCTGACAGACAGACACTGAGCTTGGCTTCTTGCTGTTGGACCAGTAAGTAATATTAGTCGACTGCCGAATGACTGTGTAGTTGCACCTGCTTGATGTTTGGCTGTTTGCAAAGATATCGTCTCATACGTAACAAATGCACGTTTACAACCGTCCATATTTATGATGGCAGAGTATAAGTGAATTGTAGCAAAAAAATACAAATTCTTACATAATGTTGATTTAACTATATCAAATGTACAAAGTAATTGTGTTGTTGACATTGCAGCAGTGACACACAGCACTGATAGATTACTGTAAATGTGTGAGCGGTAGAGACAGAATGACATAGAGACAAGGAGAAAGACATCTAAACTGTGTGCATGCATGCAGGAGTTAAGAGGCTTGTTTTTCTTTTTATGTCCATGCATCTGAGCGTATATACTGAATACTGAGTGTGAGTGTGTGTGTGTGTGTGTGTGTGATCAGAGAGCTCTACAGCCTTCTTCTTTTTTTCTCCTGGATAAGCACTTTGTTGTCCTTGGGAGACTGCTGGTGCTTGGCTTCTCGTGCACAGTTGCCAGGCACTGTTCCACTGAGCCGTGCACGTGAGGTGACCTTGCTTTGCCTCTGGCTCAGTCACGCCTCTGTGCACCACACACACACACACACGCACACACACACACACACACACACATACCTTTGGGGCCTCGGGATAACACACTCTGTCCCCTGCGATGTTTCAAACTGACATACATTCTGTGTTGTTCACTTTAATGGACCAATAGAAACAAATTTACACACATGGACACATACAAAACTAACACACATTACCTTACTCCTACCACACACACACACACATACACACACAGCATCCGTTTCCATCTCCAGGGGCAGGGGCTGGTGCTGGTCACACAGGTGTCCAAATAAAGACAATCACCTTCCACTACCAAATCCCCACTCTCACACAGATTTTACGTGACCTGCACACACACACACACACACACACACACACACACACACACACACACACACACACACACACACATCTTAACACAACCGTACAGCCACATGTATCTGCAGAGAAAATGGATCAACAGTATTTACTGGAGAACAATAAGCACTTACACAACATAATCATTTATCAGGTATAAGCATTTACACAATTGTCTACAATCTCTATAGTGTGTTGAGTACATTAAAACAGTCAATATTGAGAAAAGATATCATTTTCTGTATACTGTTGTAAACACAAGAGACTTGACTTGACCTCACTGCTCTAAGACTGTTACTCCCTGATTTAAGCTCAAGTTTCAAGCTGAAAGCAGTGACATCATGTCAAGTTAAGAAGTCTAGTAAATAAACAAGTAAGAAAGTGACAGTAATGTTGCTCAAATTAATACATGAAACAAACCTGAAATAAATGCTATATTTCCGTTGTGTTTTCTACATTGTTCACTCATTTAATTATGTCATCTTGTCGTGCCCTACTCCACTCCTGCGGTTGTTTAATGGCACCTCAGAAGTAGCACTGCTGCTTATCTCGATGAACCAACTAATAATTGCATAATGGTAATGGATGGAAGCAAGCATTCATACAGCACATGCACTCTCCATGTGTGGTAAAAATAATAGGAAAATTGGAAGTCAAAAGGAAAACACTTCACTACCACCACAGACTTTTTCCTCACAGCTAATGATGTTTAGTGTTTGTCATCTAAAACAATCAACTATACAGTACTCAGAGAAGAGCAAAAATACATCAACATATATTTTGACACAAGATTCAAAATACATAAATTGTAAATGCCCAAATTAAACTACAAAATATGCGTATTTTAAATGTATTTAACAGAAATACCGCCCATCCCTGCCAGCACTACCAGTGTTACAGATAGCAGTGTGCCTCTGTTTCAACGTTTTAATCAGTGATGAAAGTGTTGCAGGGTGTGACAGTTGTTCTTCTTGCCCAGATGTTGACCTCGCTGTAGAGCCTCAAAGCTTCTGTGAACATGGGCAGAAAATCACCTTGGGTGTTACCATGGTTATCAGGTCTGTACTGACAGATGCTCATTAGAACAAACAAGCGCACATGCACAGACGCTGATAACTTGATAGCTTCTCCTCACTTGAATAGTTCAGACTACTTTCTGTCTTTGAGTGTTGGACCTCTAGAAGCTGTTCAGAGGAGAATGAACATCACTTGTGCCACTCAGAGTACACACTTTGATTTGAAAACATTGAGACCCTGATTTATTGAGCATTTATACATCCTGCAAAATCTAGAAAATAATAAAAAAAAGGAACACCAAGATATCTTTTAATGTGCACAAACAATGTGCACATTAAAACTATAAATACAATCTATAAAATTTTGGATTTTATAGATTATATTTATAGTTTTTTTTTTTTCATGTGATTTACATGAATAATTGTCTCAGAGCTCCACAGCCTAGCAACGAATGTGAGTGTGTGAGATACAGGTCTAAAAATACAGCAACATGTGCAGCTGTGTGTTTATCAGAAACACTGAAACTATCTGCCAAATCTTACTGTGCAGTTTCCAATTTTATCAGAATATGCCAATTTGATGTGATTACCATAAATTTATAACCAATAATCAGGTTGGGAGCTGGGGAAAACCACCTCTTCGACTCTCGCACCCACACCTCACAACTACGGCTCCCTGAAGAATGATTATAATCTGACACGTTGTTCGTTTTCTGCATTGTTAATACAGTCTTTCATACTTTTTATTCGCACGTCTCCAACACTTCTCCTGCTGAAGTTGTTGCTTGTGCCTATGATGAAATCATAATTTGAAAATGCCCCTGAGATATATTTGTGTTTTATTCATATTGTGTTATGTTTTGTTGAGTTTGGTGCTCGCAATGGCCCAGTTTCTCCATGGAGATTATACGAGTTTAATCTTCTCCTGTCTTGTTTTCTTTTCTCTCCCCTAACTGGTATCTCCTCTAAGTTAAAGACACACTACAAGGCAGTGTGTTTGCAAGTATAAAAGACAGCGTTTGCACAATTTTACCCCAAACAACACAATCTTAGTGGATCAGCACCAGTCTGTATCACAAGCCAAGTGCTTCGTTTGTTCCGAAATGAGAATACAAACTATGCGGATACACAGGATTTTCACTGTACAGCAGTAACAGTGAGCAGAGAGGAAGAAGTGAACATTATTCTCCACAGAGGCAGACATATTTATTCATAGATTCACTTCATCAATGTTTAATGTGATAGTGATTTTTGGCCATCATGCTACGACTGAATGTGACAAGAAATATTCTTCAGACTTTTGATCCAGTCTGTGCGGCTTCACAATACACCTGAGTTTCATTATTCTGCATTTAAAAGCTACCAGCAGGTCATAAATGTACAACACATTAGCATACAGTAGTACTTATGAGCAGGCTGACAGGTGTTAATGATCCTCTAAGGACTCGGATATTTATTCATGGATTCACTTCAGCCTAATTCTGTTCCTATATCTAAATGCACTGTGATGGCCCACCCAATTTTCACTCTGTTTTGATGTACCTTTACTGTATCTCAGGTGCAGCACACGGACAGAAAGTGTCACATTAAATCTTCATCATCGTTTTCCAAAGGAGGCTTCTGCCTTTATTGTACAGCTGCATTTATGTGCAGAAAAACATGCTGTTTTTTGTTGAGACTGACATATTGACAGAATCAGTTCATCACTGATCTATTGAATAAAATAATGTTATATTCCACTGTTACATTTCAATAATTATTATTTACTCATGTAAATGTATTTATTTTGCTTTCACTGTGTATTTATATAATGTGTTCTGCTGTTTCATTTTTGCAAGTTACAGCATGTAACTTAAAGGACTCCAACTCCAGATATTTGACAGACACATAGAGAGCCACGAAACAGAGTGTCTCGATTTACTGTTTTTCTTTTTAGACATATCTGAATTTCAGTGTTTATCTAATCAGTCAACTTCACTGAAAACACATTCTTATTTAAAGCAAAAGCCCTGTGGACATTTTTAACTTGCGTGATTGTCTTCTTTGGGGATTCTCTCAAAATTATGTTTTTTTTTCTGTTTTAATTAGAAGTTAATGCACTTTTCGTACACAGCAGATTCAGAGTAAACAGACAATATTAAATTATCCTCTGTGGATTCTTTTCTTCCACTGATGTAATTCATTCTTCTTATATAACTCCTGTCATGCCCCATGAAAGAGCAAGACAAAGTGCCATTAAATATATGAAAATCACAATATGAACATTTCACAATATAAGACTAATATATGTTTGATTGAAAAGACATAACTTTACCGTTTGACTTATATTTATCTATAAATCCCATTAAACTAAAAGACATAAAACACACAGAGAGCAACAGAGATTCAACACTTTTAGTTTTTTTAATAGTGGGTCACGTACCTTCATTGTACAGTACACATTGTAAGCAGACAGACGGGGGTAAATAATCCTCTGTGGCCTCAAATTTTTATTCATAGATTCAGTTTACTCTAATTTTGCCAGCTCATTGTTGTGTCTGTCGCAGGCTCCTCCCTGGCGGCGGTGTGGCTCATGCATATTAATGAGTGGAATCTGCATAATTAGATGCAGTGTTATCATAATAATAAAGGCCTACAGTATATAGTATCTCTTATAGGATCCTAGACCTCAGATCAAATCTTTGAGCTTTGACCTAGAAAAGAACAAAGATGACTGTTGTACCGCCGAGATCTGCAGCCATGAGCAATGAGAGGCACAGACGCAAAAAAACTTTATTGTCTCTAAGTTGTCTTTGAGCTGAGCTCCTCTGTATAAACATGAACATGAAAATACATAGAGCATCACAGAATAACCGTTCCAAGAAGTGTTTGTGTGGCAGACACAGTTTTATGAGGCAGTTTGGGACACAATTCAGAGTTTGTGCTCCTGTCAAACTTTTTTATGTTCAGAAATTGTTACATGTTGTCTCTCCTCTTTCTTTCTTTCTTTCTTTCTTTCTTTCTTTCTTTCTTTCTTTCTTTCGCTCCATATGTGCCATTTACGTCATATTATCTATACTCATCTTGTCATCCATCTCTCTTTGTCTCTCGCCACCTCTCTCTCTCTCTCTCTCTCTGTCTCTCTCTCACACCCACACACACACACACACACACACACACACACACACACACACACACACACACACACACACACACACACACACACAGTGATGATAATTATCTAACCCACAGGGGGGATGCCAGCTTTGAATCTGGATTTAATGTGCTTTCAGAGTTTTATATTTACTGCAACACTTGAGTCCACTGACTCACACAAGTATAGATGCCATAGATCTAAAACACACACGTGCACGCACACGATGTGACATGTTCACTCATGAGCTTGTATGATCAAATTAAATTCACATGCACGCACAGAAACACACACATACATACACATACACAGTATACAATACATACACGTGCAAATAATCCCCTTTACCCCCCACCCCTCTGTCTCACACACACACAGGCACAGGCACACACACACGCTCGCTGGCTGTGTCCTGTGGTCTGTGTGTGCTGATAAGGGTTTAATCCTGATTGGAGCCTCGGTAAAAGGCTTTGTTATGAACACTAAATAGACTGGCCCTTGGCGAGCACACTGGGACACTGCTGATAACATATACACATGTGCACGGACACACGCAAAATGGACGCATATAAACACATATATACACACGTTTAAATATATATCCATACCCACAATGCATAGAAACTCAGGCTGTATGTGTTATATACCTGTGGAAATTACTTATACACAAGTATGAATGTCCTGTGCAGACACACACTCTATAAAACCTCTCCATAAAATCGTTTACATGCATGTGTGTTTGTATGTAAATGTGTGTGTGTGGAGTTTATCAGTGGCTTGATAAAGCTCTGGAGCAGTAAGTGCTGGCAGACCCCAGACTGAATACGCTGTAAATAGACTACTAATAGAGAGAGAGATTAGAGGACTGGAGGAGAGGACAGTAGAGGGGAGATATGAAAGAGAAGAGGAAGAAGGAGATGAGAGAGGAATAGTAATGTCAGCAGAGCCACAGTTTAACCCTGTATTTGACTAAACATGGGCGGGACCCCCGCCATGTCACACCTGTAGCAGCAAAGTTAGACTTAAGTGTGAAGGTTAGATGCCTTTATACATCAGTTTATCACTGCAACTGTTAGCTGCCCTACACAAAGGTCCACAGCAGGAAGCCTACAGACATCTCATGCAGTGGCAGTTTATTTTTGTCATTCCTTTCTCCACGTTCTGTCTTTGTTCTGCCTCCAGAAGCTGCAGTAGTTGTCCTCAACAGTGAGCTACATTTTAGTAGGATCAGCCCTTGTGGTTACTGCCTTCATGAAAGCAACCTGAATAAAAAGTATAGGTTTAACCCATATCAAATTACTCCACATGGGAAGTATTTGCCTCAGACTTACACATTTGTCATCTCCCTATGACACTGTGTCTTTATCTACTTTAGATACATTGTCTCCTTCAAATTTGGAAGTGTTAGAATTCAGATTTTTCATAAAATAGGCAAAAAAAAAAAAAATCGTTTGTGCAGTAATAGTATAAAAGAGAAACAAATCATGATAAGAGGAAAAAATGAATAAAGGGAGGTCAGATCACCACTGGTACTCAGGGGGTGTAGTGATCTTTGTTGCATGTCCCTATGAGGTGGCCGATCCAATACTAAATAATACTGGGTGGCCAGGATAACCAATACCAATACTTTTTTATTGTAGAAAGTGACTAATGTGTCTCATGGGGGAGAGCAAAGTGCTAAATGCATCATTAACAGGCTACTTTAAAACATGATTTGACAGACAGGACTGTTTAAATGGTAAATAACAAATATTTACTGTGTCTTTATATCAGCTGAGTGCATGAAGAGTTGCTCAGAATGTGATCTAAAATGAGGTGGATTGATTATTTTTGTAATCAAACTTATTGATGCTAGTATTGATACTTACAATAAGGTGTAAAATTGGTTGTATAAATACTTCATCCACCAGCTCAGACCCCTCACTCTCTCCTCATGTCTCAAGTTTGTGTCTGTTGTCAACAAACAATCAAGCTATCAAAACTATGAATCATAAAGTGGAGTCAGTGGATCCCCTGGAAGAGATCTTACCATTGATGCTCTCCATCCCTCTGTTTCCCTCCCTCCCTCCCTCTTTCAGTCCTCCTCTAATTCCAGACTCATATTTCAAACAGAAAGTGTCCTTTGAATGATCTCTGAGCAGCGCTAACCTGTAATCTTTGATAGCAGGAGCCCAGATTTTCTTCCCCTGTGCTATTTCTCTTCCCTTAGTTGACTGTCTGGTCAGTTAATCAGTAGATCCAGTCCCTTCCTGAGGTCAACATGGCTGGGGGACATCTGCTCTTGACCTTTCATCAATGACCTTTCTCCTGCCCAGTGGTCATTAGATGTATCCCAGTATCATTAAACTGTCCCAAGAGGTCAAACCGGAGGTCAAGGCTGCTCCTTGAGGTCAGAGGTGAAAGGTCGCTGCTCTGTCATCAATAACAAACAGGGTGTAAGGTCTATTGTTGTCTACAAGTAGTGACAGTCCGAGATGGAGGTGTAAGGTCCCACAGGCGCACCTCAGTGGGATCAGGAGTAAAGCTCGGCCTTTGTTTGTTTGTCTGTGACAGATTTTTAAACGCAGAATACATTATGCACCACAGCTGCACTATATGTTGCCCTTTTGGTGTTGAATCCATTCGCCTAAGATGAATGTTCACCTTGTGGTGCTCAGTCAGATGTGGTAGCTTTTTCAGGCATACAGGCTTTGCTGATTCAGTCCACAGGTTTCTTGTTTTTGAACGCACACACATGCATATATTTCTGGCTACTGTCTGGACCACTCGCTTTCCCTGCCTCATGTCCTCAATGAATAATTTTGCCTCCTTTTCTTTTTTTAGCCGTCCGATTCAACAAACACAAATCTTTTAAAAAAAAAAAAACGTTGCTCAAAGTGAATACATCTGAGAACTCTGGATTTGCCTTTTAATGTAGATGGGGACACAGAGCTTTTCAAAAATGCTGATGTATGAATGCTGTTTGATCTCAGGTGTCTGATTGTCAGGTGATCCATGACACATCCAAAATGGCTCTCTCCGGTACAGTTTGCTCTTCATGTTCGCTCTGGAAAACAACAAACAAAGCCTCAAAAGCTGTTTGCATTCGAATGGTGTATGGTTGTTGGCTCGAGTGGCCTGTACACACCCGAAAGAAGAGAGTTTCATTGTCGACGACAAACTGATAGTGCAGATGGAAAACTTTGGAGTGACATTTTCAAATTGTGGACATGGCCTCTCTCACCTCCCTGCTTGTCACAATCTTGGCTTTGTTTGTTTCTCTTTTCTCCCTCATTCAACTTTTTCTTCTGCTTCATTCTCACCTTCATTTACTCAAACCCTTCTATCACCTCCGATTCTGACCCCCCCCTGTCTTCCCATCCCCACCCCTCCCTCTGTGTAACCTTGCGGGGTAAAGCTCCATTGACATCTGCTTCATAAGTATTCAGGACTCAGCGCCTTTGACATTAATCAGCCTACAGTACATTATCTCCCCACTCCTCTCTGGACCCCCCTCCCCCTCTTTTTGCCTCCTGCTCCTCCTCTCATCCCTATCGCCCCTCTTTCACCTCCCTTCTCTCCCCTCCACTGCCTCTCTTTGCCCCCCTTTCCCCCTTCTCTTCTGTCCCCTCCTCTCATCCTATCATGGGTCTCAGCTTTCTATCCGCTGTTTTCTTATCATGGTGTGATAACCAGAAGAGAAAAGGGCATTACTAAGTATGTATGTTGCCTACCTGAACGTCTGGCTATCGAGATACATTGTCTATCTGTTTGCCTGCCAGTCTTAAGAGTAACACAGCAACTTTAATATAGCCGTCACAATACTGCAAGGTCAACTCTGCGAGTAAGATTAGAAGAGATTTAAAATAAAAGAAACAGCGTTGGAACAAACAGAGGACAAGAAAAAGATCAGAAGCAAGCAAAAATTTATCTTCATTTTGGCTTTGGTTTGACCGGACTTAGACATCTGTGGTTTGTCTTAATCTCCAGTTGCCAGACATAGACTATACCCACATGACAGACTCTAGCAGACTGGTGACCTATACAGAGTGTACCCTGCCTTTGTGCATGCTGGGATTCACGCCTCCATGACCCTAAACAGGATAAGTGAGTACGGAGAAAGGTTGGAGTGATCTCTGCACTACATCTTTGCTGCACCCATGCGGGAGAAATATATGACAGAAGCGAGTATAATTTTTCTGCAAAACAGAGAAACCTTCTGGGTTGTTGCATTTCGCCACAATTGGAGAGAACTCTGCTAAGCTCACTGGTTCTCTTAGTAAACTTTTTCTTTTTCAAATGGCTAATGTAAAATGGCAGAGCTCCTTTTGTAGACAGCAATTTTTCTCCACACAGACAACACAACCAACCAAGCGGGCCTTACTACATAAGCAATCAGATTGAAAACAGCGATGGTGATGATGGTGGGAGTGTGATATGAAAAAAAAAACAACAACCAGGAGGGCCAGTTTGATTCATAGATCAGTGAGTTTGAAGTCTTATCAGATACTAAAACACTGCACTGTATTTCATAACACTACGAGAGAGGATTTAACAACCCTGGGAATTGATCACATCAACAATAATTTAATCCTTCTCAATGACTGAAGATAAAAAGTAGAATTTACACAAGGTAGTCTAAGGTAACTTACCATCAAAGTGTGCTTGCTTGTATGAGGATCATGCAGTGTTATGTTGGTCTGAACATACTCATATGCCAACTAGCTACTAACTGAATCGGGATGCAGATAACTATAAGATTCATTTTGTGGTAGTACTAAAAATGAAGGTAGTAAAATGATAGGCATCATAACTTCTGCTTCCTGTCAATACCAGAATGCCATTGCACATGTATTTTCTCTGACATGTATTTGGGGTCAGTGCTCAGTTTTGTTGAACTATGGCTGCAAAAACTGGCAGAAAATCAGTGTAGTGCATGCTGCTACACATTGCACATCTACTTGAGGGGGAGCACAAATGCTCTTTCCATTGGAAAACAGTGGCCTTGATGAGTTGAACCTTCACTTTTGGTGTGAAAGCCTTGTTTCGCCAGCCCGTAGCTTAACTCAAGCACTTATTTCTCACAGAAAGGAAGACTTAAATGACAGCAACTGAGAACAGAATGGAGAGTGAAAGGAGGCAATAGCTGTCTATCCACTGAGTCTGAACTTCCATTTTCCAGAGGCATTTAAACACTATAGAAACTCTGAATGCTACAACATAACATCAAGTGGATATTGTGGGTATAATGGCTTCTGACCCTCTGGCAGGCAGAGAACCGATAATGCCAACCTAGACACTTCAATTTTTAGTTTGCTTTAGACTGAAGTGAGATTGTCCTGACAAGAACTGTGGTGTGTACACATCATCATAGAGATAGACTACCCCAGAAGTAGTAGATTATGAGAGTAGATGAGGACAAGTCATGGTGTATAGCTGTCACACAGTGCTCAGATTAGTTTGGAGGTGTGATGTATGCCTCCGCTGCTAGCTAACAAGGGATTATGAAGCTTCACATAATCCTGGATGGGCGGGCTGGCTCAGGATTCTCACTGTTACTGCATTAGCATTAAGCATTAATAGTGTCCTAGCATTAGTGTTAGCAGCTAATAGTGTCCCAGAATACATTACCAGCTAATAATTTGATGCTGTAAGATTAGCATGAGTAATAGGGCATGCATTATGTGTGTATATGTGTGTTAGAGGACAGGATAAGCATGTGTGACAGTGTGTGCGTGAGTGCAATGAACAGGAGAGTACATGAGGTCTGTGACTGTTCTGTGTGTAGGTGGTGTGTAGGTACCTGTATGTCAGTGCCAGCGGTGTGTATAGGAGCATGCATTAGCAGATGACAGAAAATGTACAGAGACAATAGAAGGTTACTGAAGACAGTGAAGGAGGGAGGATGGAGGCCACACCAGGTGAGGGGTTTAACAGAGTGTGTAGCAGCATGCATTAGTTACAGCAGGCACCGGTGCAGCGATCATACACACACACACAAACACAAGGTCATCTCACAAAGGATATGTCATTTTCTCACGTGCCACAGGAAGTTCAATTGAAAAACAGAACAGAAGTGAATCTACAGGGGTAGCCCCGGTATCTCCCCAGGCAGAGCGCGTACCATGTGTCAAGTCCGAGTTTGAGTCTTTACCAAGTGTCCTTACCAAATCTGCCTTGAGTTTGGCAAAGACAGAAATTACCATTTCTGGGTGATAGTGTGGAGCTTGTCGGTGATATACTGCGAGTTGGACTGAACATGGTTTTGACCCCATTTCAAGCACAAAAAATGGCGGCCTGCCTGGTCACAAACATACTCATATTACAGCTAAACATTGAAGAAACGGAATCTTGATTCATAGTTTGATTGGAGTTTCATGAGCTTGCTGTGTCATGCTGGACAGACTCACTGAGGATGACTTGTTAATCTCAAGGTATCCACACCTTTAAATGTACCATCGGCCACACCCGAGCTCAGGTGACCTGACTCTGACGACAGTCATCATATAACAATGAGCACTAATGAACTAAGTGGAACAATGGGCGGATCTACAAGCTTTCCTAGTATAGACAGACTCCCCGAAAACGTCTTCACGGATCTACAAACAGTCCAGTTGCCCAGGCTTAACCTTTTTTAACCTTAAAATGTACACTGCTTTATTATCTATGTTGTTCCTGTATTGAGGCCATAACTTACAAAATGAGCATCATGCTGTGTGGAAGAAGACATCACACTAGCAACTGAGAGAATAAGCTCATTAGGTTATTAAATCAAATGAGAAGTAGGGTAAATTTTCCGCAAAGTTCAATAGGCTACAATATGACTTTTTTTTTTGCAGCCAAGCGCGCTGCCCCCTGCTGACTGTTGGAAAGAATGCAGGTTTAAGACATTTCCGCTTTGGCTTCACTTCACAGACCTGGAAGGTCGGTCCACTAATTATACTGTTAATGGCCCTTTGCTCATCCCCTCTCTCCCCTGTCTTTCCTGTCTCTCTATACTGTCCTGCCAACAAAGCGGAAAAATAAAGGACAGCACATTAGCACATTAACACACTGAACTCACTGAAGGTGAAGGATTTTGCAACAAATCATCCAAACTAAACAACAGTCAGTACATTGCATAACTGTTACATATGACAATGACAAAAATAATTTATATGATTGTTATGTGATCTGCTGTGGTCTGGGTTAAAGGCTTTGCTTGAAACAAACTAGTTCATACACCATGACCACGTCTGAAGTTTGAATGAGTCATAGTCACTCTCAGAGACATTGGGAGGTGCCAGGTGATGATAATTGTTCAAATTGAAATAACTTAACTGTAACTGTGTGAGGACTGTGTTAGACAAGTCAAATGTTGTAGGGCAGGAAGTTTGAGAGGTTCTTCAACCTTTTTTTTTATCTCTTTACTCTGTTTTTAATTTGTATTTATTCATTTTCTATGTTTATTAATTGTCCTTTTATCATTTCTTTTATTTTCTTTAATTCTGTCAATTTGTTGGGTCTACTGCTCAGTAAAGCACTTTGTAAAACTCTGTTTTTTTAAGGTGCTATATAAATAAAGTTATTATTATTATTATTATTCAACCACCAACGGTACTTTGGCTGAAGCATACTGACGTCTTTAGAGCTTAGCTAGGTTAGCTACAAAATACTTGTGGAGAAGCACGGTTAGTTATCACCATGGTTACTTGGTTGACGTTGACGACAAGGCTAACTATCGATAGGAAACAAACAGTGGCCTTCTTTGCATCAGCTGCATGCTCTGTATAACACATCTGAAACAAAGTAACAGCACTTCTTCTGTTGTACCTCACAAACAAAAGCCACAATTCACATCTGACCGCATGAGGTTGTTTTCATGATACGTGTAGATACAGGTTCAATTTGAATTTGAACAAACAACAAGCTATGCTGTTTTTCTTTTTCTTCAGCATCTGTTTTTAGTGAGAGAGAAATAGACAAATAGATACAAAATAGAAATAGAGGAGAGATGCAGACAAAACGCAGGAAAAGGGGAAAAAGACAAACATTTCACAGAACGAGGTATAATCATGCAGCTATTCAGTGGAGTCATTATCGGGCTGCAGGCTGTTCGGTTCTTTACAGAATAACAGCAGGGGTTCAGAGGAGCTTCTAAACCACCCACAGATATACACAGAGAAAGGTCCTGCCAGCTACAGTACTATCTTTAGCCACAATTTTTTAAGTGGCACACCACTCAATCTCAGATTTTCTTCCTATGACACAGTGAAGTAGAATGAGGATTTCTGAATTTGCAGATTAAACTGTATATTCCTGAGGAGGTGTTGAGCTGGGTGGGTTTGATGCTTGCCATATTACATTCTTAAATGATTAGTAAAAACAGGCGGGCGGGGAGACAAAGAGTGACAGACTGATTGGTTAATTTTTGGTATCAGGTGTTAATGGATAACATATGTTAATTACTGCTGTTAATGATGCCATAGATTACCGCGTTAGATGTCACAAGATAGCCGTGACAAAGGGCAGCCGTGTGTCTCGTGGTCACCTCCCAAGGTGCTTGAAATCACAGTGCTATTAGAACGGCAATGTAAGTATGTGTGTGTGTGGAAGTGTGTGTATGAAAAATCCAGTGTAATTGCCCTGTCTATCCATATCCGCCCACAGCACCATGTGGGACCCCAGCTAAAGTGGCTTCCACTGCTTTAGAAATAGCCGTCTAAATGGCTGGAGGGAGTAGTAAAATACCCCATTGTCTCCATGGTCGCATAGCTCGGCCTTAAGGGACCCATTTACTCACTCACTCCAACAAATAGAGGGCACCAAAATTCATTCTTTTGGCACATTTGTTGAATTTTCAGTGAAATGCATTGTGGAGAGTCAGAGTTGAAGTTTTTGGAGCGATATGATTGGAGTTCCTACTTTGCACAGTAGACCTTTTGTATAATCCTCTGAAATCCCAAATGCCTGGTCTGCTGGTTTGAACGCATCTGCCTTGTTAAAGCGATGTCTTGACATTTTCAATCTAAGTAGGTTGCTTTCACAGGGAAAACTGAACTGAGAACTGAGGGAAAAAGTTTCCACATTTGATGCTCATTTATCCCCTAATGTTTGTTATTGCTAATACTAGGAAAAAATATGCCATCCATCAGTAGGGTGTGCCATGAAAAGATCGAATTCCTGCCAGTCAAAAGTATGGTTGAGAATAAAAAAAAACATTTGATGGGCTTAATACATCATAAAACTACATTAACTCTGATTGGCACCAAAGCCAACAGTTTTAGAAACCTTTACCAACAATGAGACGTGTTAGTGTAAGTAAGTCTTTTCAACGGAAATAATAAAATTAGACCCCCCTCTCTTTTTTGGATATGTCTTCTACTTGTAAAGGGATAGCTTTTCACTTTATTTCCATCCTACAGTACCATTCTCATGTGTGCATTAAAGCTGGAGCTGAAGTCAGGAGGCAGTTAGCCTAGCCTAGCATAAAGGCTGGAAGCACGTGGAAACAATAATTTGGCTCTGAAGATACACCGTTTTTTTAAGGATTAAACAAACAAGGGACAAAGTGTTAATAAGTGAGAATTTTTGAACAAAGAGCGAGGTTAGCTGTTTCTTCCTGCTTCAAGATTTATGCTAAGCTAGGCTAAATGCCTCCTGGCTCTAGCTCCATGCAGACAGAGAGTGGTATCAGTCCCGTCTATTTTCTCTTTCTCTGCCTCACCTCAGTCTTTGTTATCACCTCCTGCCATGATTTGTCTTTACATTTACTTCACCTCGTGTTTCTCTTTCTTTCCACTCATAGCTCTGAAGAACAAATGAATCAGTATCATAAAACCCTTTTAAACATGTGTTTTATATGTACAACATCACTGCAGCTCTGTGAAGGTTTGTATGTTTAATATTTTTATGTGAGCATATTTTTTTTGTCTTTGTCTTTAATGTGGATAATTATGCATTTTGCTAAACATCAATGCACACTCACCCTCTATCAGGAGTAATTAATCAAATCCTGTCACCAATCTGTAATCATTTACATTTCCGCTGCTTACTATATGTCTGTCTAGCAGTTTGAATGTGTGTGTGCGTGTGAGTCACCTACACCATCTGGAGTATAGGAGAGTGTGCAAGAGCATGTTGCGACACAGAGGGGGGTCCTCTGAAAACAGACAGACACATTCGAACATCCCCCTCAAGCTGCAACGCATATCACACACACACACAAACATACACACCCAGATTTATGTGTTCATTACTAACCGTAATCACAGCCTACATCTCACACCTGTGTTCTTGTCTCTGTTACATGCTTGGAGGTGTGTGTCAGTGTATGTGTACGCGAGGAATGCTGCTGAGAAAGGAATCCCTCATTTTGGGATGGCGAGAACCACCAACTCTTATTTTTTTTTGTAACACCCAACTGATAATTTTTTTTTTAAAGCTGATCTTCCATTTTTGCTTTGACCTTTTTTGATAGGTGAGATACAAACATGAAACTGTGGGGAGACACAGAGGAGGATGACATACAACAAAGGTCTTGAACCGTGGACATTGTGATTACATAGTACATGCCTTAGACCACTAGACCACAGAGACACCTCTGCAAAAATCAATTTTTATACAATTTCATTATAGTAATAATTGGATTTGGTTTTCCTAGGCTGTAGAAATCTATCTAATGTTTTTTCTGATTTATGATTTTGCTACTCCCACTAAAATGTAGGTATTATTGTTGCTACATTTGCCGTTAACTCCCCATTTGTTAGATTCTGTTTTCTCACTTTGCTGTATTTAACTGTCTAGTACTAGTAGACATCTGATGTCTCTGACTTGTGTCATGACTGGGAGTGAATTTGTAAATTTGTATGCAATGTGCCGCAACAATTCCCAATACCTAAATCACAATGTGATAATCCAGTGATTAAGGTTTAGTTTGGTTAGGTGTATGATCAGGTTAGGGGACGTTCATCCTCATGGTTACAATAATAAACACGTGACTAAGCTTAGTGTCTGATCACGGTCATGCTTTAAAAAAAACTGACAATCTTCACTGTTGGTTTGATAACTGGAAACAAACAGCTGTCTCTCATGTGTTAAAGTCTGATGTTTTGTTGACCCATTCGTCCACCCGGACCTCCTCTTCTACACTGACTGCCTCCTTTGCTCCCGTCATAATAACTACAGCCACCAGAGGGGTTTGTCAGATCTCGGATGATTGATGCTGTTGTTCCTCTTGGTTGAACAGTTTCCGCTGCCCCGATTGAAAGGACAACATGGTTTGTAAGTGCCTTCCAAAAATGTTTCTTTATTTTCTGATGTGTCTCTTTTGGATGTGTACTTACTTGTAAATTAATAATTAAACATTTTGTAAAATATGCTGATGTATTTTATTTTCTGCCGTACAGTACCACTGTGCACTAAAGCTGGAGCTGGAGTCAGGAGGCAATTCACCTAGCTTAGCATAAAGTAACATCATGATTGAAAACAGGGGGGAACAAATAGCCTGGCTCTGTAAAAAGGACGTCAATGACGTCAAAAATAATGACTTAGAATTAAAATGACAATAAAAGGAGGGTTAAGGAAAGACCACCCACATACAAAGAAACCAATACTGACTGCTCTCTGTCATCAAAGTCAAACCTGTTGAAAGCACAACTATCCATCCATTTAGATGTAAAGCACTAAATTAAATAAATCAGGATCAGTAAATTCAAGTCAAGTTGAGTAGCTGAAAATCAAAATTTGCAACCGGGGCCAAAAAGACAACCCCAATCTTTAGATCCTCAATCAAACCAATCATAGACTCAGTTGTTCTTATTTTCCGGTTATTTGGAAATCCACTGACAACAATTTGGGTCTGTATGGCAGTGTGTGAGGAATGTGAAGAAAATTAAGATTCAGTGGAGCTGTGCAGACACTGAAAGTTTGCTCAGCGGTAGTCACAGAGATCCGAGGTCTTGAAAGAGATGCCAGCATGCCTTTAATTTAGTGAAGTCCCAAGGCATGAAAGGTCTTAGCTTATAGAATGACACAGTCTGAGGCTGCATACACACTCGAGGACAATAACCTTGATCATGGGAACTCTCCAGAATTCATCACTGCTTGGAAGTGTGATTTATGTTTTAAAGAACATCTTTCAGTACACACAGAAACACAGGAGGACGTACCCCTCATGGCCTAAAGGCAGGGCTTCCCTTGTACACTTTTCTCTGGGAGCACACTGAGTAATGTCATTACTATAATCCAGAGACTTGCTCGGGAACAATTTCAAAAGAGGGAGCTGCAGCTGGGATGCTTCCTCGTAAAATCAATACAGGAAATAACCTCCCTAGACCAGCGACACAGTGTACTGGGAAGTGAAACAGATGCCTCTACTGTACATGTTGTAAAGTGTGAAGATGCTTCAAAATGATGACAAGCGAGATGATGCGATGAGAGCCTGACACGTGCAAAAGGCCAGTCAATTAGACATCCATGTTCAGAGTATGAATACAGTCACAGGGGGCATAGACACACAAATTTCTGCATTGATGGAACTATTAAATAAAAATACACACATTTATTGAGTCGTGATAGTAATTTATCAGGTGTAGATGAATAGGAAACACAAGTAATAAGCACTTAAACACGCTGAACTTGACCTTATTAACACAGGGTATCACATTCTCTTATTTGCTGTGACTGCAAGTGTGTGTGTGAGTCAGTGTGTGTGTGATGTGGGGGTTCTTTCATCATCTACATGAAAATGAGAGGACCCCTGCATTGTTCCCACTAAAAAACACACACACACATGCACACCTACACACGCACACAAGCACACACAGACAGATTGGTTTCAGTGTGTCCGCCAGTGAGTGTGTTTTTGTCCTTTTTTTCACACTATTGTCTACATGTTAATCCCAACAAGTCCATTCACCAATCCTTCTTATAGCTCCACATGGGGTAAGCATGTGTGTGTGTGTGTGTGTGTGTGTGTGTGTGTGTGTGTGTGTGTGTGTGTGTGTGTGTGTGTGTGTGTGTGTGTGTAGTTCAGAGCAGACAGTCTATGTATGTGTAGCCATTGTGTTTGACCCTGTCAATTATATCAGTGCCCGGGCTGAAAGCAATCCACTCATTTAAATAGAATGAAACAAACATTAAAGAAATAATAAACCACTCAGATGTTCATTTAATGATTTTACTGAAGCGCCAGGCAACATAATCACAAATATGTGACCTTTTTTTAAGCAACGTTAGCCTGATATCGATTCTATTCATAATAGTTCATTTATTATTTGAGATGTGGTCCAATTGAAAGCCATCGTCTGGACCCATTCGATATGTTTACAGTAAATTTTCCCTCTTTAAAACTTGGTATGTGATTATTTCAACCTAAATGTTTTTCCTTTTTCTTTTTAGCTTGAAGGCTGATTTCTTTGTTTGGTTACTCTTTGGTTACAATACTTCAATGTAAAATGTGTTATGGCTGCAAAAACCTTCAAAAATAAAACACAAGTTTAGCACCAATTACTTTTTCGTTTACTTGCCAAGTGCAAAATGTGGAAAGAAGCATCAGATGTTGCAAAAGCGTGCCTTAAGCAACTGTGCTACAAAGGGATAAATATAAATACACATGAACATTGCAACATCGCAGTACTGTATGACGTGACGACTGGTTAGTTAGGGGCAATATCAAATCAAGCTATCTGAGTGACAGAAGAAACCTAGAACAACAGGTAACATGCACAACAATGCCTTCTTGACTGGCTAGGAAAAATGTGTATCACCAAATATACATGTTGGTAGATTTAGAGCAGGAAATGGTAAATTTCATTGAAACTAGTTGGATCAAATTGGGATAAAAATCCAGCCACACTTCATGTATCTCCCACATTGATGGTTACGCTCTTTGTTTCATTTGTTTTCTCAGCATCCTGTCCTTTTATGCAAATCAAGTTCAAATAAAGTTCAGCTAACCTGATTCAGCAGCAATATACTTATGAATACATAACCTCATTTAAGTTGATAATACATGAAATAAAGTGGCTACAGTAACTACAAGGTGTGTGTAGTTTCACACTTGTTTTCTTTTGATTAGAAATCTTGTTCCTAATGGAAACATTAAATAGGACAGCCTCACCGCCCACTATGTCAGTTTAGCCTGTCTGCCCTGAGGCGAGCTAAGACAGTAAACTGGAGACAGAATGTGGTGACATGTTGTAGGATTTATGAGGCAGGCAGACGGGTGCACTGCAGCAAGGGAAAAGGAGGAGACATCAGGGCCAAAGAAAAACAAAGCCATACTTAGATGAAAAATGAAGACATGATGTGTGTGATTGGATGGGTCTGTTCTCACTGGAAACGTCTTCATTTCAGATTTAAGCAGCCTTTCCATCACAGTGCTATATTTGATCTGATGACCTATAAGAAATAGCATGTTTTGTTTTTGTCACTTAAAAAGGAAACTTATTAAAATAGTGCAATAGATGTCCCATCCTGTTTTAGATCAGTCGACTCAGCACAGGTCTGCCTGTAGCAGGCTTCTAAAACCTCATATCCTGACAAAATGTTTCTCTCCTCATCAACTTCTTTTGTAAAAGAAGCTGACAAATGAAGTCTGATTGTGTTGTACTTAAACTGTATCTGGATGAAACACATTGACAAAAGATGTTACCTACATACTTTCAATCATCCAAAAGCTCACATGGTAGTGGCCCTTTGCATTACATCCATATACCTCATATTCAGTGCAAGAAGTAGTGTGTCCTTTATACAGCGAAGCGGTGCAACACACCTTACCTTTATGCAGGAGATCAAAGTTTGCATCCCATTACAGATCCGCAATTAACGTTAGTCCTTTATTCACTGTAACCATAATAATTGATAACCTTATCCGAACTTAACCATCGGATATTTGCCATAACCACAATGTGTTTCTAACCTTCACCGTAACACTGCCCTGTGCAGATATTGTAGAAAACCTTTTGGCATTTGAGGTAAAAAATATTGTAATTAAACATAATCTGGCCTTTTGCAGAATCGTCCAATAACGACATTCTTGTCTGGTGAAGGGATTTCAACTTAATTAAATATGCATCAACCCATATAAGAGGCAGTTTTATTGTTGCAACGACTAATGAATCTAATAATGACGACCACATTTGTCAAGTACAGCCAGATGTTGTCAGATTTCTCCTCTAATTTCAAGAGTTCTGATAATGTTCAGTGCTTAAAGATGCTTCAAGTAATATCACTGCAAATGAATCTTTAATTTCATATTACAAATTGTTTCTGTGTCGTAAACTGACATTTGCCTCTCATAATGACTGAATAGCTCAATATAACACAAATGCGAGACCTAAATCTTTGTATGTCAGGAACCTATTAATTGGCAAGCTCGCAGATCCTAATTGGACTCTTAATTAGTGCTTTAATAAAGGCAGGTGCACGAGAAAGGTCAACTAATTACTGTTCATTAGAGAGAGCATCAGAAAAGATGAATATGTACAGTACTATGTGTCCTGCTACAGGTGCCTAATTAGTGATTAAGATGTAGACCATCTCTCGTGAAATTGAGAGTCATGCGTTTCTAAATCCTCTTACTTGAATTCTTTATTAATATTTTCCACTCTCAAACCTCACCTCACCACTCTCTGAACTGCAAATATCAAATAGTCCTTTTTATTTCATCTGTTTACTGAAATGGGATGAGAGAGTCGAGGGGGGTCAGCAGCTCTTAGTTGCACTTGCAGTTGCAACTATAGCTCATTATTTGACTCACATATAAATAAAATAACAGATAATAAGTCACCTAATGCATTGATACACAAAATATTTGGGTTACCTGAGGAAGACAGATGATATGAGTCAGTGGCAAAAGTGCCATAGCTGCTATGAAGTTGTTTGGGAGGAATAAATGTAAACTTAACATTAAGTGGTGCCATATTTTAAGCTTGGTGACAACAAAGATGTTAACGTTTCAGTACAATAAAATAAAGAGAGTGTAAAAATGAGAATGTGAAAAAGGTAAAAGAGAAGAATAGATTTTACAGCTGCTGAGAAAGGAGACAAAAATCAAAGAGCATTAGCATAGCTGCTCTTTGTCCCCAGTCTGTCTTTTTACCCTCTGTATCTAATGAGTAACCAATGGTCTGCCAGACAGAGATGAGGTGTGTGTGTGTGTGTGTCTGTGTAGTCCCAGTGTTAGCCTGTCTCTCCCTGTGGACTATAGCGTGACAGTTAGATGGATGTTGCCCTCAAACACCAGCTGATTACTACACATGCAGTGAAAACATACGACGGCTGAGGAGAGCTGAATGACCATGTGTCAGAGACGTGTGGTGCAGATTCATGGTTATGCTCCCTGAAATGTAAACAAATATATAAAGAAGATGACAATGTAGAGCTCTCTGATTTGGACCTGGCCTGGCCTAACATTTGTCAAGGTCTACAAATCATTATGATCTAGAGAACAGGCACATTTTTTATTTCTAGAAAGCAGAAGACAGGCGACTGGGGAACTATATTTTTTGGACCATATCAGCACACTATTCCCTCTTCGAACTATGAGCTTAAAAGCTTCAGGAAATCCTGACTCACCCTCATAACTGAAAACTTTGACCTTTCTGGACTGTTCAAACAATGAAGATCAAGAGTAGAGGAAAAAAGGAAATATATATTCCTTTTAAATAATGCATTAAAGTGACAGACCCTCACATTTAAATCTGATATCTGGCCACCAAATGATAAATGACAACAAATCGACACACAAACCACTCAATAATTAACTTAAGAGACATTGTGTCAAACATGACAAGACTAACGTGTCTTTTTATTGCAAACTGCCTCGCAAAAGTTTGTTTTAACTGCAGTATTGGAAGTTTGGGACTTTTTAAAGTTACTTGAGAGTGTCCTCTGATTGATGTGAACAGTTGGCTAATTAACTGTGAAAATCTATGTCTGATCTCAGGCTATAAGTTAAAACAAACACTTTATCTAAAGCCGACGACCTTTCATGAAGGAACCAACTGGCTTAAAGGAAAAGACACACGTGAGTACATGATGAACTGCCCCTTAATTGTAAGTTCCTGAAGCTTTTGACTGGACAACAGATCATAATTACCAAGAAGAATCGCTTCCTCTACATATGGCGTCTCCATCTGGAGAATGTGATATGTGAGACAGCTAGTTATATAGCTATCCAAATAATTCATCTGCAGCCTGACAAAGTTTATACAGCAGCTTTCTATACAGTGTGCCTATAGCGTATACCATGACACGTTGTAACGGAAGAACAACTCTCTCTTCTGAAGGTTCTCAGGTTGTTTTGTGACTTAAAGCAACCAAGTAAAATTCAGCCCAGCTGCACAAAATATCCTTAATAAAATGTTTATGTTCGATTAATCATCTCATTATAACGTGATTGCGTTTTTTGGGTATTAAAACATTAAACATAGTGCTTAAAGACTTTAATTTTTTTAATTTCATCTCTCTGGCTGTGCTTTCTTCTGTACATAAGAACCTTTTCTTCTTTGAGTCGCATGGCAGGAAGCCAGATGCAGCACAGATGACCTTTTAAGTTAAACTTCAATGTAACTTCAAGCTTTTGGCAATAATTGCAGCTGTACTCGGTCACTATAGACACAAATGTATTTAGGCCACAATATCATATTATGAATGGGTGAACAGAGAAACAGCACTCTATAAACTCTTTAAATACAAAAATGATCTCATAAAAGTTCCTGATACATCTGAAAGAAATGTAGAAGTGAATTTCCAAACCTGTTCCCATGATGACATAATTAATAAAGGTCTTTACCTTTGTAGTAAAATTAGTCATGTTACCATGAAGAAGTAATATGTGGATTTTTTTTTTTTTTAAATTGGTGTGTGTGAAGATGAAATTCAAGCAAAACTCTACAGTGGTTTAGATTAATAGCCATGTGCAGCAGAGCAGGCGGCACGGCTTAGAGCCAACTATCCCTTCTGCTCACAGACAGGGCCAACAGCCAATTAAAGGCCTTGTTCAGGTTTTGGGCCAATTAGAGCCATTGGTCAGAGATCTGGACAAGTATGAAGTATTGGTCAATGCTTTTAGCCAAAACTCCAGTTTTGACTCAGTGTGGTTAGTTTGCTTCTTGCTTCTCATAGACTCCCATTCAGAACATTTACGTTGTAAATTACCACAATATCATATTGTATCGTGCCATAAGGTCAGATATGCTGACAAATACACAGTGGGACATTTTACATACCAGTAATTGAATGTTAAAACTCAAAGAAAAAGAAGACTTCACCGGCAAATTAGCTGCATATTACAGGCCCCCACAAGTGCATAGTATCTGTGCATATTGGTCACATTGAGCCGACCCTGTTGGCCCATCCTGCTCTGTCCTGTTGTAGACAAGCACAGGTCGAGGCTTTTAGCCAAGAGAGGAGAGGAAAGCCATCAGTCAGCAGCTTGAGCCAATAAGACCCTCTGCTCTGCAGTCGGAGCCAGACAGAGAGGTCAGGCCGGGGTCGCGTGGTCAAGACTGGGGTCAACTGTCAACAGACTTCCTCAGTGACCAGCAGTAATAAATGTCACACACACACACACACATGAACACACACACTCTCTAATGAATGGCAGCTCTGTCCAACAGTGACCAACGACTGTGACTGATTCTTTCTGCTGCCCAGACCTTCATTTATCACATGACCTGCACTGATTTGAACGAGCAGCTACAGAGTTTGGAAAGAGCTCCAAACATCTTTATAATGCACTCAGCACCGGGGTCTTTGTATGTGTATAAACCCCACAGTATGAGATCTATGTGTGATTACTTGCATGAACTAAGTACATGCTCACAGAAATCAAAACAAGATAAAAACATGATAAATGGTGATGTACCGTGAAGACGAGGGTAGAGGGTTCGGTTTGATGCTAATCTTTTTCTCCCTCCTTTAGGTGGCCTCTCTCAATAACACATCACTGATTCAAGCAGCATAAAAGAGCAATCACAGAACAATTTAACCTCTCCTGCTTCTGTGCTCACACTCTGAGCGCGTGTGACGCCACAGTAGAAGTGGCAGTAACTGCCAATTCACAAAGCTCCCACTCGACGAATTCCTCACAAATGATAACTTTCAGGCCCCCTAGCGATAAAGTAATTTCTCCATCTCTCCTGTCGGGGGCTTGGGGGATGGCAGAGGGCTGTGATAATCTCATAAACAGAAGCTGTGTAGATATGGGCCATCTATTATGGCCGGGAACAGTAGCGTAGATAGCAGCATTTATTATCTGAGACAGCAGACAATACATTCTCATTCTGTGATACTACTGCTGACAGACACAGAGTGATCCATCTTCACCGACCGAGCGGAGAGAGAGGAGGGAAGAGGGAGGAAGCGACAGATGGGGGGTGAGAGAGGTACAGAGAGAGTGAGAGGGGAAGGACAGCAAAAAGACTGAGTGAGAGAGAGAGAGAGAGAGAGAAAGTTAGTGTGTATGGAGAGAGGTGTGAAGAGAGCGAGAGTATGTAGAGGAGAATTATTATTACTCTGGTCTGCATTAGCTCTGCTTCTGTCCGTTGTGGTTATAAACAATCAAGACATACTGTATGCACGGTTGCACACACAGAGGGACTTTTCCACTAGTTGATGTAGCTGACAGGGCACCAGTTTGCAGTTGCCAGGGGCTACAGCTAAATAAATAAATAGGTAGATATAGTGGTTTTATTATTTTACCGCAAATACTAATATTTTAGTACAAACCAAATGCCCACCGAGACACTCACTGGCATCTTTTGTAGTAAATCATACAATACTTAGTTGAAAATAATTATTTGATATTTACAACATGACCGTATAATAATAAAAATGTTGTTGCTCTTCAGCACTTTTACTTCACGTCACTTTTAATGGCTCCACAACCAGAGTCAGTGGAATTTGTCTTCCGTACAGCAGGGGAAAAAACGCTCGGTACACAGCGCGGTGTCAGCAACATAATATATAGACAGACATAACATATTTACAGTGCTCCTTAAATTAAGCGGTAACTCTCTAGTAAAATAGCCAGGTGGTTCCAGAAAGTAAGAAAGGATATATGGAATGACAATTTTAGTATTCAAATAAAGATGCATAACTATGTTTTCATTGGTGTATAATCATCCTTCAGAGCCTTTTATATCTACAGACCCTGTGGGTTCTCTCCACCATGTTGCACCATCATGCTTCTACAGTAGCAATCTAAACATTGGGTCTAGATCAGCACTTTTGCTTTTTCTCGTGTGTTTACCAGCTACTGTAGTTTCTCCCTCATGCTTGCAATAGGAGGGCGAATGAAGGGGGTTGCAATCCATAACTACACCACTAGATGCCACTGGTCCTTTTTTGTCTTGATGAGATGGTGGCCTTAAAAATATAATATGGGATAATATGCTTATTGCTTCTTTTTGAGAGTTAGATAACAATTTGATACCACTCTAATTTCAGTCTATAAAACATAAAGCTATAGTGCCAGGAGGCAATTAGCTTAGCTTAGCATAAAGACTGTAAACAGGAGGAAACAGCTGGCTCTGTCTGTCAGAAGCTCTAGAGCTCACTAATTAACATTGTTATATCTCTTGTTTAATCTGTTCACAAATAAAAATGGAAAAACAATTTGTGGTCTTAGCAGCAACAGTTGATCCATCCACCCAAAACTTTAGTGTAGAGCCCGTTACGTCACTGCATCTGGCTGTTGTTCTGCAAGATATAATTACAGCACCTAACTCCTCCTAAAACCACAAGCTGTTGATTTGACATTACTGTTTGTGTATGGATCAAACAAAGGAAATACAACTGAGGTGCTGATGGACGTATTTTGGAACTTTGGACACACCCAAGCTGTGTTTGTCTCCATTTCCAGTCTTTATGCTAAGCTAAGTTAATAACCTCCAGGCACCAGCCACTGATCTTCTAACTCTCAGAAAGAAAGTGTATTTCCCAAAGTGTCAAACTATTCCCTTAAATGATTTTGGAAAAAACAGTTTTCTTTCAGCTCTGACACCCACGGCCACTGGTAAATAATACACTTTTAATTTTATCTCTGCAGGTTTCTGGCATGTGTGGGGATGTTATGGAGCATAGAGTTGTGTTGGCAAGAAACCTGCATCTTCAGAGAGAAGGAGCAGAAAGAAAGAAATAAGTATACAAACAAACAAGCATAAACAGAAAGATAATAATAGAGAAGTTGGCAAATAGATGATAAGGAGTGAGACAGAGTGGGGACGATGGACCGAGTCCAGGTGATATTTTTATTTGTTTCTCAGATTCTTCCATTAACTCAGAGAGCGCAATGGCAGTATACTGGAAGAGAACAGGTATAAACACAGAGAAAGCTGTGGCTTATTATCAGTGTCTAATGACAGATGAGAAGAGATGCAATTAGAATGAGCCATATGGATGATCATATGGTCATTTTATAATTAGCACTATTTAAAATAGAACACAGACTTGCGTAAAACAAGTGAAAGTGGTGGTTGGTTTACAAATAACTTTTTAAAGAGAGTGATTTGATTCAATTAACAAACAATGCGGAAGATGGATTTCAGTATAAATCTTCTTCCTCTCCAGGACTTGGTCCCAATCACTCATTATCATTCAGTAAGTTTTCAGACATCTTCTTAAATTGGTTCATTTGTCATGTATTATGAGTAGTCCATCCCACCACCTCAGTCCTGCATTTGCATTACAATGTGACTGACCTCATAGATCTGACACTATTTCATCTCTTCCATCTACTAAATCACTTCTACTGATTTCTTCTTCTTCAGTACAAACCCGTTCCTACCAGTGTTGCAAATTAATTGTACAGATCCCATTAACAACCACTGTTGAGTTAATGTTTAAACAAACAAATAAAGCTGAGATTGCCACCACTGAGAGAGAGCTGTTTTCTTTGTTTAGTATTACTTTGTAGTAATAAAATTTAATGAACACATTTTATATTAAGAATTAGAGGTTTTGTAATATGATACCAATTATGATCCCCATTGTTTGGAGTACAACTTATCTTTACTTCTTTGTATTATTAAAAACATCTACTGTGAAATGTGGCTCCAGTTGTGTGTTTTGTAAATGACAAAAGCTGTTCACTCCAGTTTAGAGGGAAAGCTGTAAATGCAGTAGTAAAGATAATATAGAAATGAGGAGATGAGGCATTTAAAATGGTGGTAACACCACCCGAGGTAAAACGTGAAACGACCTATACAGGATAGTTTGTATTTTTCATTGCATAAACCTAAACATAATTTACTTTCTACAGTGTTCCTTTCCACAGTGGAGCTCTTGCCTCCTTGTGATCCGTAAAAGGTCACTGCCACACAAAAAGCACAATAGCGGCGACATTTTCACATAACACTCTGCAAACACTGGGGGAAACCCTGGAGACAAACCTCACTGAATTAGAAACAGTCAAGTCCTCACTCAACACTCACCTTAACAGTTCACCTTCTCATAGCTTTCCCCACCTTGTTTATGTAAATGTAGCTTTTACCTTCATATATTTCCTGTCAAAAATATTATTAAACACTTTATATGAACATACACCATGTTTTTTCTGTCGTGAAACTCAAATCCAATCTGAAGTCGGGTTAAATACAGTGACAAACATTGTCGAGGCGCCTCAGAGGGGCTCATGCACAAGCTATTTTGTCTGTACTGTTTCATAAAACAGAGACGACTATATGGAAATAGTCTCGGAAAATGGGAAAAGACTCAACACTTCCTCTAAAAAAACCCATTATATGAGAATAAAATAATATGATCATGTAATGGGTTCATTCAAAGGTCATTTCATTTTTTCATAACAGAAGTGTGTTTGTAAACTGTTTGCCCTCTGGAGGCATATAAACTTGATTTAACAGTATTGACAAAACATTAGAACATTTGAACAGTTGAGTGTTAGAATAGTAATGTGTTGTCCTGCTGATGAAACATCAGGCGGCTACTGATGCTACAGCACCGCCTCAGGGATACATAGATACAGGCTGTGTGTGTGTCTCTGAGCATGACTTTGTGTCTTGCATGTGCCCCGTGGGGTTGTTATGTGTGTATCTGTGATCGTGTGAGCATGTACATGTGTGTGTGTGCGAACAAGTGTGTATGACTGACTGTGTGTGTCTGAGAGACAGATTAGACACAATAGTGGTGTGGATGGAATAAAAGAATGAAACCTCTGATAATATTGGAAACACTCAGAGAAGAGTAGGAGGGAGGCGAGGAAGAGCACTGAGCCTCTGAATCCACTCAGGAACAATGCTGGTTTCTTTTTCTGACTTTCAATAAAAAAAAATACTGTATATCTGATACGTGTTACCAACAGCACTGAGAGCTGTGAATAGTTTATTGTTTGGAGCATTGAGTGTAGAAGTTAAACAATATTTAAACAATTTGCAGGATTCATGTTTTTCAGTAGTATGTTTCTACTGTTGCACAGAACAGAAAAACCAAACACTGATTTTAGATTTTTCACGTTTTTAGTGCATTTTGTGGCCACTGTAATTTCTCCTTTAAAGGAAGGTGAGGGTGAGACGAGGGAGTTGCAATCTGCAACTACATCGCTAGATGCCACTAAATCCTACTCACTAGATCTTTAAAACTGCAATAACTGATGTTTCTAGCCACTAGGGAGCAGTGAAAATAAGCTGTGAACCATTGACAGTATAAAGAATGAACGTCGTATCTGTTGCGTCCTCCATAGGTTTCTGCTTTGAAGCCAAGAATGTGCGGCTTTGGCCGCCGCCATGTTGGCAGTCCTGCCTTTTCCGCCTCCCAGCTAATCTAAAAATCATCAAAGATGTGGATGATCGGTGGACCTGAATGATGCCGAATGATGCCATGGTGCTCAAACAAGCCACTGGTAATGGTACCCACCTGGCAACGTGTAAACATGTTTATTTCTGCTTATGGAGATCGACTTGTTCTGTAGCCGGCCTCAAGTGGCCATTCGAAGAATTGCAGTTTTTGATACTGTAAAAAAACAACAACATACAATTATCTGTAAAATTGAATTGAAAAAAACAGTTGCCTATTTACCAACAAGTTCTGCTAATTAAATAACAAAATTTGCCCCTCTAAAACAACACATACAAGTATCTGATCTGATACCCCCAAGGGCAGGATGTAATTTATGCAAGGGCCCTGTCTCCCGCTCCGTCAAAGCAAGTGTCGATAAGAGGATGAAGCGGAACTATCCTTCTGGTCACAAAGAGAGGGAAAAAAACACAATGGGAGTGAATTGCAAGAACAGCAAGTGTAAACTTCTGTTCTCTCCAAGTTTGATGTCAGTAAATAACAGAGTAAATAACAGTAACATTATGTTTATGCACTGCTGCTCACAGTGCATCTCTCTCTAGTCTGGTCTGTCTTCCTATTGTTAGCCAGGCAATGCATTTCTTGGTCTGACTGTGTGGGCAGTGTTCCGTGACTTTATGTCTGACAAACGTGAGAGTGAAATACAACTATTTGTTACTATTTAATAGTGTTTATAAACTGCTGCTCTGAAAAGATAACTACATCTGCATGGTTCATATGCGTGTTCATGGAGCAAAACTTGTCCAGACAACATACGGACGTGATGGCACATCATTTTAAAACAAGACAATGATTATCTAGTCTATCGGTCAAGGTTAAGTTACAACAAATGCAAGATGGAAAGCAATGGATTGAGATTGACTATTCATTAAGTATTGGATTTAAAATATAGATTAGTTGGGCATACTGGGCAATATGGATGCATATCTCTCAGTAAATAATAACCACCAAGTATTTAGCCAAGCCATAATATAAATAGCAGTTTATATTTCTAAATGTAGAATATTGTGAGGACTGGACTAATTACCAGGCAGCAGAGCCAAAACGACACAGGAGAGTGCACTAAAACAAAGATTTTATTGCCCATTGTTAATATAAAAACATTGATTATAGCAGCTTTAAAGGTCCAGTGTGTAACATTTAGGATGATCTATTGGTACACTAAACAAAAACTATGTTTTAATTAGTATAGACTTGAAAATAAGAACTGTTGTGTTTTTGTTACCTTAGAATGAGCCTTTTGCATTTTTCGTTGTAGTTTCTCCTTCACCCTTGGAAGGGATGGTGAGGCGAGCTGGTTGCAATCTGCAACTCCACAACTAGATGCCACTAAATCCTACACACTGGACCTTCAATTAAGGATGTGGTTTATCCTGAAGTAATGACACATCTGCCCTGATTTTTACATGAATTGTTGGCTGCAGCTCAAACGCACTCATGCTTTGCGGTCATGTGATCCAGTCCTGGAACAAACAAAACCTAAAAACATCAACCTGATGCTGCTGTGACTTCCTTTGTTGTGTACATGAATGCAAGCGCCTGTAAATAAGTAATGTGAGTTTCAAAGCCAAAGCTTGCATTTCCACTGCTGAGACCACGTGTGTGTGTGTGTGTGTGTGTGTGTGTGTGTGTGTGTGCATGTGTACAAATATCTAAATATTTGCTTGATATGGTTGATCTTGCCATTTAAAAGGGTATACAGAGGGTCAGAAGGGACAGAAAACAAAGAGAATATGTCATTTAATGTCTGGTTAAACTCAGAGGTGAAACAGATTTTTCTGACACTTCTCACAATCTAAATCATGGTGAAAGCGTTCACTTCACTGACAGTGTTTCAATTCATTGTTTCTTTTGACTTTATCCCCCATAATTCTGCTCTATGCTCCAAAATCCCTGAATACATCTGTAAAACAAATAAAAATGTTACCTGGAACACTTCCATAACCCTTTCACTGTCTCTCATCTCGTCTTCCATCCCTCCCCTTTCCCTCTCTGTGTTCCCGAAATATGTCTCTCTTTATCACATGCGACATCGCAGGATAGGCCTGTCTGAAGCAGGTAATGATTTTTTTGTTCTTATTTCTGCGTTGAGAGGGATCAGAGTAGTGCTGGTTATCAGGCCATTTATTACCCTGCCAGCTCGCCACTCAGCTGTCTGGGTAAATGCAATCTCTCCTGATTCACACAATTACCCCAAGATAGAGAGGGGAAGAGAAATATCCCTCGAAACGGCATTGTGGGTCAGAGAGAGTTTAGGGAAATACACAGAGAGAAAGGCCACTTCAGTGCTTTTCCAACCAGACCAGCAGTTTGAATGTGTACAAGAGTTGTTTGTTTAGATACTGTGAATATGTGTGACTCCTACAACAGAAATAAATGCCAGGGGCATTAATCTACATCCTAATTTGCAGACTGTGAAATCTTCTCTTATGGATTCATTATGAACATTATAAAACTGCATTATACATTCTTAACTGGAGCTCATCACTTCCCGAAGAGCACATCAATCCTATATTTCTCCCAGATTAATTTAACTAATGAAGCATTACGCCATGTTTTCCAGATCAGGCTGTAAAGACCAAACACTGAGAAAGACAACGTGTGTGTTTTCACAGTGAGTGATGCAGTTTGTTCTGTGTGTCAACCAATGACAGCAGGTTAATAAGTTATACCACGTGGTGGATGAAATAATTCATCTGTATAAAACCTGATCAGGCTTCCTCCTGTAGAAGGTTACTAAATTGTATTATGTTTTCAGCAAACATGCACAAGAAGTCAAAGTGCTCAGAATTATGAAAAGTGTGAACACCTACGCTTTGACGACAACTGTGCAATCTTCATCTCCTAATGAAGAAGGTGTCATACTGTTGAAAGCTCCAGAGGATGGATATTGTGGATATTTGTCAACAATGGTTCCTGTTAATGTTTAACCTACACTTAATCTGATTTTTAAATAAAATCCTTTTGGAACTGCCATTGAAACTTTTCTGACATCCAATATCAAAATTAGGTTTTCCTGATGGTTTTTCTCTTCTCCTCTCCTCTCCTCTCCTCTCCTCTCCTCTCCTCTCCTCTCCTCTCCTCTCCTCTCCTCTCCTCTGTTTTGGGACACTCTATCCTGTGCTAATGTACGCTGCATTCTGTTTCACCAGTACAGCGGGAGTCATCAAAAACTGCAAAGAAACAGGCCACATTTCTCCCCTAGCCCAGCACTTCTGCGTGTGTCTGCAAGTGTGCATGTGCATGTGTGTGTGTATGTGCCTTTGTGTGTGTGTGTGAGAGTGTGTGTGTGTGTGTGTGTGTGTGTGCCTGATGAGAAGAGCTGCTCAGCAATATTTAGCGTTACTGCGACAGAACAGCTTTAGGACAGAACAGAACAAGGCTCACCTTCAGAAAATGAGAGACAAAGAGCGATATATAGAGAGGGAAAGAGACAAATATATTTTGACTCTTGATGCTCCTTGATAAAACATTTTACTCTAAATAAGAGGAAAAATCTCAATGCCACAACATTAAAGCCACCTGCATTTCGCTCTCCTAGAAAAAGAGAAGTAAGTCAGAAAGTGTTATGACCTTTTGTGCCAGAAACAAACCTTTTATGTGGCCTTGAATTGTCCACAAACAACAGGGAGAGTAAAACTAATTCCAACACTCTGCATCACTGATTTTTCTTTTTATTATGTCACCCTAAGAACACTTAAACACTTAGTTAATGAGCCCTTTAAGGCAGTGCATGTATAGACAATTAGATATGTGTCTAGGGGTCAGGGGTGGTGTGTGATAATGAATCATAACTCTAAAAGTGTTATGCGTTAATCCAGTGAACCTTTTGTATGTGTGTGTGTGTATATGTGTGCATGTGTGTTTATATTGAGGCATACGGCAGCAGCTGCCTGCCTGTCACATGCACCATGCACCATATACACACCCAAATCCACCTACACACACATGTACACAGAGCAGCTGGGCAGCGGCTCCGTGTTCTGTGTACAACACATGTGTCGGCCTTCAACGTGGCACAGCATCAATTAAACCAAACAGGACATCTATCACAGCTAACCTCAGTGCAGCATCTGACACAAACACAGAGAGTACATAAACACATTTCTCTCAGAGCATAAAAAGAACAAAATCCCAATTCCCAAATTTGCCTCAGAAGGACTTTGTATCCATAGACTCTTGGTTCAAATATGGAAAAACTCCCTGAAAGAAACCTGTTAATCAGTACAATATGGAAGAAACATCGTGAAGAGCAACAGAGGAGGGATCCCTCTTCACATATAAGCAATATCCATTCATGCTCTTCAATCTTTAGTTAAATAAAAACATTATTTTCTTGCATTTTGTTCAATGAATCATTCTTAAATTCTTTTCAAAAACTGAGTCCTTGCAGGGAAGTATTATGCCCTCAATTCAAAGCAACTTTATTTATCTCTGAATGTGCATTTTTATTATTATTAAACAAACATGTTACTTACGCTTCATCTATAGATTATATACATAAAATCTGCCAACAATTACAACAATTGTGTAACGACTTTGTTGTACAGTGTAGCTTTAAAAGCTCAGTCTGACAGACAAAGGGACTTTTTTCAATCCTAATATTTTTGCAAAAACTATGATGGTTTGGGTTGAAATAAAGCAAAAAGCAAATGTCTCTTTCTCTCTTTAAAGATATGTTGCCTGTATTATTCAAATAAAATATTATCGAACACACCAGATTAAATAGTACCAGTGGCAAATCTGTATTTGTAAATTTTTTATCGGTTGGGAGTTGCTCACAAGGCCTGCTGACAAAATAATAATAAAAAAAAATCTCCCGTTTGTCCCAAAAATAAAGTGAGGTGCTGTTAGCAAAGTGTGAGGATGACACCAACAAGAGAACACCCAGAGCTTTCCAGTTTTGGCTGCAATTCACACTCATGTGCGCTGCAGTGAAATATTGTCCCTTCCATCTTTAGAAATTACTCTCACATCCTCAGTCTGATGGAGACACAGTGAGTGACTCGCTGTCACTTTGGCACTTAGTCTTTGCTCGTAGAATATGAGGTAGATCTAATTTTGAAAATGGATCGCTGCTTCCCTCTGCTCTGAAACACTCAGTAGACAAACATCTACATTTATGAACATGTAAGCGTGTGTGTGTGTGTGTGTGTGTGCTGAAACCTGTCTGTTGGTTTTGTGTCAAGACTGTGTACAAATGTGCATGTTTGTTTCTGTCCACATGTGTCTAACTAATAGGTTGTGTGCGTGTGTGTGTGTGTTCACATGGCCTCTAATGATGATGAAATATGTTGTTAATGTTGTAGGTTATTTCAGTCGACTGACAGTTGTTGTAGAGGTGGTTGTATGTTGTGTGCTTGTGTTAAGCCAGTCGTGTGTGTGTACATGTATGTGTGTGTGTGTGTTTAATTGGACCTCCCTGAGCCAGTCTCCAGGTGATGGAACTCATCTGCTCTTCCCCTGATTAAGGACAACAGATGGACTGGTATCACAACACACACACACACACACACACACACACACACACACACACACACACACACACACACACACACACACACGCACGCACACAGAATACTTCCATAGTCATGAGTCATCATCAAACACACTGAACACACACATACTGAACAAGTCTTGTGGCCTGTAATCAATACTAAATACACACATAATGGAAATATATCCGACCCTTCAGTAGGTTTAGTCCATGCGTGAAGCATGAATGACCTCAGTCCGTTCAGTCTTCATCATCACCACCCCAACACAACATCTCCACTGTCCTTCTCCATCTGTTTGACTAGTTCATATATCTAACGAGCAACACCTAATATGATTTTAGTATAATTCAGGAAAGACATGACCAAAAACTAACAATGTGATTGGCACAGAAATCTCCTTTCCTGTTGCAAAATTAGTCATATTTGAAAGAAATACTTGATTTACGTTGACTCACAAGCAGTGACTCAATCTTTCTTTTAATGTAATTAATATTGTTAGCAAGAACTTTATAAAAGAAAGAATGACACACAGAAAGAAAGAAGAAGGAAGAGAAAACAGTACACATCACACCTTAGAACTAATAAATAAATAAATGGATGGATAAATATTAAAAATACAGTAAATGGGAGAGCAGCTTTCTAGCAGCTTATTCACAGAGTTAGTAATTAATTATTAATTCATAATTTGTTTACATTTTTTGGAAGTGACAGGTAGAGATGATCATCATGCAAACTAATATTGATATCACATGTCCCGTCCAATAATTGTTTTTGCTCAGTGAATGAACATGAGGTGCAATGTTGTTGTATGTGATTGTAAAAAATAAATAATATGGTGACTGTACATCATTATCCAAGTTAATGTCTCAAGTATCAACTTAGCAGCTCAGTGAGACTGAGTCTGTACAACGACACACCTTATTAGCTTCAATAAATGTTCCCACTACTATGAATGCTCAGTCTTTACGTGGTTTATCTCTGTAGATCTGACTGGATCGAAATAATCCACCGAGCTTCTTCTAACCTTTAACAGATGTTCAACAACTTTCTAACAGCCCACAAACCTGAGTCAGTGCGTCCTACAACAAAAACACAACAATGCCCTTTAAATCTTGTGAGGAAACACATTCAGTAATGTGTACTTTCACAAACCTTGGGACTAATTAAAACATATTTGTACACCATCATTATTGGTCTCAGACTGACGGTCCTGCAGGCTATGAACCATTTAAACCTGCCAGTATTCATTTTAAGGTTCAAGGATAAATGTCTAAAGGTTTTAGACTTAGACTTTAATCAAACTTGTTGTCATGCCCTCTGAATTATGACTTCTTTTTAACATTTATATTAAAGTGATATTATTAGAGAGACAAAGAGAGAGCGAGGGTGAATAAAGAAAGTCTACTCAGCAGATGATTCATTAATTTCTCAAATGATCTTTGTTGCTGTTACATAATATCAGCAGAGACAATCCTCCATATTGAAGTAAAACCTGTCAATGAACCCAGTGTGACCCTAGAGCAGATATTACTCTACTCCCATATTAATCCGGCAGTCACTGTAAAACACTCCATTTGGTCTACATCCATTTGCCTTCAGGGCCACATTAATGATAATTATGAGGCTCTCAGCATGCTAGTTAATATTCCCTCATATAATCCATGTCATCACAGAGAAAGCAAAGACTGAATATGCTTAGCGGGTGATAAAAGACGAGGGAAACCAAAAAAATAAGTGTATGGACTCTCCCAAAAAAACAGGCAGGATTTAAAATTCATAGCTGAATCAAATCGATGAGTGCTTTAAACACACACACACACACACACACACACACAAAACACTTTCCATTCTTATCTCCCCAAAACATGGCGACACACACACACACACGCACGCACACACACACACACACACACACACACATACAGAAACTAACACACACACATTCTCAAAAAAATGAAGAGAAAGGGGGGAAGGAGGGAGAAGGAGAATGAAAGACAGAGAAAGAAAGAGAAAGAGAGAGGGTGGGTGATAACAGCTTCAATAAATCATCCGGGCCAGTGGCCGCTCCCCGGGGATGTGGGATGGATTAAATTAAGCACTCCCTCTACCCGTGTGTCTATCCATCCCTCCATCCTCTCTCTCTCTCTCTCTCTCTCTCTCTCTCTCTCTCTGCGCCGTATAAATGCCAACAGCTGATCGCGAGACGGCACACTCACGGGAACACCTCGCGGAAGCTGCAGAAAGAGAGAGACCGAGGGGAAGAGAGAGAGAGAGAGAGAGAGAGAGAGAGAGAGAAGAGAGAGGGATACAGAGAGAGAAAGAGGGGATGCTGTTGATCCGTTCGGCCGCAGGGAGTCTTATTGTGTTTTTGCACCGACCTGAGTAAGTCATCATTAACCGGATTTAAGGACTATTTCTGCGGCAAAGAGGGAAGGACAGGGTGTCCGACATTTTTTTTTTTTTTTTTTTGAAAAGCTCCCAAAATCGTCCCTTCAATTTTTTTCCCCTCTTATGTTCTTCGCATCCCTCCCTCCCTCCTCCTCCTCCTCCTCCTTCTCCTCTTCCTCCTTCTCCTACATCTCTTCTTTAAAGAGGCCCTAGAGCCGCCGCGCGCCGCAGGGTGCCTTCAACCGCCTCTTATTTTGTTTTTTTGGTTTGTTTTTTTGTTGTTTTTGGACTGCTCACGAGCCTCTGCCCGCGAGCACAGAGACCCCCGAGGCACACCGCCACCACCACCACCTCCTCCACCACCACCTCCTCTTGGAAGGAGCTGTCCGGTGCTGAAGTTGCATTTCTCACCTTCTTTTCTTTGCACGAGGGTTTAACCGGAGGAGACAGAGACTGAAACTGGAGGAAAAAAAAAAACAAGCGCTGGTCAACTATTCCTCCCAAAAAAAAAAAAAAAAAATCTGAAGACAATCTTCCTCCAGCTTCGCCTCGTCTTGTTGGTGTGTAACGGGCGAAAAAACAAAAATCACCACGCTGGCCAGGCCGTCGGCGTTCGGCTGTGTTTGTGAGTGTGTGTCGTTGTGTTTGTGACAGTGTGTGTCGGTGTCGCACCAACATGCCAAGGTCTTTCTTGGTGAAAAAGGTGAAATTGGATGATTTCTCCACCGGGGCGGATTTGGAGAACGCCTACCGGCACAGGACAGACCTCAGCCTGCGGCTCCATGACAAAGGTAGGTCAGCTCTGCCTACACAACGAGCATTAACAGGTGTCTCAAAAAACAAAAAACAACAACAAAAAAAAAAAAGTCGATCTGACAGAGAAGAAGGCGGAGGAGGAGGTGGAGGGTGACAGGCGGGAGTCTAAAGAGACTGTTTCCAAAATAAGAGGTGGATTTACCTGTTGTGTCCTGGAGGGATTCCCTCACTGAGATATTTAAAATCGACCCGAGTGGTTGACACATCGGTTCAAACGTGCAGCTCGTATCAAAATATAACTATTTCACTCCTGCATGTAGTATTTTCTCTCCTGTGGCATCACCTGGTCTCATATTGACCCGGCGTATCTGCAGCCTCTCCATCTGAAACTTGTTTGAGGCAGATAAGTAGCCTATAATCATTGATTACAGGACAACAGCAGACAGCACAGAGTTATCACATAGTTATTACCTTCCTGATGGGCAATAAAAGCTTCAAAGCCGCACACTAAGCAGTCTTCTGCAAAATAAGTAATCCCACTTCCACTTCAGAAGACTGCAAGAGCTCAGGGGAGCACCGGATGAGATGGACACGGTAAAACACTGATGAACTGCCAATCTCAATAACCACTACACCCCGCTCAATGAGTGTTACCACACCACGTAATCTAACACTTTATTTACCGGGAGAAGAGCAGATGAAGTAGGCTTGATTTTAAGCGTTTGGTCGGTTGTGGGAGTTGAGTTGCCACTGGAGCGGAAAGGTCACTTGAGAAATCAACTAAATCCAGCGCGTCCCATGTTTCATCGATTTTGGCTCATAGTCAGCGGGGACTTTTCCCCCCTACGCAGGCTAAGTAAGGTTAAAGGAGATAAAGACAGGACGGTGCTTATTAATATCTGGTCCACTTTTCACTGGGTTTGCTGGAATGAACAAAGGCAGAGCTCAGTCTACATGTAGACATGCTTCAGATGGAGGCTTATGCTGATGTTGCAATAGATGTTTAAAACAGAAAATAATCTGACAAAACAAAGTGACACTTCATACAGATAATCTTTAATAATCCCACTGGCAAATTTATCCACCAACCACCTCCAGGTGCAGCACAAATAAGCAGCGGTTTAGTAATCCTTTATGTAACAATGCTGTGACCACAGTGGTCCAGTGTTTTCCTGGTTGCATATGAAACTAAACCTCCATCACAGGCTTATATCCTACAACCTGCATGTGTTTTCTCCAGGTATGCCTGCCCTGTTTTTTGCAGTGCTGGCAGATTTTTGCACATTCAAATAAATGCATTACTCCTTGTATGCCTGCAGCAGCTGCCACACATCTATATATTATCACAATATCACAAAAACACACAAAAGATCAGCACTGACATTCCTGACTGCTCTTATTTCACTTTACAGCCACAGATGAACTGTTGAATAGAAGTTAAAGGCTCAGGGGATGTGTTGACTGTCTTGGTATAATTGATGAATATGAATATTATTTTATAACATTATTTTTAGATTACTCTTTAGGCCCTAACAATGCTTTGTTAGTCCCCACTGGACAGTGTGATTCATTGTTCTGTCGTTGTTTCTGCCCTATGCTCCTCTGAAGCTGTGAACTTCCTCACACCCTGTGACTGCGTGCGTCACATTTTACACCAAAAAACCAGAGATGCCTTTGCCATGTAAATGAAGCCACTGCATTGCTTCCACCCCAGTGCCATTGACAGGTTGTTGCACATCAACATGTGTAATCCGTGCGCGGTCTTGCCTGTATTTCTCTGCTCGTGAAGCAAAAAAGCTGCCAGTGGTGTATTTATAATGTCGAGGTTAACAAGCCCTGCTCAGCTTGACACGCGATCTGCCACCTCAGCAGCACCGTGCAAACGCTGCCTGTCCCGGCAACCTTTTGTCTCCATCCCTAACATCCGATGGTAACTGCTTAATGCGGCTTCTACATACAGCTCAGCACATGCTCTACCCACAGCAGTGCACCACGTTAGGAACAACTCTCTGCTTTTGGAATAATTTATATCATACCCTCGTGTTCTGTGTCTTGTGTGTGATGGGACTGTGTAGTCAGATGGGATGCAGCTGCAGATATGTAGGAGCTGTTATCATATGTAGACAGATATGTGGTGTCACACAGAGCTTGTTGCTTTTGCATCTTATATAGAAAGCATTGGAGAGGCCGGGTAAATAATAACATGCATTTCTTGGAGAAAAAAGTTAGGTACAACATTTTTTCCCACCCTCAGATTACATTATGTGATATATTTTGATGAAGTATATGATGAACTGTCTTATGTCCACTTAATCACAAGTAATCATGATTCATATCTTGATTTGTCATAGAGTAGCTATTTTTTCCTTCATATATATGTGTGGGTAGTGTGTTGTTTTCTGATTGTCTTAATATAACTTCTTAACAAGTTAAATGATGGGTAGGCATTGCGTCTGGATTAGGTGTATATGTTTAAGAAAAAGGAAAGGTGGAGAAAATAATCTGATGTTTGCAGTGTTGTTGTTGGGGACAGTTTAGTCTGCATTTAATCTGTTAAAATTGTGTTTATTCAAACCAAACCAAACCAAACCTATGTTGTCACACTAAAAAGAGATTCAAAGACAGTGAGCCACAAAACCTATCTGGTGTTTGTGTGTTTAACAAGATATGATCAACAAAGATTAAATGAGCAAAAAACAACCGTGTGTAATGACACACTTGTAGATCCACACTCCACACTGTCAGTCAATCAAATCTAAAGCTACTTTATAATGTGCATGCCTCTAAATATGCTACTTAGTATGTATTTATGTATTGTTTATGCATTTCTATATTTAGTTGTTTGTATGAACGTATTCACATATTTATGATATTGGTGATAAACATATGTCAAACTGGGAAGAATCTGCATTTTTCTTTATCAAGAGGGAGTAGTAACATCCTCCAACTGTTCATATATGCATCTATAGTGCTTCAAAATGAGGCGCAGTCTCTGTATTTTGCCCAAAAGGCTTTGCCGTGCAAGTCTTCAACCCCCTGATCTGTAAAAGCCCCCCACACTGTCGACTGTACTGATTGAGCCTGCACAGCAGCCTCGCTGTCACCGTGCCAGCGACCTGCGCCACACTGGATCTGTCCGCGGTGCTGATGCTCATTTTCACACTCTAAAATCAGCTTTCTTCAAGTTCAGGGTCAGCCTGTGTTCATTTATCTTTCACAGAGGAAGTGTTTTAACTGCAACCTTTGAAAACTGAGAGGAATTATACTGCTGAATTATGTCTGGACTAATACTGCAGGCTTTTTTTCCACACTCCAGTATTGGCCACAGGTGCGCAGCAGAGAGACAGATGTTCTGTGTTACAATAAAAGACTTTCACATATGTTAAAAGCTGTTAAAAGTAGTTACAGTTGGTGCTGCTTTACTGATGATGAGTTGTGAATCATCCCTCACAATTTCTGCAGGGTAATTGGAGCGAATGGGCTATAGATGCTGCAGTAATACTACGGAGCAGATACATACTAAAGGACTGTGTGTTTTTACAGCTTATTAAAGTTTTTATCCACACATTTAGGGTGAGAGAAAGTGCCTCCTTAAAACAGCATGATGCCTTTCATAAAAAATACTGTGCATAACCACAGATGATCTTGTGGTTTAGATGTCCTGGGACTACATGTAAAACTGCTGACCTAAGATCAGATCTTACTGGAACCTTCTGTTTCCCTTTGCTGATCTCTGGTTTTCTGCTCTTTTAGGTTAAAGGTCCAGTGTGTAAGATTTAATGGGCTCTATTTACAGAACATGGCAGAAATGGAAAATAATGTTCAGAACTATGTTTTCATTAGTGTATAATGACTTGAACATAAGAATCGTTATGTACTTGTTACCTGAGATTAAGCCTTTTATATCAACAGACACTATAGTTCCTCGTGGTCAACCATGTTGAACCAACAATGTTTCTACAGTAGCCCAGAACAGACAAACTAAAATACTGTCTCTAAATAGGGCCAGTGGTGTTTTTTGCTGTTGTTAACAGCAACTAAAATCATACACACTTGACCTTTAAAGCTAAAATGCATGTGGTTTCTCATCACATACAGAACCGTGCCGCCTGTCATGTAAGCATTTGTGTCAAACCACAGCACGACATACAACATACATGTTAGAAACAAGTTACTGGTTGAATGAACTAGCTGTTTGGAATATTTATGTTGACCTGGCGTCTCTATGTTTTGTATCATGTATCACTCAAGTGGGATGCAGAAGCAGAAAAAAAAACATACAGCTGTGTATCAGTATGTAGTTGTTAACATCAGTGAGTAAGCACTTTAATTCAAGTAATTCAGACCGTGTAATGCTGGTCAGTATACTGCATCTCAATCATTACTGTTCTCTATGAAGAAAGAGATTGAGAGCTTGAAAAGAAAAGAACTATCTGATTTACTCTGTTCTTCCTGTCCAGCTGGCTACAGCAGTCTGATGGCATTAATTCAGACTTTTTTTCCCTGTTGACTCCCTGTTAGACAGACGTACAGTAGCAAATGTCTATCACAGTTCCTAGTGGTATATGAACTATGGGTCTCTGCTGTGATCAGGTAGAACTTTGTGCCCCTCTGTTCCTTTTAAGATAGTTTTGATATAGTATGTTTTCATTTGTTAAAAGTTATGTCATGGCTACATCAGGGACAATTTGTATATCTCTGATTCCCGGGCCAGCCTTCGGTGTAAACCCTTTTTTATTACAACTTCCACCTCATTGTTCTATAACCTAACACTCTTTTCTCTTTTTCATGTCAGCTGGTTACATCAGTGACTACATCAACCCTGTTGTGTACGATGGTGAGAGTGACAGTGGGATCAAGGTGCCCTCCCCTGACCCCCTCTACGATGGTATCCACAGTGACTACGGGGCTCCTGACTCTGAGTCCCCTGACAGTCCCGGGTCAGAAATCACTGACGGATACATCAACGGAGACGCTGCGGTGAGTGAGGGTTACACAGTTGATGCCTTCTTCATCACTGATGGCCGCTCGAGGAGGAAAGCTCTCAGCAGTCCCAGGACCATCCAGAGGCACACCTGCAACGAGTGCGGCAAAACCTACGCCACGTCTTCCAACCTGAGCCGGCACAAACAGACACACCGCTCGCTGGACAGCAAGCTGGCAAAGAAATGTCCGACCTGCGGGAAGGTGTACGTGTCCATGCCCGCCATGGCCATGCACCTGCTCACTCACGACCTCAAGCACAAGTGTGATGTGTGTGGGAAAGCGTTCAGTCGACCTTGGCTTTTACAGGGCCACATGCGCTCTCACACGGGCGAGAAGCCGTTTGGATGTGCCCACTGCGGGAAGGCCTTCGCAGATCGTTCGAACCTGCGCGCTCACATGCAGACCCACTCTGCCTTCAAACACTTCAAGTGTAAACGCTGCAACAAGACCTTCGCGCTCAAGAGTTACCTGAACAAGCACTACGAGTCTGCCTGCTTCAAAGGCCCCTTCTCTCCTCTAGGTCCCCTAGATGCATGACCCCCTGCATAGATAAAACAACAGACAAAACTGCAGACATAAATTACCATTATCCTTACAAACTGAACTGCAGACACAAACAATCTATTTTTGGTCAGAATATGACCTTGCTTTCCCTCCTCCTCTTCTCTCACTTTTCCCCCACACCTTGCTTTCCCTTGGAGCGTATTCATGATGATGAAGATGATGAAGATAGCACAATTTTTTCTCCTTGAGATTTGCCCACTTAAGGATCTACGCATGCACTTCCTCAAAAACTCCTCTTCCTCTGTCTGTTCTGATAGAGACAATAATACTAACATGGCTTCCTTCTGGCATCTAGATACAGTATGGCACCATATATTTTGGGACTCTGATGGTGATGAGGATGACGACAAAGACAATAGCAAGCCGATAGCTACTGAGTTCCTCCCTGCACTGAAACGCAGTGAAAGAGTTTTTCCTTCTCATTTTGTTTTTTGGGGGAATAATAGTAATAATAATAGTAATAATAATAATGATAATAATAATGTTCTGCTGCACCAAGTGACCATATTCTCTCTACTACTGAGGTAAAAGTACTATTTATTTATTTATTTATTTACTTATTTATTTACTTAGCATTTTTCCTTTTTTATTTGTTGTATTTATACTTGATTTGATAACAACAAAGTGATACCGTTAACTTATTTGTTGCACTTTCATTTCTGTATATGTATGTAGGATATTTGCCAACCTCTTTCTATCACTACAGGCCAAAGCATATGTCACTTTTTTTAAGTACTATTTTTTCCTATTATGTTGTTTACCTTTTTTTCTTATTAACGTTTTTGCATGCAAAAAAGAAAAAAAAAAAAAATGAAATCTATGCCAACATCATAAAAAGCTTATGATTTTTGCCAAAATCCTATAGATAGAACCTGAGGGCAATATTTTTCTCTTGGAGCCTCCGTAGGACTCTTTAAAAGCAATAATCACCTAATGCATGGTATTTTATGATGAAGTTATGAAGTATTACCTACTACTGTATAGCAGTTTAAAAATCAGGTATGTTTTACTTCACCTATAGTCATAAACAGAAAAATACTAATATTACAGACATCAGGGAACATGCCAATGTAGTGTTAGAGTAACAAAAATAAAAGTCCTGTCTTTCCTCTCTTGTTATGCACTGCCTGCCTCTTAGTGAGTAGAACTAATGTAGGATGTAGGCTAGAGAGGCTGGGATCAGCTGGCTGCTGGGTGTGAGGCCTATTGTAGGATAAGTATAACCCTGCAGACCTGTGCTAGGCTAACTCTAGCATGAAATAAGACTGCTAACGTTAACCAGGAGAAGCCTAATTTTGGATTAGCCCTCCAAACATTTTACTCAGATTGGATCATTGGCCATACATGAGAGTTCAAGGGTTTATTAAAAGGTTCTGGCATGTAAATGAGTTGAAAACATCTTTCCTGTGTCATGCGGCCAATTAATGTGGCAACATGCCTTGAACAACAGACCTTTTAATAACCATAGCAGACTGATCTTTGCTCTGATACAAACAAACAGTAAAAGGTTAGCACGGCAATCAGGTTGGAGAGTGCTGCAAAGAGATGTGAACTAACTCAAAATGATAAAAAGCATAAAAAGCATACATGGTATTTAGCAACTCTGAGCATACTTTAAATAGAAAACCAAGTCAAAGTTTGGTGCATTGTTGAAGTTGGGCTGAGGTCAGCGTTAAATGCAATGCATTATTCAACTACCCTTCCAGTGCACTTCCAAACCATAAAGCGTGCATTCTTAAACCACAGAAAAAGCATGTACTTTAGCTGGATGGTCTGATTGCAGCTTCACTTTTACAGTCCAGAAGATACGTTAAACCATGTCCTTATTATTCTGCAGTAGGCCCCATTTAACCCTACTGGGCCAACCATAGGCTAACTCTATGAGTGATATACCTACATGACAGGCTAACTCTAACCAACCCCAACCCGTAGATGGTTTAACCTTTGATTTAGGTGGCCAATACCAGTGTTGCTGAACCCAGTTCTCTGCAGCTCAGAAACCTTTTCTACAGATTCATGGAGCTTCCTGAGAGACAGACTGAGGACACACAGATCTGCACAAAAAAATGAAGTGCTTGTTTATATGCCATATGTATTCATTGTAACCGTGCATAGACACACAAGTGCACAAGTGCATGGGTGCATGCCCACACATATGAGCACACAGTGCCTGCCAGTAAGCTGTTGTGGGAGACACAGAGAGAATCTGTGTCTACAGTCGAGCTTTCAACAGTTGAAAAGAAAGGGGTTTAAATTGTGAATGTGAACGAAAATTTTGATAATTGCAGTGCTTCCTCAGGCATATGATGACTCAGTTAGACATGCGGTTGACTGATATTCAACATCATTTAGGGTTATAGGGATAAAAGGAAAGTCTTTACTGATACATGGAGCCATTACCTAATTTCATTCATTGCAGATAGTTTGAAAGTTATAGTTTATATATCAGATCTGACAGTATTCTGAAGTCAAAAAGACAACATTTTGTAATAAAAGTCTTGCAGGAGATGATACAATCTTTAAGTTTTGGGAAAAATGTAGCTCTCAAGTCAACAAGAAAGAGGCAGTTTTTGTTGTGAGTGGAGCAATTAGTATGTGAGTCAGCAAATTGCAGTTCTTATCTGTCTCCCTGATGTGTGAACTAGATTTGAGCTGCAATTATTTGAATTGTATTAGACGATTAGTCATAGAGCTTAAGCTTATTAGGGCTTTAAATTTTTGTCTTGGTCATACATACAAAGTAGGTAAAAACATTAAATTAGGTGCCTGGACACAAGGTCTACACAACTACAAATTAAAAGCACAAGTATGGAAAAGAGACCATAAAAAACAAAACAAAAGCATTACCTTCATATTTCAGCTCGGAGACATTGATCCCTGGTAGAGATATAATAACAACAAGCTATTATTTTAACCACAGACTCCGAAATGTTATTTCTCATCTCTATCTGAATGAGAATGAAAAACAGTAATAACACAATTTCAGAATTGATCACAGTGTGACGGGTACAAAGGTTGCTAAACAAACCACTGAGTATCTCTGGCTGTGATGTCTCCGGTTCTTGTTTACGTATCACAAAATGTATCATTGTGTATTAAAACTCATTGCAACTTTGCACTGCTGTCTAAACGTCTTAAGGGTATTTGGCTAAAGTTGTCGTTGTGTGGCTGTTTCAGTGGTTTTGAGGCAGAAAAGCTGAGCGGGTGCGTCTCTGTGTGTCTGTTTCTGGGTGAGCTCCAGTCTGTTCTCTTGAAGCACTTCCATTCTAGTCATCTCCACCTTAAAGAAAGTAGCACAATGAAACTAACTAGAATTCAGGTAGAGAAGAATTAAAAACCTTGTACTAGCTTGACCTCTCTTCTTTTTTTGTATTTCCAAGTTAAAGAATGATGATAACCTAAATAATCATTTATTGCAAGAGGGTTTGTAAAGAATCCTTTGGATTGAGACATTTTTACTGCTGTATAGCGATATCTGACACACCTTATCTCAGGAGGTTTGACTCTCTGCTGCAGAGAGAAGATCTCCTGGGGTTTTTTTTGAGCCAGAATTCAGACAATGTAAGCACAATGAACACAAAGCATTTTGTGGCACTTCATAATAAAGAATAATCTTAACCAACCAAGACAGTTTGTCGTAGTTTTGTGTCTCATCTTGTTTTAAGATATAATAAAGTCTTCTGTCAGTCAACACAGAAAACAGTTTTGGACTGTAGCTGCTATGCTGTACTTGAGTGGTGAGGTTTTTTTTTTTAATTAATTTTAAACTCTTTTGACCCTGACAATTTCTCTTCTGTTTAAAAAGCTCTTAAAGTAATTCACAAGTAAAGTAAGTTTACCTTTAAGTCAGAAGAGCGTTGAGTTCATTTACATAGAAGAACACTCGACTCCACAGCTCATACTTTGTATTAGCTTTGTCAATATTGTATGTTTAAAGAGGGACTGGGCTAACACTGGTGCACAGTGTGCTCATTAGCACTCTTTAGGCTGGAAGCTATCTGCCAGTAATGAGCTGCCTGGATGGCTAAATACAGCAGTTTATTAATTCCATATTTGGACAGTTAGCAGTGGTTAAGTAGGGTATCACGCTCCTGAAAACTTAGTTTCACATCTTAAGTATTTCTTTATAGACTTAATGATGTAACAATGCATATAAAATATATCCCTAGGTGTTATTTATTAACTTAAAACTGATCAGATTGAATTAACAGCTGACTGGTAACACAGCAAAACAAGCTTCCAGATACAAAATAACAAACAAATATGTGACTTCACCTTTGTCTGACCTTACACTACACATATCAAACCAGTGAGAAGAGAACAGACAGAAATCTCTCAACTGAAATAACCACACCATTTTGGCAGAATATTGTGTTTTCTCTTAGGACCACATTAATCAAGAGAAAAAAAAATATTTAAAAAGATTCAGGGCTATCACATTCAGCTGTTGCAAACTAAGCCAACAATATATTTTAATGTAATTTGAAAATCTTATTTATTAGGCTGTTTGTTACAAATACAAAGAACATCCTGGTCCTATCACTGCTGTTTTTAACACTGCTCAAAACAAAGACTGAGGTATAGTTTACTTTATGCACACGCTATACATTGGACAAATATTGGAACTGGAAACGTTTTTTTCTTCAGTACTGTAATCTGTGTAGACACAAAGCTGTTCAATTCACCCAGTTTTTTAAAGGCTCGCTCTTTGCAAATGCTGTCAAGTGTGAAGAACTGCAGGGCCAAAATGTCACATTACTGTTACAGAAAGATGGAAAGAAAAATTGAAACTTGCTGAACTGAAAGTCAAACCTCTCTCTCTCTCTTTTTTTTTTTTTTACTTCAATAACAGAAATAAATGAAAAAAAAATGAAAACAAAGATGATGTTTCTGTGTACTGCCAGAGGGTCACATTGTGATCCAGGGCGTACCGAACAGTACCACAGGTGCTATGTTACGCTGCGGTCATTGTGGGCTTCCGGTGACATTGCAGACATTAAAATGGGAAACTGACCAACTAACCTTCATCTTGCAGTGACTTTGAAATAGAGGTGATCTGGTTAGGCATCGTTTCAGCTGGATCTCGCCGCAGAGTAACAACTTTTGGTGTGATGTCAATTTGGAGAGCCTCAAAACAAAAGTTTTGTGAGCTAGTTATTGAGCTTAAGACAACTTTATGTCACTATAACTAATGTTTTTTTTTTCTTGTCATCAGGCCAACTTTTAGTGCAATTAGTTTGTATGGTCACCTGTTACATCACATCATTGCAGTGGGTAGCCAATGCCTCAGTAAAGTTACTGTCCTACCTTGCTGTTAGATCCTAGTGAACAGAGACAGTAGGAATCTATTGTTGCTATGCCAACACTTGTGGTATCCAAGGCAATAAACTATCTACAGTATCTATAGTAGTAAACTATCTGAGCTTCCCCAACAAAGACACAATGCAGCACTCTGCAGCTTTATGAAGTACAGTGTATTTCTCAACCCTAACCAGAAAATTGGTTTCACAGCAGCTGCAAAAAGACAGGAGTGACTGCCCACGTCTATGAATCACCTTCTCTGTCCTCATTCCTGTCTTCAAACTTCTCCTCTTTTCATCTTTATGTTTTTTTTTTCCTCTAATCTTTTTACCCCTGTTTCACCCTCTGCTCACATCTGGTCTTTCCCTTCCTCTCCACTCCTGTCTCCTCTCATCTCCTTTCACTTCTCTTCCTCCCTCCCACCACCTCCATCACCTGCTTGCATCTTCCTCATCTCTCTTCCTTCCTCCTGCGCGTTCTCCTCCACCCCTCTTCCTCCAACCACCTCCTCTTTCTCTCTCCTGCCAAGTCAAACCAGGCCATCAGGCCTTTGAGGACCTGAAAGTCATTTAACTCCTGGTAGATAATAAGTCTTAGAATATAGCTCCTCTCAGATAATAAGCTTTATCACTTGATTGCTCTGCACGCTCCCTACTGTCTTTGGATTCATGTCCAGGGACCTACTCAAGCGAATCACACTATTTCCTTCCTGGCAAGTCAAATTAACACTGTTTGAGTGTGAGTGAGCGTGCGCGCGCATGTGTGTGTGTGTGTGTATCAACGGCTGCTCATTACAGGGAATAAGGGATTGCTGAGGGTGCAAATACAATAAACACCAAAGGTTAGTTTCCAATAGTGAGCATGTCTGATTGGTAAAATAGTTCAACAGTTAAAGTTTAATTGTCCACAACTGTGACATTAACCTCTTAACTTAACTATTATGCTGACTTTAATTTGGATCAGCTTTGATAGTCCTAGAGAAACTTCCCTGTCTTCACTTGTCCTCTGTCCTTTTCTGCTCTCTCCTCTGCTCCACCTGTCCTCCTCTTCCTCCTCTGCCTCCCCCCTCACCACTGAGTTCCTATCTTAACTAAAATGCTAAAATAATTAGCTAGCACCTGTTGACACGTACTACAAATGATGAAGTAGGCAAGAATTAAAATAAGAACAGTTCAAAAGGAAGAACTTAGAATAAAATAAATGAATTAAACTGCATCTATACTCAAGTGTAACACAAAGAGATTTCTAAACCTCTTTTAAGGTGATTATAAGTTGAAGAATTTGACAGCTCTGAGGCCATTTGGCTGGTTGTCAATGTGATTTAATTTGTTGAATTGCAGAAACTGGGAAAAACCTGGACAACTTTTATGACTGGTCTGCAAATAGACCAGAAAGAGACCCACGTAATGATCTCAAGACTGCAGAAGAGCTCGTAAGGAGTTGAAAGATCAGTGATGTAACCACTGTTCAGCACACTGCTGTAAGTAAAATCTTGTTTTTGGGAGTTTTGCTGACTCATGCAGATGTAAAGAGAAACATTTACAGTATAACGTGATACAATGTTGTAAATCCTCCCTTAGTTAAAGGAAGTAAACTTCTGCACTAATGCATCAGCAATGTTTAACAACTACTTATAGTGATGTCACAGCTAATAAAGACGACCTCAGATTCATCTGTGATCAGCTATGGGAAATGTTTTGCAGGTTGAGAAAGCAGAAATTATAATGATCACATCACTCATCCTCTCTCTCTCTCTCTCTCTCTCCCCATTCCCTCTTCTCTCGTTGTGTCTCCTCTCATTCACGTCACCCCTCCTCCACCTAACCTCTGTAATATTAAGCAGAGTAGTAATCAGTCCAGCTTCCTCTGGGTTTTGTGATGTCATCTGTCAAAGCAGGCATCATTATGTGCTTTATGAACTAAGTTGTGCCATGCTGTGCTGGGATAGCCCATATCAATTTAGACAATGGTTAAAAACTGAAATTAGATTGCATTTTTTTTGTCTGCCACAGAACACAAACATCCATCTGCCATGGAAACCATTTGTCCTGATTTCCTGAGTTCTCCTTTGAAAATTAGAAATCAAAAGGGAGAAACATTTATTTAGAATTTAGGTATCGTGTTTTGCAGTAGATGGAGAGCTTATTTCAATACAGTCAATCAAATCTTGCATAAATTAGCAATGTCTTCGTTCTATCACATGCAGAACAGATGGTCACTGACTAACTGCTGCACAAGAGAAGAGTCACACACTTTACCCACATTAGCTTTCCTGCTAAACCCTCTCTCAACTTAACTCAACTTACAGACACGGACACGTGTGGTCCTGCACCTTAGCTTGTTCAACAAGTGACCAAACAGTTTGCAGGCTAGGTGGCTAAATAGCTACTTCGCTGCAACTTACCTGTCGCTTTGCCGTTATTCTTCAGTGCCATTGTTACCAAAACATGGTCTGCCCATGACATTCAAGCTACAGTGCAAGATTGTTTACTTTGACTGGCGTTCCCCTGCTGGGGCTCAGCCTGCCAGCCGCTGTCAATCAAACACATAGCACAGCATTTCTGATATTTCCCCGGGGATTTTTTTCTTTTTAATAATCAAAAACTATTGACAATAAATTTTCAAACATGTCAGCATTATTTCTGAGTTTAATAAGCAAAAACTCATGACTAAACGTGATTTCAGTTGGACTTAAAATAATGAATTAGATATAAAATAAGTATCATTTCGATCTTCGTCAAACCAACACATTACTATCTATAAATATTTCTGTACTATGTTACTGAACATACAGTACATTCCATTTTCTAATACCAAAACATATTAAGCATTTACTGAAACCAAAACTAACTTTAAATAATGTGACACATACATTATTTAAAAAAAAAAAAAAGTAGTTAATGTGATTTTTAGAATAACAATGTAAGAAAAAAGGTGACAATGAGAAAGGGTTTGCTCAAACTGACACATCATTATTGCCTGAATCTGCAGCTCCCCTCAACTTTATAGAGAGATATATAGCAAGTTTCAGCTCATTGTTTAACCGTCCAGCCAGCAACTTTACTATTTTGGTTCCCTCTCATCACTCTCACAATATATCATCATAAAGCAGCACATCAGCTACTGGATTTGAAGATTTCCAAACATTAATACATAGTTTTTGTACTTGTGTTTGAACTTGATGTTTTCAAAGTGATTTATATTGCACATATTTTTTCAAAAATCTCCCGGAGGTCCTACTACAACAAAAAAGATGTTGCAACAGCATGGTATGAGCCCATGTTTGTAAATGAAGAGAATGTGCATCTCCTGTGCACACTGAACTTGTATCCTTCTATATCTGCTGCCAAGGTGTGAATAGTAAAATATCAGTGTAGCTACATCTTCAACTCCCACCCCAGACGTGCATGATGTTGAGAGCAAAGCAGTGTAGGACAGGGCTGTGAACGTTCTCACCAGATCCCAGGCTATTTGTAGAGATGGCAGCTGTCATCAGAAACATCAACGGGCTGAGGACAAGTGCTGTTCACAACTCTGGTAGGTGGAGGTGTGGAACGAAGAGAGATGATGTTGAGCTAGTAGATAAACACTGAGATTTCTCGTTCTCGTCTTTGTATCGCAAGTGGCTCGCCTTCTCAATTAACTATTTATCATTGTGTAATTAATGAAATGTAAAGCTGCAGAATGCATTTGTCTGGTACAATGTATGCATGTACTACAAGAGATGATATTGATCTGTTCAATAATAAGAAGGCAATTGGAGAACAAATGATTTCTTTCTTTGTTTCTGTTTATTTTGTTTGACAGCTAACTGGTAGATTTATTCAATACTTTTATTCCAAGAATACTTGCAGGAGGAAATAACATGTTGAAACTGTGTCTCACCTTAAAAATAGCAGTCACATGTAGTTTGTGTAGCAACAGACCTTCTTTTAGCAGAACTGTTAAACTGGTTTCTACTCAATCTGTTACCAGTGATGGCTGACGTCAAGATGAAAGGTGCTGCCACGATGTGTCTGGGAGCATGGGTAAGAATATCCTAATTGCATGTGCACACGCGTGTGTCCAAATGTGTGTATGCTGCTTGCATGCATCCACGTGTGTTCATCATTGTGTCGCTGAAGGCGATAAAACTCACCTGCAGCTGATGAGCCAATGTTTTGGGCAAGAGGACATAACCGCTTCAAGGCCAGCTGCAGGGCGAGGAAATAGAGTCGAATAAGCAAGACCACATCATTTGTCTTACAATGTGAATCAAATGATTTTGGTGACAGATAAGACGAAGAGACAAAGGGAAAAAACATAGACAGAAATGTCATACACTCACTCACATCATAACTTGTGTTATTTGTAGCTCCTAATTTGATACTTCTGTGGTGCACTGCAGGCAGCAGATTTGAAGCATCAGCAGGAGCGATACCTGCGCTCACAGTGATAGGAGACGTTGATATGTTTTATTTATTGTTCAGTAGCCGGATGTGAAGGTTTCCTTGATTCGGTAGCAGGGACCTATAAACAAACATGTTCAGAGCAGATGAATTAAGGTTGATTGTTACACCACTTGATGCTGCATGTGTACACAGAAGACAGATGGCACATTGAAACAGCTTTTGTCTCCTTTGGTCTGAAAGGCTGCTTCTGTTTGATTAAAACAGTCATGCTAATATATTTTTTTAACAATCTACTGATGAGTAATTTCTGTTAAATTAATTTCATCACTATTAGCACCATCAACGCCTTCCTATTTCTCCTCCTCTTCTTCATATTCAAAATTCTCCAGTACCAACTTAATGACAACATCATACCTGTTACTTTTCCTTCATAATAATCATCATCATTAACACCACCAAAACCAGAGCTCCTAATATCATCAGTTTGCATAGTATTTAGCAGTGTAACATACACATTTCAACAATTTAAAGAAAACGGTTTCAAGTTCTGGTTGAAAAGGCTTCTGTTGAGAGGACTAATCCCTCTTAACAAACATAAATGAACAGTAGATCTTAGTGCAGTCAACAATACTGAAAGCTGAGCTCGTACAGTAAGGAGATTAGGTTGAGGTGGTGGAGTGAGCAGTGCTGGCATGCAGCAGAGCAATAGTGAAGACCGCGAGGCTGCTACGTACACCTGTTTGTATATGACTGGATGTTAATAGTCAGCTGGTAGCCAAGTAGCTGATGAATGAGCCACAGGTGTGAATGCAGGAACTGAAGCCAATCAGCTAATGCTTAAACTAACACAACGCTCCATTAGTAGAAGGAGTGCTATTGACAACAACATAACACACAACACTTTGTAGGTTTTGCTTGAGTCGTGAAGGTCATTACTTTATGTGCACACACACACACCCACACAGAAATTATTCATCACGTCTCTCAAAAATTTATAGGCATCTTTATTTGACTTGGACGCTGGCTAAGAGCAGGGGTCTGCCTCTGAGCTCTGTAGCTAAGCAAATACTCGCTCAGAGACAGAGAGTGAGAGGAAAGAGGTGGAGGAAGAGAAAAAAAGAGAGAAGGTGGGAGAAGAACAGAGGGAGAAAAGGAAATGAGACAGAGAGAGAGAAAGAGAGAGAGAGCACTTAGGGAGTTGAGTAGAAAGAGAGGCAGAGTGAGTGGGCAAGAGAGAGAGAGAGAAAGAGAGAGAGAGAGAGAGAGAGAGAGAAGCAGGAGGAGGAGAGGATGGAGGGATAGAGGTAGCTCAGGGAGGAGAGGAGGGAGACTTGACCCAGATTGGGAGCCTAACGACAGCAGCAGCAGCTGAGTGAGCCGGTGAATGTTTAATAGCGCCAACCACTGACACTCACATACATGCACACACACACTGTTGACTGTGACTCTTGTTGCTGGAGTTCAGCTCAGGCCTGTTGAATTACTGTAGCGGTGATGTGATTATCTATGTAACCGGAATAAAAAACACAGTCCAACCATGCACTGGATTTACTGGTGATGTACATTGAGTAATGGCCATGGTGGGGGTTGGGCTGTCCTCTTTTTGTTCTACATCAGCACCACAGTGATGGTCAATGCGGAAAGCCTCCATACAGCATCTGCAACATTACAGTATGTACACAGTACCGTGTATCAACACTTCATTAGCTGCCATTGCAAATTCAGTGAAAAACACAAAATCTTGCACATAAGTGTAGACTCTCTGTTCTGGTCCTCTAATGTTTGCCAGTTCTTTAAAAATATCTCAAATACTTTCGGAAAGCTGAGAGAATCAGCTACGTTATGAATCTACAGTTGCATTTCTTGGCACAATCCATGATGAACAGGCTACTTCACCTAACACTACTGCCTTGCATCTGTCCTGCAGCAGCATTTCAACGGATGCTGCATTGGTGTTGCAGCAATCACTGCAACCTGTTCTGTCTAATGAGCGACTCCAATCAACCAGCAACCTGAAGCTTAAAATTTTGCTTAGATTTTTATTAAAAATTGCTCTTATGTAATGTCACATTATTACATCATTGTATTCTGGAGAAAACCTCTTCACACATGATCCTATGGGTGTTCAATATGGATAGATTCATAGTAACACTTTTCATGCGGCTTACAGCGTGCAGTTTAATTTTTCCTAAATAAAGTAAGTATATTTAACTACTGGATACTTATTCTAATATTATGGGGTATATGAGCTGCACACAGGTCATGCACTAAGACAGAAAAAAAAGTCAATCATCTTCTTGGCTGTACATAGTGTAGAAACCTTAAAATCCTTATAATACACTGTTGTATTATAAATGTTCCCAGAATCTATTATCCGGGTATTTTTATTGATTGATTAACAGCACTACATGAAAAGGACAGATTCAACCGGAGACATTCAGTAGATAGTTACATCTGTGTTGTAGCAACAACAAAAGCTAACAGTTAGCTGCTGAGAGGGTAAAATGTAGGAAAGTGTGTCTGACGCAACATTTCCAAACAAAGGGCGCGACCCCTTAACTGCTTTCCGGTTGTTTATTATAGAGCAAAACACCATGACCTTACAAGAAGCTCCGCACGATGCAATATTTTACAGCCCCACACTGAACAAATGGATGATAGTTGTCACTAGAAAACAAGGCCACCCTCCTCGCCCTGTCTCACACAAAGCAAAAGTGATAACAGGCAGGTGATATCAGTAGCGTAGCCCTGCTTTACTTTTAATACACTTAATAATACAATTATCATGCCCGGACAAATAACTGAATCAACAAGTAAACACATGCATCATTAGTGGTTGTTAATCAAGTGTTGATTTAGGAAAGTCTGCACAATCTAATATCTCCTTTCTTCTCAACATACTGAAGTTACCGGTCTATGGCAGTCACACTGTAATTGACAATAAAAGACAACTCAATAAGACTTAAAAGAGTGCTGTTTGTTTTCACGATTAAGCTGAATTAGTTTCTCAGTCTGTTGCAACATAGAAGTAGTATAATAAAACTTTAGAAACCTGGTAGAATCCATACAAATACAAAAATGGTAGGCTCAGTATTACACGTGAAAACACAGCAGGATAAGAGCCTATCCCTATGCTATCCCTTTATGTTGCCATATTGCTCAACCCTATATGATCCTGTTATATGTCCAATACACATTATGTAACTTAATTTGCTCAGTATCACCAGAGCGGTCAGAGTTCAACGTTGAGCCAGGGCAGATTCCTGAACAGCAGACAGGACCTCACACTCAAATCTCTCTACTGGTTAAGTTTAAAAAAATAAATAAAAAAATTGTAAAGGTTGGACATAAAATTAATGAACTACAAGCTCTCTTCCTGGACCTGGCAATAAACCAAACTTTTTATGACCAAAAAAGTTGAATTTGCTGATTAATAGCACTGCTCGTTTTACAAAAATGTAAAGCTTTGGTTTAAAGGTCATAAAAATATTTCTTTATGTTGAAGCAAGGTCAAGTGAACAAGAGAGGTGAGAGCAACACAGGAGGACGGGATCAGTAGCATACCATCCTCTGTCTCATATAGACACAAATGCACGTGTGCTGTGCACTGCATTTTCAATGCAGCAATACTGAATCTCACCACTACGCACAACTAAGCAGAAATTAGTCTGAAGTCAAAGCTGCGCTGTTCTTTCTGCTTTCTTTCTTTCTTTCTTTCTTGATGTCACCCCGTTTCTTTCTTTCTTTGGCTCTTTCTCTCTCGCTCTGTTTGCCTTGTTTCAGAAGTCAGCATTCTTGTTCATGTTTTCAGCTCCAGTGAGTCACCCTTCTGTATCTGTGTGTGTGTGTGTGTGTGTGTGTGTGTGTGTGTGTGTGTGTGTGTGTGTGTGTGTGTGTGTGTGTGAGTATGTGTCAGGCTGCTATTTCAGCACTTTCCAGCGCTATCGATTCAAACCAGCCTGCAGGGGAAAAACCAGGCCCCTTACAGCCACACACACATACACACACTCCTACAGTTATACAATTGAAAGAGAGAGATGTAGACTGACTCATACATTCATACATACATATAAACCATATGTACTGTAGTTGATGATCATGTGTGTCTGATGTTATTTTTACACAGTCTATGTATGCTTTTGGGTACCGTTTGCATGTGCACTGTGTGTGTGTGTGTGGTGATGATTGTGTTCATGCAGCTTTATATGTTTGTATGACCTTCACTTACAGTACTATAGACCCAGCAGGGAAGAAAAGAGAGCAGTTATACACAAGCAGTCTGATGACTCAATGTTATACTAAATCCTCTCGTGTGTGCGTCAAAGCCAAAGAGAATATGTTAATGTGTGTCGATTTGCAAGGTTAAACTATTTTTGTATTTATGTTTACATATGTATGTGTGACGAAAGCATGTGTAGTTTTATTACATGTGTTAACGGGTGAGGTATGAGGTGTGTGTGTGTGTGTGTGTGTGTGTGTGTGTGTGTGGTCAGTCTATCAAACGCTATGTGTCCAAAACAGTTTGAGAGCAACTAGAGTATTTGTGTGTTTGCGAGTGAGGAAGAGAAAACAAAACACAAACAGATGTGTGTTTCCAGTGAGGCAGGACTGTGTATGTTTGTACTCCCGGTCAAGGTCACACACGCACACACACACACGCACACACACACACACAAATGCATGCACACGCAAACAAGCACACACACACTTAAATAGTTACTTGTTTGTATTTGGACACACGTGTTGCATATATGCATGCCTAGCCTGAAACACACACACACACACATACTGATACACTCACCCTCCAGTGCCTGAGTGAAGGATACGCAGCAGGTGTGGGTCAAACCAACAGAGCCACATCACACCTCTCAGCGTGGCGTACTCCTCCGCCGCTGACCTCAGCTGAAAATAGAACCAGGAAGTAGTTATTTCAGGACCTCATTTCCACCCACAACAGGGGTAGACCACAATTAGCACAACACGTCTGACCGCCTCCTACTGACGCTCCATTACCAACCTCACAGTAATTACGTGGAATGTGGTGAAGAAATCAAATGATTTCTCTCCTTGGTATTTATCTTGTGAAGCAAATAACATCTGACTCAAACATGAGGTTTGTGTCCTGTGTTCCACCTGTTGTTATGTTTAAGGATCAATATGCTTCAAACAAATCTCTCTCGCTTAAGCGCTGTTTTTTTCATTCATCACACAACTACTTCCATCACTTTTTGAGTGCAACACCAAGAATGCCTTTGAAGAGCATCCGAAAGTGTGCGCCATTATTCCCCATTTGTACAATTAGTTGCATGTTACCCCTCTCTATGAAGGCAGGCTTTTTACCTCATCTTCAAGTGAGGCATTTGAAACAGACTGCACCTTCAGATGTGGTCGAACAACATGTCATACAAACTTCAAGCATGTCTCAGTGCTTAGGCCACTAAAGGACTCGGAGGTTGAGGTTAGCAAAGGATTTTGGTTTTGGTAAATATTGAGAAACTCAGCATGTCCCATCTAGTGCCTCAAATAAGGACGCGGGATATATTTCAAAAGTGGGGGGTCGAAAAATGTAACAGCCACCATATTAATGGTTAAAACTATAAACCAGCAAAGAAACGACAATTACCAACATAAACCACTGTGTTTTAAGCAGAGACATGCAGACAGTAACAAAAGCATTTGTAAACTCACTATCATCATCATTTCTTACACTTGTATTCTTCTAAATCAAAAAGCAGATGTCTGTCTCTAAGTGAGCAGACAATCAAATTTCCAAAAGTATCACTTGAAGCAGTTCAGCATATTTGATTACATTTATCATACTTGCATGATTCTCTCTATTTTTGGTTGAATGCACTTATCGAAAGTTTCTTTGGATAAGCGTCAGCTAAATGAATGTAATGTAATGTGAAAAAAAAAAGGAGGATTGCTGCTGAATAACATTAAGGTGTTCATTTAAAAGAAATTAGAAATTGTTGTAAGAATCCAATATCATTGAATGTAGCTAGTGATATCTCTGTTATCTTTTTGTCTCTCTTTCATTTGCTTCAGGTTTTAGTTTCTATTTCCTCTGTTATGTCCTCATTGTCTAACTCATCCCCTCTCTCTATTCTCCACACCATCTCTGTCTCTTTCTACTGTTTTCTTGGATTTACCTCTCTGTCTTTTCTACCTCTCATTCATTCAGCATTTTTGTTTTGTTTTGTTTCTCTCATCCATTCTTTACCTTTCTCTCCCTGCCTGTTTTCTCAGTGCTTGGCAGGGGTTCTGTCTTATCTGCAGACTATGTTTGTGATCTCTGTGTATTCCCTCATCTGTGTGCTTATATTTTTGTGCATTCATGCATATATGAATCTGTGATAGCTGTGGTTAAACAAGCAGTGACCCCCCCCCCCCCCCCCCCCGAATCCTGCATTTTGCAGAACAGCCCTGAAAGGGGGGAAATTATTTTCCAAGATATTAACCATTTATCAAACCACAGTCTTTCGCAAAGTCTAGGAAACAAAAACATAGACACATATACAAATGAAATCTAGGGTGTGGTACATTGTGCTTAAGAGAGAATCACACACAGTAGGGCAGACATGGCTTCATATTGAAAAAAAAGACAAGTAGACAGAAAACAAAACAAAACAAAACAAAACAGAAAGATTGCAAACTCACTAGGACAGAGCTGTCCTCCATTTCTGTATTCATCTCAGTGGGAGTGGAAATGAATCATTAAAAACCAAAAATTTGGCACAAGTGCAAGCCTTTTTTTCTAAAAACAAAAAACAGGATCACTGAAATGTGTGATGTGAAGACAGATACCTAAATCCATTAATGCTTGTAGGCAAAGCAATCGTTTTTCTCTCATCAGACCAGAACATGACCAATAAATTCTAGCAGTAATTGTTGGACCCCTACATGCCAACCAAACAATTTCATGACTTGAGGAGGAAGAACTAAACCAAGAATTTCTGCAGACACACATCAGGCTAAATTATGGGGTAGTCATGAATCAGCAAAATAAACAAAATCATCTGTGTCCCATATTCTGTGTAACTGTGGGAGGAAACTAAAACGTCTTTGTGACTCAGCACATAAAGTTGAGGCAAACGAGACAACTGTACTTTTTTGAGCCTATGACCACTGTGAAACAGACTCATGGGAAAAGGGCAAATTGTTTGGATTACAGTCCACAGAATGACAGATGTGACGTTAACATGGGCTCAAAAAAGGGTCAGTAAGCTTCTGAAATAATGTCTGCGGTCACCCTTCGTAAACCTATGAAAAATCTGTATGAGGACCTTGAGTTTGTGAATGACCAGAACAGATTAAATGTGTGCGTGTCCGTGTAACTGTAGTGTCACTTGCAGTCTGGGAACATTGATTTGAAACTGAGTTTCACAGCTTACTGGTTTTAGATGTTTTCTGGGTTTTTTTTTCCTTCCCTCAGCCTTAGTTGACATAATTTGTACACATTTTGAATTGTATTTCATCAACTACAAATCATTTCTACACATCCACAAACTAAGTTCCTTATGCAGACACTTTTTATAGGTTTACAAACCGTGATATACAACTACAGACAGAAATCTTCGATTGAGTCAATGCATTAACAGCAAGTACTGTACTTAGACACGTAACCTTATTGTACCGACTTAATAACCATTAAACCTCAGAAGGGATCGACTGAAATGCACCAGTAACATTATGTGGAATACAGAGATGAATGGTGAACAGATGCTGCATGTATGTAAGCATCAAATCAAGCAGTTTACTGTATCTGCAGATACAGAGGAGACACTAAAGATTGTGCTTCACTATACCAGTCATTTGCCTCTTCATAAAAACATGCAGTATTATCTAGACAAATCATGGATTACTGTTTTGGGAATCAATTAAACAATCAGTATAGTAGTGGCACTGCAAGTCACAGCAGGAAATCATGGATTGAAAGACAGGATCAGAAATGCTAATCTGTCTTTGAGTGTGCGTGTAAACATCCAGGTGTGTATTAATAATGTATAGCTGTGATAAAGCCGGCGTATAGCTGTTGTAAGATGGGATCACTGAGTAAATGGCTGCCTGCTAATCCTGCTGCTTTAGTTAGTCTCATCCTCTCACTGTCTCTGTATGAGGAAACCACTGCAGAGAAACGATCACACACAAAAATACAAACACTTGCATTGCACAGCATGAATGCACAGCCTACACACACACACACACACACACACACACACACACACACACACACCGCTTCCTATTCTGCATTAATCTTTAGAGAGAACATTTAGACTGCAGAAGGAAATAGTGTAACCGTCAGCCAGAGTTTCTCTATTGAACAACTTCCAATATTCACTGTAAATTGATGCGTCACCATCTTGGAGATAGTGACATCACTGGAGATGTGCCTAATTGTTTTTTTTTTCCCCCCCATTTTTTTGCTAATCGTGAAACAATTAAAATTAATTTTTCATTGCGCTTATGGAAATCTGAAGAAAAAATAGAAAGCGTGAATTCTGTTTTTGTTATTGGATTGAGTCGCTTGCCAAACTGATTATTTCCCTACGAGTGCACGGTACAAAGCTCCTGATAAAATGCTGACGAGCTGTGACGAATGTTTTCATTTTTCTTCACGTTATGCTGACGCACAGAATTTTTTGTGTGATGTATAATGCATCCACTAGTTACGCCAGACTATAGTAATATACAGGTGTACAGTAATAAAAACACAATTTCATTCAAACTGTCAGTCTGTGCGTCAATCTTCCTTTTTCTTTAGCTGCATCTTTCACTGCAGGACAACACTCTGCTGTGCTGCCAACGATTAGCTTGCTTGGTTCAAAGCCATGATGAGAACTGGGCTTTTGAAGCTCCATCAGGAGGCCTGTTTCTGTCACTGAGCAGCAACCCCTTGTCTCCATTGATGCAATTAACTCATAGGCTGCATGGCTGCTGTCTTTTTAAAATTAGTGCATCCCTTGAAAGGACAGAAAAACAAGAAACGGGCAACCAAGTGTTTTTGTTTTTTACCATCTTAAATCTGTTAAAAACTATTTATCCAGACTACTTCAGGCAAACTTCGCCATTTGACAAAACAATCTTAACTTGAGGTCGACTCAGTCACTGTAGAGCTTTTGATGATATCACATGATCTTCTTCATGTGATGAAAATGTAGATGTTCAAATTTCCATTTCTTCTAAGCAAGATAAGGACTTCTCATCCATTCATTCATTCATTCAATTTATTTGTTACATATAATCATACAGGTACAATCATATTGACTTTCAAGTTGAGTTTCAAAGATCCCTCTTTGGAAACAGCTACAAATGGACCTTGATTGTTTTGTCACCGGCTGTTTCGAAGGCCATAATCTTATTGGCTTTCGTGCTTAAGAGTTAGATGAGAAGATCAGTGCAGCTCTCCTATCTCTCCATTAAATATGAAGCTACAGCCAGCAGCTGATTAGCTTAGCTTAGCGCAAAGACTGATAGCAGGGGGCAACAGCTAGCTTGACTCTGTCCAATGATAAGAAATTTTATTAAAAGAGTGTAAAAATGACACAAAAAGACAGCCCACAGTAGCACAGTAGCAAGTCTACCAAATGTTGTAACAAAACTACTCCGTTAGAGAAGACAGAATATACTGCAACTGAATCGTGGACAGTCTGTGACTCCCTACAAGCTGAAATATCCAACTTTTTGCCATGAGCCAGGAGGTACTGTATATTGTTACACCTAACCTCAGCTGGTCAACTTCATGCCACAGCACCTGTCACTCATCTTGAGTGATTGGCTCCGACACAGCGAACCGGCTAAAATCTATTGTCAGCCTCAGATCTACTCTTGAGCCTTGTGGTTCTCTTGTTGCTGCATTTGAAAGAGATGCAACACAGACAGTTTATTGTCGTCTCTAAGAGGTGCTTTAACTTACTGTAATAGCTAATGCCTGATAGCTGATGTTACATAGTCAGTTATTAAGGTAATGTATGTGGCATATTCAACCAACTATTATCCCTATTTTCATTATGTACTGATCCTCAGAGCCCACTCTATCATACCTATTGATTTATTGCCACTCCCCATTCTTACTGGAAACGAAACTTTCCATCACCATTGCCTCAAAAGGTTGGCCTCAAGACAACACATGCAGACACAACTAGATGCTAAAAGCTCCTGCGTAGCCTCCAGGCTCCCTGCTCTAGTTGTCACTGTTTGTTTGTTACATGTTTGGATTTAGGGTACTCTGAGATTTCAGTTATAAGATGAGAAATAGAAGTGCAACTTCAACTCCTGCATACATCTCAGTTTCTGTCTGCCTGTCTGTCGCCACCCACCGGCTCCCCATGTCTCTTCCTCACCATCTTTCTGTTTATCTCATTTATATCTCTCTACCTACAGAAGTGTGGAGATCTCTCTTCTTCTTTCCCTCCACCTTTCTGTCTCTGGCTTCAGGACAGATAATTAATCTCAGATGGAACTGATGGAGCTTTTCTCTATGTTTACATCTCCTGTTTGTGTGTGTTTGTGTGCACCTCCTAAGTGTCAGCCTGTGTGTGTGTGTGTGTGTATCCAAGTGTGTTTCAACTCTGCGTGCATTTGTATGGATGTCTGTGTGTGTACAATTTTGTGTGTGTGACTTGCTAATTTGATTAACGGGTGTAAACAGTTAAGCTAACGGTAATGACTACCAAGCAGTCTGCTGCTGTAGCCAGTGGGCTTCATACTGATTACTATCATCATGAAGATAAACCCATGGAGCAGGGAGTGTGTGTGTATGTGTGCAGTAAGCCAGTAAGCAATGTGTGTTTGTGTGCTCTTTGAATATGTGTGTGAATGTGTACACATCGTGTTTCCTTATTTGTGTGTGTCAGTGCTAAAGGCTTTATGCTTGATTTCTGTGTGTGTGTGTGTGTGTGTTGAAGCCAGTCTCTAATCTATTATAGCTCAAAGAGAACTACAGCAGGCAAAGATAAACTGCCAAATTCCCACCATTAACACCACTGAGGCTTATAATGAAACAAACAGTGACGGTAAACATGTTGCCCATCGCCAGTGACACAGACTCCCTATAGACCTAAATATGCAGAGGTGATGCTCATGATGATCACTTCATGAAATGCTATTTAAATGTAATTAAAGCTATGAGAGAAAAAGGTTTTTATTTCCTTTACAGGTCTTGAGGAGATTAACGAAACAGTCTGTTATATTGCATTCTGATCCTGTCTATGAAGAAACAAGTCCCCCGACCTAAACAAAATAAAGGTTGTTTGTCACTGCCTTCCAAAATGACATACGCAACTGTTTCTAATCTGACACCCCTGGGCAGGATGTTTGTCAAAAGAACATTACAAAGATTATTCACGCATCCTGTTGCTGATCTGTCACCTCTATGGTTAGCTACTTGGTTAAAGGTTAGAGAAAGATCACGGTCAAAGAGATGACGTGAACCGAAATCTCACACACTCTGTATGCACAACCACCCACCCCTGCAGCATATTAACAACATCACACTACATCCTTAGCTTCTCAGAGGCAAGCCCACAAGCTATTATATGCAAAAAAAAAAAAAGAAAGTAAACTGCTGTTTTTCAAAAATGACCAACGTTGAGTATATTGGGAGTGAGCGGATAAACCTGTGAGTTACCCATAGTGAAGGAAAGGAGTCAAGGTTTGTTGTTTTTCCTGTCGTAATGCGATAAATCCAATGAGAGATGGCTTCATGCAAAGTGGGCCAATCTGTGGATGAATGTGTTGAATGCTCAGGATGTGACACTCACTTTGGCATCATCATTTCCTGTTGGAAAAGCAGTCAAAGCATTAATTTAGGCTTTGAAACTGCTCTTGAGGAGCTCAAATTAATTTTTTAATGTCATGATTTCCTTTTAAATCTTCAAACCAAAATTATTTTCAATTCAGTTCAATTATATGTAACTGAATTCTAACTGTTGCAGAACGCTTTGCATCAACAACCTACTTATATATTTCAATCTGAAGTGGTGTCGTATTCTGATATGTTCCACAATATGCTCCTCTGTTCCCCCTCACGGCTCTCTGCTCAGCGTTTAAGTTCACGCTACTCACACACGTACTTGTACACGCTACATGCACAAACACAGGCATGAAAGCTCACAAGCAGAGACGCTAATAAACAGAGAACACACACACGCACAAACACACCAGCACTCACACAGTGGCAGAATGCAACTGGGAGGCTGCTCCCTTGCCTTGCCTGGAGAGAGAGAAGCTTATTATGGAGCCTTATTGAAGGCTTCAAAGAGTTTAAATTAGGGTGGAGAGGAGGGATTAGGAGACGAGCGAGAGAAAGAGGAGGGGAGAGGCAGAGGAAGAGCGGGTAAGTGAGAAGAAAGGAGGTAGATAGAGAGAAGGAGGAAGTGGGAGAAGAAAAGAGGTACAAATAGAAAGAACGGATAAGATGAGAGAAAGGGGATGAGGGGAAGTTGGCGAGGGGAGGGATGGAGAGGAATGGGGGAGGAGAGAGACAAATGGGAGGAGGTGAGTCAAAGAGTTTGCTGGCTCATGCTGATCTTACGCTAGACGATGTTTGAAGTGATTTAAGAGTTTATTTCCAAGTGGGAGTCACAACACTCGCTAGGAGTAAAACAGTCAGTCTTAATAGTCTTTTCTCATAATGACTGTTCTCACAAATTCAAACACACAACACTGTAGGAAATGTGTGGCTGCAGGTGCAATGAATAAAACAACACGTGTAACCTTGACAGAACAAACAAAAGATGCACGCTGCAGTAGCCTCAAAACACCCAAAGAAGTAAACATTTTCATCGCAGTGTGATACAGTAAACTAACGCTGACAGTATTTTTCGGTATCACTTGGCTTCAGGATGTTTTTCAGCTGATTTGATTTTTGTTCACGCCCTCAGGTGAATGATTCAACCTGTACATTACTGGAATTAATAAATGGATCAACACGTTTATGCTGAAACTTCTGACACTGGAAATAGACATATCATGAGAGATTAAATGTCCTTTAATGCAATAATCTGTACTGCAGGACACAGCTAACATTTGCTCAACACTGACACATCACACTGGACTTTGTATTGAGTTCTGGCTGTGTAACAACATAACACACTGACATAAATAACAGGTTGTGAATAGGGAGAAAACGGAGGAGGGCAGCAGAAGGGAGAGAAAACAAACTGTGAAGTGATGTGATGAAAAAGAGGAGAGAGACGAGGGGGACAGAGAGCGAGTAAGGGTTGGTTTTAGCTGGAGGGATGGAAAAAGGGCTGTCAAGGTTGCTGAACATGGAGCGAAGAGGAAAGACCGGGACAAGAGCATGAACAGAGAGGAGATCAGAGGAAAAGGGAAAGGGAAAGAGGGAAAAGAACAAAAAAAAAAAAAAAAAAAAAAAGCATTAAAGAGGCAAGTGAGAAAGATGGAGGAGGGGAGAGGGGGGAGTAGTGCGACTCAGAGGGACAGAGAGAGGCTGTCAAGGTCGCTAAACAAGCGGCAGAGACAAGGACCTAAAGGGATTGGCTGCAGTGCCGAACAGCAGTGACCTGTTAGTCATGGTCACACACACAAACACACAAACACACAAACACACAAACGACGAAGAGAAGGTAAAATAAAAAAGAATTTACTGGCAAAACAGAGATGACAAAGATATAAAGAACGGCCAAACAGATGGAAAGGAAGAGGAGCAAATAAAACATGGAGGATTTCAACTGCAGTTTGGCTGCATTTGAAATGCGTTTCTGAATCTGCCACATAAACACAGGAGGTAGTTTACGTGTTTCCTTGAAATCTAGTCCACACCATCAACAGCAAATGACTAAAATTAAATTTAATGAGCTTATTTTTTTTCTCTCCTTCAAGCTAAACCAATTTGGGTCAATTCAGTTTTGCCTGAGAACCATGTTGTTTTTCCTAAATGTGCCACCAAAACACTGAACACCACTGGGATACATGATGACGATTCACAGACAGGCAGATAGTAGACAGTCAGTATAATAACCTGTCTGTCTGTCAGTCTATAAAGAGTTAAAAGAGGCAAACATGGTGTGTGTGTCAGTACGTATCTGTGCCCTGTGTGTGTGACTGCTCTGTGATTGCCCTGGGGAGAACAACGTGGCATAAAGCAACAGTCACCTGTGTGTTTGTGTGTATGTGCCTTGGGGCGTACAAAGGTAACAGCACAGCAACAAAATCAGCCACAGAGTTTGGAATCATTTCACAAAACGCATATCTCAAAGTAACATACCTGCAACTGACACCCACAGACAGCAACTAGAGACCTTCCAGACAAACATACATTGCTCATGTATGCTACCTCCACAGGGAATAGATGTTCTCATCACCTGTAACTTCCTGTGATTATTTTCATGCTGTGTTTCATAACATATGACACAGACCAGGTGTTGACATAGTCTCCTGGTCTTCTGTTTCTGTTGTCTGACTGAGTAAGTGAGAAAAACACATGCCAATATTCACCCATTCATACACAGATGGCAGAGGCTGCCAATGCGAGGTGCCAACCTGCTTTATCAGGAGAGGTGAGGGGTTCAATGTCTTGCTCAAGGACACTTCGATGCTCTCTCTGGAGGAGCCGTGGATCAAACCAGGAAACTTCCACTCACTAGACGACCTTCCCTTTGAGCCTTGTCACCCAGATTCAGTCAAATACATCGGCCATGTTTGTAATTAAACACACAAACCCTTCACAACCAACAACCACCACAAACAAAATGCTGAAGCCAATGAGAAGTGCTCCAAATGCTTATTTATTTATTTGTTTGTTTGTTTATTTATACTAAATTGGTGGCAACTTAAAATATATTACTGCAAAACATACTGGTAGGCAGACAATATAAATAAGGGGGATTTAATATCACACAGTGGGCTATCCATCTGCAGTTGTCCTGTAATTCTCTATTCTGGTGGGGAGTGTAGTGGTCCTATTTCCTCCTTTGTTTTGTTTTTTTTGCTGTTTTGGGGGACTTTGATTAATAAATACAGTAAGAAATACTTTTCCAAAAATGCGTAATTTTGTGATTACTTTTGTTTGAATAAAGTTTGATATATGAGTAGTAGATTATCTAAGTTGCAGAATATATTTGATGTTCATGGATTTCTTTTGGTTTACTTTGTGTCTACAAGGGCTGAGCTACTGCAAGACATCTCTCGGATGTACAGATGCATTAATCTGAAAGCAGCAATAATCAATATTTTCATATTAACAATGATGACAGTATATGTGCAGTGCAATTTTTGCTCATTAGAGTGGTGAATGGATGAAGTCACTGATACAGTAATTATCACAGCCTCTGCAGTTCCCCTCCACTCTACAGAGTGTTTTGGTGTCTTTCAGCTCATTGTTTTGGTTTTATGGCCCATACCTTCACTGTTCTCTCTTAATGCTCTCACCTTGTTGGCGGCTCTTCTTCAGGTAAACCTACTGTACACTAAAAAACTGACATCATAGACCATACATACATGCTCCCAGTTAATTAAATATTATATAGCTTAGAAATGCTGATGTGTCAAATGACTAATTTTAAGTAGCACTCATTGCTGTGTACTTACTACTGATGCAATTTTTTTGTGAAGGGGATATTTAAATTTAAAATCCACTTCAGATTCAGAGTTATAATATTCAATTTGACACATAACTTCCTGACAACATGGTGATAATCACAACTTCCAGTCTAAATTTATGGAAATGTAATGTTCTTGTTTCGTTTTTACGCCAAAATGAGCTCCATTTTGTGACAGCACTAGCAGCCTTGAACCAGAAAATGGGCCCATAGCCTTGGAAAATGTGTTTTATTCCAGACACTGTACATCTAATTGATTTATTTTCACTAAAAAAGCAGTTGCCAATTTCCGCTGAATGTTTCATGTTGTGTCTTCTGTAGTCTGCTCTTTGAGGACTTGGCAGCACTATCAGCTTTCTTATCATTGTCCCTGTTGGCAGAATAAATCAAATTGTTATGAAACAGGATTTGGTGCGCAGCTCAGGGATGACCAGAAATAACAGTCTGATTGTAGAAGTAAAGAAATATTAATGGAAATGGAGTTATATGGATATATTTTAATATATTTACTGTATGACAAATACCCCCATGGTTTCTCTCCCACATCTATCTGTGTCTCTATTTGTCGCTGACATGCAAAACTCAAACACACACACGCATATACACACACTGATTTCTGTGCGACTATCGAAAGCGTTATCTCTGCATTGCAGACTATTAAACATTGATGTGTTGTTATTGTAACAGCAGCAATCTGGATCATCCAGGCTGAATGACCCAAAATAAAAACACTTTGGCTTGCGACAACACGGATTCTCTGATAAACAACTGTTTTGTCTGCAGAGAACAATTAGAGCGAGCTTTGCTGGGACCCATTTTGGTGCAAGATAATCTTTTTTTGGGAAGTTATTGTTGTTTTTTTTAGAACCTTTTTTGGTTTCCATTAGCACTATGCTAAGTACTGTGAGACGCTCACAAAAATCTGTAAATAGGACCAAAAGTTGTAGGACGACCAAAGAATTACCTGCCTGTTTCCTAATGTCGCTGTTTTATCAGGAACGTTCAATACATCACAGGATTTGTTGAGTTTTTCTTGGACCAACTTTCCCTCAGTCCTGCCTTGTCTTTGTCCACTTCGGTTTGTGAAGAGTTTCTACAATTCCCAGATTGCATTCGGGCACTTTCTGGAAAATTTTATCATCTGCAAACCACGTGCCAATTTCTCAGAAAGTTAAAATTATTCTGTAACACAGAAACTTTTTTTTTTTTCATCACCACATCTGCTTCCAAAATGCGCACAGTTTCAGGTTACCCTGACACACATGACAAACAGTAATGTTTGCAAGCCACACAGAGATTAAGAATTAAATTGAGATAATGGGGAGAGATTAGAGGAAATTAAAGTGGCGCTCCACAGAGTTAAACACATGTCAATCAGTTTTCTCATCATAAGTAGTACTATTCAGTCTGTTGATACAAGTTCTGAAGTCTTCTGTGGCTCTGGAGGGATTTTTTTTATTTAAAAAGGGCGTTACCTTTGTTTATTCTTGGAGCTATTTTACAGAAATCCTGAGTGATAAACCACATGAGGTTCAAATGACATGGACACCAGTAAACAAGGGTTCAATGACAATTGCTGAGACATGTAGGATTCAGTGTTTTTTTGGACCCAAACTAGAGACTAAGACTGAGGACATCTGATTGATATTGTTCATTTTTTTTTCTAAGTAAAATAAGTTCTTGATCTTCCTGGAATACAGAGCATCGTCTGTGGTGATGTCATGCTGTACTTGTGAAGGTCTAGTCGAATCGATAAAAACGTTTTCAACGCTTCCACTCTTCCGCCTGTAGAGATTGATCCCTCACTTGTCCTGGCTGGACCGCAAACACACATCACAGGAAAGGCCAGGTGTGCTGGGTATTAACTAGTTCATACAACGTGCCATCAGACGGGAGTAAAAGCCTGCTGTCATGGAGAGCGAAGAGACATGATGATGATGATGATTTCAGACGTCGTGCTTGTCGAATTGTTGGTTTCAGTTTCAACATCAGAAAAGGCATGGGGGCTTCAGGAGCTCTTCAAACATCACATTTGTTTAAACTGTAACGACTCCATAAGGAAGCAATGCTACTTTTAATCTGCTTCTTACAAGCTTCCCAACATTATATAAGTGCAAGACTAAATCGCTGGAGTACCCGTTTAGGTTTCCTTCCACAGGTGTCCCGGTGTCTCAGGGGGACTGGGTAAAGAAGAAGCTCGACAGACAAATTCAAGTTAAAGAATATGTGTGAATGTCTCTCCATGGTGGAATTAAGGAATTACTGGCTTCCAGGGTGACTAATAGACAGATAGAAAGGTTGGTTTAATTCAGATGAGACTTGTGCCCTCTCTCTCTGTCTCTCTTTCTCTCAATGTGTGTGTGTCAGCAGCTCAGTCAAGCAGGATAATTCAGTTCTCACTCTGCGGATAAGGACTTCTATCCAGCTTTAGTCTGTCACAACATTTGTTCCACATTTAAATTAGACTGCTGCAGTGGGATGATTGCATATAGATTTGCAGAAGAGGGGAGAGATGGAAAGGGGAGAGGAGTAAGAGACGGGGCAAAAGGGAGGAGGAGAGAGGAGAGAAAACATAAGGGAGGTGAGGAGAGAGGAGGGGGACAAAGGAGGAGAGATGGCACAGAGGAGAGAGGAGGGAAGAGAGAAGACACAAAGGAACAGTACTACTTTTCCTTGCCAGAAACAATCAGTACAATCAACTGTTGTTTCATCATCAGTCTGGTCCCCACGACAACTGTCCTGGATTCTGATGCACGCATTTCACACAACAACACACATCTATTATAAATAGGCTGGAAATCAGACATAGCATGTGAGACTGCCTAAAACTATGCAAATGTGCTGAGAAGTGCCACATACAGCACACTACTACTTCCAATCGATGGGCAACACTGGCTGCTTAATTTCAATTTGCTAAGGTGGAGCTAATTTTAACAAATATATATTTTGTTGACGCGTAATCAGGTGAATTCATTGTAACCCTGCACCTTGTATGTCTGTTCTCACTCTGGGTACGATCTCCCGTGAGACGTGTGCAACGTTAAGCCACACACCACCAAATATTTCATGTTTCATAGAGAAAATGTTTTATGGTTTTCACCTCTGATGTCCCCTGGCTGCTCCACCTACTCTTTTCCTGATGGACAGCAAACTACAGCTTCAATTAGCTAATGTTAGCTCAGTTAGTAGCCTAGCTGCCTAGATTGTGAACTTAGAGCACAGCTTTCCGGCTGGAGGCACAGGGGAATGCAGATGGAGAGCGAGGCTGCCGGACAAGAGTACAATCTCTGATTGGCTTTTAGACAAAACACTGAAAGACAGACGCAAGGCTGGGCTTCTTGCTGTTGGACTGGTTAGCAATATTAGCAGCTGCTATGTCTTGTGTTGCTGCACCTGCTTGATGTTTAGCTGCGTTAGCAGGGTTGTCGATTCGCTAGTTTTTGATCATAAGTAATATAATCATAACTAATGCACGTGTACAGCTGCAAATATGACACATCTTGTTCTTCACGAGCGACTTCATCCAAATAATGAAGCTACCGATAGATTCATGAGCTCAGGTGGTAGAGCAGGTTAATAAGGCTAATAAGAGGGTCGCTGGTTCAATTCCTCCTGTTCTTGAGCAAGATACTGAACTCCAAATTGCTCCCCATGGCTGTGAATGTGTGTGTATGGTTTAGTATCATTGTAAGCGATTTGAAAAGGAAGCGCCGTATCGCTCCTGATGAGCAGTTGGCACCTTGCATGGCAGCCTCTGCCATCAGTATATGAATGTGTGTGTAAATGGGTGAATGTGACAAGTGTTTTAAATGTGATTTGAATGGTTGTTAGATCAGAAAGGCACTATATAAATCCATTTAGCATTTAACAAATTATTAAAGATATATAACTGAAAAATTAACTGGGAGAATTTGACTGATGAAACTGACATGACCTGCTTGCAAGAAACTCCGGTGTAGACTACAACACTTGCAATTGTACAATGGTGTTAAAGCGTGGAGCTTCTTCCCTCCCTCAAATTACACAAACCCACCAAGAGCCAGGTTTTACTTTGGGCTTTCATTGAGTTACTCATGGAATTAAAATTCATTTTGTGGTACATTTGACCTCCTGCTGTTGGCGACACTTGTCCTTTTAACCGCAGAATATGACGGCCAGTGCTGACTAAAAATTATATAAAGATGTTTTCTCTGAGCACACAGAAAAATAAACAGCGAGGTCGCATTGACACTGACTAACAGCCAGACATCAGCCTTAAAAATAAAAGCCTCAGACCTTGAAGCACAACCCACGTTAAGTTTATAGCCAATGTCTTTTCCTCCTCCGCCTACTGAAGGAGCTAGCAATCTGCACTACTAATGTTAGTTTGCATGCCAGATAACGAATTAATTAGTCAGCTCTCACTTTGATCAACTCAAAAACATGAACCTGAAAATGTATCTAAGATGTTAAGTGGTATGGTACCTATTTTTTTTTGTACCACTGCTAACAAAACTCTACCTGTCCTTTGGCTTGTTAGCCAACATCAAGTGCAAGTTTGTGTACATTGTGTGTAAGCACACCTGTCAGCTCAACTATCTATAAAAAAGGCACTGACCAGCCTGCCGACTCAGATGACTGGACGACAGAATGATGAATGATTTGTTCTGCTGAAGAAATGGATGATGTTTGTGATTTGAGTAACATGCTATAAAAAAAGCCACAAACACAAGGTTTTATCAATCAATCTGACTAATATAACAGCATAAGACCAATCAAAACAATGTAAGTGATTTAAATGTTGGCTAGATATAAGTAGACAAACTGAAGAGACAAACCCAGTCAGTCAGGCAGGCGGTGGGTGTTCATTTCCACCAGTTTTACATGCTAGCTTTAGAGTATGTGACACAAACTCCACTAAATCTAACAGGTTTAAATTTGGTTTACAGTGGGAGGTAAGTACAGCAGGTGGATATATTGATGTAAAGTCATAAAAAGCTCCTGATAAATGCATTCTTGTATCAGGAGAAGCAGAAAGTGGAAGCTTCCTGTTTTCACTGTTCAATGCATTCTCGCTAAATACATTATAAAGCCATTCACTGTTCATTTCAGAGCCAGAAGCAAAATGTACGTGCTGCTCCGGGTGTGAGGAAGATAATTCATGCAGGTTTTTCCCTGTGAGTGTGAGTGAGTGTGTGTTTGTGGTATATGCAGGCAGACGTATGCAACTGTGTGTGTTTGTTTTTTAACTATGTGTGAGACTGGTTGTTTGCATGTTTTAAATAGTACCTGTGTCTTTGCACGTACGCGCGCGTGTGTGTGCAGGTGTCTGTCATATCCAGCAGGAAAATCTTTGCCTGAGCGTGATCTCCCCATCTCCCCATCTCTGTCTCTCCCACACTTCCTCTGCTTCTCCCCCCTCTCTCTCCCTCTCTAACCGATGGTGACAGTTGTTCTTTTTAAAGCAGAGTGGATCAGAATGCAGGCGGAGCGGCTGTTAATTATGGATGGCCTGTTTATCCTCCCAGGAGCACCCAGGGAGGAAAAACATCCATTCTAACTTTGCCAGCTAACGCGTCAACCGTGCTAATATGATAGGAGTCCACATACTGATTCTGTTCGCTAACACCTCAGAGTAACAGCCCCGCTAACCTCTGCTCAACATATACACAACAACACAACACTGATTCATCTGCAGTCCATGTACTGAAACCACACAGTAGCCGTGTTTACATTCAAATGTATTGCAAATTTTAACCGAATTTCAAGTAATTTAGAAAAAGAACACTTGAAGTGAATCTTTAGTTTAGAATATTGTATTTGTTCACAAGGTCAAGACTGAATATCCATTTCAAAATTCTTTTTAATTAACTTTTGGTTCATCAGCTAAAGTATAATTATGTATCATGATGTTAGTCTTCCTTTTTTTCCCCTCTCTTCCCTTGTTAAGGTCCTACAGGACAATTAAACCCTGTCGCAACCAACCACACACCACATAATATACACACATATATATATATATAATTAGCATTGGTGTGAGAACATCTCAATCCTTTTGGATTATCAAATCTGTTTTAGCTTTTAACATTTGCGAATAAAGACATGGATAATAATAAGTCAGCTAATCAAGCCGATAGAGAACAGTTTTGAGTTGATGACTTGTAGATACAACCTGAAAATGAGATAAAAAAAGTCAAGTGCAGATCAGGTGGAATGGAGCACAGTAACTAGACAACGTCCAAGTTTCATTTTGGCCTTTGGTCAAGTTACTTGTGGAGTTAATTAACAGATTAAATTATTTGTCTGTGATGTCATTTCCCCTCATGGTCAGTGACGGCTAAAATTAAGAAGCTCGTTACATCTTTTATATATTACCTGTTGCTAACAAATAAGTGAGGAGAGATAAATGATTCACGAAAAGATCTGCTTACTCAGTCTTAGTATTTCAATAACCAGGAACTGGATCCAAAGTGGAACTGGCTGTCAGGTCCCAACCCTTATGAGCTGTGCTAAGACTGTATGAGAGATGGTCACTGGTCAAATGTTCATATCACATTTCATCTACATAATTATGAAAAAAAAAGAAAACAAGACAGCAAACTGTGGCAAAGATGTTGCAGGATAAGAGTGGTAAATAAGAAGGAATGTGATACTTTATTGATCTCTGTAGGGAGGGTCTCTCCACTATAGTCACTGCCTGCAGGCACTTCGGAGTGTAGGTCAGTTGTATAAAAGCACCACTGGAGCTGGTGGAGATTCAGTGTCTTGCTCAGCAGGGCAAATGTTCAGGGCTTGAACCTGGAGCTTTCAGATGAATGATGGTTCTCACAAAAACAAGTAAAGAACTAAAGCTACATAAGCGTAGGCAGACAACTCGGGTCATCCATAATTCACTCATGGCATATTCCTGCCTTGTGTGTGTCTCTCAGCATCTATCTCGATATCTCTTTTTCCCCACTGCACAGATGAGTATTCACAGAAATCCCCACTACCATGTTGACTTGTTGTTTTTTCTTATGTTTAATGCAAAAGATTGTTGCACGTTCCACACAGCAGTGAAATCAGAACATGCGGGAAGTTTAAAATTGCTCTTTTTTTTTTTCGCAAGAAATGTGTGCAAAAAGGTTTTCATTAGTCTTAAACAGCAGCTGGCATTTTTTATTCGATGTGCTGAGAAGCCGTGCTGCTAAAGAGGTCTAACACACACAAGGACCACACACACACACACACACACACACACACACACACACAAAGAGGGTGTTGCTTTTTATCAAGGAGTTTTCTGGCCGATTAATCTCTTCCTGAGGTTTCACCATCATTTTGCAAGGGCGCATACACACACACACACACACACATGAATATGCAGCTACACATGCACATATAGGTGCATATAGATGATTTGTTTCATGTGTAAGTGATACACAAAGTAGATGTTCATTCAGTATAATAGAACACATTTTACACTTTTATTGTGCATACATCCGTATATACAGTATATTGCCTCTTGCTGCTTGTATGACCTGATAGTCTTTATTCACTGTTATTTTCTTGAGATTAATCCTCCTAACCTTTCACTTCCTGGCCGTCACGCACACCTTACAAATTATGATGTTTAAAATCTAACAGCAAATAAACCAAAATCAACATATTGTATCTTACAGCAAGATAGATCTGAACTGCGATAGTGAGCCTGTGAGCTGCAGCTACTTTTCAGTACACCTGCTAATCTTTTACATTTCATTGCTCTACAGTTTAAACTGCACTATATGCCATGCCTTGCTGAGCGAGAGTGATATTAGCAGGATTTGTAAAATTTTATAGGCAATTGCATTTTTTCCACATTTGCCAAAAAAAAAAAAAAAAAAAAAAGAAGCTCCCTGCCGGCAGCAGTTTGCTCAGCTAAGTTTCATTTGTAGATGCATGTGACGCAGTGAAAACACACAAGTTTCCTGTGCAGAAGATGTGACATCCCGAAGGGCACAACGCTCAAGTCTGAGCGTGCATGGGTTTATACAGCTGTCTTACTGTGTCTGTAAAATGTACTCATGTGACTCAGCTGAGACTGAGCCACATTGGACACACTGAATATCAGCCTGTGTAACGTTTTCAACATGTGGTGCAAAGCTGAACAGTCTTGCTTGGGGTTTTAAGATAAATGTGTTTCTCAGAGAGTGTCTATCTTATACTCTAAGCCCCAAACCAATCACTCAGCCCTCTGATGACTGAGGCTCATTTAGCTCTTTCCTGATTGGCTGTGAAGGCAAGAAAAGAGTTAGGATTGCCCCAGTGGGAGGTTGGGAATTGGAGTTTTGAAGTTCTTTATGTGTTTCTCTTAATTTCCTCAAACTCTTTTAATGTTTGTCTATATTTAATGTGTGTGTGTGTGTGTGTGTGCATGCTAATTCCTTTGAGTGTGTATGTAGTCGACTGATTAAGACAGTGTAATCAAGGGTGTTTGTATGAAAGCCCGTGTGTGTGTATATAGAGAAGATTTTAATTAGCTAATGCAGCAGCACATTGTGGCAATATGTGGTAGACAGAAAAGCAGATGTTTATTGTTTTTGATCGTCTAATGACGGCGATCTCTGCCAGTGCTGCATGGTGGAGAGTGGTGCCTACTGAGTGTGCAGTCAGAGTCAGGGAAAAGAAGCATTTAATAACAACTTTTGCCCTCGACTGTGGAGATGAAGACATACTGATTGATGTCTTTTTCCATCTCAGTGAGGATCACATTCGATGCCAAAATATATACATTTTTTTTGTAAAGGGCCCAATCACTCTTTAGTTACATTTATTGTGAGCTGTGGGACATTTCTTCCCTTCTCAACTCCAGATTTTTCAAGTAAAATCTGTATTTGAGTTGCAAATTTCAGCCCGACTACTCACCTCCCACTGCACATCATAGCACTGTTTACTTTATTTACCCCAAATAATTAAATGTTGCAGTCTATGTTCTCCACAGGTACAGGGTGACTCAGGGGAGGTGCAGCTACAGAGCTTGAGATACAGCAGGAATAAAAGCAAAAAGTAACATGCCTCACATGCAAAGTGTTTCATTCCTATGTAAGCTTGCAAACATGCAGCACAATGAGGGCGTCATCCTGTACATAAAGTTTAAAATCCCAGCAGCATTGAGGTGAAACAGAGGTGACAGACATTGATCAGTAACACCTACAAACCCTCACTGATTATTTTTATTTGCAAAGAGCTGATTGGCCTCTGTGTGTCTGAGACCCTGACTGTTTTTCAGTGATGTATTGGACATTTTGGGTGCACACATCAGCATTTCAGTGAACGGTGAGCTGTGTGTCTGTTGAGATGAGAATGGCCGCCAGCACAGGAAGTCAAAAAAACAATGATCACAGACAGGGCTGAGAAACAAAAGACCTCCAAGCAAACAAGCAGCAGGTCTGAAAGACTAACAATACAGTGGAAATAATCCAAACGGCGCACTGCAGCTCATAAGCGCATAAGAAAATGCAATGAAATATGAAAACAGTCACACGCTCCTACTTTTAATTGTGTCAATGAATTCATTTACTAAAGTCACCATGGCAACATTAAAAGCTTGTCACTGCAGCTGAGTAACATCCAGTGAGTCAATGTGACTGAAAGTGAGAAACAGACAGAAGTGGGTCTGCGGGGAGTTGATTCATGGCCATAGGACAGACAGATCTTTGTGGGCTTTAAAAGACATTTTAGTGTTGCACTTACATAAAGTCTGGGGACTTTTGAGAGAGACAGATTAATAATTTATATTCAAAATCAATGCAGCAGAGGCTGCCATATCCTGACTTAAATCTCTAATATGGGTCAAGCTCTAAAAACTCGGGGTTCTACAATTCCCACAATTCAACTCAATAACATCTTTTCATTAGATCCTCCCTCACTAGTAAACTCTGTGTCTTACAAACTCCACCCCAGATTGTAAGTCAGACGTTTTGCTAAAAATGTATAGTCAAAAAACAAAAAAAAAAACAAAAAGAGTGTCACCCCTCAGTGGTCAGACTCCCTCCAAAACAGTCTGGGAGTGGTCCAAGGCAGGCACCCAGTCCCAGCGCTCGCCTCTGGGCCAAATCGAAGAAGGAGAGAGGGTGACCCTGTCCCACTTCTCCCCTGTTGGAGCTCTCGGTTGGCTTGCTGGGAGGCAAGGTGGGGATGCCTCTTGCTTGCCTTTCCAGTGGCCCGCTCTGACCTTACTCCTCATCACTGTATTATGTAACGTTAATTACTACAATGGTTATTATTCTATTGTATTGCATATAACAATGATACTGACAATTATTATATTAGAGTTGTTATTATAACGATATTGTTGTTACATCATATATTCATCAACACTATCTCTTTTTTATTCGCTCCACCACACACGCCTCCTTACTACCACACACACCAACCCAGGATCACTAAACACAGATACACGTCACTGCCTCTCACCCAAATATTCAACCATGCACACACACACAGATTACCGACACTAAACCTACTTCATTTTAATCTAATCCCTGCTCCCTGCTATGCTTAATCATCATATCATCATATTTAAGACCGTAACTGCTTTATGTTACTGTCTGTCCTTTGTGTCAGTTGTGTTCATCTTCTATGTCACTTTTTTCTTCTCTCTTTCTTTTGTCATACTATTCCACTAATATTAATAAATTAAATAAATACATTTACAGTCAAGCCAAAGCTGAGATAACATAATGCGATGCGACTAATTTCCTCATGATACGACTCTTTTCACACATTAATTCTGTGTAAAATTGATGTGAGTGCCCTTTTAATTCCCCAAGAACGAACTGTACGTGCATTTGTAATTTAAATATTTGCAATGTGGCAATGTGTGTTAGCAGGTGCCATTTAAACTATACCATAGAGTGTATTAACATAACAGCATCTTGTCCAGGTGATGAAGAGTAAATGTATTAACAGTACAGGCTTCATTTTCTCTCTCGCCCTCTGTCCAGTCTCAGCATCTTTCCCACTACTATCTCTTTCTGTCTCTGTCTCCCTCACACAAACACACACACACACACACACACACACACACACAGACACACACACACACACCTTTAGGACAGGAAAAGACCAGGAAGTGCCCACAGGCGCCAGCCAATCAGAGTTCAGCACACAGGAAAATCCCCCTAGGCCTGCCCACCACAAATGCGCGCACACACACACACACACACACACACACACACACACACACACTTGCTCATGTGCGTATATGGACACATACTCACAGACTCTCATATAGGTTGGGTTGCCATAGTGCCTAGGGAGGCACACCAGTACAGAGAGGACACTGGAAAGGACTGCAGACACACATGCACCCACATGCACACACACACACACACACACACACACACACACACACACACACACACATACAGACTCCCTCTCTCTCGCAAACGCACGCACGCACGCACGCACGCACACACACGTACACATACACAAGGGAACAGGATAAAAATACTGTGCTGACAAGTCAATTAATCAGATGTGAAGGTGCTGAGCAGAACAATCCTTTACAAGGCTGGAGTTCAAAAACACTGACTATGTGTGTATGTGTGTATGTGTGTGTGTGTGTGTGTGTGTGTGTGTGTGTGAGAGAGAGAGAGAGATATTGAAGTTTCTGTACTTAATAATGTGTGTCTGTTGATCAGAACATTTCAAAGAAATGAGTTTAAGCAGTTTAATTCTTATGGTGTTGGGTGAGGGATGCACTATTTTTGATTCAATGTTTCTTACAATTTTGGTCCCTGTTTATGTTCTGACATGAAAATATCACAGCATCAAGACAGCAGGAGTGTAATGTAAAAATATGGATGGATTGAGCATGTGCACAAAAAACAATTAAAATTTAATGGAAGTGAAGGGTTCAAGGTTATGTGGGGCCTTTGATGATAAACACTTATAAGATAAAATGTGAAAATAAGCTGCCTGTCTTCTGAGTATTTACAGCTACTTCAATTAAAAAGTCTAATAATGTAAATAAATAAGCATTAATAATTTACAACACCCCGAGGCCTGCCAACCACAATATACACACATATGTGTATGTTAAAATTAACTAAATATGAGCCAGTATCTCCTTCTTCAACTACTCATGTATGTGTCCATATCAGCAGCCATAAAAAATATAGATGCAGCAGAGCGCATAAACAAATAACTTGACAAATTATTTAAAAGGTCAAGTACAGGGAGAGACCATGCTGAAGTAAAACAGATGTAGTAAAAAAATAATGAATCCTACGATAAACAGCTGAGTTATTCCATTATGTCTTTCATGATTACTAATGCGAGAGAAATCAATACTGTGCTGACTGCTAAGTTTCTTACTAAAGGTAAACAGCTGATCTGTGGCTTAATACAGTTGGGCTTATGCACAGGTTAGTGCCAAAGAAAAAGCTGTCTGGCAGCAAGGAAAATATTCTGAATATGGCATACAATTAAACTGACATTGATTTTTTTTAGGTGTGTCTTTTTTAGGTGGCTAAAATATGCTGCTGACGCTGTCCACAGCAGTGCATAGCCGAGAACTGAAGCTACGCTGTCTATTATAGGTAACACACTGACTATGGATAAGTACCTCATACAACCCCACTTCAAAGTACCCAAACTATCCCTCTAAATATAATAATTCTCCACAAAAAATGACACATGGAATGAAATGACTGGCATTTTTATCGTCCCATCTGGCATATTTTGATGACTGATGGAGCGTGGAATTCCTGATTAACTCTTAGTAATGATCGGCTTCTACCAAAGCACAAGATTTATTACCTCCGCCAAGGAGGTTATGTTTTCGGTGCTGTTTGTTTGTCAGCAGGATTATGGAAAAACTAACAAACTGACTAAACAACCACCGCAAACATCACTGTAGAAACAAAAAAAACCTGAGTTGTCTGAGTGCCCTTCTAGTAGTTGTAGTTACAGTATGTTTGAGATGTGCAGCCCCCAAATGCACCATGATGCCACAGTAAAAAATCCTGATTCTACAGGTAGGTCAATAACTTGATGTCGTGGAGTAAAAGTGTGGCCATAAAACAGACTTCATAAATCATCAATGGCCAGTCGGCACTGTCAGCACCACTCAAGTGTGTTGACTTTGGCTTGAAATCAACAGTGTGACTGACTGACTGACATCTCCTGAGCGGTGCTGAAAGCAGTCAATCAGCAGTGGGTACTGCAGTAATGACAGGGATGTGTGCACTCCCTCAGGAAGAGCTGTCAGGTCAATGGATCACTGCCACTCTGACACACACACACACACACACACACACACACACACACACACACACACACACACACACACACACACACACACAGCAGACACACAATACATCCGCTTATAAAATATGCTGCCATTTTGCCTGTGCACACACAGTAAAACTCTCAAACACGCAAACAGTTCAGTGTTGACAGACTCTCGTGCGGCTTCTGTCCTGTTTTTCATTGTGGATTCTTCCCAGGGGACTGACATGCACACACAAATACAAACATATTCCATGTACTTTCTTTGCATCCACTGAATTGGATTATGACTAGCACTGTATTTAAATAACAGTAGTCCAAGGTTGAGGATATCTGTGGATACAAAGAGCATTGTCTGTATCACAACTGCAGAGAATAAACTGAATTTTGCTGGTTGATGGATGCTTCCTAATCCTGTTTGTTCCAGGATATTTTATCTGGCCTGTGTCTCAGGCTGAGCAACTACATTTTCTCAGTTTGGGTCCCAGAACGACAAGAGCACTAATATGTTTTAAATTGGCCTGAGCCCTGGGGTAAGAAACTACATTCCCTCTGTTTGGGTTCCTGTGTGACAGAAGGACTATTATATTATAATAGACTTGGATCACAGACTTATTTTCTCATCAGAAGTGACTGGACAGTTTTTCACTGTTGCTTTTGGTTGCAATCCTCATTTGTTGGCAAAATTTGTACAGTAAAATTTGGTCTTTCCAAAATCCAAGTTGAGAAATAAAAACCAAAATACTCAAAAAACATCGTTTAAAGTCTGTGTAAAGGCAATTCTGAGATTTCTTTCAAAATACATTAAATATGTTGGAAAATAGTTGCTGAAAACATGTGAAAAGACTTTGAACGATATATTACTGAAATGTGGAGTTAGAGGTTAAAACAGTTTTCGGTCCAGGATTTTTTTGGCGGTCCTAAAGGGTGGCTCGATGACACGCTGAGGCCACCCTGAGCATACCCCTGCACCCCCTAGCAGAGAGATAGAGATGAATTCATCTCTCTCAGTGTGTTTCAAAGTTAGTCATGTCATTTTCTGAACTCATCTGACACGTTTCAGATGCTTCAAAATTGCTGCTTCACTGCTCCCACGAGAGGACGTGACTTCAGCACATTCAGCGGACACGCCCCCACAGTCCTGGAGCTGAGAATACTGCTAATCTTTACCCGATTTTGACACCTAATTTCATAAACTTGTCGATATTTTTAATCACTCAAATTTGGCTGGGTGGTTAATAACACTTTCTTCTTTGGTCTGACAAACTGAGAACACACATTTATTCTTACTTTACACAGACTTCAAAACATAGTTGGTTGCTTACTTTTACTCTCTGACATGCATGATATGATATGATATGATCCAAGAAAAAGTGACTAAAGTAGTGGCACACCAAGAGGAAAAAGGTACACCAAGGATCATCACAAAGACTTGGGTTTTCTTTGGAGCCAAACACATATGGAAGGTACTTGTTGCATCATGTGTCAGATCTCTCAACCCTGCGTACCTCCTGTTGCGCTCTGCTACTACTGGCCGCTGAGCTCTTCCTTCCCAGCCGCAGCATGGTCATCCATCCGTCCAGTCTCTCTTCCTCTTTGCTAAACAAAAGCAGAATAACTTTCTGACTTTGGTCTAGGCACTAGAATGGATTTGATGCCCCTGTCCTTAAGCTCCACACCTCCTCACATCCTCATTGCTCTACTCAGTCACATCAATCTCTCCCATATCATCCTCTAAAAATCTTTCCCAAGTACTCGTCTCTGAGGTCAAATGACTGAGCTTTGTACTTGCAATGGTGATGATCTTTAAAAAATTGGTTTGTTTCACTGAAAATGCCAGTGGATCACACCATCATCCAAAGGCCTGTAATTTAAATGTAAATGAAATGCGTCTGTGTCAGTTCAGATAGAGCAGAAAGAGTAATAGACAGGTTGTTGTAATGACCTTTCATATCATGCAGGGACATAGATGTTTACAAACAAACAGAAAGCGGTCAGACTTGTTTACCAATTAAACAGTAGTGACAGATGTGTTTACAATCCACAAACACTGCCAGCCTCTGATGATTTTAATATTCATACCTGGCCTCTCCTGAAAGCCTCAGAAATACAGGAGCTGAACGCATTTGGAATACTTAAAATAGGTTGGATGTATTTTTAACACTTCAGAAACAGCTGGAAAAACTGAGATGAGCACTTTTTTTATATCATGAAGTCAAATTCAAGAGTGTTGGAAGAACTTAAAAGTTTAGAGTCTGATGCTTTCACTGACTTCTGACAACACCAAACTTCGAAGTTTTGGTGGAACATTTCACAAAATGTTCCTTTTTTTCTACGACAACCAACGTTGGCAAAACCAGCCATCCTGGTTTGTAACATTAGACTGTTGAACCTATCAGAAAGCATGAAGGATCAGGGTTATTTCAGCGGCACAGCTCTCTCTAGAGAGATGACTATGGAATATTTCTGCAGGACTATTGCCTTTGACTTGTGGATTTGCCTTGATTTATTGCTTTTGTTTTCATCATTCTCTGCAGTGTAGTTCACTACAGGTGTAGCTGCCTATAGAAATGATTCATAATTTATTTCATGTTCGCAGCTTTTCTCCGATGCTGTGGACCGGTGGGGAGTGGAGAGTGCAGAGAGAGCAAAAGGAGAGAGAGAGAGAAGTTAGAGAGAGGTAAGAGGAACATAGGGAGGTAAGAGTGTCATATAGACAGAAATAGAGAAGAGGACAGAGGGAGAAAAATGGTTAGAGAGGCAGAGAAGTAGAAAGAGTAGTAGTCGTAATAAGAGACTATAATGAAGAGATTAAACTCTGGATTTACCACGTATATTCTCAGTGTTTTATGTTTTAAAGAAGTCAAGTTTACATAAATGTCAAGAGTCAAGTCAAATCATCAGACAGACACATTCATACGTCAACTTAAACAATGCAAAGTTGCTTCATAAAATAAAATATATTGCATTAGTCAACGTCCAAGAAAAAATCACTACAGGCCCCTCTAGGAAAAAGGTAGTGAAGCAGCAGATCAATGCAGTAATAGCAGACAATGTGTCAAACTTGGTTTAATTGAATTTGTTACGTTGATTTTTCAGGTGATTGGTAAGCAAACACTATTGACCACAACTTGAGGTCAAGTTTCTTCCACCTCAGAGAACAATAACATATGCGGCGAGCAACTTCACATGCATAATAAAACTGTGCATTAGGCCTTTGATATTGCCTTCATGCACTTCACACATCTTCCCGCTCTTGAAATTTTCCCACGCTGCTTCTGCAGAATGAACCCTCGCCACTGTAGGCTACGTTTTCTTTGATGTTGTGAAGGAAATTCATCGTAATTTAATGAACTTTGGCCTTCACATTCCATCAGCCGCCTTTGTATGTTTCTCATCTGACTAAAGAAGACATTAGCCATACTGAAAAACATGTATTTCACTGATAAAATGCCTAGATTACCTGTACCAGTGTTTTGTTTAGTACACTGTGATTTAGTGATCTTTACCAAGAAGTTGAAGACTTTTCTCTTATCAACTATTTGAAAAACATATATCCATTTTACACATATAGCTCGGCAGAAAATAGTGTGCAACTATTAAACTTATTATTATGGTCTATCCAGACTTGTTAAACAAGTTAACATCTCCGACTTTTCTCTCACACATACAGAGAATCTAAAAATATTTTTTTTCTGCCTAATAAAAGAAAGAAAAAGAGGACTTATCACCTAATAACAGCCGAAACTAGGCCCATAATGACAGAATAATAAGAACAAGAGCAAAAGCTCCACTGCACTGGCAAATGTTTTTCATATCACTATCAGGTATCACTGTATGAATAAATGAGCCAAATATCACTGGGAAAAAAAGAATTAGACTAACTGTTTTTCTGTTCATCTATTGAACAAACTATGAGGGCAGTGAGTATTGCATGAAAGCAGACAGTTTCAAATGTAACAAAACCTTATTAACTGAGGAACTATACCACCCAACATGTGGAGGGAAAAGCACAATGGCCTCGTGGGTTTATCTTATTTAAGCATGAGTAGCTCAGAGGCAAGCCCTTCTTGAACTATGGATTTTACTCTTCTACTATGCAACAGACGCACACACACAGCAACAGGACACACAGTCATACTGCACAGCTTTACATGACCTTCAATGCCCTGTCTGACCCCCCTCACAGAAACATGATAAGCAGACAGGAGGACAATATTTATGGGTACTAAATGCTGCCTTCTGCAGCTGAATGTGGTCGGGATTAATTCACGCTAGTGCAACTACAGTCTCCCCCTCAGGGAGAGTCTGTCTCCAGTTCAATGCAGCATTAATCAATACTTTGAATTAACAACTATAACACAAACTCAAGTGACAATTTCACACGGAAAAACTACTTTAAGTGTAAAAAGTCAACTATATCTTCAATTTAAATGCAAAACCTCGTCCATCTGTCTCTGGGCTGGGTGTGTGTTTGCACGCTGACTAAAGTACGTTTGTCAGTTGGAGTTGTTATTTTTCTCTGCAGCATACGCCTCAATGGGCTGTCTGTGTTTTTGGATGGAGCTGGGCAAGACAAATTGACAGCTTCACACACACACACACACACACACGCACACACATATACAAATATATATATATATATATACACAAGTGTGCCACAACGGCCCAATGTGCACATACAACTCCCAAACCACACACACACACACTCACACAAACACAAGAGGCAGTCATACATTGGCTGATGGACTGAGTGACAGTTTATTTTCAGGACTTAAATGAGCAGAGGGGTAGACTTGATGCTCTGAGGCAAAGGAGAGCAGCGTAAGCAGAAGAATATGAGCCGCACTCGCTGCTTGAGGGTGGATAGATTCCACATTAGAGGACACACACACACACACACACACACACAAACACACATGGTGGCCTTTGTCGCTGCCGTGCACCTGTCTGTCGGTGTTGCATTCACTGACCACTACTGACAGAGTTGCTGAGGGAGCTGCGCAGAGCAACAGAACAAAGAGAGGATATGGATATGTAGATACAGTGGTCACCCACACATCCCGGTGACTTCAGTCCTGCAGCAGAACTGCAACAGCTTTTGCAGAGGATTCATCTTGAAAGCCACACTGTAATACTGTAGGTAATTGGATCTATTGTTATAGAAAAATCCTTTCTTTCAGACAATTGGATGTCAGACCCTTTGTGGATCAAAATGTGAAAAGAAAAAAAAAAGCAAATGTTTCACAAATCTCCACTCAGTGTGGATCAACAGCGCAGCAAAAAAAAAAAAAAAAAAAAGAGTGACTTTGATCGTGGCTCTAGTTTTAAAGGAGATAGTCTGAATAGAATCGGCAACTACTGAGGCAGAAATGTGTTTAATTAGGATGAGTAAGGTCTGAAACATTTTTCATCTTGTGAGCAGGAATAACATGACATAATGCGAAAAAGAGGGAGCGAACAGGAAAAGCCTTGAGAAGAGCTGACTTTGGAGATTTTCCTTCCCAGTAGTCTAACATTACATGGCAAGAGAGGAGGAGAGAGAGAGAGAGGCTGTGAGGAAAGAAAAGCAGAGGAGAGAGGAGAAAAAGGGAGACGACAGAGGTGAGAGGGAGGAGGGATCATCCTCTATCCTTCACCTCCTGTACATCTCTTTCTCACCTTGTTTGAAGGTTTCTATAGGTAACATGTCACATACTCTCTCTGTTTTGTCTGTTGTGCTTCCTTTCTCCTCTCTGTCTCCTTCTTCGACTCCTCCCCTCTTTATTTCATCCCTTTCTCTCTTGTCCTCGGGCTACATATCGCATACATTTCTCCTATGTTTCTCCTCTGCACTCTTCTCGTTCCTTCCCTTATGACTTTCTCCCCCTCTTCCACCTCCCTCTTGTGACCGGATGTCCTCCACTCTCTTGTCCTCTCTTCTCTTCACTTATTTTGCAGGAGTTGTCCTCCTGCTTCTCCTTTCTCTGACAGATTTCCATCCTGCATCACTTTTCTTTCTCCTCATCCTTCCTCTTGTTTACCATCTTCTAGCCTCCCCTTCCTCCTCTCCTCTCCTCTCCTCCCTGCATCCTTCTATTCCTCCTACCCTCATTGCTGCTGTCCTCTACCTCGACTCCCCTCCTCCTCTTTTCTCTCCTATTGTCCCATCCCTCCACCACCCCTCTCTTTCCCAGTCCCAGGGCTCGTTAAACAATGTCCACATTCACCTGACATCATCTGCAGTGAGCCGCCTATAGGGGTGACAGTGTGTGTGTGTGTGTGTGTGTGTGAATATATACAGTATACTGTAGTCTAAATTAAAATACTGCAAGTGTGCATTCATTGCTTTGGAGAGGAAATAATTAGAGTTTATAAAAGAGTCAGTATATGCAGAGGTCCAAGAAAAGTATAGGCAAAGTTTGCTTAAACACACACACACACACACACACACACACACACACACACACACACACACACACACACACACACAGAAAGTACAATGACTCAAAGTGTACTGAAAGTGAGAGGGAGACAAAGACAGAGACAGAGATAAAGAGATGTATTTTGTTTTAGGGACTTTTGCGGCAGACTTTTATCAGTGCAGAACAATTGGTATTCACCAGAGTTAAGCACACAAGCTGTTGGTCTGGAGACAAGTACCAAACCCTCTGTCACACCCACCCGGCTAACACCCCCCAACCTCACAAAGACGTCCAATTTCTTCTTCTCTCTAATTCTTTGTTTGCGATCATTCACACAATAACCTCTCTGTCACAACCAAATTTCCAACTCTTTCCTCTTCTTTCTGCTCATGATTCCTTCCTTTTGTCTACAGATCTTTCCCCTTCTTCTCTCCCTGCATCTCTTGCGCTTCCTCTCTCTGGATCCTTTGATGTCAGCTCATACCTGCTGTCACATACCACCTGTTCAGTTCCCAGCCAGACAGAACCGGATTAAACTAAACTACACTGCGGTGGACGAGACTGGGCTCAACCGGACCAGCCTGAATGAGACTGGACAGATCACGAAGGCTGGAAAGTAGCATTAAGGATGTTTGGGTGGCACACAGGTAAGTACAATTTCCCTCAATGTTGGTGACTCATAGAGATCGACAAGGTTTCTATTCTATGTGAAGGTTTCTTTTTCATAAAAATGTGATCCTGAACCAACAATTGACTAACCTTGACCAATAATAATTGTTATTCTGATTTAAGCCTTAGACTATTCATAACCATTAAGTTCATCTTTACTGTGAAGTGACTCCGTGTTATTTATTTCAATACCATGTCATCTATAAAACCTAAAGGTGTCTCCAAAAACATGTTTACATACTGCTAATACATTTTGAAAGAAATGTAAAGACAACAAAAAACTAAAAAATGTTCATAATGTATCTGCAAAACATTCCCATTTTTGTTCACTTTGTTATGATTTGGGAAAAATTGACATTGAAATTAAATATGGAAAAATGGTGCCCATCACAAAACATGCATGTTTACTTTACTAGTAGTAAACTATTTTAACTACTTTTAAGTTACTTTATATTACAAAAATTAGGGCCTTTACATAACTTTAACCAAGTTTTCTAAACCATGTTTCCAGCTTTGTACACACCAGTCCATCCCAACATCTCTATAATTTCTGTCCACATAATCCATGCAGCAAATGATATATCATTATTATTATTATATGATTTTATTATTTATATCAAATCATTTTAGGAGTCGGTGTTGGCTACAGGTACAGTAACAGTTGTGCTATATCTGTGACATCACTTGTTGGTTTCTGGAGGGATGAGTTGATCAATATTGCCATTTGTTTGATGCAGATCCATATTTGAGAGACAGAGTTGAGTATGGATAAAGCTAAAATGGGATGAACAACAACTACCACATCTGTACAGCCTGATAGCACCTTCCAGGCAACGCACACACAAAAACACACTTCTTATTGGCTTTATGGACACATCATTAAAGAGAAGAGGTCATCAAGGTACACGGTAGCAAAAGTGAGTTATTGACAATTAAGACTTCTGATTGACTTCGTTTTGTCTGTTTTAAATTTCTTTAACATTCATTCAGATGTTTTTTTTTTTTTTCGGAGGAGCTGCATCTTAAGGCAATTCCACATGGGCTTTAATATTCCCTTGATTTTCTTTTTTTTCAGTCTGAGTTGGCTCTGATCTTTATGATGGTCATTCCACTTCAATTCAGTAAAACTCTTTTCTGTTTTAATCTGTCCAGTATGACATTGTTCCGCTTTGCTCTTTGTGTTTCTGCTCTTTTCCCCTCTCTCTCTGCTTTGATCCAAAGCAATAGGTGAGTTGAAAGGTTAGCTCATTCTTTGACCATGACTACTTTAAAATCTTCAACAGAAACACGAGCACAAACTAAAGGAGAGAGGCCAGAACGACAGCGAACGCATGTGTGTGTGTGTGTGCGCGCGCTCTCCCAGGTGACGGAGCATGGACGAGAGAGATACTCGTTTGATCCCTGGAACAAAGAGAGAGGGGAGGGCAAAGGAGAGAGCAGCAGAGAGAGACAGCAGGAGGGAGAGAGGCAGAGAGACAGGAAGGGGGAGAGAGATGAGTGAGAGAGACAGATAGCTGAAGGGTGGAAGAACGTGAGACAGGAGGTTATGGGGGGATCAGGCCTCACGAGGACAGAGCTTTGTTGAAGGGGGTTTGAAGATCACGAGCAGCTTTGTCAAACAGAGTGAGAATGGAAGGAGAAATGCTGTATCCAAAAACTGTTCGGTGCACACTAATAATTGTAATAGCTAGCTGTGCTGTTTACTGTGGAGTTCATGGTTGAAATACATTTTTTAATTTACCTCAATAGGTATGTAGTCACATACGTCTTCTAAAACTTTTGGCCTCTATCTCAATACAACAGAGATGAATTTAATGTAACAAACCTCCCTGTGAGTAGCTTTGACTGAAACTACTTCCTAAAAATGTATTGTCCAAAGTAATCAGAAATATGTATTGCTGTTGAATCTTTTAAATGCCGTGAGCATGACAAATCCACCAATACTGCCTCATTGAAATTACAGCATGTTTATATAAATTTGCACAATGACAAATATGTTTTGAAAGATAGCACCCAAAGTATGCTTTTATCAGTCCGACAAAGAAACATTTTTTATGAATATAGCTGCAAAATACACAGCCTGAATGTATCTGCAAAATGCTCACAGTCTTACAATACAACACCAGTTTTTAGCAACTAAAGAATGATTAACATTTGGTCATATTTATGGACTCAAAGCAGTTGATACTGATAAAACTCAGTCATAAATGGAAGTGAAGAGGCAGGACTTTTTTACTTAATTAATATTGGACCAAGACCTTAGTCTTTCTCTAACTGTACCTAAGAGCTTTTGTTGCCCAAACATAACACAGAGAAGTTGGGATGTGACTTCCTGGTTTGTGGTGTCACACCTCAGTGCTTTAAAGGAGAAAGTGGCGAAAGTTGTTGCCAGTGAACATAATCCAGGCAGCAACTGTGTTTCCCTCAAAAACAAATGAGTCGTATATAAACATAATTTTCAGGGTTGAATCCATTCAGCTGCAGGGATATTTCAAAACCTGGGAAAAGAAGAAAACTATCTGCATAGTTACACTCCACAGTGGTAAGTGGGAGAATATGTTTTTTTTAATAATTTGGGTAAACCCTTTAACACAGTGCTCTCAACAAACAATATTAGCATTTTAGAGTCTGTATTTATAGATCACACTGCAACTGTTTTCTGCAGCTGGACAGTTTCATCATCATCACGCTGTATGCACAGTACAGTGAATTCCTTTACCTTGCCTATGCAATCAGCCCCAGAAAAACAGCCTACACTACCATCATGGCATTTCACTGATGTCAGAGAAAAAAAATGCAAGGGAAATCATTTTACATCCAGTACGGTCATCAAGGCTCCTGATCAGCAGGTACTGTAGTGAAAAGTGTTTCGACATGCTGAAACAACTAAAAGGAGGCAGACGGAGGAGAGGAGGAGGCGGGAGAAGAAGAAAGAGTAGAAAACAGAGGTCAAAGCAGTCAACATTTTACAGTACAATTTAATTAGTTGGGTTTTTTGCCTGGCTTGTAAAACATTTACAAGATACAACATACACAATATTTCCAAATGGTTCTGTAATACATTCTTTCATCTCATAGATAAATAAAAAACATTGTGTGATGTTTCTAATCCAATTAAAATCTAATCTGGTCTTGTTCATACTATACATGAATCCTGTCCAAGGCCACTGCATACATTATAATATGACTGGATCACCTTCATGCACATATGCACACTATATTATTATGTACACAGTAAACCAGCCCCCTCAGACTCTCTGTCCTTCAACCTCACATGTCTTCCCCACCACCAAAGTCATTCCAGTGCGCTGTTAAACTGCAGTTTATAAAAATGGTTTTGCATGTTAAAGAAAAAAAACACTTTGTCTAATAATATTCCTGTCTGTGCTGATATGAAAACACATTAATTTAAACATTACTCTATATAAAATTATGTGATTGCATAGGAATAAATTGCACATGATGTGATTTGTGTCCTTGGCACAACATGTGCAAAGAAATTCTTGGTGCGTTCAGGTGGTCGGTATTCTAAAAAAAAACTGCATACAGTCAAGACAAAGATAAATTAAAGTTAAAAATGTGAAAAGTATTGTAGCAAAATGTCTTTGCATGATGTTGATACACATGAGTGAACACAAACCCACACCCCCATGCCTCACTTCTCCTGAGACACTGTATGTTGTCAATGGCTTTCATCAGAAGTGCCTGAAAATACCAGGAAAGCGCACTGTACATCTTCTGTGTGCATGTGCCCGATGGGAATTGAACCAAAGATATGAAACGTGTTTTGTAAACGCAGAGCGACTATCAACCCAGCCCCCACATCCCCACCCACATCTACCTTTTTATTCTCTTCCTTTCACAGAGTCTTTTATTATGATCCTCCAAACATGCCCAAGAGACATGTGAGTCACTCAGAGAGGTTATTAATTTCATCTGAGTGTTGCATGATGAGGCACGAACCTAAAAATAGTAATCTATCCAATTTAAGACAATCAAAATAAAATTGAGTTTTGTATTGTATGATTATAGCCTGTCTCCTGTCTACTCAACCATATCCCTGTGACTCTGAATAGAAATCAGTTGGTATAGGAAATGGATAGACCTCACCACCTTCCCTTTGTCAAAAGCTTGCATATTTATAACAAATATTGGCTACAAAAGTGTGTCAAAAGGTCAAAAAGAAGTGGAAATATTGAGTAACTTTGCTGATTTGAATTGTTCAGTTCAATTCAAAGATTTGTAGCCAAAGGAGTACATCACCTGTCAAACACACCAGTACATGATTAAAACAATAATGCCACTGATGTTATGGCACTGCTTGGATATCCCATTCTAAAACCATAGGCATTAAAATAGAGTTGGATCCCCCCTTGTGGCTAAAACAGCTGCTACTCTTCTGGGGAGGCTTTCAACAATACTTTGGAGAGTGTCTGTGAGAATTTGTCCCCATTCAACCGAAAAGAGCATTTGTGAGGTCAGGCATTGATGTTGGACGTGAATGCCTGGCTCACAATCAGTGTTCTAATTCCTCCCAAAGGTGTTCAGTGGTGGTGAGGTCAGGGCTCTGTGCAAGCTAGATGAGCACCTTCACACCAAACTCATCTAACCATGTCCTTATGGACCTCGCTCTGTGCACAGGGGTAAAGAAATGCTGGAAAATAAAGGGCCTTCACCAAACTGTTGCTGCAAAGTTGGAAACGCCCTGTTGGCTAAAGACCCTTCACCGCAACTAAGATTTTGCTTGCAAAAGAAGTTTGGAACTGTGTTTGGCCTCATCCACTTTGTGGATGAGCGGTTATTGATCCTTGCCAATAACACCACTTACAATTGACCGAGAATTTCACAAATTGACTTGTGGCAAAAGAGGCCTCTTATGACGGTGCCACATTTAAGGTGGTTGAGCTCTTTATGGCATTCCTAAATTCTTATGCAATCAGCGTGGCTAAAACACCTGGACTCAATAATTAGCAGGGGTATCCACTGTGTATCTGGCAAAACAGTGGATACAGCAATGTCAGTTTAGGGGTTGCAACTGTTAACAGATCACCCAACGGAAACCAACTGCTGGTGGCAGAAAGGTTTGCAACCTACCATCATGATTGCTTATTATTTATGCTCTTTCATTAGGCTTTTCTTTTTCTCAAGAAAGCTACATACATATATGCATACTGTACATCACCGCTGAGCAGTCACCAGTAAGAGAAGTGAAACTCCAACACATAAAGGAGATTGTCATCACAAGAAAAAATGGCAGCATTTGTCACTTGTTTAAATGCTTAAAGCAGACTATGTTTTATGTTTACCTGGCAGAAGCAAATGTGGAAGCATCATGATGTGTTAGTGCCACAAACTTCTGAAAGGAAGAGTTTGAGTTGGATGGATGGTGATCACTTTTCGCATCTTTTTTCTCAACATTGGTTTCTTTTAATCACAGTTGCGATCTTTAATATTTAGTTGATCTTTAGTTTAGTTGATTTTTGAACTTTATTTCTTCTAACAATGACAAGAATAATATAATATAATAACGTTTTTAAACCAAGTAGTTATTATGCTAAAACTTAACCTAAACCTATACTATAGCGGTTGCATAACACAGTTTTATGAAGAATATTTAAAAATATTTTGTAATTGCCATTTCAAACAGCTTTAGAAGGCACTGACAAACACTATTATAGAAGAAACACTAAGTGCACATATGGGTCTTACTGGAAGACAACGACTCCTGTTGCTTAGTTTGGAGTACTTGTTGGCATGATGATATTTGATAATTTGGTCACTGTCGCTGATGATTCTGTGTTTTCCTGTTCACATACTGAACAGCTCTGATGGTAAAGATACTTTTTAAGACAAATGTGTGCTTTACCACTGATTATGTGTTTTAAAAGTGCCTAAAAGTTAGGATTAGGAAGACAGTTTAGGTGATTTATTGGCAGCCTCTCCTTCTGTTTTCTCTCCCTCCGTCATTGAACTAGACAGTGTTGAATCTAAGCTGCTAGCCTTTCTCTCTCCCTCTGTCTCTCTGTCAGACAAGAGCAGTAGAGAGTGCTGACTATGAGCTGGTAGCATGGTGAGTCAGCCAGCAGCTTTACATTTAACACATGCCAACGCTAGCAGGACTGAAAAGGAACGCAGTGGGGGTGCTTTCTCTCCCTCTGTCTTGGTCTCAGTCTGTGGCTCTCTTCCTGTTCCTCTCTCCTCCTTTTTGGCTATTTCTCTCTTCTCTTTCCTTCTATCACATCTCTCTCTCCATCCTCCTCTCCCTCTTGCCACCCATTACCCATTGTTTCCCCTCCTTTCCCCTCTATTTTTGCCCTCCCCCCTCACTCTCATCCCCCTCCTTCTCCATCTCCCTCCCTCTTTCGCTCTCTCTGTAGTCTCCCAGTGGTCTTGCTGAGGGGCATATGCTGTTGCAGGGAGAAGGGGATGTCAGCTTGGATTTCAACCCTATCACAACAGGGGAACACACGCACACACTCATAAACACACACGCATGCAGGTATACAGGCACAGGAAGCAAATGGCCACTTATGAAATATGCTGCGTTTCTGTCTCGCACACACACATCCATGCACGGCCATAGACACGAATGCAAACATGGATCAAATGGCCACTTGTACAGTATGTGTGCACAGACAGACACAATGAAAAGAGTCTCACTAGGGTAGAAAACAGTGCTTGTCTGCAAACTGCCTGACAGGCAGAAAATAGCCCTGTCTAAGGAGGTGTGAGAGGAGAGGAGAGGAGAGGAGAGGAGAGGAGAGGAGAGGAGCCAAAGAGAGAAAAAAGAGTGTGAGGAAAGGAAGAAGAAAGTGGAAAGGAGAGGACAGAAAAAAGTAGAGAGGATAAAACAGAGGAGAAGGAAAAAGAAAATGTGTGCAACAGAGAGCTGCAGTGTATTATGCATGGAAACTAGATCGCACCAGAAAACCAACACCTACTAACAGCTAAATGACAATTTGTTCATAATATTCTTTCTTTCATTATCCACATCGTTCCCTCCTTCACAACCATTTTCTGCCAGTGTGTTCCTTTGTTTTCCTCTCTCAGCCATCTAGTTGTGACCCCCTCCTTCCCCTAAAATTCTCTCTCAGCTCCTGATACGGTATCAATGACCTTAGCTCAGTACAGCATGGTCACACTGGCCTGACCAGAATCCCATTACTGACACCCTTCATGTGTAACATTACTAGACTGTGTGTGTGTGTGTGCCTGTATGTGTGTGTGTGTGTACGCCTGTATACATGCGTGACATTGCCCTTTCCATAGCAACAACAATATTATTGGTGGTGCGTACCAGACAGACCCACACACACAAACACATCAGGACACTAGCACACATGCATACACAGGCAGACAAAGATATAGCTGAATACAAAAAACATAGCAGCATGTTCTTAGTGACAAATTTAGTACAGCACACACCCAACCACAGACACACACACTTTTCAGAATTATTCTTATTATTTTACAGCTGCCTTCTCCAAAGTTATTAATCCCCTACACAGGGGTTTTTGAAACGTTTCCGTCTGGGAACCAAGCTCATTAAAACAGCGCTCATGTGGGTAACGACCAGAAAAAAAAGCCCTCTGAAACAATATGTGACTTGACGCTCAGCAGCAGAAAAAAAAAAAAAAAAAAAAGTTTATGTGAAATGTTTATTTTTCTTCTCATATGACATATGAGGTTTTAAACCTCCACAATGGTTCAAACGTTTAAATACCATCATTTTACGTAGTTAAACACATTTGTTGTACATGAGGAGCATCTGCTCCACTGCCTCTGAGGGCTGCAGTGGGCGGGCTCTGCTATGATTATGTAAATCAATAGCAAATTTGCCAATACAAACCCTCGTCCGGGAGGCAGTTCCACTCAGCCATTAATCAAGGCTGGGGAAAATAGCCTTTATAATGACCTTAATTCATTGTGTAATACTGCTATAATGTTAATACCTAAGCGCCACCTGTTAGTATAAAGAAACCTCACATTATGCTTCATTCGAGAAGATTAAGATTGAAGAGTGAGCGCAGTTATGTTTGAATGATGGCTTTTCTTAGTCTTCATTGCAAAGTTGAGAAATGATCGAACAGGCTAAAAATGAATGAAACTACCAGGAACATATCTTTCTACATCTCGGGCGGCCTTTGGATAACACACATAAGGACTCCCGTCTGGTCAAAGGCCCTTTGAAGGCCAATACCTATAGACTAAAGGATTGATTAGATTTGACTTTAACGGAAGAATGGCTGTGATTTTATAAGCTGCTGTTGAAATTGCTGCATCAGCCCTATAGTGGCCATATGGTTTGTTTTGTAAGGATGGAACTGGCAGCCATGATGCTCTTAGTCAAGATGCTCTGAGTGGAGTTTAGGTTTAGGGAAGAAAATGTACATACAGTATGTATAAGGTCTGAACTCCTTGGGAGTATGATGCATAATAAAACAATAGATTGTGATTTTTTTTTCTCCTGAGACAAAGCTTTGGTCGACCTGAAAAGAGGACAATGAAATTGAAAAGAACCTACAAATGCATAGCTTTGGATGAGAATTACAGTAAATGTGGACAAAGATTTACACAAATGTGCAGAATATTACAAAAACACCTTGTGGGTCACACTCAAAGCTTCTTATCTGACCATATATTATGTTACAGCATACAGATCCAATATGGTGGCTGTCAAATTCAACAAGGTTGGCTGATTTTTCTGCAAATTATTCTCAATGATTAATGGTCGTATTACTATAGCCGCCCCTCCCTCCTCCTCAAACGCACACAAGAGAGATACAAGTATATGATTAGAGGGGTGAAAATGAGAGGAAAGAGGAGCAGTGCAGAAAATAGAGGGAGACAGAAGATGGAAAAGCAGAAAGAGAGATGGGGAGTGGCTGACAAAACTAACAACATAAAACCGAGCTTACAGTGGATGTGGGAATCCTTGCATAGCTACACTGATTGATGTCTTTTCGTGCCATCTTACAGCAGCTCTGGGGTATTTTAGTTTTTATACCAAACAAACGAGAAACAAGCTCTGCACCCCAAATGCCTCACATAATTAAACAAAAAAAAAAAGAAAAAAAAGAATGAACTGTTGTCGGGATAATGAAAACTATGTGTGGCAAGGGTGTGAAAAAGGACAAATCTACATAATGCACATTATTGTCGAATTAACAGTGATAACAGCCACTGCATGTTTAGTCCTCGTACTTTTGCTTTGGCAGCTGGGGGTAAATAACTCAACAATAGACAAGACAAAAATAAATAAATAACAACAAACAAGTACTCCGAGCGGCGCCTGGCATTTGGATGCTCTACATACTACAGCATTCATCTGGAAACAGCAATCATTGATGAATTCTAAAAGCCCAATATTACTGTATTTGTGTGTATTTGTTTGTGTGTGTGTGCACTTGTGTAGCTGTATATGCATGTTTGTGTGAGTGTCCATGAGAGGAAATGCTCTGTTAGATAATGTCTGCATCTTAACCTGACACGTTGTTGAAACACTTGTACCGGTTTGCCTCGACTCTGCATTCGCCACTGGAATCATGTAAATTTGTACCTCCGCAGACTTGTTAAAACATTGTTTTGTGTTATAGAGGTCAATGCAGTAAAGTTACACTCATTTGTGCTCCCCAAAGAAGTGGTTCATTTGGGGTAAAACAACATCTGTTCCTTCTGTTTGCATGATGTGATATGGCATTTTCATGGTTTGCTGAGCACAAACTTCCTTGTAATTGGTTTGCTTTTCTCCTAGCAAATACAATAACCCCTGTTGGAGGTGATTTCCTACTATTAAGTTTGAGGAGAGATGCTACTATTTGCAAAACAGTTAATCTACATTTGTTTGAGATCTGCAAATGATGCGGTAGTTGATTTGTTGAATAAATATGGAAGTGATACACACACTGAATTGTCTTAAAACACTAAGGCAAGACACTAGTTCATTTTAAACTGTATATCAAAATGTGTTTCCTCATCATCACCCTGAACTTTGTAGCTGAGTGAACACCACTATTAAAACAGTCATTAATATTATCACATTTTCAATATGAACAGTACAAAACTTTTGTATCAACTTCTTGTTTAATTAACACTCTGTTTCATTTCATTTCTTTTTGTGATAAAATCTGCTATAATTATGAATAATGGGAAATCAAAAACTTATATTGTTGCATGAAGCGCCCCTGCTAGGACTGTAACTTGTAATTTGTGAAAACAAGTGCAGAGTGATGGGGAGAAACGCTATTCCTGCAGTACTGAACAGATGCACAGAGGACAGGCACCAGCAGAGCAGAGAAGACCCACCAGGACGAGAAAAAGTGAAGAACTGGCCTCACAAATGCTAGATTAGAAATCTAAATAATTAGACTAACAACGCAAAGTGCACAAACAAGCAACTCTGTAATACTGCAGCAGAAAGAAGAACTGAAACAAACCCAAAAACTTTAATCAGAGTATCAGTTGATTGTTTATTTCTCCCTAATTATATTATATACCTTTAACTAGATAGGACAATAGCATTTTACATTATGACTATTTGCAAATTCATCCCTGTCATGATGACTCACTGAGGGGCAGAGGAGAGCTCACAAAGTCAAAGTCGCTGCCTCAAGTACAATTTCTTCTTAGTCTTTAAGCTGAGGAGCAAAAACTGCTGCTCACGTCACTCAAGATACCGCAGAGACACTGTCCAAAAATATCATTTGTGTGAGACTTGTACATGAAGGCAATGTTCTAAAAAACGGAGTTGGGGAGATTTAAATCTTATTCCAGAGTGTGACACTTTAAACTGCAGGTCATCAAGAAATAAAACATTTCTGCAAATAAGCTTTATGTTATTTTAAGCTGAAGCTTTACGTTAGTATGAAAAGAACAGCTGGAGATTAATTCCAAGTCTAGCTGCGGTCCGGTTAAGAGCTATAGTGTGTTATATTTAGGGGATTCTATTCTTACAGAATATAGCATAAATTAAATACAATATGTATGTCTAAGTTTTCATTGTGTATAATCACAAGTCCGCTCTAGATAGGTTCTTTCCGTGGCCCCTGTAGTTTCTCCATGATGTTAGTAAGGAGAAGGTGAGGCAAGGGAGGTGAAACTAAATCCCACAACCTGGTTCTTTAACATTGTATACAAAAAACTTTGACTTTTTCCTGCAGCAACAGTCGTTTTGTTTCATGAGCAACATCAGTCCTTTAAACAGCCAAAGTATGTCCACAGCACAGCACCTTTCTTCACCTTTCTATCTTCCTTTTAATGCACACACAGCGAGACAATGCAAAAAGCTAGATAAAATGAAAAGAAAGAATGCTCTCGGAGGATAACGAAATGAAAAGAACGATGGGAAGGGAGGGACAGTCTTAGAAAGGGGAAGAAAGTGGGAGGCAGATAGAAAGCGATAGAGGGAAAGTTAGACGGAGAGAGATAAAGAAGGAGTGGGGTGACTTAGAGACAGAGGGATGCATGGAAGAAGAGATGGTTGTGACTAGAAAGGTGTGATGCAAGGTGCAGGATGAGTCTCTAATTAGTTTTTTCAGCTCAAACTTCAATCTCTCACTGTGACCTTAATAAACAGATGATATACGCACACATGCAGATCCATGGCTGCATGCGCACACACATTCTCACACACACACACACACACACACAGCGTGATGAAAGTGTTACCTCAGCATTTTCCAGCTAAATGTACTCATTAGCCTAGTTGCACATGGCTGCCTGGGAAAACAACAAAGTCAGCTCCAGAAAGCAGAAAGCATTCATCTAAGAGGCTGTCAGAGTGGGAGACAGAGAGCAGAGGTCTCAGCACTACCAGAAACTCATGGCTGCATTATTTTTTTCTGAGACTGACTCAGATTAGATGCTATTATACACATTTTCACTACATGTTTATTCAAGCAATTTTTTTACTTCTGCTCCCCGAGCAGTCGCAAAAAAGAACTGTCATAATGAATGCTACCCATCAGTTTCAATTAACCAGAACTAACAATGTTTATTTTTATATTTCAAACCGGTTTTATGCCCTTCCAACTCACTAACTAATATTTACCGGTCAAGGAACACTTTAGCTTATAGCACTGTCCGAGAAAAGAGAAACACAAAGATGCAAAGCAACAAGAAGAGTGAGGGACTTAGATGTTTACTTTTTAGAGCACCTGTTGCTTTAGGGTAAAGTTTGGAAATGCATAAAAATGGTTATAGAGTCATGGTGAGCCAGATCCATCAAATACCACAGAGCAGTGATTATATGTGAGGTACAGGGATGAACGCTCCAGTGTTCCCAGGGGCTGGAATCTATTGCAGCACACTGGGAGAAAGGTAGGGTATGCTGTGGACTGTTTATCACTGCACAAACAGACAGACAGTACAAGCCACTGTACCACCATGCCATCTAGCCCACAACAAACCTAAATGTCCTAAATGTGAGTCCAACTTGGAATCCAAAGGAAACATGGAGGGGCCAACGGGAAGAAACATCAGTTGCTACCTGATTGCGGGGCTACAGTCAATCTAACAGAGCATGTGTAAACTTTTAGACCTAGGTGCCTTCTCACCCATGGTGAAAATGTAACAGATCCGGGGTTTTGTTAACAATTCACAGGTTCAGTTGCTGTTTTGAGACAAAAAAATATCTGATGTACAAATAAAAGTTGATATCAAGTTGTTTCCTCTCACTGGTAACTACCAGGTAGATAGTTGTATTACTGCCCCTGGGCAAGTACTAACACATGAAGGATTCCTTTTGCCAACCTGCAAAAGCAAACAACTCTTTCAAACATTCTTCTCGCTCCTTCTAGTTAATGAAATACTGGACTGTGTCATACACTCACCCAAAAGTCCAAAGGGGTCCTTTTCTGTGGCAGCCAAGGCAAGATGACCATCTGATTCAAAGGCTGAGCTTCTGGCAGAATCTGCTGGGCGAGAGGAGTTCATAAGCATTTCTGGCTGCTTTTGAGCAAATTCCAGCCCCACATAGAGTTTCAGGCGAGGACAGTCGTGGTTTCAAAAGGACACTGGGCTCTGGTGGACCCTCACAGACAGAAAGCACATGGGAGAGAAGAGGGAGATATTGTTTTCTGGGTGCTTTAGTTATGTAGCTTATAAATTTGTCAACATTTTTTTGGGTTTCTTGAAGTGACATTGCAGTAACACAATTCCTTTCCTGACAGTAAATTAGGTCCTCTGAGACTTTTTGCTCTTCAATGCCCAAACTAAAGGCTGAAGTGAGGTGGGCAACCGGAGTGTTTCACATCCCACAAGTGGAGGAAGCCTGTAATGACTTAAGACCTTGACCAAGAGTGCTCTCGGCAGAGATGACAGTTGGAAGTTGTCTTTGAGTGTGGACAGAAAAATAGAGTATCATTGTTCAGCTTTTCAGGGAAACTAAAGGAACCCTCAATGTAAAAATACACAGTGGAGCAGAGGCTGGTGAAACACAAGCAAGCTCACAAATGAAGCAGCCTGTCTATGCCCCACCCACTGTGATCAATCCCAACAAGTGTGCAGGACACAAACTGACCCCATCCAGCACCAGTGATGCAGCCAGCGTGCGGTCATTTTGGTACCATATTATTTACTAATTACACTATACTATTATTAATTTATACTTTACTACTAATTTCACGATCAGGACTGACCTAGGACTTTCCCTCTTTGTTGCTGAGCAGCCAGGATGGCGTCCACATGGCCTTCACTTCTTATTAAGTTGCTTTAGTATTTTTATCCTTATTTCTACCACCCTACACCTCACTCGTCCACACACGCTTTAAACAATGATGCCTAACATTCTCATATTTCATTATGAGTTGTTATCTTTGCTTCAATAAATACATTGTCGTGTCACATGTCATTAGTGTGTGGACTCTTATCTCCTCAGCGGAGATAAAATGAAGTTGATTCTCTAGTCTTATTAATTAAGTGATTTCATTTATTTGATTAAGAAGTATGATATATTTTGTGGTAGGGATTTAGTTGATTACACACACTCCCAAACATATTTATCCAAACATTTTTTGATTTTTTTTCTTCTCCAGCAAGAAAATCTTTTTTTTATCAGCTTCTGAAATAATTAAGCAGCAACTATCTGTTGGTAAGAATATTGTCAAGTCCCAGGTGAATAAAATAATTGGGGCATTCAGAGGGTGCATTCATTATTTACATTCACTACCGTCAGTAATGATTCAAAATGTGTATTTACATATAAGGAGTTAAATCATTAACATACAAAAATATAGAATGTGCCTTTAACACTTATTATTACTCCCATTGCTTCACATACAGGCTATAAAAGGATTAAGTCTGTTTATTTATATTATGCTATTATAAACATTATATGATGTACTGTATAGTGTACTTGGATATTGTTAAATAGATAAACAACATCTGTGTGGAATCAATTCTCAGTCTCAGTGTGAAGTGATTTAAAGGTGAATGCTTTCACATCATGAGTGAGGAAATATATTCATTTAGATTATGATTGAGAAGTACAGCGTATTAATTGAGACCCAGTGGTGGGGTGATAATTGAGGAGTTCAATTTATACATATTCATTACACCATAATGTGCTGTATATATAATCTGTGAGAGCTGAGCTGGAGATGCAAACAAGCTCCCAGTGAAATGTTTTAATTGGCCTGTTCTATTTCCATTTCAATAACATGTCCCCTCCTCTCCTCTTCTCCTCCCCTCCCCTCCTCTCCTCTCCTCTTTTGTCCCCTCCACTTCTCTCAAGCTGTCCTGTCTGATATTTGACATGTTGGCTCGCTCGCTTCTTCCTGTCAATGGATCAGTTAACTCCATAATTTGGATCTCTGTGTGTGTGCACAGATAAAGACTAGTGTGTGTGTGTGAATGGGTGAGTTTGTGTGCGATTAGATGCAGAAGGACAAGAGTAACACAGGAAGTTGAAAGAGGAGGAGATGGGAAGATGAAAGGAGAGACATGAAAGGAGATGGGACGAAGAGAGAAAAGTTGAGATTTTATGAACACTACAAGTGGAGGTCTGGCAACTGATATGAGATGAGTACTTCTGATCAGAAGCCATTACAGACTGACGCCACCAAAACTGTAATCCAAAATTATTCAGAATAGGGCCATCTTATCAGCACTTGAATTTAAATTACCAGAGTTTTATAACCTTCAACTGTAAATCTAGTTCAGACTAATGTGTGATGCCATAATAAACTTACAAACTAAATCCTGAAAGTCAAATTCAAGGATGTTCAAAGAAGTTTAGAAACTCTATGTAATGATTATTTTTGCCACAAACACACCAGGAAGACTTTGTGCAGTCAGTTATAGATACATAATACATAAAACTGATTATAAAAACAAATCATCTTCAACTGTCTACTATTTCATGTACGCATACAGTACATAACCCTACATTTCCCTAGATACCCTTGATAATGTATAATATAATCAAAGTAAGACAGAAATGTTATATAAAAACTCCTTTTGGACAATAAACTATAGACACTACCAATAGAAAAAACGAAAGAGAAAGAAAAGAAAGAGTCTGTTTTCATGTGGGGGAAAAAAATGATTATTGGATAATAAAAGGAGGTAGATGAATTATCAATAGTATTATCAGGATAACATAAACACAGTTAAATCAAAAATTGGAAAATATAAAAGGTATATAAATATAAATAAATACATATTACAAACATAATTCAAATCTGTGATGAGTTCTTGAAGACTGTAATAAATCAGTTCTCCCTCTGTAGGTTGGAGCAGCAATGTTTACAAGTCCCATCATGGCTGCACTAGAAAGTCTCTCAATTCAGTCAAGTCAGGAAGCACATTTGTTTCAACAATCAACCACATAAAAACCTCTGGCCACAACTGAAAAGATTCCAGTTTGATAGTTGATATTTAGATGCAGATGAAGAGGAAGGAGGGAAAAATAGTATGGATAAGAAAGAGAAAGAGATGAAAAGGAAACAGGGTCGAAAGGATGACTCCTATTCTGTCTCCATAACCAGACCCATCCTCTTCTATTCCACTCTTCCCTCTTTCTCCTCCTCTGGTTTGTGTTCTTCTTTCTCTCTCCTCTTTAGCTTCAGTTCCAGCAACACTTGATTCCCCATTTCTCTTCCCCACCCCCCCATCAGCCTCTCTTCCATTTCAACCCCTCTTCATGCATCTCCCTCTCTCTCTATTCGTCTTTGTGTACCCTGCCATTCTCCGTGCTGCCCCGGGCTCAGACATATGGCGCTCTCTCTCTGCTATTGTCATCCATTAACACAGTTGTCGGTGGGAATTACAGACACATAGCGCAACATGCAAGGCTGTGCTCTAGCTTCTGACGTTAAAGGCAGAACAAGGCAGGGAAAATTATCAGGTGTCAAAAGAGCAAGAAAAGAAACCTGGAACACTACAAAATCAAATATTTTTTCTGGTGAAAGATCACTTAGGCCTACCACTTAGTAATCTTATTTTAATGTAAGTCCTACTTGGCATATTCAATTGCTAACTAAGCACTTTATTTACTGATTTGAAATAAAGACTCTCGTACATTTAGACTTAATTATGGATAGCTACAATGGCTGAGCTCAAAAATAGAAAGGTGTTCAAGGAAAAGAAGTCCTTCTGACTGTTGTTTTGACTGTCCAACATTCACCACCCGATGGTTGAATGATAACAATGTTCAGTCCTTTGCAGAGGACAGCTGCTGTCAGCTTAGATTTACAACAGCTAGTGTTTAATCCAAGTTTCACAGTTGTAAAAGTCATCAAACATCCATAGAAACTTCCCAAACTATCCCGAGAGCATAATCTACTTCTCTCCTATCCATGCATATGTTCCAGTTGGTGGTGTAGCTTCTAGCACTTTTTTGTATGTGATAAACTCTAAAACATAATAGCTTATTTCATTGAAGTGACCTCTTGGAAGTACAGTGCTAAAACAATATGTTACTATTGATAGCCTTGATAATATACAATATGATATGAGATATCAGTACTGAAACTGCTGAACTGCTGATATTTGTCTTATATAAAATAAATGTTACCGAACAGAACATTAGGTTGTTGAAGTTCGTAAACAGGGAGCTCTGTGATGTATTCTTAAAAATCTAAGCAAAGGTCATTTAGCCCACTAGCTTTTTCACCTGTCATTAACTCATTGATGACGTACAATCCAAAATCCCAGGGAGATAAACAACAATATACGCACACACAACAATATAGAAAGCTGACTAGCACTAGCACGATCCCAGCTGGCTAGCGTGTTAGCACTTAGCTCACTAGCTACAGTAGTTTACCTAGCTACCTACTAGTTACTAGCCCTGCTGGTAGTCCCTATATGAAAGGATTAAAGTGGGCAATCTCTGTGGCTGTAAAGTGAAGTCAAGGCGGAAGTGCCAAAAACTGCAGTTCCTCGAGCGGCCACTTGAGGCTGGCTACAGAACAAGTCAATCTCCATAAGCACTCGTATTAAAATGCCCAACTTCACAGCAGAAATAAACATGTTTACAGCCTGGTACAAAAAACTGTTTTGGTCTCTATAGCTAATTTCCCTGTTCATGACAACTGCACTAGTTGTGATTTTTTTTTTATATAGGCCACATTGATTGTATTATAATTATCATAGCTTCATTCAGCCCGGCTCAGCTCCACCCACGCTCCACACCTTTGCCTATTTTTGGGCTAGTGGGGAGACGGTGGAAGCAGGAATGCCAAAATTGCGGTGCCACCACACTCTGAGCTTCACAACAGCGCTTCAGAAACAGGTGACATTATAGATACTACCTCCATGTTTTATGCTGGCAATGATTCCACTCCCCACTGTAACCCCTGCCTATATGTCAGCAGACTTACTGAACCACACAGTGTACTTTGCTGTTGACCAGGTCTTTAGCCAACATTTATAGCAACCTAGCTAGATACATTATTTTACTGATATTCATTTTAGACTTATAACTGCTGGTTTAATAGCATATCCTGTGGCTAAAATTTAAATGTTGCATATACTACAGGACAAGTGGTCTACTCACTGTAAACTCAGTTTGTGGTTCAGTAGGTACTGGTATGGTATGGTTTAAGGTCCCAAAAAGCTTCAAGAACATTTCTTGCTCAATACGCTGACTGAGAATGACTTTCCTACAGGTCTGTTTCTCTTCACATCTAACTCAACCTTTCCAAACATCACAGCAGAATGAACACAGCTGCAACTTATAATATCAAGTGTGCTAATTAGGAAGTGGTGACAATATTACTAATTCAACTAACCTGCTCCTTAGCTCATCCAACAAATCATTGTGAAAAGGCTCACGTTAATAATCTATTATTATAGCTACTTATAGTATGTTAAACAGTTAATTCAGTATGTCAATGTTGCCGTATAACGAAAACAAAATATGGACTTTGTATAAAACATTACAAACAAAATGTGGCCATTCTAATTAGATGGCTTTCAGATAAAAGTAAAGTTTCCATCTCTTCTCTGCAACGGACTTGATCACTGCAAGTTTGATCAGACTGGATGGAAAATCACAGCGCGAACACACACGCAAACACACGCACACACTTCTCCGAAGTTCTAATTAAAGTGGTTGTGATGACAGAGCTTGCAGTGTGATGTAGAGTATTACACAGCAGTCACTCTCACATTCACAAAGATGTGTGTATGTGTGTGTGTGTGTGTGATACAGGGAGAGTGAGAGAGAAAGAGATAGTAGCTCTATAATAATCAGTCTATAGGAAATGGAAGAGCACAGAGCTGTGACAGCTTGTCCGCCAGCTAACTGTCACTTGCACAAACACAAACACACCTATGCGCACACACACACTCACATCGATGCTAATCAAACCTTACAGTTGTTACATCTGATCCAACGTCAGAGCACTATTTAAAGATATTCTTACTTTATTGTGTAGTACGCAATAGAGATGTGGGAACTGCAGCGTTTCTCGGGTGGTGTGGAGCAGCTGAATGAGAAGCAGGTTTTTAATGACAACATGACAGCTGAGCTGTAATTTGCAACATGAGAATAAGAGCTGGCTGCAGCCAGTGCAGCAGCAGCAGCAGTGATGCAGGATAGATGACACTTTTTTTTTTGTAAAACACGTAGAGTGAAAAGTCAGACAGATTGACACACAGTCAGGTGTGGAGACAGAGCCTGAGGTGATGTGTTTACATCCCTCCTTCATCGTCTGCAGGTTTTGATTCTGTTTGAAGTTCTCCCTTTCTGCGATAGGTTTTGTTAAATCTTGTCAGATTGTTCGCTCACTTTTTCTGAGTTGTCACAAAAAGATGTCTTTAATCTTTCCTTATCCCTTGTATCTGCGAAGAAAAGACAAATACAGCTCTTTTCCTTTTTTCAGCACAGAATAAGATGAAACTCACCAGCTATGTCCATATTCCAATAATCTACGGCTTGCTTTGATATCATAGCTGTTAGAGGACATGTTAAAGAAATTGACATTTCAGATCTTCAATCGTGTGAGCAGACTGGAGGTATGTGGGAGAGCAGCAGATTCAACAATTAAAATTTTGTGTTAACACTATGCAGCAAACCTCTCACTCTCATACACCTGGGAGTTGAATTACACTCAATTTCAGGAATGTTTTTCAAAAATGAACATGTTACACATAACAGAGCTCATATTTAATGACCAATTACAGTGTTCAGAAAGTATTTCCCAGAAGAAACATATTACATACTTTTTGTATCATAACTATTACAAAGGATGTGGGTGTCTGGGTAATTTGTAAAAGAGAAACATGGTAACAAGTAAAGTACATATTGCAACACATCATATTTGTTTGTGAGGAGCTGTAGTAGAAGTAGTTGTGTTTCTTAGTTTTGTCTTTTGTGTTTCCAACTACAGTAAAACTTTATGTATTTGAGCATATATTTGAATGGCATTTAACAGTAAATCTACTTACTAAAGGGAATGAGCACCTGTACAAACTATGTGACCTTCATAGAAGGATGTGTTCCTGTTCTGAGCCAGTTGGGGAATACAACCTTCTGTCAGTATCAAGCATTAATGTATAATGTTTCTAGTTGTTTGTCCCTCGCTGCTAATCTGCCACCTACTGTAACACAAAATGAAATCTACACAGAGGAGAGGAGAGGGGAGGAGAGGAGAGGAGAGGAGAGGAGAGGAGAGGAGAGGAAAGGAAAGGAAAGGAAAGGAAAGGAAAGGAGAGGAGAGGATTCAACAGAGCAAACAAAACAGTGTAGGATGAAGTGAACTGAAGTGCAGAGCAGAGAAAAGCGCCACTGAACGTCCTAATCTTCAGTGACTTTGTTGGAAAGATCTGGAATCCTTGACCGTTAAAGTTAATCTCATCATAATACGAGTCTATTTTCCAGCTCACAGTTTGCTGACAGAGGAAATCATCATGCTGGGGAGAAACCAAGCGTTCACACTTCAAATTACCGGTGACCCCAATGCACACACACACACACACACACACACACACACAGCGCGCACACACACACATGCATGCACATTAAAAAAGACAAGAGCATAATCACAGCGCACGCACTAACATAGAGATGAGAGTAAATGAACAGATGTACAAAGAGCACATGCTGACACACACATGCACATGTCCAGATGGACACATGGACACACATACACACATGTGTCCCTCCCTGAAAAACACCACCCTACAGTTTAATGCTTTTACTATTAACAAAACACTGAATATGTGCCATATTCCAGGAATTACTGAGTTGACATTGCGCAGGGAGGTCAGGAAATCCCAGGAAAGTCTTGTCAAAGTTCTCCTTGAAGTCGGGCCTTGTTTCACAGACTATCATCAAATCATTCTCACCCTCATATATCTTTACAGCCTCATAAAAAAACTGTTTTCAATGCAAGCTGGATCCAGACAAGCATAAGCTCCTAACGTACATGTGGACAACAATCTGAAAAAAGCCGTTTGAAAAGTAAAATGTAAAGAAATGCAGCAATGTTGTGTGCTGTAAAGGATGCAAAGGAAACTATGAGATGGTTCAATAAGTAATTAATTGGTATTTTCTTGGAATCTTTACTTTCTCATCATATCATCTGAAACTGAACACCAGTTATTACCTGAAAGGTTTTAAAGGTGCAGTGTGTAAGATTTGGGGCCTCTATTTTCAGAATAAGGCAGACATGGAATGTAATATTCATCATAACTATGTTTTTATGCATGTATAATCACCCCAAAAAAAGGAACTTTTTATTTTTGATCCTTTTATATCTACAGGGGAGCAGGTCCTCTTTCATGGAGGCCGCCATATTGAAACACCGTGTTTCTACAGTAGCCCAGAGCAGACAAACTAAATACTGACTCTAGACAGGGCCTTTCAACTGTTGCTTCTGTTGTAGGAAGGTGAGGGTGATGTGAGGAGATTACAACACTAGATGTAACTAAATTCTACACACTGGACCTTTAATTTAATAACCAATAATCCAGACCTGAATTAAGTTAGCCTATTGTTAGCCAATTTATGCTGTTACTGTTTGATCCCATTATTGTCATGACATGTTCTACCCTTATCGTTTTGCCATCTTTTGGTCGGAGCATTCAAAATTTTCTCAGCTCAGCTCTTTAATTAAACAACTGTGTTGTCTCCAATGATGAATCAAGACAAACATGTATGCTATTTTTAAAACATAATAGGAGTTGTCGTGTCTAGTGAATAATTCAGACTTTGCTGGGGCAGTACTTGTCTCCATTACTCTCTATCTCACAGCCTTTATCCAGCTCCATTGGAGGACAATGAGGTCCTATCTGCCTTCTGTTTGTGTTCCTGTCCAGGAACAACTTAAACAAAATTTGTGTCCTGATAAAACAATGAAGAGGCCCACACAGGGGCCACTGTGAAAGACACCGTGTGAAGAGAGAAAGCAGCTGAGGAAAATGCAGGAAAAAGCAGAGTACTCTAAAAGTCACTTACAATTTGGAGAGCTACTTAGTCAAGGTCATTACTGCACTGAGTCTGTGCATGTGGTGTGTGTGTGTGTGTGTGTGTGTGTGTGTGTGTGTGTGTGTGTGTGTGTGTGTTCCTGCATATGTGCATATATCTGTGTGTCTGCCTTGCGAATACAATATTGCAGCCATTTTCAGCTATACTAGAGTGCAGTAAAGTGTCTGACAGAAGTGCTGACTGTAGATTACAGTGGCTCTAAATCTGAGCCCGGTATTATGAAGCCAGTGTGCTCCACAAAACTATGTGTCATTTTCAACACCCATGAATGTATAATTGGATGTAACAGGCAACCTGCTGTGTTACTTATTCCAGACAACATTTCCTAATAGAAAAATACATGGTGTCAACACATGGTGTTGGTAATGGTGTGGTGGTTTGGTGCCAGTCAGAAGGTGACAGGTGAAGGTGAATTTTTGACAACAGCCCAGTCTTTCAGCAGACCTAAAATGAGCATTCACTACACATTGTCAGTCTGCGAGTTGCACAGTGGTTGAAATGTAACAGGGAAAAAAGAATAGGTATCTCACATAAACTGCATATAAGATATAGACACACAAAATTGCAAATTGCATTAACATCACCTTTCATAAATTGTTGTCATTGGCAAATTTTAGATAGGTTTGCAAGTCCTACAGGTCTCTTGCAGGCTCATGCGTTGTTTGCAAGCGTGCCATTTGTTTTGATTTGTGAGACGTGTCAAACTGCAAGAAGAAATGCCCTTATGTTGCAAATCGCAGCTTGCATTTTGCAGATTTGTTGAAACAGGCAAATCTAATTTTCCCGTTTTCAATCATGCCTTCAAACATAAAACAAACACCGAAGCAACAAGTGCCTTAACTGACTCTTTCCTCTTCGCATCAAAAGCTTTTTTTTCCTTGCCAATAGAAGAACAGCATTTAACACAAGAGGGCAGTCACTTCAACTGTATTAATACACGTTTAATACAATAGAAAACAAAACTACAAAAAAAATGTACAAAATATGCATAATGCTGCCATTACAAAAGCAACAATTTATTTGTCCTTTTCTAAATTCCACTTTAAAATATTTGATCTTGTTAGGAGGATTTTATATCTGATTTTTAACTGAAAATGTTGTATCTCAGTGTATGTGATGCAACTAATAATAAATGAAGCCAATACCTGCCTCTAAAAATATTATAATATCAAACCATACCTCCAGAAAAGTTGTAAATTATAAGGTGTTTTAAGGAAATAATATTCCGAAAATTGAAATAAAAACAAGAAAATGAAGATTGCCCATAACTTTGCAACAATAAATCTTGTTAAAAGTCTTTAAAGAGTAAAAGATTCTACATTTGAAAATGCAAGTTTTGTCCAGTGTCATCATAATAATTCTGTAATGACTATAATTTTCAAAATGGCCAACATCTTATTTTACAAAACAACTAATATGTCATCCAAACACCACTCCCACTGAAAACTGCCAAGAACTGTGACTATGATGGATACACTTGTGCAGTCATTTACATCACAACAGAAGCTCCATTTAATGTGTTTCTGCATTGCACTACAGTATGATTAAATAATAACTTGAGTGTTACAAAAACAAGTCCAGACAGGGGATTCCTTACAAACTGAATAGGGACGTGTGGCTATGTGCAAATGATTCAGAAACACAGTCCATAACATCGTGCCTGATGATCAAATGTTTGGAAGATGATTGATCTCAAGTTCAATCCAACAGCTAAGCCGGGAGGGGAAGAGAGCAGGACAAAAGACTGAGTGGAAAGAGAGAACAAGAATGCAGTTCGGGAAGAGAAAGAGTGTGATAAGCAGCATGTGTGAGCCTCTAACCACCAGCTGACACTCTTCATCTGTTGTGTTGTGTCTGCACGCCTGTTTCACCATCGGAGCACTGTGGGTTTGTCTGAATACATCAAAACAGCCAGGAAAACAGAGAGAGACAGAAAGACAGAGGGAGAAAGAAATAACGTTTTCTTAGAGAGACTCCGGCATCAGCTTTCTGTCTCACTTTCTCTTTCTTTCATTTCTCTCTGTGTAATATCATTTCCCCACTCTGTCCTGCTTTTATCGCTCTACCCCCCCCAACACACACCCCTCCTCCATGCTTTCTCTCTCTGTCTCTCGCTCAGCGTCTCCTCTCAGAAGCAGAGTTGGGAGTTGGGAGCAAAAGGCAGGAGACAGACAAGATAAAAGCTGTTTCCTGATTCTTCAGCTCTCAGCTTCTCTGCTGTCAGGCAAGAAGACAGCTAGTCAAGACAGAGAATTTCCAGCTAGATGTATCCCTGCACAGCTGCTGCTGCCGCTAACAGGCAGACAGACAGAGAGAAAAGAGGTGGAGAAAGACAGACAGAAGGCTAGATGGCGAGGCAGAGAGACTGGTAAGCTGATATGTAGACAGGTAGAAACACAGGCAGCAGAAGATGATCCTGGAGACCCTCACTCTGACCCCTTTGATAAAATGCAGACAAGTTTGTGTTTCAAAAGTAAAGAGGAAAAACTTCTTATTATAACATCTGTTGGTTAGAAAAGAGTGACAAAACGTGTGAAATTCATTTTAAACTGTTGCCAGGGTCACTAATGATACTACAAAGAGGAAAAGTAAGTGATGCACGCATTAAAGGTAAAATATACACTTGCGATGTGGAAACATGCACATGAAAAGAAGAGGGAGAGAATATATACACCACTGACTATAATTATTTCATGTTCATTTTACTTTTAAGTTTGGTTTTGATGCTATAAAAAGGAGGTTTCAAGTCATGATTGACAGCTGAGCCAAGCTCGTAAATTGAGCTGGCTGAGTGTGTGGGCGGGACCTCAATACCATAGCTCTAATTAGGGTTGCAAAGGGGTGATGAATTTCTGGTAAATTTCCAGAAACTTAACTAAACTTAAGTTAAGCTGGGGAAATATTCCAAATTGGGAATGGGAATTATGGAAATGAATGTGAATTAACTGTAAATTGGGGGTAATTTAGTAATTGGGGGTAAGCTAGCATCATGATAAATGGTCAATGAAATGATTCTAGCTATAGCTTATTTAGCGTCTAACTTATCAGCTAGCTATCAACTGTATGAATACATTTTTATCATTTGCTATTTGAGAGTTAAAAATTAATGCCATACATTGAATATATTTACCCTATAATATCATAAAAACTTACTTCACTTTATGTAGTCCACAGGCTCAAATGTGTGGTTTCAATAGTCTTGTGCTCTGGGCTCCAAACTGTGGTCTAGGGTTGTAGAAATCATCTGTGCATGTGATGAAGGAATGCACAGTGCATGTAGGTGGCGTGGCCTCAATAGCCCTGCAGTAAGCAGTGTGCTATGTGCATGTGATTGAGGAATAGCAGACATTCAAGTGTACCTGCATGAAATCTTGTTGTTTTAGTCAAGATTATGCTAAAATATATTTTAAACTATATTTACTATATATAAGTTACCTGTTAAGAGCCCACCTTCAATTTAGTAAATTCCTGGTTTATTCCCATAAATTTCCGTTAATTCCCATGGAAAGTTTCCAACTTTGAAGTCCCGTAATTTTGCAGCCCTAGCTCGAACCCTCTCCAATCACTCTTGCGCAGACTCTGGCTTTGACATTGACTTCATTTTTGTACAGTGGGGGAGAGTGGAGACACGTTGTCCATCTTTATATACAGTGTATAGTACACACACACACACACACACACACACACACACACACACACACACACACACACACACACTTGATATTTACTGGATAATACCATCATAGTAGCTAACAGTAAGCTGGTAATGCTTCCTGTAAGTGATTGAGAGAGTATGTCTTTGTTTCTTCCTGTGTCTGTGATTGCTGTATATACACACACTTGCACACACAACACACACACACACACACACACACACACACACACACACACACACACACACACACACGTCCACCCTGACAGTATCTGTTGAAGCTCTGGCCTCAAGCTTGTTGTCTTGCAATTTGTTTGTTTTATCTGCAGAGAAAGTGTCTTCAATTCTCAAAGCAGATATAGCAGATGATGAGCGGGAAGCATGAAATGTTCACAAGTGCACAGAGCAGACTGGTCGTCTGATGAAGGTCTGGCTGTAATGTCATAAACTTTCAACAAATATCATTTGTAACAGAGTTCCTCACAAAGAAAACGTCTTGCTTCATGGAAACATTTGACAGCAATTTTAAAAATTGCCTGACTTCTTTGCATTCCCTCTACCTTCAGGTTAACCACATTGAGTCACTGCATTATGGTCCTGCATAGGTCCATGCCCTCAATCAAGCTGCGCAGACAGTTTGGTGACCTTTATTTGTGCTCATACAGGCAACACTGAAGGAGCCATATTTTAAGTTTTTAAAGATTTTTGATGTTGCAATGATTTGTTTTCAGAGCTGTAACAAACTTCATATTTACAGTAAATGCAAATTTGACAGTTCCTGAAGTTGCTTCACAATTAACCTTCCTCCAGTGAGCCATTAAAAGGCTTTTGTTGTGAAGCAGCTGCAGGAAGTGTTGACTTAGCCACTGAGGTTAACGAGTACTTGTTCCAAGAAATCTGTCTAGAAGCTGACATTTTTCAGCAGTTTTAAAATATTGCACAAGAACGGATGAAGACATACAGCTACAACTGAATAAAGCAGTCAGGCAACAGTTATTATTACATTATGGACTATTAACACCTTAATATGAGTAAACGCCCTTCCTGTTGTACTGTACAGACACATGGTCTGAGCCACATGACGGTGGCAGAATACAGTTATCCAGCCTGATGAAAATTCAACACCAGTTTCACATTTATTGCATTTTACAACACATCCTTGAGTGCTTCCATTATGTGAGCACGTATGTTAGCACTGCCACTCTGCTTAATGAGCACACACCTGAATACACATGTGTATACTCCCTCCGTCACACACAAACAAACTCACACTCACGCCTTTGGCTGACGATGCCATACATACCAGTCACGCTGCTCAGTTCAGCTCAGTCTTACATGTTCCACTTTAATTATTCAATAACAATTTCTGGTCATGTATAGTGACATTGATGGTGTTCCTAAAGCACTGCAAAAAAAAGACAAGCGTACTAAGTGATTTATCTTGTATTCGTGCTCATCAAGCTTGTGTTGAGTCACTTAAATTCACATTACAGTGCTGCACACACCATTATCAGCAAATGTCTGAGCCTCACAGGACAAACAAGACCTCACAAGTTGATCACAGCATGAATACGTGTCTGCACATCTCCTCCCTGATAATAATTTAAAGTCAAACCGACCAGTATGAAATATATTTGTACATGCCAGCTGTGCTAACAAGAGCCAGTCTTAGTGACACTACCTGCTGAGGCTGATAGCCAGTATTACTCATGCATTAACCTTTCACATTGCTCATTGCCGGCCTCTCTCTCTTCATGAGGGGAGTCCATGCGGGGAGTCCGTCCACATCGTTTGTTCTTGTTTAAAATTCATTTTGACTTTCAGGTCTGTAAGAGCGAACTGTAGCTCCATGAACCCAACCGCGGTGCTTCATAACTGTCACTGCCACAGACATCAGAAACTGGTAGGGCCAAATGTCTTTGTTCTTTCTGCCTTGTCCCTAACTTCCTATCAGACAGGACAGCCAGACATGTCCCATGAGAGCACAACATTCCCTTCTTTCATGATATAATTCACATGACACCAGTGTTTTTTTTTTTTTTTTTTTTCTGACACCGTCTGAGCGACAGAAACATACAGGAAAAAACACAGTCCCAACAGATATACGGTTCTCGATCTCAATGGATCCAATATCGCTCTCTCCTTCTTTTTCCCCCCACATCAACATCATTTTTGTCACCTTCTCTTGTGTCTGTCTTTTACTGTGATCCTCTGACTGTGGACGGTCTCTGTTTCTCTACTCTCTGCCTTTAGGATGTACAGCCTTGTTTTTCTGTGTGTGTATATGTACTGTGTGTGTGTGTGTGTGTGTGTGTGTGTGTGTGTCTGTCTATCCCCTCCAACCCCACAGGGGCTTGTATAGGAGTCTGGCCCTCTCTGCCTGCCATTGTTATGCCAGCTTTGTGCCTTTGAGCAGCTGTATGTGTGTGTGAGTGTGTGTGTATGCACATGAATGTGCGTACGTGTATACTAGGTCCATGTGTGAGTGTGTGTACCATTTGTGCAATTGTTTGTATATTGTGTGTATGTGAGAGTGTGCAACTCTTTTCTGCCAAGACCCAGTGCCTCTCTGTGTCCGTCCATTGTGCCCAGTGTTGTGTTCAGTGGCTCTGGGCATTTGGCTGCTATAGAGGACAATGCAGAACAGACAATAGTTGGACAATAGACGGGATACTCGGTGGTGCACCGGGATGAGGCACCTAGCATGTACTTACAGCAGCAGGAGTTTGAGTGTACATCACAATCTGTTCTCATGTACCGTCTCTCCAAACCTTTCTGCCATTCTCTATTGTGCGCAAGATGTAATGTCCTAATAATGGCATGTAATAATACCTAATTAATTATGCAGCATATTGCAGTGCTTAAAAAGCATCAGGTCCAAAATCTGACTGGCAGCCAAGGCTGTAAGATGTGTGTGGGTTTTAGCCATCCAGCCATCATGCTATCCACCCCTCCTCTTCTCCGATGACCTCCTCCGTCCAGCAGAAGCCAACTAGCAGCTTGACATCCTGTATCTAAAATCTATTAGTCATTCTTTCTCTGTCGCTCCATCCATCTCTGTCTCAATAAGCCATCAGTGGTTTTGGTTCTGATCCAAATCAATCCAGTTCTGACACTGACCCGAATCATTCATCTCTCCCCGCTGTCTCTCTCTATCTTTCTGCCTCTCTAACAGTAGGAGTGTGTAGCCAGCTGCCAGCTAGCATCAGTCATGTTGTCAGGGCCTGGCTCTGGGGCTGCTTTTGGCTTTGAGGGCAAGTTATGCCACGAGTTTCTCTTCAAGTCTGTCCCTAAACAGCCTTGATGCACTGATGGCATTTAGCAGTGTTGGCCTTGTCACATGGTTTTGGAACAGAACTTTAAGGTTGTGCAAGCAAAACCTGAGGCCTGTTTTCAATAAAATTTCCATGCAGTTTCAATGAAAAAGTCTGTGAATAAAGTCTTTTTACACGCTGCTCTTTACATATTGTTTTATTATGACAATTTGTCATAATAATAATGTCAAATTTAGAAACTTTAAGAGCAACTTTTGCATAAGGGTACTTTCCTGGATGTTTGTAGTTATCGTATTCTTTACACGCTGCTTAACAAAAAGCGTATTGACTTTCACCATTACATTACGTTACATTAATTTTGCTACTTCACTATTTGCAATATCCCTATATTTGAGTCTTTTGTTACTCAAGTGGTTGGTTATGCTTTCTCACTGGAGAAAAACTCCTTTTTGCTGATGTGGCCGGTATGGTAATGCACAGCAAGAACAGCTGTTTCAGGTTCATAAAGGCACAGACAGTGAAATCACACTAAGAAAGGCTGAGCTTCATCTTCGTGTTTGGCAAGTATATTATTTTGAGATGTTTGTGGTCTTTGAGTATCGTGTTAAATCACACAAGTTCACTGTCTTGACCTGTGCATCAATACTGTGTCTCTGCAAACAGCTGTCAAACTCTTCAGATTCAGTGCCAGAAAACACTTTCGCTTTTATGCATAATATTGAGCTGCATACCTAAATTAACATCAAGTTCTCCACTCCAAAGATCTGAGTTATATGAAAGTTAGAATTACTTTTTGATTGTGCAGCTGTATTGTGTATAGTATGTTCTTAATTCCCGTCGTCTCTCTTTTTTTTGCTGTGGTTAATCTTATCCTGTTTTCTCTCTCCTCTCCTGCAGCAAATGTCATTCACCTGCTGTCTACTCTCCAGGAACTCCAGAAGACTTTCACAAAATTAAGAAAAGATTCACTACCCCGCACTCATGCCTTCCTCCCTCCTACCCTTCCTGTTTCTCTGAGATCAAATACAATCTATCTAGCCGACATGACAAGCAGTTAACAGCTCTTGCAGGCCTTCAAGATTAAAAAATGTAAAACTATTCTGCTTTTTTAGACGTATTTTCCACCAAAGCCCACAGAGTCTCCTCCAGATTTAATTGGCCCTATAAATAAACCGTTCTGCTGCAAAAGTCGTTTAGAGGGAGAAAAATGGAAGGGCACACACAGAGAGAGACAGAGACAGAGAGAAAGATGGTGAGATGCAGAGATAGAAAGACACAAAAAGTGAGGGTGTGAATTACCGCAGTAGATGAATATGATTCTTAATAAGTCTTGCCTGAGCAATGTTCAGACAACTGACTTGGGATACAAGACAGACAGTGATGACTTCATCAGAGCAGCTGAGAGAAGGAGGGGTGTGCATGCATGAGTGAAAAGAGGATCTGTTTGTACCTCGCAAGGAGATGGAGGTGACAGAGAAAAACAGATGCAGAGTGAGGAAAAGACCAACTTGCAGAAAAAGGAAAGAAGGGAGATGAGGATGTAGAAAGAAACAAAGACAAATGTTTGTGTGTTTTTATGTGATTGTGAGAAAATAAACATCTTACATTACAATGGTGTTGCAGTTATTACCAATTTGGCAAAGCAGTGATTTCGTTGAGGCTGTCAAAGATGTTTATCAATGTTTATGATCATTTTTAAAACCTGTAATTTGTAATAGAATAGTACATGCATGCCCATGGTTGTTTTTCATGGTGGGCTAGGCCTCTTACGGACATACAGACTCAAACACTAGAGGTGCAACAGGCTGCCAGTCTTTATGAATTGAATTTCCAAATAATATCCTGGCAACGGCCACCTTGATCCAAGACTCAAAAGCCACCTGGCGGTGTGAGCTGTTGATATGATTCCCTTAGGAAACACAAGCACATCTGTTTTCTACCTATGTAAAAGCCCTTGGTAAATAGGCTGCATTTATGTAGCACCGTTAATCCAAAGAATTTTGCAAATTTTGCCTCTCACTCACCCATTCACACACCAATGGAAGCGAACAACCACGCAAGGTGCTGACCGAATCAATTTGTTCATGGTCTTGCCAAAGGACTTTGGAACAGCTGGAGATCTAACTGCTAAACCTTTGATTGGTAGACGAGCAGCTCTGCCTTTTGAACCACTTCAAAGAAAATGGGAAGAAAAAAAACTCATTGTGGTCAACTGCTACTCCATTCAATATAACATAACCTTTAACAATCTACCAGGTCCTAAATAAGAAAAATTATGTGTGGAAACACATTGTTTGGGAGATAACTACTTTGTTGTGTGCCAGTATAGTGAAGCCAAAAAATACTATCATTTCAGAGATAGCTATCTGCACCTGCAAGCTTCATTCATTCAAGAGAGATTTTGTTACTTTGTGTCTGGGGCTTATACTGGACAATAACTCCAAATTTATGGAATAGCTTATGGAAGGCCCTTTCCTGTTTTAACACGGTAATGCTCCCGTACACAAAGTTCATAAAGAAATGGTTTTCCCAGTTCAGTGTGGAAGAAATTGACCGACCTGCACAAAGCTCTGACCTCAGCCCCATCCGTGAACTGGAAGCCTATCACTGATGCTTTTGTGACTGAATGTGAGCAAATCTCGTAGCCAGGTCCGATAATTTTATGGAACGCTTTCCTTTTAGTAGAGTAGAGGCCGCCATAACATAATCTTTCCCATAAGAAATATACACCTACTTATGTTGTATATTCCACTTGTGATCCCTGTTCTTTTTTGCAGTCGTTGTGTGTTTATGCTTTTGAGAGTTTACCACATTATTTTTATGCAGCTGTAACTCAGGCAGCAACAACTGTGATTCTCAGGTACATAGGCATCTGTACACAGATGACTCATTAAGTTGAATACCAATTAGTGGTATGTGTGAGCTTTAATAGATGTTTAAAAATCTGATTTTTTTATGAGTTGGTTTTCAACAGCAACGTAAGGCAAGTAAAAAAAAAAAACAAGGCTAGATAACTGCTGCCTGAACTTCTGGTGCATCAGTCACATACATGGGATAATTGTGTAATGTTGCAAAAGGAAATGCCAAAAAAATCAGATGACATATGGCAAACATATGCCAACATTGGCATAGAGGTGATAGTAATAGTTAATGTATGAATGAACAAAAACAGCGTTCATATGTGCAAGACTTTTAAATATGTCCGTGTGTATATTTACGTATATAAAGCTGAGAGAGCGAGCATCATTCTGAGATTTGTGTGCATTTGTGTGTGAGAGACAGAGACAGAGTGCAATCATTGCCGTGCAGGGTGTTGACTCTACAGGGATGTGCAGTAACATGCCGTCTAATTAACAGTGTCCTCTCGGTGGTGAGGCTGGTTCCCACAGCCCCAACAGCCATGATTAAAAGAGATGCTCTCAAAGGACGGGAAGCTCTTCCAATTCACTCCAGATACTTTCCTGGATGCCATCCATACACAATCAACCATCTCATCTTGACCAGAACGGACGCTCTTTTAACTCCCCGGCTCACTCTGTGACTGGGTCTTTCCCAAGTACGCACACACTTTTCTCTGACTTTCTCTCTCGTTCCCTTCATCTGCGTGCTGCTTTTTTTCTCTCCTCTCTGCTATTCTTCTCCCACAAACACTCGTTCCCTTCCCTCCCCTCCCACTTCTCTCACCCTTGCTGTCTGCCAAGGCTTCACATCAAAGCTGATGATTGGTTTCTAACTGTTCAGCAGGCAGTATTTTATCCTGCTTTGTGCGAAGAGACCAAAATAATCAGCATGAATATGGAAAAACTTGCTTCTATGGTAATATCCAGCCCAGTAATATCCATATCAATCAAACTAACTTGGCTTAATTTGACTTACATACAAATGGATGGCAACACTTTACTCCAAAGTCCCCTTGGCTTGGAGTAACATTGTAAACACTGACTTTGACTTATGTGTATAAATATACGAACTTGTCAAGGTTGTTCAGTGCTGCTCAGTGCTGCAACTGACTCATGTACAGAAAGCAACAATTTACTTAATTTCTGTTTTTTATTTTTTTGGTGGTTTTCTTGGCACCATCTCCCTTCCTGATGTAAAGTCTTTTCACCTTGGTTTGACTCCTGTTTACACTACCGCTACTCAAGGTTGTTGGCTAAGTGTTTTGAGGCTGTTTCAAGAAGTTTCTTCAGCAAGGTCTCCAACTTTAACTTCATAGTAAATCTTAAATAAATGAGTCTCTTGTCCTTGGGCCTTTTTGAAAATATACTAATTAGAGACAAGATACCTGAAGTTTTGGATTTTACATGTATTTTGAATCCCTGTGAAACATTTGAACATTGAGTATAGAACCAATACTTTTATGAACCAGGTCGATGCCCACAGCATTGAGAGGGCACCCCTGTGTCAACCAGATAATGAGAATTATTGTAAAGGTCCCTTTAAAAACACACACAGGCTTTAAGTGAATTAAGGCCTGATCACAAGAGAAAGTGGCACTGCCAGTTTCATCCGTCATCCTTGTGAAATCCACTTGCAGGCAAATAACTGTAGCTAGCAAGCAAACCACTAAGACACACTAGTCAAGAACATGCTAGCACTAGAGAGTCAGCATAGCTTGCTTACTGACAATTAGATAGCAAGCATATTATCATAGTTATTAGATATCATCATAGTATGATAACTTCCTCTGCTTTGGACATCCCTTAGGATCCTGCTGTCCCAATCTTAATGGTTTGCTGTTAGTCAACATTGCAAATTAATATTTAGTCCTCCATATTTTAAAGTACAGCGTGTAACATTTAAGGGGATCTATTAGCAGAAATGGAATATAATAAGCATGACTATGTTTTCATCAGTGCATATTAACCTGAAAATAAGAATTGGTATGTTTTTTGTCACCGTCATGTTTTTACAAACCCAGAACAGATAAATCACTGACTCTCGACAGGAACTTTTGTTTGTTTTTAGCAAGTTTTATGTCCACTGTAGTTTCTCCTTCGTGTTTGGAAGAGGAGGGTGAGGCGAGTGGTCTTCAATTGTTTGCAGTCTGGAACTTCACCACAAGATGCCACTAAATCCTACACACTGCACCTTTAAGCAAAACATTTGTGCAAATTCACATCACCCTGTGGGTGGAGCAGGTTGTCTTGGTAGTTCTATTGAAATTGGGTGTTTTAAATAAAACACGATGCCTTTAAACTTTATTTCCGAATGTTCAAAAATAAACAGTAAATCACATGTATATTTCTTAACATTTAATGAGAACTGTACACCATTTCAAAGCAGGAAAAATATGGTCTGTAAAACTTTGTCTCACAAAAAAGTGTTCTGTAATGTTACAGATTATTGTGCGGAAATAAAGCAGCATCACTGCTGCTGACGCTTCAAATCTGCCACCTGCAGTGTGTCATATAAGCCTCAGATTAGCAGCTACAAAATGATGTATTTCAGCAAGTTGCTCCCAGTGTACACAAACCTTGACCTCGCTGGTGAGCTATAGCCTAATTTTGTGAAATTTAAGGTGGAGATGACAAACAAGGCATCTGTAATTTGGGATCTTCTCCTCTGGAAATAATAAATTCTGAGTAAGCATGTTTTGATACCACAGTATTAGGAGCAATCCCTATGGCTCAGTGGATTAAGTCTTGTGACATGATCTGAATCCTCCTCACAATCTTTGTCCTTTTTCCTGTTGCTCAGTGAAATGAATGAAGCAGAAATGCTTTTTTATGAGGCAGAAAATGGAGAGAGAAGACTGTAACAGATTGAGAGAGAAAGGGGGAGGGTAGAAAGACATATTTCTCTCTCAAAGATTGATAAAAGAGAGATATTTCTGTAACTCCAGGCTAATTCAATGAGTACTGCCAGATCTCACTGGGGATTTACAGGCCTGCCTTCAAAACAATTAGCTGGAGAATGGGAGCCGTTTAAAAGACAAGGAGACGAGGAGATCTTAATACAGCTGTGGTATTTCCCCATGGAGGAGTCATTTTTACAACCTCCTTACAGAGTCTCTCTCTCTCACTCTAATACTGCTAGCCAATCTCCTCTGTCTCATTTCACACAGAAGACAATTTTCTGAAAGCTGCTGTAGGGAAAAGAGAGGAGACGGGAAGAGAAAAGGACAGTACTGCCGACAGAAAGTGAGGAGAAATAAAAAACAAAGATATGTGAGAGTGTGTGAGGTCTGAGACAGAGTTAGAGAGAGGAACGGAGACTGTTTTGGAGACGGAAAAAGAGAGATATAAACACAATTGGAAGGGGTGAGTCAGGAGACAGAGAGAGGAAAATAGAGAAGGACAAGCATAAACAGTGAGACAAACAGCAACAAAAAGAGACAGAAAAAGAAACACATCCCAAGAAATAGATAAGGCTCAGCAGAAGGCAGATTGTGGTTGTCTGGGAAGCTGGAAGATTGAACATCCCCTCTCTCTTTATGAGGACTTCCTGCTTGCTGCCCCCTGTTTGCCGAGGGCCAATCAGTGAGTCCATTCGTCCGCGGGGGCCAATCAGTCAGAGCACAGAAGAACTAAGTCAGCATGTCCTTGTCCACACAGGTAATCAAAGACACTGTTAAACCTCTACCACTGTGAATCGCATTTCACATGCTCTTAAACCAGCGTTTTTTCATGCTGTAGCACTCACAGTAGAAGCTGCCTTAGGGTAGTTTAGCCCCTTTTCACACGGCTGTTAACCCTTTGACTTTAACCCTGGGGGCCAATGTTGCGATCATGTAGAAGTTACCATTTCCAACTTGAAAATACCATTGCAGGTCAACATTCAAGTTTCAGTTACAAATGAGAAATAGATTTTCTAGAAAGCTGTCATATATTCGTTATTATTAGTTATTTGAGGTAATTTAAAGCTGCATTCATCAATATTACTAGACAGTAGACCACATGACTACATGTAACACATACACATAGATAATTATCAACCAACTGTAGTTGCCCTCAACTCTCCTAGCCCGTTCAGTGTCTTTTGGCTTACTGTTTTGGTTTTTTACAGTTCACAATTTTACTGTTTTATTTGGCTCTCACCGCTGTCATCAACTGCGTTTCCAGCCACAACAGGAAGTTATTTTTTTATGAGCGCTCATAAACCCAGTGTGCACTGCCTGCTCAGCACCAAACAGCTGACAGATGAAATTAGCATCTAATTGGTGAACATTTCAGAGCATTTAGCAGCTAAACTACTGGATATTTAACCCCAAGAAGTTGGTGGAGACTGAAACAGAGCTAAAAGTAATTAATGCTAATGTTGCTATGTATGTGTTGGGCATGCAAATAGGGAACTGCTTGCTAATAAGTTCACCATACCCAGCTGTAAGGTGTCAGTATGTCGATATTATGTTTACAGGCTATTGTGCTACGAGATGCAAGAAGAATAAACAAATAAGTGATCCAGGTTTATTAGTTACAGTGCTATATGACCATGCACACATTTTTTAATCTCTGCAATCATCAACAGCACTGTTGAGTTGTACATTATCACTACCTTTCATCCCATGACATGATGTCGGCATTGAGGCAAGAATAACCCAATTTTAAATGCATTATTTGAAATTGTGGTTTGCACAGGGCTAGGAGCTAAATTAGTTTACAATCAGCATGTTCTCATAAATACTGCATTACACATTATTTTATATATAATATTCATGTTTTTTTTGCTATGATATATCATGCCTGTCAAGTTAACAGTGTCTTTTAGCTTTTTGATGCAGCGACACAACTGGGAAAGATACAGTAGAGGTTTCTTTACTTGCTTGATTTGATGCAAGCAGTGGGATAAAATACCAAAAGCCTTCTTGTATTATCCATTACTGTAAAGTGATAGCCACCTGTGAACCATTGTGACAGCCAAAGCAGTCAAAAGAAAATAATTTAATTTTCAGTGCAATCTTACATGCCAAAAAGCAAATGTCACCTACATCTGTACTGTATAAAGAATTAGTGGGATCAATCACTGACAATGATTACAGTTTTCTTTGGCCAATTTATGTTAAGCAGGCCTCCAGAAAATTAGTTTTATTATAATTGCTATCAATATTACGCAGTAATAAACACTTCTTTTTCACATCCCAACTACAGTATATACACATATCACATACTGTGGTGCAGCAGCCCATGTCATCAGACTACTCCCACTCACACCTCCTCCCCTCAGTATGATAAATGGACTTCTCCCTGGAGAGTAAACAACAAAGTCATCCAGCTTCAACCCTACCAGTCACTGTCACTTTCAGGGATAGAGAGTCACAGGTTACATGTAGCAGAAATACAGTTATTAGACATTTAGACACATTGCAATGAAAACGTATAACCATGTCACACAGAGAGGTCATGATGACCTGAGAAGTTCTTCTGACCTGCAGGGTTCATGGAGGAAAGGATCTGAGTGTTTGACTAAAGAGAGTACTGTGAAGTTTATCTTTTCTGTCTAAGAACAAGCTTAGAAACTTCATGAAGTATGTGTTTTTCTGGCAGTATGACACACTACGAGGGCTTTGATATTTTGATATTTAAGCTCACACCTATGGCATGATCACAGCAATCAGATTTATTGATCGGAAATGCCACATCAGTGTTTGAAACTGCCAATCAAAAGCAAAAAGCAAAATCTAAGAAATAAACATTGGCTTTTGCTTGTTGCTTTGTGACTGTGTTTGTTCTTTGTTGCCTTCTAGGAGTCGAGTATTGTCCCAGGCTGCAGAATAATCAATATCAACCTCAGAACCATCAACACTAAGAAAAAATGTGCACATCTCCTCGCGTACTTGACTTCTGGCTTTCTCTGAACGTGAAGGAAATTGAAACTCTTTAAGCAAGAGTACCTCAGTTGTCAGACAACCACTTGTGAATTCAATAGCTTTTGTGGCTGTGTATTCTGCTTTTAATTCAGACTTTCTGTATTATTTGCATGTTAAGGTGTCTCTCTCACTGGGGACCAATTAAATGATAAAGCAGTGCTGTTACAGGTTTATGTAAATTCACTCTGCAAGAGGCTTGTATTGATAAATGGCGTAGAATTACAGAACAGCAAATAACTGCGGGTGGTGTACATTATTTTCCTTTTTTTAATTAATAAGGTTGCAGAGAAAAATGTAGTGTCTTACGGTGACTAGCAAGCCTTTCTCACGGGTTGTTATGTTTAAATAGAAAAGAAGGGAGTAAAATGAAAGAAATACAAAGAGAAGAAGAGAAAGAAACATTTGCTCTAAACTAATGCGGTGGTGCAACAGCTTGTTCTGCTCAGGACACAAGTGAAAAATGGAGTCTCTTATTCCAGCAGCCAACATCATTAAAGCTGCATTAAGCAATATTTTTTACATTAACACTGAATCACATGGCTCCCTGAATCAACAGCCCAGTCTGTGGCTCTGCTGCTTTCAGCCACTTCGCTCTTTTACTTTGCAGGACCAAAGGATGGTGGTTCGTATACAAGCAAGGACAGATGCTCTCAGCACACAAGCTCACACAAGCTGTTTGTACACTTGATAGACACTAGACTAGATAAGAAGTGACTGGTGAAGGAAGTTTAACATTTAGCAAGCCGAAGAGACTGCCCAGGAGTTGCTGTACCAAACCTGCAGGCTGCTGTACTAGTTATACGACAGTAAGTTAGTGGAGTTGAACTTCAAATTCACACGTTGCGTGTACTTCTTATCAACTGTTGTCATGTACCTAGAGATGTTCAGCACATGTATGAACTAATCTTCATCAACATCAACAACTTTAAACTGAACTGACTGTAATCACAAAAGTTACTGTCCGAATCAGTAGCTTTTAGGGGGGAACCTAAAGCTAATGCTGTTATCATCTTAGCCATGTTAGAAGACAGTGGTAATCTGATAACTCTGTCATAAATACAGTAACTGTCTGTTTAACTGTATATACAGTGCTGGTATAGAATAGTTTTGTACTGAAGTTAATGTGATCACACAGAAACAGACTTACTCACTTACTTACTATAGAACTGAATGCAGTGAGGATCACTGCTGAACGCCGTGGCCTTAATGCATGGTGATGTGCTCACTTGCTATTGTACGTACCAAAGTATCTCTGAGCAATGATATATTCACCTATACTGTTGTATGTACTCAAATGCTTTTAAATGATAATACAACCATCTAAAAGTGAACAAGCTACATAGTTAAATCTTTGAACTGAACAAAGAAATTTGCGATTTCCCCATATTACGCCAAGATCTGAGTTTTCCAGAGAGTCTGGAGTTGATGTTGTTATCATTTATGACCATATTTATGTGCGATACAGCCATCCTTACCTTAGCAAAAAAAACAAAACATCAAAGCACAAAGAAAGCAATCAATAAACAATCATTGAATTATTAATGAACACACAAACGTGCTGCATATGTTACTGCACACATGAATAAGAACCATTGCTCTGTTTTTCAAAGAAAACATATCATAGTAGCTTCACCCTTTACTGAATACTGCACTCCAGATAAAACAGCACTGTTGTTACTCACCGGCAAGTTTCATGTGAAACTGAGTAGCTAGAAAATAGCCGTTAGTGATGACTTTACACTCCAACTTAAGATCAAACATACATTTGATGGGTGCAACTGGCTGCTGGGCATGAACACTATAGTGACTTTAACCCTTTGAAGTCTTGGACTATTTGGACTATTTTGAAAAGTTTTGATTTTTCCTTTATTAACATATGAAAACATGTTTACCATGCTGATGTTTGGTATCTTTTTTTTCAGCACAACATCCCCTATAAAACCTGACAATTATTTTTTTTTTTTCACTTTGACATACTGTTGCAACATTATGGACCCAAAAACACAAAATTATGTTTTTTTAAAAGAATTATTATTTCAAACACACAGTATGTTCAATGAAGCAATTCAAATGATGAAAGTGTAAACACAAGTTGCAAACATGAACAAAAAAAGGTATCTATTTTCAACAGAACAGTGCATATGTTCTGTTGAAAAGGTAAAAAGAGATTTTAAAAAATGTTCTGATCACGTTGGCATGATCAGTGACTTTGAAGAGTTAAGACTTATATTCAACAGGTCAACAAAAAGAGACTCTGATAAGATGCTCATGTTGTCCTGTTTCTGCCAGACTGGGAAGCAAGCTATTGTTTGCTTGTTTATACACATTTGATACACTAAAGGTTCAATATTGTGAGGTGGTTTTGGAATCTTATGTATGAAAACTAACTTGAGTAATTGTCTCACCCAGTCTGATCAATATACTGGACCAGCACTCAATTATACATAGGTGGACAACTGACAGGCATGCTATATAATGAGCTCAAAGTTAACTGCTTGATCTTATTGTTATAGAACCGTGGACTAATACACACTGTGTTTATTGGCCGGGAAAATAAAATAACACTGGGCTTGTAAAAAACATACACTATCTGCAACACTTATTATCTTTAGGAATCAAAGAATATGGAAGAAATAAATGGCTTACATGACTCAAAATGACAGTCACTCACAGTTCCACTTACAAAAAAGGCTTTTCCTAAATAACAAGGAGGACTGATTTATATCAAAGCATCTGGAATTTGTATGAATCATCATCCACTTAGAAGAGACTGACAGGCACAGAGACAGACAGACAGACCAAAACATACACACATGCACAAACACATACACACACACACACACACACACTCAGCCATGAGTCAGAAAGGCCTCTTGATGTTCTCATCAAGCCAGAAGGCACAGCAGGGACTGACGACTCACTGTCAAGAGATAAATCAGCGAGCGGGCACACACACAGACACAAACACATACACTGGATAGAAAGACTAATGTCTAAACATTTCTCCCTGATATTCAGTAGTTCTTTCATCAAAAAGTTAACTGTTTGTGATTTTGTAAGTGAGGTGTGAATTATATTTTGGTCTGTCTGTCCCTTGTCAGGATTAATAGAAAGAGATGGAACGTGTATGTGTATCAGTCGGGACAGGATACAGGTAGTTATTGTCCTCTCATTTCTTCATAAATCAGAGTGACAGATAATACAGAAGTTTATTAATTGCAAAACTATTGAGTGAGCGCCGAAAGATGTAATCAGTCTGTCAGTCAAGGTTTGTGAGCACAGACGGACAGTTTTCTAAGTACAAAACAGTCTATAAACACACAATTGACTGATTTCGTGCTCCAGACTCACTTCAAAATGTACATTTTGTGTCACACCTCCATTTACCACCTTCCTAAACATAAAATGTTACCAGAATAATTTTCTAAACTGCTGTAATCATCCCAGACTTTGTGTTAGGATTCCTGTAACGGCTTCCTCAGCATTCACACTGACTGCTTCACTAGCTCCTCAGAGGCAAAATAATTTACAAGTCTGCAAGACAAATTTGGAGCTGAGCCCGAAGACAGGGCCATGCATCAGTCCAAGTTATCTCTGATGGTCTTAATATGACTTAATGTACTTAATAATGACTTAATTCCATTTAGCTGCTCCATTTTCAATGTCCTGGTATTGTGCATGCTGGCTCACTGTCATGGCTTATTGGGTCATTCGAATGAAATCGAGCCATTTTTAAAGCCTCTGGAAATGTGGCTTAAAATAGTAAAAATGCATATATGATATCAAAATTGAGTGTCTCATTAAGCATCCACAAAAATCTGAGTTACAAACATTCATAACTATGTATAACGTCAATAACTATTAGAAAACCTCGCTCAAGAATAGCTCATTTCGCTGTTCAGACAATTTCTCAAGAACAAAAGCGTGGCATGTTTGATTGACAGCTTCCTCATGGGTACTGGCACAAAATGTACTGCTGTAGAGGAGGAGCAGCAAAACTATTTTAACCACCTAAAAAAAGCAAATATCATAATTTTAAGTGTGCGCATATGCTTAGCCGATAGATAACACTTTCAGACAGCGAACTAACAACGTTACACTCTCGTCAAAGCCACCGGACCAGACTCCTTTTCAAAAACAGTAATCTTAACAGATTATTTTCACATCTCACTCAGTGAATTGAGGATTTACATAGACCAAACCAGAGTTGGTGATTGTTGGAACAGTGGAAAGACTAACCAAGATGGTTAGTTCTGATGATTTTCATTTTGTTTCTGTTCAAATAAAGTGTGTTTTATGATGAGTTAACAATCTTAGTTTGATAAACAGGACAAACTTAAATTGGGTGTATTTGTATTGTTCTGTTTAATAAGGAAAACAGGAATATTTTTTTTCTTGACAGTTTTTGAGTTTATTAATTACACTCAACATCACACAAAATAATTTTTTTCCAGCTCGGGCTGGCTTTGAGGCCGATTAAGTGAGAGCAAAGAGGTTTTGTTTTGTAGGACATCTGATATAGATTGTTTATGATTGGTTCACAAAATGAATTGCATAATAAATGTCTTTCAACTTTCAATGAAGTAATTTACAGCACAGTCACAGGTATGAAGTTGCAAAACAGCAGAAAGAATCCCTGAAAGCAAAACAAGGAGCATAATATGAACAAATGTGTCAAACATCACTATCACGACCAGTCTTGTGCTGCAGCTGGTTGAATCACACTTGACTTATAATAACAAGAAACAGGTGTGACTAATAACACGAATGATGCCTCAATTCTAATGAAGTGTACCAGTGATAAGACACCTGTGTTTAACAAGTCATAATGTCCATTGAATGAAAGAGGAACAGAGCACAGAATGGAGGCAACACCAAGTGCACCTGCAGGCAATCAACAAGCTACATTCATTGATTGACAGAAACAGATTCACAGCGAGTGTGGAGGTGAAGTCTACCTCAAAAAATCAATGTCAGTGTGTAACAAAAGATTTGAACTTCAAGGGTGATTGGTTTCTTTAAAAGTACAGATAACAACGCATCTAATTAGGGATCGAATGTTCAGCCTTTTCCTATTGAAACTACACTTACACGGTAATGAGGGTGCTGGTGATACTAAAATGATCAAATAAAAAGTCTTCAGTGATGTTACAGATCAAGTCTTCTATTCGTCCCTTTGGTTCATTTCCCACAACTTTTGTATACAGTATGTGCTTTTAATTGCCTTTAATTAAGTGCTGACTTCTTGCAATCTGCCGTTTCCCTATGTCTCTTTATTAAATGCTATTATCACAGCACTTACAGTAAGAGCAGCTTCTGCTTTCAGTGACTACATTACCACTGAGACACAATTGCGGATCCTACAGAGGTGTTATCGTTGGCCTGTCGAAGCAGTAGGTTAGGATTATAGATATGATTCAACAGTGGTTGTATATAAGATTAAAATGTTATGGTTTGTGTATGGATTTGGTTTAGGTCAAGTGAGGATTTACAGACTTTTATTATTATTATATTTAATATCTGAGAGATCTAATATGGTGTACAGGATGGATCCCTCCCAACATGAAGCTACTATCCTTTTATTTGTGGTAATAATATACAATGTTGTACAGTCAGTTTCAGTTTAGTTTCATTGTCACATATAATCATCCAGGCACAATCTTAGTGAAAACATATAGTTTAGTGATGTTAAATGGTCCACCCACACAGGCGATTTCACCGGCTAATTAGAGCTCTTCTCAGGACTGTGTGGGTGTATAGAAATGGTGACCTCATGTAATTCCCACCTTCTACCTAACCGGAGATGTAATCAGTCATAACAACAGAAAACACCTGTGTGGATGTGCAGGACTAAATGTGACACATTTACTTTAGTAAGACTTAAACAGCAACAGGGTTTCCATGAAGCAGCAATGTTGCCAGGCGTACGATAATTGTATTCATCCAATCGTATCCATTTGAACAATAAATACTCTTCAAAACTCCCTTTTTCCACAATAGTAAAATAGTACATAGATGATCTGTAACCTTACAATTATTTATTGTATGCTTATTGTGTTGGTAATGAACCTGAATCTGCTATAAATCATCCAACAGCCACTGCCACTGCTCACAACCTCTTATAAACTATTTGTGACTCTGCTTCACAAATTTAGTTTTTAATTTTCTATGATTATTATTAGTTTTATTTGGTTTATGGTACAAAAATATACCTATACCTGTAACTTTTATACATGCTTGAATGTACAAGTACAATGTCTTAGTAGCCAGCATAACAAAAACACCTTGTAGTTAGAGTCTATAGCAGTCAGTAAACTTGTGGATGTATAGATGTATGCATACAACAACATAGCCTTCATATAAGTTGCACACTCAGTTCTGGCAGTGCCACAGTCTGGATTTGAAAGAGTTAGTAGTTTGGCCTGAAATCCTAGAGTCTTTGTTCCATTTTGGTTTTTGGCAGCTGGGAACACTGGGAAGAAGCTTTAAAACATTTCCCTGCAAAGGATGAGGCACAATGGCCTCATACACCCCTGACTTACAGGAAAGACCGTAGATGTTGTGTCAGACCACAGCGTTATGAAATAAATTGTCTGTGACACTCTTGCCAAAGTACTCTCTCCACAGGTGGGCATTTTTTTTTTTTTCACACAACAGCCCAGTGAGGACGGTGTGTGCTTTTGACCTTCATCTTTCCAGCTCATGAACTCTGACAGGATGGGTTGGTGTTTCTCTTTCAAGTCCTCTTCGAGGCACAAACAAGGAAGAAATACTGTAAGCTCAGATGCACAATAAAGAGTGCAGTGTTCTCTGATAACTCTAAACTGGCTTAAAATCAATAATGCAACCATAGATACAGTATAGTGATGCAATGAACTGACAGGACGGACTGACTAATAGGGTTAGACTGTCTTCACACTGACATATGTGGACAAGGTGATCTATGCTGTGGGTCTGCTCTCGTCAGCATTTTCTTCTCTGTGAATTTCAGTACTCAAGAGCAGGAAATTACTTTTTCATGTTGAATGTTTCATGTTGTTTAGGAGCAACAATGCAATTATTTAATCTTGATTGCTATTGATCAACGCATACAAGGACTGCAGGACAAAAACATCAGTTATTAAGGTTTGTAAGTGTCATTTCTCTTTGCCTTGGTCAGATATTGTCATAAGATGGGCACAGTTCAAGTATTGTACTGTATGCAAGTGCACAAGTATCTATACTATTATTTACATATCTTGGACAAAATCTTTTAATAACCAACTTATGGAAATACTTATTTAAAACATTTTGCATTCATGTTATGTGTGTTAAAAAACAAATGTCAGCCAATATGTTTTAATCTTCATAACCAGCTGACAAACTGGAGATAGTAAATGTATCTTGCAGCGTTGCCAATACATAATGTAATGTGCGTTTCAGACTGGGTCGATTCTTTGTATATATTGAAAAAGCTGATAATATGTAGAGAAAGGTGCACTTTGATGGATTTCACAAACATGCTTTTGCCCAGGGCATCACCACAAGCACACTTTGTGATGGAGAGAGTGATAGAGGAGGCAAGTGATGAGGATGAGAAATGAATTCCCAATCAGAGAGATCGTTCAGAAGGAATATATAAAGGTGTGGATAGACGAGAAGCAGAGGAGTGCATTCAACCTGACAACAAGGTCAAGGAATAAATATAAATGTCTCAGTTCCAAAGTATTGATATTTACTGGACTATCACTGTGCACAATCACAAACTTCATATCTTATGTATATTTTTCTGTATGCTGTTTCCAAATATGATGTATTTTTATGGCTGTATGTCTGTTCTGCTTTCATATCGTTGACTTGTACCTTGTCTTGCCTATAAATGTGTTAATGATCATTGATTGTGATTGATTAGTGAAACAGGAAAGACCTGTTGCATTTATTTTTTACACTTTCAGACAGGCGTCCTTTGATTTTGCCACCTTAACAGCTGTAGACATGCATGTGTGTGTGATTGTGTATGTTAGCTTCAGCATGTGTCTGCTGGAGGAGGGTTGGTGTGTGTGTGTGTGTGTGTGTGTCTAGCTAAGGAGGAAACTCGGGGAGACAGTTGCCACCACCATTTCAGCAGCCAGCTGTAAAGTATTGATCTTTGTTTCAGCAGCTTTCTCTTTTTCCCCCGCTCTCTCATCACTCTTTCTGTTCCAGTCTTTCATCCCTCTGTTCATCCTCTCTTCCACCATTTCATCGCCACCATGTTTAATTGAATTTTCTTTTCTATTTCTATGCATTAATATCTTCTGTAGCCCCTCATGGAACCCAATCTAATGTGATTTTACTCCCCTTTCTTTCTCTCCTCTTACTTACTTTCTCAAATCCCCCCTCATTTTATCCTCACCCCTCCTCTCCTTGTGCTCTTTTTCCTCCCCTTGCATCCCTCGCTTCCTGACTCCTACAGATGTTAACCTTGTAGCGCAGTTTCCTCAGGTTGGAGAGACACAGAGTGAGGGGGAAGAAACAATGCGGAGCTCAATACCTCCACCCTCAGGTGATTGTGGGAACTTTCCCCTCACAGCTTGACTGTAATAAAATCAAGCCTTGATGATTCATGGATTTTTACAGCAGTGCTGTAGAGAGCTGTAAATCACTTTAAGATATCGTCCTCGTAAACCTTGGCACAGAATCATCGTTCCCATGCAGACAGAGACGTATAGCATCGGCATGCTGCTTTCATGGGTCTCTGTTGATCGCCTGAAGACTTTGAAGGGAACTTAAAAACCTTTTTATTCAAGCTATTATTTTCATTGTGCAGCTGAAATACAATGCTGTAATCTTTGTGCTGCATTGATGTAAAATTTCACATTGAACAAGTAGTTTTTGTGAGGTATGATAGATAGATAGATAGATAGATAGATAGATAGATAGATAGATAGATGCAAAGAGCTTACAGGCTGAAAAAAACTTAACATCTGTGAAATTAGCTACGTCTCAATGGAGTTTCTTGCTGTTGAGACAATAAATTATCTGTGATTCTCCACATGTGCAAGCATAATATTAATGAAAGTAATTACACTGAGACAAAACACAACAAAAACAACCCATATGTTAAATAACAGCAGAACAAAGGAAAGTGATGCAGAGCTATTCCCTCAGCTAAGGCGCTCTGTGTTCCAATACAAACCACGGGACCTTTGTGGTATCAAAATAGCTTTAATAGCTAAAAAGGGATCAAATGCAGCAGTTGATCTTAACCAAGACTCTTAACGAGGGTCACTTTGAGGGTATGTGGTAAAAAGTTACAGAGGTCTGTAATATAACTTTATGTACGCTGTTTTTTTTCTTTTTTTTATCGCCTACAAAAATGTCAGACAGGTTAGTGCACTGTCTAGAATTTCAATCAAGAAAAAAAAGACCAAACACACATTAGTCATCACAACCTGAATGCCTTTTTTGATTACAGTTTTGTATTGAGGAACTAAACAACACAGACACACGTATCTGCACCCAGAATTAGTTTTTGAATTAGCACTAATGAAACTGAAGGCCTCATTGCCTCAGTGCTTGCCTGATGTCAGACAGAGTTGTCAACTCGTTACACTTGCTGGTGTGGGCGGATTCGAAGGTCTGGGGAAAAAAAAGCAACCTCAGTGCTATAAAAGCAGGTAAAAAAAAATGTGTGAAAACTGGTGCTGAGAAATAGATAGAATTACAGTACATGAAAACCCCTTTTATTTGTTCATGAGAGAAACTGCTTTGGGACCTACAGATAAGGCCAATGTCATCAATGTTGACCCATGTAGAAGTCATGGGTCTTTAGCTTCACTAAGCTAGTGTTGAAGGTGGCTTCTTTGTTGCTTCCATCAATATTATATCAGACAAAGAGATACATTAATTAGAATAAGATGACATGGAGGAGGAAAAGGCAAAGACTAGGAGGAAAGAGGCAAAGACGGGAGGGGTTAGAAAGAGGGGAGGCAATAATGGGAAGGAACAGAAGGACAAGGAAGAAGCAACATGAATATAATGGAGCAGAAGTGGAAAGATGTGTAGGGAAGAGGAGGAAGAAGGAGGAGAGAGGGTGAGGAAAGGAGAAATGAGAAATAGAGATGGGCTTGGTGAGAATTTGACGGAGAGGATGATAGCTCATGGTAAGTGAGGTGTGTGTGTGTGTGGGGGGGTGTAGGTGTGTGTGACAGAGAGTGAGAAAGTGTGTGGCGTCAGTCTCATTGCAGTTTCTGCTCCTTCACTGTCAGACTGCGTTAGTTGAAACGCTGAAATTGACATTTTTTTCCCCTCGTGGAAAAACACGCACATGCACAAACACGTGTGCTCGCTCGCTTGCAGGCGCACACAGATACACGCGCATAGTTGCACATGTGCAAAAAGACACACGCAGTCACACACACACACACACACACACACACTGTAGGTGCAAAAAGAAAACAGAAGGACTAAAGCAAGAATACACATCTGCAAAGCCTGATAATGCTGCAGACTGAGAAGTTCAGCTTGGAAATTTCATTCAAGGACTGTTGATTCTTCCCCGGTAGATCTGAACACCTTTGAAAACATGGAGTTTTAAAATCAGCAAATCACTGCCAATTTAAAGCCACAAAGAAAATGCTGCTCCATTTCAGTGGCAAATATTTTAAGAAACATATAGAGGTAGAAGACTTGAACACTTTGCCTTTTACTTTACAATAACAGGAACACTTTGTCATTGTTTACATCAAGTTTGGGGGAGAAGCTCTTTCTCTTTCTGCAATAAATAAGTGGATCTGTTTGAATTTAAAAAACATTTTGAACACCCACACAGACACAGACTCAAGTCCCACTGTTTATACATTTATATCCCACATCTCCCAAGATCAATTTAAAGGATTGATGTTTTACACCGTGTTTAATAGCAAAAGCTGGAGCAAAGTTTTTCATTGTTCACAGCAAATTTCTATGAATCATCATAGAAATCTTACTCTACTGTAATACAATCTTACTGTAATACAAGTTACGTAAATCCCAGTTGGTTCGTATTTAATGGGATACTTAAGTGAATGAAAGTTAGCAGGAAATAAATTTCCTGCAGATTTGAAGCAGTTAGCAATATAATGTCTGCAATCAACTAACCCTTCATGAAGAGACTAGAAATAATCCTTTGCTATGTCGCTGGTAGCTCTACTTCAAATAGTTAGCACACACACACACTCTCACACACTCACACACACACACACATGCAATCAGATGCACACGTTTGAATACAAAGGGATAAACAAACATGCATATAAAACACACACACACACACACACACACACACACACACACACACACACACACACACACACAGAAGTTCTCATGCACACACCTCCTCTGGCAGCAGATCAAGAGAAAAAAGCTTGTGTGTGTATTGTGTGTAATGCTTCTGTGGTTGTGTTGTGAGTAAAAAGAACAGCTTCTTGGACAAATCCAGTCTAAATAATCATCCTATCCTGGCCATCCAGATACCAACACTTTGTCCCATGTGGCTTCATTACTGTTGCTGCTAATTAGGCAGCTCCAAATAAACACCATCTTCTGCCTTCATTAACACAAACACAGCAGCATCAACACTTGCTTAAACTGGATGTATGATGTCCACATGGATAAGTATGGAAATACGGTGCATGGTGTTAATACTATATAACATTAACACTATATAATATGATATAATTACTATTCAGCTGAGAGTTTATATTCCCAAATGTTTATGTTTACCATAACATTTTTGCATTGTCTTACCTCTTAGTAATCTGTGGCCAGTAGCCTAATAAAGAGGTCAGACTTTCATTTGTTGATGTGAATTTGTTGAATATGAATCAATAGAAGTATACATTATATATTATATGTAGTATAACAGTACTACAATACTATTCATAATAATAAAACAGGTAACAGTGATGGACTTACACTCCTATGATGGTAATATTCATATTCCTCTGTATCAAAAACATGGCTCTTAATTGCAAGAATTATTGTTAACCCAAGTTTAGAGTTGAAAACATTAGCTAATTACTTAGCTGATCAACAAAATTAGTTTACAACAGTTTCGATAATCTATTAATCAATTAGGTCATTTTTTTTAGGCAACATGACTATCTAGATAGCCATGCTATCTGCTCTACGATGCCGTACTTTGGCACAGCAGTGCTTTGAGCTAAATGTTAACGTCACTATGCTAACGTGCTCAGACTGACAGTGCTAACGTACTGATGTTTAGCATATACTGTATGTTTACCATTTTAGCACGCTTGCTAAACACAAAACCGAGCTGAGACTGATGGGAATGTTTTTACAGGTACTGAAGTACTGAACAAATTAAATTTTGTGATGGAAATGTCTGGGGATCATCAAGGTTGTTATGATTCATAGGGGATTACATGACCCGCCTACTTGACTCCAGTCTGGACACAACACTGGTGCTGCCTTCTATCAGCATCACCCCAGTCCTGGGCCTGAAAACTTCCCCTCCCAGCGGTCCAAAGTTCCTTTGCTACCAGTATAAACACCAACACTCCTCAGCACTCTCAGCATCCAGCCCAGGGTAGTACAGCTAACCGAGTGAAACTAAAAGAAATTCTGTAAATCACAGAAAGTTGAGGTGAAGCAGCCGGAGGACATAAAACTATAAAACAGTTTCTCCATAAAATATGATCCAGTTTCACCAAAATCAGTCACGTCATTGCTGGGGTGTGACTTAGCGCTGCAAAGTTACGTGATGCACTTCTCCAGACTTGGAGCTTAAAGTTACATATGGCAAAAACAGAACCGCAGAGTAAGAACGACAGAGGGATTCACCCTTTTACAAGTTGTGCGGCATCAAAATGATAACGAAGCTGTCATTTTAAGGTAGAAATGTGACATAATGTTGCTTTAACCAAATAATGAATCAAGAAAATAATCTGCAAATTCAAATAATACTGTAGTTAGCTGCAGCCATACTATTTTTTGTTCTTTGTTTGTTGTTATTAAGGTATGGCATGTTATTACAACAAACAAACAAATGAACAAATTGAGATAGATGCATAGAAACCCCCCTCAACCCTCCACATGTCCACAGTTGTAATGTATAAGCCCTTACACCACAATAACTGTGCCAACATTACTGACTCATGCTGGAGGATAACAGTTGTCCTATACCCATTTATTAACTTCATGACCACTAATTCACTGTATGGATAATGGGAGAGTCACAATATATCCACCTCCTCGACTGCATCAGTGGAGAACACTGGATGCTGATGTGATTTATCAGCAGCAGGCAAGAGGGCAGACAACAACTGAAGAGCTTGTTTAATTAATTTGAGTCTGCAGTGAAAAGTGTGTAATTACAAAAGAGCTGACAGTGTAGAAATCATTGAATTGAGTTGAATTACGTCAGAATTGTTCGAGCAAAATGCCTCAAAGTCCTTTAAGGACAAGACCCGCTTTGAGTCTGTGTGTCTGTCTACGTAGGCCATATCAGTGCATATACATACTGTACATGTCCTGCATTTATACTCTATGTCTGCACAGCAGTGCGTGTTTGTGTGTGAAATAATGAGCAAAAGATAAAACATAATTGTATGCTGAAATCTCAGTACTTCAATTTATTCCTCTATTACAGCTCAGAGTTCAACACGGTGCAGAGAGAGAAAAGCCTTTGATTATGAAGCTGTTAAAAACTAGAACACAATGTAAACAACAGCAGACCGCCAGACTGAACTTGTACATTTTTCTTTCATCAAAAACAGAATTGATCCCAGATTTGCATACTAAGACATTTGGCTACAAAATGCTTGGAATGTGCAAATGTTTGAGGCGTTTGTATGAAGACTGCAGTGTTGCAGTTTTTTCACAGAGTTTTGCTTTCACAAAGTGTGAGGTTGATAATGTCAGAGGAGCTGCAGAGTCAGAGAAAAGCTGTGATAAAATGCTTCATAACCCTGTGACTAAAGGACACCTCGCCTCTCTTCTTATAACCCTTCAAATCTCCATCTTTCCCCCCCTTTCTTATTTCCAACAGTTTACCCTTGAGCAGCCTTTAAGGAAAGAAAACAGTTGTGTTTGTACCTAGTTTGAAGTCACAGAAGACCAGACCAGAGTGTGTTGGAGATAAAGGGAGAGACATTATCTATACTTGTTGGCTGAAGCCAAAGCATTGTAGCCTTACATTTTGAGCTATCAGTCCTAAATGGAAGATGAAACTGCACGATTTTGGGAAAATAAGAGGCTTCAGACAATCTGAGTTTTTAATATTGCTGTCACAAATTAACAAATTAGCCTTGTGTGCAGAATTGTGCAGTGTTAATGAGTGCTGATTTTTCAGTGACAATTATATGGAGCTGACAAGTTGATTGGGGTGTTGTTTGTTCCCTCGTGTAGTTTTGATCATGCACCAGAGCCACATATCAACTCTATCAAAGCCTTGAATGAAGTCTAAATGCTCTCTAAACATTTATTAACCCTATTCAAAATTGACTGTTTATTTTTATATGTTATATTAAAAAAAATAAATGACATTAGATGCAGTTGTGCTGTTCAATTGACGAGTTAGATATGGGATGTGAGCTGAAGTATATGCACATGACATGGACTTAAGTTGGTTTTCTCCCCAAGCTTTCTGAAACACTCCAAAACCACAAAAAGATATCTTGACATTTTGAATTTCATTTCGTTCATTTTCATCACCACACACTTGTCACAACTGTCTAGCTCCAGTAGAGAAGGTTCCTTTACCTGCAGCTAACAGTAGCCTTATTTATTGATTTTCATAAAGAATCATAACAAGGAACTTCAGGATAGCCAAATCAGAAATTTAAAGACTGAATTATCAGTTCACTCACTGTAATATTTATGAAGATTGTTTTATATTCTTCTTCCAAATCCATAAAATTTAATCAGAGCTGTGGGAGAACAGATTAAAAAAAACATTATCTGTGTTGAAGCACACATGTGAAAAGTCTCACAGTTAACAGCACGCAAACACAAAATGTAACTAAATAAATGAGTAAAACTATTGCTTTTTGTTTGGAGTTTCACATTGGGTTTGAAAGTTGTTATGACATCATGTGATGCCCCATTGAAAATTCATGAGTGAATGAACAAGTGCAAAAAGTGTCACCTTCAACAGATCCGCATACTGCCATATTTCTGGGTTTTTGTGTGTGTGTGAGAGCAATATTACTCATTCATTCACAATAGTAGAAGGACGAATGCTGCCACACAGCATCAAGCTGTGCTGTATATTAGTTCAATAAAGTTGACAAATGGCATCAATGCTCACATCCAAACAATTAGAAAATAACTGTTGGTGCACAGCAGTAAATGTATATTTTAGGGGGGATTTAGATCATATTAAGATGTATAAACATCACCTAAGGAGATAAGTATAACTAATATTTCATTTTTCATGGTTTAGGATTTTATGTCTATAGTTTTTCCCTCAGAAATGTTTTGTAGCTGAGAGCTTTAAAGCAGCTGTAATCAATATTTTTAAACTAACAAAGTCTGAAAGTGGTCTTTAGGAGGACAGGCAGGACAATTATCACTTCAGTTCCCCCATGGAGCTTTATAGCCTCTTTCAGCTCAATGTTTTGGTTTCACATCCTGTGTCTTGACTCTTTTGGGTCACTCTCACTGTTGTCATCAGCGTTGTCTGCAGAAGCAGCGATTTACAACGGAAAAACCACAAAAGCCAACTGTATACAACCTGCTCAGCAAAAAAAACAGAAGTCAGATAAAGTTAGTGACCAGCTAGTGGACATGGTGGAGCATTTAGCATAGCAGCTAACAAGCCAGATGTTTGCCTCAGGGGTTGGTGGGGACTAAAGCAGAACTAATTGGATTTAGTATTAAAAAATGTGAGTATTAGAGAATATTAGACAAAACTCCAAATGAGTACTAATGTTGCTCTATATCTGCTAGATGTGTAAATAAGGAAACTGTTTGCTAATACGTTTTCCATAGCAACTAGTATGTGATAATGTATAAGAATGTGATAATGTGTCAGAGTCAGAGTCCGTCTTATTCTGGCTGCCTCCAAGTCGCCAAAACATCTGCTAATGCTGCTTTAAACACATTATAAAAACCCATTAAAAGTCTGTATCAGAGTTCGCAAGCGTCAGAGTTCACGTTGTCTATCATCAAGCTGTGAATGTATTTGTAAAGGTTGATCTGAATCAGTCATTGTCACTTTGCTGCGACATGGCCAAAAGCGACCCCACAAAGACCTCCCTTTATGCAGGACTAGATCAAACTACGCTGAAAAAACATCCTCACAGAGCCTTCAATTTATTCGGCATGGTTCACACAGCATGCAGGTTTGAAGGTCTCTCCACTGAAACCAGATCTAATGAAATTCTTTTAGCCGCGGAGTCTGAACTCACCTATTTCACGGTAGGGAAAACACTGAGGCTACAAATGAAACAGATAAAATGCTTCTCCATTCTGTCCCATATAAAATCATTTCCATTTTACATCACACTCATATAGCGAGTGGTGAATGACATTTCCGCGGGCCAACTGTTAAGCATGGTCCGCTTCACATACACACACAGATAAAATGCATGTGTATGAAAACAAACTGTCTTGTCCTTCCAGGCTCTTTCTCGCTGTCTAACTCCCACTTGTGCCCTTTAATATTTTGGAGCAAGTCAAACTATTTTAGGTGGCATTAAACTCTGCCTGCTGCTTGCATGTGTCCAGTGCATATCACAACAGTGGTAAACTATTCTGATTATAAACTTCTAACTTGATATGATTATCTTTGAGTTAAGGTTCAATATGTACACCTTATAAAATGGATGACTGGTTGACAGAAGGTAGAGAGGGCTTTACCTCTGACAGGCTGTGATTCATAACTGACAACTTTGTCAATATAAAGTGTTTACAGTCAGTGAGATATGTATTTAACATTATAGGGAACCACGAATGACAGTGAAAGCTCACAGTTGGGATACATTTTCAGGTTGGTTGACCTTATTCTGATAATCATGTCCACTACCCAAGTATTTATTTATTTTACATATGTAATTATATATTTCTTGTCTTTGCCTAAGAGTTGTTTTTCCTTAGAAGATGTAGGATTTAGTGGCATCTAGTGGTGATTGCAACCCCCTCGCCTCACCTTCTCCTTTCTAGTTTCTAAACTTTGTTGCCACAAAAATCCAAAAAAAAACGCCCTATCTAGAGTCAGCGTTTTTGTTTGTCTGTTCTGGGCTACTGTAGAAACATGGTGCTTCAACATGGCAGACTCTGTGGAAGAGGACCTGCAGCATCTGTATATACTGTATAAAAGGTTCATTCTAAGCTAACTAAACCCTACTGACTCTTATTTTCAGGTGATTTAATGAAAACATAGTTGCATGCATATTATAAAACATTTCTGCAATACATTTGTCAATAAACAAATTCAAGACACACAAAAACTGCTGAAGCTGACTAGCAAGCAGAACATCTATTGACTGGCTTTGAGGGTGTGATGCAAATAAGGGAGTTGCTCTGAATAATCTGATCAGATAAAACACAAATGCTGTCTTCAGGCACGGAAAATCGTATACACTGTGTAAGATCAAAAACAATACTTCAGTTATTTATAAACTGGGAAAAGGCATCATTTGATTATGATAGAATTCCTTAATAACTAATTTTCAACAGCAAAAAATATGGGTGTAAAACAATTATACTTTGATTTTTCAATCAATCAGACTCAGATCCATCAAATTACCATTCCCCAGAGTCAAAGAGCACTCACCTCATAGATTCTCATGTTCCTACAATAATCATGTATCTGAAAAAAAGAAACATGAGGTAAGGAGTAAAATGTCAGCAGAAAGATTCCCACAGTGCAATATGATTCAGCAAGCAAGGAAACCTGCAAGGTTCTTTAAAGAATACGCTTTCAGATATCATAAAACAAAACTACTCTGTAGGGCTGACTTTCCTTGGAAGGTTATTCCACTATTAGAAAATCAAGAGAAGTAAAGGCCATGTGGATGAGTGGAGCTAATTTTCCTGCAGGGAAGGATGAGCAAAGCTTTCACAGCATGCTGCATCTAGATGTATGAGGGTATAGCTCTGCTGGCAGCTTGGTTGAGTTTTCAGTTTGATACAAGCAGCTACACATCGCAGATCTATTCCAGGGTCCTTGACACAAGGAAGTTTGGTATCATTTATTCCTCCATCCACCATTTTCCCAATCTCTTCCTGATTCCACTCATCTCGAAGTCCATCTCTCTCTCTCTGTCTCTCTCCCTCTCACCATTTGCCCCCCTCAGACTTGTGGAGATGGATGGACAGTGTATGCAGGAGTCCTTGGCTGAACTGTGGAAGTGCTGACGTGGCGCCAAGCCCTCTAACAGCGTAATGACGCCTCTATCTGTCTCTCCATGATGCACTCGCTCCCTCTCACACCCATATACACACTCACAGGTGCATGCAGAGATAGGTACTTGCAAAGAAAAAAAAAAAAACATGCACGCTCACTTATTAATATGAGGCTGAACATGTACACAGAAAAGTGCACACTTGCATGCATTATTATCTCTATAAAGATTTATGTGCTCACACATGCAGATGTACATGAACAGGCGCTGGTGCATGCACAAACACACATGGGTGCATGTGTTAACCACAGAACACATACATCTCTATCACTGTCTGTCTAGTGGCACCTTTATCGCTCCATCCAGTCTCCTATATAATCAGCATCAGTCTCTATTGTCACACACACACATACTTAGACCACACTCCTACCATCACCATCACTATTGCAAATGCACATATATATACACAGGCTGTCACACAGATGCACCCACACACACACACACACACACACACACACACACACACACACACTCCGGTCAGCTGAGTGATGTTGGAGTGTGTATTTCTCTTCTGCCTGTGTTAAAGTGAGTCATCTATCCTTCCACAGCTTCATTACAACCTGCAAGGGCAAACACTATCTCTCACTCCCTCTGCCTCTCCAGATGGAGGGAGAGAGAGATGGAGATATACAGTAGATAGAAAGTGAGATCTCCCTCCCTCTCTCACTCTCTTTCTCTTTGTATCCCCCATCTTGCTTTTCCTCTCTTGTTCCCTCGTCTCTATATTTATCTTCTGTCTCTATATCTTTTGCCTTACATCTGTGTTTTCAATCACGCAGGCTTTCTCTTTTACTCACCCACCTAGCCTTGAGCAAGTTCCAGCATGGTTAAGCTGCTTGATTTAAACGTTTTAACCTACTGACAGATGCAACAACGTGAATGCAACAGAGTGGGATGCAGATATGTGGACAGGCCAGTCCTGATACTGTTTGTCTGGGCCCCTTGGCTGCAAATAAAGTAAAAATTAATGCTACAACATGCAATGATATTTTGGACCATAGAGTGTTTCCAAACATGACCATGTGGACAACGTGAGGTGCACACAGAAATGACTTTTGTGTTGTAGAAGAACTTGGCCTGCACAGGAGCCCTGCCACAGTACCCCAGGAGAGAAGACGCTGTTATAACCACACATTAATGCCTGTGTTTTTGAAGTGAGATATTCAAACTGTCATATACAAGTGTAATGTTCAGGCTGTATAGTGTATACAGATAGACAGATAAATGCAGACATGCAAGGTTAAAAAAAGAGGTAAATAAATCATTCAATAGGTAATTTAAAGGTCATGTTTCTATAGCACGAGACAGGAAGAAAGACATAGGGAGAGGGAGAGAGAGACATATGAAAAGAGATACAGTATTTGTCTTGTTCCAACCTGCCTCTCACAGCCCAGACAGAGAGCAATGAATGAAAGCATGAATAATGCATAGGTAAAACCTCTTATTCTCTAAATTTTAAATGGCTAGCTGTTATCAAAAATAACTTGATCTGTGGAACATTAGCAGACTAGCACGCAACAGACAGGCTTCCACAGTGTACGGAAGGAAAGAGCAGGCACTGGAACCAAATTCAGCTTAGTTTCATATTTCCAAAACATCCAGCAGAAGCTCTTCAAAACATGAAAATTATATTATTGACCCCTATTTATTCATCAGTGCATTTTCTAATAATAGTAAATGTTTTGATGTCTAACCATGGTGTGAAACAAAAAACAGACTTTTCAACCATAACCCTCGAATAAAAAGACACAACACAACAGCATGACTCACCAAAAGGAAGGAACCGGATTCAAGTCTTGGACTCCCTCTACTGGTTTGTAGAGCAGGCTGATAGAAAGGTTTGTGGAAATTGTTGCACTGCTGTGTGGCTGAGATGTCTCTTCAATGGAGTCATGCTGCTCAGCCTGCCTGAGGAAGATTATTGCAAGTTGTTAGAAAAGATGTCAGCCAAATGCTGAAACTATGCTGATTATATCCCCCATGATCAAACAACAGAGCGGCTTTTAACCATTTTTACGGTCACCACAAACAAAAAGGCAAGATGAAAACTTAAAAAGGCAATTTGAGATTGAGCTTAATTTATTTTAATGGTTTGGGGAAAGCATGGAAAAATGTAGTTCAGCATGAAGTTTAAGCATTAAAACAATTAGTAATAAGTTTCCTATTGATCCCTCCCCAAGGTCTCTTATCCCAACAACTGCAGACAGGCTCATTACTCTAAAAGACAACCTTAAAGACAGTAAGGACTGATAAAGCTGGATCAATGCCACTGATCAGTTCCCACCACACTATGGATAAGAACACAGAACTAGAATAAACAGAAAGGGCATTCTCATTAAATGAAGGCTTGCAGTCTTTTGGCTGCTCCACACAAAGAGTAACTTGCAGAGTGCGATGTAATGATCCCGTTTGCCACAGTCTCAGGGAAGATAGTTGAAATCCAAATTCATTATAGCAAATTAATAATCCCTAAAATTGAACTGTTAAGGTACTTTGGTCATACAGTCAAAGGAGCTGTGCATCTTTAACAAGACTAACAATCTATATTAGTCACACTAGTGGGCCGGTGAGGCTATAATGCTTATTACATATCATAAAACTATGGATGGATGAAAAGCAGGGACTTTGCTTTTCTTAGATGTGTGCCACAAGTGGAATAAAACAAAGTTTGTCTGGTCGGAAGGGTGTAACCAGAAGAAAAGGCATGTTGTTGTGGTGGGATTCACTTATTACTATGGCCATTGTGTGACATAGTAAGCATGTCAGGCTCAGCTTTTCATTGTAAGGCTTAGTACATCATTTTATTTCATCATTCTAAGATGTAATTAGCTCAAAATCCATCGGCTTCAGCTGTCTTCAGATGCTTTTGAGAGGTTTGTTTATCATAAAAGGTTTATTTATAGGACTCAGAGTTGTGATATCCACTTACTAAGCTGAAGAAGACTAAAGGCACACGTCATTAAAGACTGTACCTGTCATTAAAAGAGTCTAAACAAGGTTATTCAGTACAACCAGTAGCTATCACATCCATCCTTTGTAAAACCATGAAGATAGTTCTAACTAGTCATCTAATGTCATCTGTGGTCAGCCACTTCTTAGACCCACTTCACTTTGCTTACAAAAGTCCCAGAGGTGCAGATGGTGCACTGCTGACCATGTTTAACATCTTAGTAAACATCTTGTGCATCCTTAAAGTTTTATTTGTGGATTTTTCTTCAGCTTTAAACTCTATTATGACACACATCTGAGTGTTGAGCAAAGCTCCAGATCAGCTACTGAATGGACATACTGTCAATTATTTCATTCTCTGCCTTCATCGTGGATCAGCTGCACAGAGTGATGATGGGAGGAGTTCAAAAACATAATTTAACTCAATGCTGAGGAGCCCTGGCTCTGTTAGCATGCAGACTGGAATCTAGTTCTTCATTATCCCTTCCTTGGATAAAGCCTCAGGGTCTGACTCACCTCTCTTTGTAACAGTCAGATAAGTGAAACGCTGCTGTCCCTTCGTGTGGCGTCATGAATACACTCCTACCTCCATGTCAACTGTACGGAAATCTGAGCTTTGGGCGGATTGTTTGGCAACCCGTTCACTTCCCTCTGCTGGGCTACAACGATAGGAGCAATAGGCATGCTACTATCTAAAGTACACTGTAGAAGTGAACTTTAAGTAGGCCTATTGTGTTTTTTTTCCCCCTCTGTGATCATGGGTGAATCTGACGGGAACGGGCCCCTAACTCGCAGGAGAAGGGCGACTTTGTCGACGGGGAGAGGTGCGAGTTTGGCGCCGATGAACGGGAGGTCTGCGGCGGCGTTTCAGGGCACAGACACCGCTGACATTAGCAGCAAAGACGGCAGACAGGGGAAGCGCGACCGTTCACTTGAAACAGTCCGGTCTACATCAAAGAGTGAGAAAAAGAAACGCAAGAATGACATAAGTGACACACTGAGGTGAGTTATAACACAAACAAACTGCTGTTTTTAATTGTGGAAAGTTTCTGTAGGGGAGTTTGTTTTAGGCTAACGTAACGTTTATTTACGTTAGCTGGTTTGAATGTGTCGCAGACAGAGAGGGGTTATAGAGGGGCTGGGCAGTGTATCACAGGGTCGTATGATGGTTTTGTTTTACCGTTGTTGCCTTTTCATTCATACTTTAACACTTTAATAGTGCTGCCTGGCAGTGTACAAAAGCATTAGCCACTTACCCTGCATGGCAAAACCGGGAATATGTGTCTCTGTGACAGCTAAACAGTGCCTTGTGGGCTGTTTCATTGATCAGGGGCGTATCTAATAGGAGCCCCATGAACAAGCAAGGGTGAATTGTGGGTTAGCTTAATCTCCTTAGGCCACTTATATAATAACAAAGTATACCCAGTGAACTGAATAAACAGTACTTGGTATTTAGCTAAATGAATTCTGGAAAGTCCTGTTTTTGCTCATAGTATCCTCTTTTTTTACTGAAACTGCCGGTGAATCGTTGTGCAGGTTTCTTGCTGTTCATTATTATGTGTACAGTTGTTATGACGCTAGAGTCAAGTAAACATAAATGCATCTTAAATTCATGATGTTCTTGATTTTTTTTTTTTTTTCTATCTTGTCTATTTCAGTAGCTGTCACAAGACACAGCAGTCCCTGCTCAGCTCAGCCAGTGGTTACAAAAACTACAGAGGAGTCCTCAACTGGTGTGTGGTCATGCTGGTAAGACGTGTTTGCATGCACACAAAGAAATATACACCAACACCAAGGCCATGTCCACGCCCAGATACTGGTGAAAACACGTATTTTGCAGGTGACCTGAAATGTAGTGTTAACAGGTACAGCTTTTTACAAATGTTGACTTATTGTTTGAAAGAAGTGTTAGGAAATCTTCTCTTGCCTCTGACTTTGGGACTTGTTAATCTTGTTTTGTGTTTTTGTGATTCACCCCACACGCTACGCATGTTGTCACAGGCTTATTTTTCTGTATCTGTTATCAGATGGCTGCATGAGTATGAAATAATGATTCCACTAATGTAGCAGCAGAGGCATTGCAGTTATCTTTGTTAAGCAGGTGGCATTTAAGAACGCGTGAGATAGTGACCAAGAATGACCAAGAAAAGTATCCAGCCACTTGTTGAACACTCCTCACCAGGTGGTGGCAGTAACACACCCCTTGCTGGCCAACCAAAGGAAGGGAAGAACAGATTTTTGCATTGCTCTCTATGGTTTATCTGTTTGCCTAATTTTAAAATAATGATCTGAATAGATACGCTATTGTGGACAGAAATAATATGTATGAATATCAATCCAGAATGTTCACTGACGTGCAGTAGCTTTTTTTGTAATTCAGTTAATATCCAGTTTGTGCTTGTCTCATCACTTCTCTTTCACAGTACCTAGTATAAAACAGAAGGATAAAGTGAATACCAAGAAGACGATCTGCTAGCACAGATGGATACAATCGAAAAAATCAAACTAAATAAACTAAAATAAAGAAAGAAAAATTAAACGCCCACTTCTTTTCAAACAGACTCACTGTGTCAGATTCGGTGGCAAATCTGCTTTCCTGTCAGCTTAACCATGCTGCAAAAAAACTGAGCAAGGGGTTGTGTATGATAAAAAGACTTATTAACCTTATTCTAAAATTGTTTAAATTAAACATGTTGCAGAGCAGGCAGCACAAAAAAAAGTGTGGAAGTTTTCTTAATTTAAGAAATCACATCAAAATCCATTTGTTGTTTAATGCAAATTTTTGGAACATCAGAGAATAGATAGAATAGATAGAATAGATAGATCAACAATGCTAGCGAAGCCTTCTGTTAATCCATGCTTTGAACACAGATTGTTGTGTTCGTCACAGGAGGTTTTCCTTCATTCCCACTGAACTTCTGTCCCATCCCCAGGCATAGAGCTTTTGTGCTGGGTAATGAGATATTACAATCCATTTAGAGAGAGGAAGAGTAAGTAGGAGAGATTTAAAAAAGTGTGTGAAGGAGGAGGATGAAGAGGAGGAGAAACAGTGTAGGGAGAGGAAAGAGATGAGAGGCAAGAAAGAGAGCAACAGAAGGGGACATGACAGTATGGACAAATGAAAGATACATGAGACATTCGGATCTTTAACTCTGGCTTTATGTTACAGGTGCTGAGTAATGCTCGCCTCTTCTTAGAAAACCTTTTAAGGTGAGTCACTTTTTTATTTGGGACTTTTTCCCATGACAAATAAATTATTACTTATTATTTCAAGAAGCTTCCTGTATGTTTGTAGTCAGTATGTCATTCATAAAAACAGATTCCAAACAAAAGTACCAGGTTCTCGAAAATTTCAAATTTCTTCCCGGTCTTACCAAGTTACAAATTTTTAGATGGCTCTTTATTCCTCTGTTTTGGCAATAGATTTTATTCATCGCAGACATTTTGGCACCTCTCTCGTACAAAAAGCACAGATATAATTAACACAACAATAAGGACTGCGATGGTGTAATGTCACAGAGCTGTCGTTAATGTTGTTAGTCAGGCATGTGCTGTTCCCGCTATGACAAGTGCAAATGTCTGTGTATAAAACATAAAACCAGTCCTTGGATCAGTCGTACAATTCACTCTACTTAAATCATCCATTTATTTTTTTTATAGTGAAAATGCGTGCAGTGTGTAGTTCTTTAAAATTTTCCATTTATTGACTTTAAAATCAAATTTTCAATCAATTTACACATACATTTTAAGTAACATAATCTCTTTATTAATCTGCCATCTTCTTGTTTTTTTCGTTTGTTTGACAGGTACGGTATTCTGGTGGACCCTATTCAGGTGATTTCCTTGTTTCTGAATGATCCGTACAGCTGGCCAGCTGCATGCCTGGTGATTGGTAGGTAAACTTTTCATTCAGTGCAATAAATCAGCTGGTAGGAAAGCAATAACACAAGACATTAAGACTTTATTAGGCCATAATTCCTGGATTGAAAAAAAAAAAAAAAAAAAAGTTTAAATATTAGGAATATTTGCTTCATTTATACTTTTAGTACAGGGTAGAAAATGAAATAAAAATGAGTTCTTAATAATGGGATGAAAAATTAGAATCACTTCTAACCACCAGTTCTTAAATAAATTATATGAGAGACGGGAGTCATATTAAGCTTCGTGTACATGAGTATAGATAGTGTATCTACTGAGAAACTTTAACTGTGTCCCTAAATTATACCACTAAACCAGTTCAAGTGATGTACAAGCAAAGACATGGAAAAAACACACAAGAAGGCACGACTTTTTGAGTGTAAAACATTTTCCAAAAAGGAATCATAGCATTTAGATCATTAAAACTGTGTTTAAAGCCCCGAACATGTAATCTGCTTTTTTTCAAGCCATGTCTTCCTTTATGACACAGGCAGAAGCTATATTAAGTTTTTTTTTTTTTTTTAAATATTTATTTTTATGGTATATCACAGCGAAAGTCTGCAGTGGTGCAGCTAACAGTGTCTCTGGAGGGACAATCACCTGCCCTATATACTGCACACTGGTGCTGTGCTGCAGAAAGAGGAAGAGAGTTAGAGAAATGGGGAGCAAGCGAGGAGAGAGTCATGAGTGTGTTGGGGGGGGGGCATTAAATGGAAGAGAAAATTAAGTGATGAAAGGTTATAGAAAGGGTTTGGAAGAGGGAAAGAATGCATGAATGAAAAAAAAACAGGCAAGTTTGGATAGAGGGAGAATAAAGGAGTGTGGAAGGAAGATGACGTGAAGTGCTGCATTGGCACAAGGCGAGAGATGAGGGAGGAAGAGATGGATGAGTTAAGTTAAATGACTGCACTGATAGTTAAGAGACAGGTGAGAATGGGAGTCTGTTTACAGTAGCATGGACAGTAAAGCACCCTATTTCCAGAGGGCATTCAATAGTTCTAGAGTCACTGCAGCAGCTGACACACACACACACACACACACACACACACACACACACACACACACACACACACACACACACACACACACACACACACACACTCCCCCACACAAATACTCCAACACAGAGTAAATGAGAAGTCTACAATTTATGTGAGCCTACCAGCAAAATGCACAACCCCATCTAGAAAGTTTTAAATTTAGACAACTGCCCCATGAGTGACCAAACTAAAATGAACTCTGTTGCTTCCAAGAGCTGCTCTGTGGACACTCGATGAAAGGTTTACGTGTGTCTAACAGGTGCTTAATTGTGCCATTTGTTCCAGTTTGATGCATGCGAGGGCTCTATAGTTGCTGTTTGTCAAAGATGCTGAACAGGCCTATTTCTAAAAGCCGTAAAAAAAAGAACATTAGCGATAGTCTGTTATACACTTCCTGAGGTCTCTGCTCATCGGATAGTCTTGACATGTGATGAAGAACAGGCAAAAGAGAGTTTCGCCTTCTCAGAACCTTCTTTCTCTTCATATTATGAAGTTCAACATGAAGTCAAAACCAAGCATGTGACCCGAACCATTACAACAAATTGATTTGCAATGGAAATGCTGATGGATGGTTCATTGATGACAGGATGATACGATCCAGTAATCAGAATGTCTGACAGTTAACACATCTGTTCGCTCTAGATTAGATGGATTGACATGCTAATGCACTGATTAGGGTCTTAAAATGGAACAATTGCTGCAATTATGTGCCATCACTGTGGCTCAGCCTAGTCTAGTCAGGGTAATGAGCAATCTACATCGGTTTCCCTAAATTCATTCAGCAGTTTAAACTGACACCACTACGAGATATAAAGGAAAAATCGACATACATTTTATCCCAATTTGGTCCACACAGAATCAGACTTAGTGGCAACAATTGATGCATAATAAAATGTGCAATAAAGTTACATTTTTGTGTTAATTGTAGATGTTTAATATAAAGTAAGTTCCCTGTTATTTCCATTCTTAAATAAAACAATGTTTGTGTGCATGTGAACTCACTAGTCTGGTCACTTAACTATCTAGCAGTTGGCGTGTGATGTGCAGCACGTATGCTCATTTCTTTCATAAGGTGTTGCTGTGTAATCATGCAAGAGTCACTGAGTGTGTGAGACAGTGTGTTTTACATGTGAGAAAGCAGGGTCTTGTTAAAAAGGCAGCTGAAAAGCGATTATATTATTTAAGTCCATGACTAAAATATTAGAATCTCTTTCGGTCCCAGTCTTTTGTATACAGTATACGGTGGATGGAAAATGTCTTCTTTTCTGCTCAGTAAAAAATTCAGCCCGTTTCCTTATTCATGAGAAAAGCAAAACAGTTTAAGATTTGTGTTTTCACTTCACCTAAATGATCACATGATTCTACACATACAAAATAAGCTGCATGAACCAAACAGCAACAACATACAACATATAACTACAGTTGCCTCAGCAATTTAGCGCACTAATATTAGCCATAAGTAAAGACTTATAAAGGCTTCTAAGTAATTATTCTCTTATTCTGAGATTCTTCTTGATACATATTCACAATCTTTTCATCCTGCAGAATGAAAAATGTATTGTGGTCTGTTTTAAAGAAACTGACATTAAAACTCTTTTTTGACAGTGTCCAACGTGTTCATTGTGGTGGCCCTCTACACAGAAAGGCAGCTGTCAAAGGTGAGAAACACTGCTTGCACTTGCACAGGAGGTTTTGAACTGAAATGCTGATTTCGGGGCACTTTCACAATTCCCAGGAGGGATTATGTTTCTAAAGCTTTTCTCTAAAACCGACTGACTAGCTGACCCTCCCCAGTTGCATCTATAAATGTTAAATTGTAAAATGGGATATTAGTTTCACCATTTGCATTTAGGGCATATTTAGTTATGCTCTGTCTGTTTGGCATGAATATGGAACATCATGAGCTCTTCAAAACATTAATAGGGCACCATAACTCAAGATGTGGTTCTGTTCAAAAGCAGAGAAAACAAATAACCTTTTTCATGTTTAGCTGTTGTGTTTTCCTCCATTGTTTTAAGAAGAGCTCAGCAACAAATGACTAAAGTTAAAAAAACAATAAGTCGGGTGTCAGTACTTTAAAATAAAAACTGCTTTTAAGATTTATGCTGTCCGTCTTGTCCTCTGTCTTTGTGCCCAGGGTTCATTCAGTGAACTTGCAGGATTTCTGGTTCATTGCATTAATATGGCAATAATGCTAACATTCCCAGCTGCAGTGGTCCTATTGGTCCCCTCTGTGACCCCAGGTAAAATGTTTTTTTTTTTACTGTTATGCAAATACCATCTCTGCAGCCTTGCTACCACATACTGTACATAACAGAGAAAAATGGTTGCCTAAAATAGTAGCATCTATTATACAGCCAAACCATTATCCATTTATTGGTAGTTTACAATGTAGCCATGTGTATAAAACAGAAAATAATGTAATTGTAATAAAGATTAAGAGGACATTCATCTCCTTACCCTTCAGAGAAACAGTCGACCAGTGTGATAGTGCAGTAAAAGACATCTCTTATACAGAGTCATAATTGGAGTCGGTTAGTGGTAATGGACCAGTTGGTCATGACTGGATTATTTCCAGCTGGCTCTGAGAAGAGAGAAGAGAGGGAGGAATGGAGAGGAAAGGGGAAGAGAAGACACGAGAGAAAGAGAGATGCCAAAGTAGGCGTGGTTTTTCAGTACAGGGTCATCCAAGGGTCACCATTTTCTGTCTTCATCAGGCTGTCTGACAGAAACCATGGCTGCCTTCCACAAACGATACAATTCACCTGTGATAATTTAGCAAAACTTTACCCGACATGGTACGACAGCACACTGTAGTGATTCATTCAGAAGATTTCGTTTGGAAAAAAGGTGCCTGATTTGCATCAGTTCCAGATGTTTGCGTCCACCAAAGTGTTACTCTTTGTTGGGAAGTAAACGACTCAAGATAATCGTTTAGTTGCATTCAACAGGAAATTATTTCTCCACCAAATGTGGGAAATGTAAAACTAGGAGTTCCTCATTTCGGAGTAAGAATGTGCAAGAGGAAGAGTATACCTCTTAGTAGTTACCCAACTTTTATTATTCCCACAGGCTGACTGGTAAAAGTATAGAGGAGGACCTCAAATCATTGTTTTAATTCTTTGCTCATCTCTCATTTTCTCCTCTCCTCTCCTCTCCTCTCCTCTCCTTGTCTCTCCTCCTCTCATCTGTTCTCTCACTGGGAGGTGAAGGAGTAAAGGAGTCCGTCCATCTGTCTGTCTGTTCTCCTCTCTGCGCTGCTGTTCACACAGGAAGGGCAATGACAGAGGGCAGGTGTGTGTGTGTGTGTTTGTGTGTTTGTGTGTAAAGGGAGCTTTTACTGGTCACTACTTATGCAACCAGTTTTCAGGGATTATATGTGAAGCAGCGTGCAAGTATCTGATATCAAGCTTTATTTCAAATTGTATTCATTTATTTTAAGTCTGCTGCAACTTTCTTTTATGAAATAAACTTGTATCACATAAATTCGTAATCATGTTAAGGATCATGATGAGACCTGATTTGCTGAAAATCAGTCAAACAATCTGTGATGTACGTGCAGTGAATCTCTGCATAAAACACACTGTAACACTCTGCTTATGCAATCGGTATTCAGCTATTTCACAATAACGATCGTGTTTAATGTACAACGAGGGTATTAAAACTGCTGAACCATTTTGAACCATTGAACATGAACAACAGCTTGCTGATGTTCCTGGAGAAACAAGTGACAACTGGAGAGCAACAAGTAAAATATTTTGGAAAAACAAATCTAAAGGAAGACAAGCTCTCATAGCTCTCAGTGTAATGTATGCGAAAAATAGAAATTCTCTTGAAACCAGACAAACACAATGTCCCTTTGGATTTCTAAGCTCACATCTCAGAACCAAACATAGATAATTACCCATATTGCACTGGCTCGAAAGCATTACGTATCATGTTACCTGACTGAGCTGAGCCTGGCAGTTATAGTGGTGGAACGAGTTTGAACTTTTTACCTACCATGTGAGCACTCTCCAAAGACGAGAGGCGCACCGTGCTACGAAAAGAATGGAGCATTTTCGTCTGTGACTGATTACAGTCCTTGTTTTTGCCATCCTGGAGTTTGCTAACATAAAAAATAAAAATAGAAGAGTCAAACCTGGCCGAGATATTTGAATATTTAAAGTGGATGGCCGTGAGTTCAGAGACAAATTTATGGTTTTGGTAGGGGGGTTGTGAGTGGGTGATGATTGGCTTCTCTGGTATGTGTTTTTTCACTTCCACTTTCCAGTGCCTGTCTGTGTTTCTATGATGGTGTCCACAGTATCTGTCCTGGAGCCAATCTAGTTGTCTAGAAGCCATATAGAGCCAGATGGTTAATGGACAAGATCTGCTGTGGTTTGATGCCAGGTGTGCTGACCTCCACCTCACACTGTTGGCACAACAGGCGGTTCTTATTGTGTGTTTGTGCACATATGAGTTTGTGGGTTATGCTTGTTGGTGTGAGCCTCTTTTTCTACCAAGCATATGGTAACTATTGATAAAGCCTGGGAAAGAAAATTGCTCAGCTGGTCTGTGTGCATGTTTGTGTGTGTGTATGTGTGCGTGTGCGTGTGCGTGTGCGTGTGTGTGTGTGTGTGTGTGTGTGTGTGTGTGTGTGTGTGTGTGTGTGTGTGTGTGTGTGTGTGTGTGTGTGTGTGTGTGTGTACACACTAAAAGGTTTCAAAATAAGTTTATTAATCTAACATCAAATCATTTTTTTATCGGCTCAAATAGAGGAACACTGACACAGTTTTATGAGTGGGCACACAGACACACTGATAAACATGGTGACTGTTCTGTATAATAATGTCCTTGGCATAGTTACGCTCTCATATTTTGAGTTGAGATGATTTATTTTACTGGGCTCGATTTACTGTTTGTTCAAGATCAAATGATGACCTTTCTTTCTCTTTTTCCGTTCCTTTTCACTCCCTTCTCACTGTTTTCTCTGTTCTGTTCTGTCCATGTCTCTCCCTCCATCCTCCATCTCACACTTTTTGTTCACATTCCCCTCCTCTTTCTCTCCATCTTCTTCTCCATTTTTCCTCACTATTTTCTACCCTGGTTTCCCCCCCCCCCCCCCCCATATCTTCTTCTCTGCTCCTCATCTTCATACTTCAAGGCACAGTCGGTTACACGTTCTCACACTACAGCTTCATCCACATCACTGTCAACTATCATCTCTTTTTCTGTCTCTCTTCCTCTCCCTGTCAGTTGGCGGTGTGTTTGTTCTTGGCACTTACACCATCCTCTTACTAAAGCTGTACTCCTATAAAGACGTCAACATGTGGTGCAGAGAGCTGAGCAACGTCAAGGCCAAGAAACTGGCCAGATCGCTGTCTTGTAAGTCACAAACACATGCACATGAATATTTTGGCAAGATGGGGGTTGCATACTAAATTTAAGACCTAACTGAGAATTAATTATTTGCAAATTTTAAGGTCAGTTTCTGTGTATGTTTGATATTTCTTTGCAATCCCTTGCTTATGCTGTTACAGTGACATCTCATGGCAGATACTTGATACTACAGCTCTTGGATAAAATGGAGATTTGCAATTGCAACATATAAAATAAAATGTTAAATATAATGTTAATTCTCCCCACAGGTCCCTCAGCACAGCACCTCAATGGAGGTGATGGTCAGGTGTGTTACCCTGGCAACCTCACCCTCAGAGGTAGTGTTTGTATGAAACTTGATTAATATTGTAACACTGCCTCTTTTTTATGTTTGTTTTATGTTTCATTGTGTCACATATTTTAACTAACTGTTACCTTGACCTCCTCTCCATCTCTGTAGACATGTACTACTTTGTCTTTGCTCCAACTCTATGCTACGAGCTCAACTTCCCTCGCTCGCCTAAGATCCGTATGAGTTTCCTGCTGAGGAGACTGTTTGAGATGGTGAGGACCTATCTCAGCGTCAGCCAGAAAAACACACCTTTACTGTAGCTGTATGTTTTACAAGCCAAAAAATTCCTAAAAGCAAACACCTGCACAGCTGTTATAAGCTTAATATTTGCTTTGCATGATGGTGAAGGGGATGTAAGGTGTAATGTTGCTTATTTAAGGGAAACATTGGGTCTATTCTTTTAGTTCTGGTAGTCATTTTTATTTTTATATTTTATTTTTTACATTTATATTTAATTTTACCCATTATGCTAAGGAACATATTGACAATAGAGTCTAACACAGCAAGTAACATGAGCAGTCAGACAATTAGACAAACCATCTCCGGTCAAGTACAGTGTACTGTAGAAGAATTACTTGAATGTTTCCAGTAATGATACATAACTTTCACTGTTTTTCACTATTTGTACTCCTCCATGCATCCATTTCTGTCGATCTTTTATAATTATTTAATTCTTTGAAATCATGTCCCTCACTCTATTGATGTGTGTCTTTGTTCCCAGCTGTTCTTCACTCAGCTGTTAGTTGCTCTCACTCAACAGGTATGGCCTTATAATGTGAACCACAACAGATGTATGGTGCTATATTTGTCTGTCTATTCACATTTCAAGTGTTTCAATGTCATTATTTTTATGTTCATTCTAAAACTCTTGTAAAACCTGATGATATGACGTATTGGTGTAATTGTACTACCTTGATTGCGATAATGAGTAGTACGCTGCTTTTTACTGTCTTTCTATCAGTGGATGATTCCCATCATTCAAAGTTCCATGAAACCACTTGAGGTAAGGACCACAAAAAGACGGTGTGACTTACTTATACTGCACAAAACAACATGGTGTCAGGCTTGTTCATCAATGTATCTTTCCTCTGTAGGACATGGATCTGTCCAGGATGGCAGAGAGACTTCTGAGATTAGCTGTAAGTAAAACACAACATATTAACATATTTAAATTCTACATATAGAATATTTTCCCGACTTTGTCTCCATGTATTTTCTGAGTTGATGGCCAGCACATAGACGACTTAACACGCAGAGCATTACAAAACACAGTTGTAGAAGAGAACTTCAAAATAAAACTCACATTCATTTGTAGCAGGGGATCATATTAAAACACCGCTCAAAAGAATCAAAATTACCTCAACGTTTAAATGTTTAACTGATGTCATTTTAAAGATTAAAAGTCTCGGCCATGTCACATATATTGTTCTTCTGTTCCTCTAGGTTCCCAATCACCTGTTGTGGCTGATGTTCTTCTACTGGTTCTTCCATTCGTCTCTGAACTTCACCGCTGAGCTGTTGCGCTTTGGAGACAGACAGTTCTACAAGGACTGGTGGTCAGTCTGTGTGTGTTTGTGTCTGTGTTATTTATGGATTTTGTGAGTGGTGGTGGAGTTTATAATGTACTGTAGAATTTTAACATCATCTGGGCTTTTAACGATGCCCCTTGTCGAGTCAAAGGAGTACATTTTGCAGATGTATCACTTCATGTATTGCACCTGCAGTTGCTGCTATTAGTAAATCGATTTCATAATTCATTGTACTGAAGGATAATTACTATTATTTCTTCTTTCCAGCAATAATGATTTTAGACATTTTCCTGTTCATCAATATTCATCAAACTGCCTTAGATCCATTATTTAGACCTTGAAATGCTTCAATGCTCTATTTTTCTGACTCTTCTTTCAGGAACTCTGAGTCAGTGACATATTTCTGGCAGAACTGGAACATCCCCGTACACAAGTGGTGTCTACGGTGAGTTATTCACACGCTAACACAATGAGAGGGAGCAATGAAATTTATAGAACTGAACAAGGCACAAGGCTTAACAAGGCACGCCGATATACTGAAGTGATTCATCTGGCTGTGAGAGAATAAGTGGTAGTAATAAATACAGTGCCTGCAGCCAGTTCCACATCCACTAACATGGCAGTAGGAGCAAAAGCAGCGAGGTTGTATTAAACAAGACATAGTAAATTAAATGCTATTTAATGTCTATTTAATTCCTGTTAGGAGAACTACAGGGCATTAGAGAGTTAAGATATTAAGGAGACAGATACTGAACCAAACAAATAAGTGAAATAGTTGGCCATTTCTACAGCCTTCATTAAGGTATTTGGCTTTCTAATTTACAGTATATGTCCATCCACCAGATCATCTGTCAGGCCACCCAGTTCAGCACATGTTCTTTTGTCTGTCTTGCAGCCACTTTTACAAGCCGCTCCTTAGGAGAGGATTTAGTAAAATGATCAGCCAGTCAGCTGTCTTCTTCTTGTCGGCTTTCTTCCATGAGGTAAGAGCTGAGACAGAGACCACTTTCTCTATTTATGTTGACACTGTAGATAGTTCTCAGTACACAGTGAAATGTCATCAGTGGGTAATTTCAGGTTGTGCTGTCTTAAATCTACTGAGCCTGCCAGTCTTATGTCTACATTGTATCTGCATGGGTCACTGTATCACTGTATATCTGGTTCCACTAGTTTAGTGTAAAGAATGATGTCCTCAAAAGTTCTTATTCTCTTTCAGGAAAATGTGCAGATGGTCAGATCATATTTTGTAGAGAACATTTACTTAATGTCATTTTTGTTTCCCTGTGTCAGTACTTAGTGAGTGTTCCTCTGAGGATGTTCAGACTTTGGGCCTTCATGGGCATGATGGCACAGGTAAGACCCAAAAAGAAAAAGTTTACAAAAGCATGCATGTCTAGATACGACAAAATACTAGATGGTGGACCGAGGTACACGTAAAAGCATAAAGTTAGTCTACACGTTAGATAATGCTCCAATCAACATTTATTGTTAAACCACCATGTAACATTTCAGTCACAAGCTCTTCTTCAATACACAGTTTTAATCAGAATTGTTTTCATAATGTTTGAAAAGGTTAAAGAAAATAGGTACAAGTGTGACATTTAGGTGTGACTACATAAATAGTTTATTGGTGTACCCCTGTCATACTAAAAGTCAAAATAAAGACAAGTGGACGATGTTCCTTTTGACTCCTGTGGGACATTTTAAAAGGTGCTCTCAGTGTTTGGCCTTGGCTTCAGTATCATTAACTTAATTAATTACCTCATTAGCATGACAGGGCACGTTTGATCTATCATGGGGAATATGGCAGGACAGTAGGAAATAAAAGTGCCTCTTGGTCTTTGCTGACTTTGTTAGTTTGTTATTTATGATAGTTTGCTGAGTCGTAAAAGACAGACAACACAACAAACACAGAAAGTATGAAACTATGTTTTAGTATATTATTTATACTTAACTTACTTTTTTCTTTTTCTTTTTTTACTTATCAGCTTCCATTAGCCTGGTTTGTTGGTCACTTTCTGCGTGGTAACTACGGCAACGCTGCAGTGTGGATTTCAATCATCATCGGTCAGCCATTCGCAGTACTGATGTACGTCCATGACTATTACGTCCTGCACTACAGACAGGAGGCTGACTGATATGGACACACACACACACACACACACACACACACACACACACACACACACACACACACACACACACACACACACACACACACATACACACACACATGATCTCGCGTTTCTCATTTCTCAATATGTACGTCCTCGATTCCTTTCCTCGTCTCCTCTTCTTGCATCTTAGTCCCTCCCACCTAATATGCGAGCGGCGGAGGCGAGGAAGAGACTCGAGGAGAGAGGAGTTGAGGCAATAGTCATTTACCAGAATGAGACATCCTTGCTGCCGAGCCGTTCACAGCGACGTCAATTAAATATGATGTGTGGCACAGCTGCATCATCCGTCCATTGTTCTTTTTTTGTAGCCTACTGCTGACAACTTATATATTTACTTTAAATTCAATTCACAACATTACATAATGTGACAAGAATGTACAGATGTCACACATTTTATGTTTTTTATTTAACACACTCACTCTCTTTCTGTCTCTCTCTTGTTGATGTAATAATTTGGCAGCTGTTTGCACTTGTAAACATCTTTTCACAATAATAGCAGTCGAGCTGGGTGTAGCCTACATTCAAGGATAAAGATAAAAGTATTATCAAGGTTAAAACACAAACGGTGAAAGGCAGAAAGTCTGATCGCGCACATGATCATCTCCAGTGACTAATATAACTAATGAATACATTTGTAGTGCTGCTCCAGCATTGGTTTACATATTCCAGCTGCGCATCATGTCTGTTTTATACGTCACAAGTGCCGAAAGGACTTCCGCAAAGGATACACCTGTGCATCCTTAGCTCCTCTGTCAAGCCTCCTCTCTCCTTGAGATTCATTTTAAGAATTTAGACGTCCATGATGCCACCCTGGGATTGATTTCTGGTTCACAGGCAGGAGGGTGGAGGAAATGGGGAGGCGAGTTGGCACAAAATGGAGAAATGAGAAAAGCAATGTGTCTCTTTCTTTCTGTCTCTTTTGTACACAACAAACACACAAGTACCGCTAGTGTCCAGTGGAGGTGGTAGATATCGTACTTCACATGTCAGGAGGAACTGATTACCTCCTGATCATAGAATGTTTACATTAGACATCTTGGTACCTTCCTGCTGAAAAAAAAAACATTTCTTCAAGGAAACTTAGAGGAAAATATTTTGGTATTTAAAGGAAAATTTAAAAAAGTTCATTGTTGAAATTCTACTTTAACTTCTGTATCCAATAATATACTCATGAAGCTTCTCACTCAGGTGATTTTTCTTGTAGTGTCTCATGTGCACATGCAATAACCCATCCTTTGTTTCACCATAGAGGTTTTGCTTCTCTTCAGCTGTGTGCATGGACAGTATAATGACTGCAGCTGATTTTTATCAGTTCTCAAGTTGACAACACGATTCAAGTGCCTTTTATAAAAGTAATGACGGAGATTTATGAACCATTGTGTTTCATCTTTCCGTTTTTGGGAGCCAAAGGGGCCTTACTCTGTCTGGTTTTACTGTGAGATGGAACATCACTGGGAAAATGAATGTATGCTGGTAGGATTTTATTAAAATGCAGTCTTTATTTTTTTATGATGTTTTTCTTTGGCAGTTATAAATAAGGCCAGTGTTACTGTATGTAAAATAAATGAAAATAAACATTCTAAGAGCTCAGTTTAAGCATGTGTTATTTTGTGCCAATGTTTAATAATAATAATTTGCATTTTAATAGTGCCTTTCAGGGGACCCAAGGACACTGTACACATATGGAGGCAGACAAAACAAATAACACAGCTAAGACCATATGACATGACTTTTTTTTTAAATTGTTGCAGATCTCAAAGGGTGGGGGCTGTCACACTGAAGGCTCTGTCCCCGGCTGGTGTGGGGTTTGGTGAGCAGACCGGTGACAGATGACCGCAGATGACAGGGTACAGGGTTAAAGGATGTTTTGTAGGAGGAGAGTAAACATGGCATTTCTAATTGGATCAAGGTCTATAAAAAATTAAGCAGAAGATCACACCTACCTAAAACAGACCAGTTCTCCTCTTGAAATAAAAACACACAAGACATGGAGAGCCTGATGATTTTCACAGCTTCCATGTCTTTTGTATACAGTAGCTGAAATGTATACAAACATTTATCCAGTCAGTATAAATGAACACGCTGAACATATATAGATATGTATATAGACAAAATCAGTATAGACAAAATGTACTAACTAAAATATGTAATTTGTCTTTTTATGTCACAACCTATCAGAAAGTATGCAGTATATTAGAATAACAGCAGCTGTACACTTCTCCAAACAGAATCAGTTTAACAGATGTTTTATTGGCAGTCAGTTCAGTCCAAGGCACCAATAGTAAGAAAATTCATCCATCTTGTCACTGTGTGGCAACTTTCACATCAAAGATCTGCTGCTGGCCTACTTTTTTTTTAGGAGAGCCATCAACAGGTAGAGGAGGGAATCCCTGACACACATACTGTAGAACAGAGAAGTGGGTTACAAATTTGTAGGTTTTTGCCTAAACCTGAAGGAACTGTGTTGGTTTCTGTCATTCCTCAGTGTGTTAAAAATATTATTCAATCATTTATCCCATTTCCTCTGGAGTTTTAGTTTTTAATCCACAGTCTAAGTTTAAGGATTTACACATTGAACTGAAGAATAAAAGTGAATGTTGCGTTTTAGCATTTGTAGCCAGTACAGAGAAATTTTGTTTCGTTTTGTTTTGCTCACCTGTACTTTAAACCCATAAAAAGACTACTAGCATATCGGCTCATATGTGAATCTTAAGCAAGAGAAACTGCCACTGTATCAAACAGCTGCATATGTTGTTCACAACAGACTGTGAATAACCTTAATGTGACTGCAGAAACCCAACCGTCAAAATAGACCTGCTTTTAAGTCAGTCTTGTAGATTTGACCTCAAACTATCCAGTGAATTTGTTGTTTACCTTTAACTATAACTACTGTTCAAGTACAAGAACCTCTTGCTTGAGGCTCTGAAGAAATCTATACCTCAGGCAGCCTGGAGGCATCCAGGCAGTGATCCAGATTTATAGATCTGTGCTGGTATTGTTTTTCTTCTGCGTTTGCCCCTAAAACGAGTCGACACTCCTCCAGATCTCAACAGCTCTCACTGTTTCTTTACTAGAGGTGATGGCTATTGTTCTTCGGTCAAGCCAACAAAGTCATTCCCTTCCTGCAATGCCAGTGAAATATTTAGTTAAAAAAAAAAAAAAAAAAACTTGATTTACCCTAATCCCAAATCCCATATTTAATCTCCAGCATTTTTACCACCATGTACCACGCACAAGTTGCGTGTGTGTGCGTGTGTGTGTAGATTTGTCATCCAGAAATGTGAGGACAGGATTGTGAACCTGTATTTTGTCAGGCTGACAGTGAATTAAACAGCAAGTCTGAGGCAAATCACAAAGTTTCTGTCGACGTGTGTACGTGCTCTGGGAGTGTGACATTTGGTTAAACAATCGTCAGTAGGGATTAGAGTTCAGATGTGACAGGACACACGGCTTTGCAGGATTCAATATAGAGAAGTAGCTCACAGCAAATATGCACTACCTTATTTTTTTAACTCCAAGGATTAAAATTAATCAATTCCAAAAAAGGATTTGATCCACTACTTCAGGCCGTAAAGATAATCTGGGACCTATATTAGCGCTCATGTGGAGACCCGCTGGAAATAAGCGAATGACTGTTGATTGTCAAGATTTAAAAAAAAGGCTGACCCACTGTGCAATAATGAGGTGATTTATTTTCTAAGCGCCAAAAAATCCTCGATGCAGCATTCTCAGCATCACAATGTAAAAATACTTTATTTTCCTCACGGGTCATTAAATTTTCACTCTGTTGAACATAAATACTCTCAAGTGGTAGATAATGGTTTAACAAGAGATGTGGTGGGCAAGCAATGTGTTTCCTTTCACATTTTCTATTTGCACCTCAATAAGAGGGTATGTGCAATTATTTGTACAAACAATCGACTCCTCACGCCTGTCCTCATAAGTCTATTCATGCTGAAGAAAACCACTACCAGAGCCAAAAAGTGAGCTTTTTTGCTCCAGGACAGCTATAATCCTCCATCCATCCTCCCTCTAATTCCTGACAAATAAACTATGAGAGGACAGGCGGGTGGGGGAGAGGTATAAAAAGTACAGAAACCTCGTCATTTCTCGTCTACCATCAGTACTCAGACGGTTCCTGACATAAACAAAGATTTCCAGTTCCCCTGGTTGGAATGAATTACTCATGTATGCATCGTTTTCCTATTTATATACACACGTAAACATATGTCCTATAATGATCCATCTGTCACTTCTACACCTATACAGACATACTGTACTCACTCCATCCTCCTACCTTTATATTTCTTTCTTTCACACCTCCCCCACGCTCTCTCTCGCTCCTCTCCTTTCTGCCCCCATCCTGCACCTTCTCTTTGTGCTTGTCCTCAGTAACAGGTTGATCCATGGCTCTTCTCCTGACATCCGTTATTCCGGATCTTTCCAAAGAACGCTGACAGGCTGTGAATGATGATGATCCTCGAGACAGGAAACCAGGAGACACAAACCTGTCTCATTCTGCAAGATGGATGTAGCGTGGGTCCAGGGACACGTCATAACGGGACAGACTGAGCCTTACATTTAAAGATAACTTTTAGTCAAGAATGTGTGAATTTAAATCTATATATTTAGGTGATACACAATTATACAATATGTCCTAGACAGCAGTTTAAAGGAGACATATGACAAGGAATTAGCATTTAAGCTTGATCGATTTTTATCCTGACGTTCTGCTTGTCAACACAAGTAACAAATAATTGGAACATCAGCTTAGATTAATGCAAGATCTCCTGTGCATCATTTTGAATCATTTTCTGAAAGAAATTTAGTAAAGATAGAGTCTATCTGTGTTTCTTGTCTGTCTCATTCTAAGATCACATCCACAATTCAAATACTTCAACCTTAACACAGCATTTACCATTTTCAGCATCCTAACTTATATTCAGTCTCAGCCTCTTACAGTGCAGTGCAGCCAGTGGAGGTTTGTTACAAGTGGCTGAAACAAGTTTAATCATCTTGAGAGAAGTGCTTACCCACATCACAAAGGTTATTGTCTGTCTGTTTTTTTCACTTTTAGTAAAAACAAGTGTCAGGATGAACAGAACATCAAATCTCGTTTGAGCTCAGCAGAGTGAGATGAAAACGTTTTTGGATTTTGTGTTTTGAGTTTATTTTTAATTCATCACTGTGAAAGCAGTCATGACAGGGTTCTGGTATTGCATCACAATCATATTTGAACACAAACCTCTATAAAAGAGAAAAAATGACAGTGTTTGTAGAAACATGAGGTGGTCCAAGTGATACACTTTTTCTTTTCTTTTCGTTTTATTTTTTTGAATCCAGCACAAATCAGAGGACTTTCAGTCTTCATCTTCCTGTTCAATCCGATATATCACTCTTCATTCATATTCACATTTATCATAAGATACAGACTGGGTTTGACCAAATAGTCAATCAAAAAGGAAAAGATTTATGGGAACACCAACAACACACACAGTTGATTTTTTTTAGAGTTCTTGCTCAAAGCTAAATATTATCTTGCTTTTTTAACATGAACATTTTTGCAGTCAGTTACTGTAAATGTTACTGTGTTGAAGATACAAAGTATTCACAATAAAATAATAATATACCTATACCTATGTTTTTTTTAAATGGGTGTAACTCAATTTCCTGACTATACCATTGCACTGTTTTGGTTAACAAAGGTCTTTTTTGTTTATCTTGACCCAAAGCATGTGTCGATCCACCTTCTTTACAGTGTTTGAGATAATTTTTCCTCCCCATGTCTCTTGTTATGAAATGTACTGCACATATAGTAGTGTTTCAAAAAATGGTTACATACTATAACTCCAGTTCCTTGAGTAGGAGGAGCTTCAACAGACAGCTTTGTCAAACAGCACACATTCGAAAGTACCTATGACATTTGGAGCCCGTTAGACGGCAAAATCAAACATAATATTTCTTGCAATTTAACCTTTGTTTTGGGGTGAGTTTAAGCCACAAATGATTAAAAAAAAGTTCAAAGTATATGCATGCATAATTACTACACTGTTTTCTTTTTTATGAATTTTATGTGAGGGAACAGCAGCATCTATATCATTTGTGTTTTACAGTAGTCCTTTTAGTCTAAGCCCTATAGATAAAAATATTTAATGCCTTGGAAAAGGACACAGTGTGTCACATATTTGTGGTGCTGTGTGGATGGTGTGTCCATACATTTGTGCATGTGTGCTCTAATGATTGTGTATGTGCGTGCTGTACATGGGCATGCATGTGCATGTCCCAGCAGAATGTAAACACATACTAAGACTTCCTGTCTGGAGACCAAACTGAGGGAAGATTTAGAGTGAGAGGGAGGGAAGTAGAAAGACAGAGTCATTGAAAGGAGAGAGAGAGAGACTCAAGATGATGGGAGAGAGAAAAAGAAGCAGAGGAGGAGAAGAAAGACACACTGAAAGGAGTGAGACGTACAACAATAGAAGGAAACAGAAAGATCTGAGGATGTTTGAGAAATCTAGAGAGAAAGCAATACACTGAGTAACAGCAGGCGGGCTGACAAAGTGACAGAAATGACAGGGATGCCTGTTGATGCACAGAACTGAAGAAGTGTGTTGATTACTACAGCCAACTGACACACTGTCAGGAAAAATGAAATTGTCACTGAAACGCTGAACCGCTCCAGACAGAAAAAGCGACTGACGTAAGTGGACGTTCAGAGATGATACGAGGGTGCACAGGTCACTGAAAGTTGAAGCATCCTTACTTGGAAACGTTCCAGCATCACCTGGTAGGACACTGACCAGGAGCCTTTGGATTAGGTCGAGCATGTCACTCCAACTTCATCAGAGACAGATTTGACCTGCCCGGAGTTAGTCTACTGGTTTGACCAGTCCCTCTTTTTTTCTCTAGAGGTAAGTTGTCATCGGAAGTAGATAAACTGTGTCAGTATATTGTTTTTTAAAAGAGAAGAAAAGGAAATCAGCTCTTACAGTCATGTTTCATCCAAGAAACCAGACTAACTACAAAAAAATCACTAAAACAGGGGCAAAATAATAGAACTGCAAAATCATTACATAGACTGAATGTCAACATAATCCATTAATGAGTTTCCATAAATTGGTATAGTTAATGGTAAACAAAGTAGAATGCTTGAAGAAGTTCTGATCATGCTCCATCCCAGTATGTGTTTGTAATGTGATAAACAATATGAGTACATAGATAGGCCCCTGTGAACTTTTATTGCAAATACAAGTACAACTATCACTAAAATTAGAATTACAGCAGTAACAAAAATGCTCCATTTGCCTTGAGGGGCTTTCTGTGAAGCTATAATTTGAAGCACGACAGCGTGAGATCTGTATTCCACTCTTCCATCCTGTCTCTCTCTCTTTTTATATATTTCTCTCTTTTACACAATCTTATGCACACACACACACACACACACACACACACTCTACCACCCAAACGGGACTCCCACGCTGCTGGAATTTATTTGGACAGTGTTATTTGTGATCTGCCTCTGGGCCCTCTGCTCTCCTCTCTGTATCACTTAGGAGTCATTGCATCATCACAGTCTTTGATGTTGGAGGAGGAAGAGCAACAATAGGAGAGCAACAGAGACACATTACATTGTTATGATATTATCTGTGCAGACTCAAATCAAAGGCTACACAAACTTTCTATTCTAGTCCATCTGTTTTCAATAAATGCTTCTGTGGACAGTTAAGGTGTTCTGCTAAAATGTAATGACCGTCACCTGTACAATACATTTTATTTAATCTGCATTTGGGTTTTTAGACGCCATATTAATACTGATTTTGCTGGTCATTGTTTAACCCAAATTATTACTTAAACCTGTGGCAGTATGGTACATAGAATTTAGTTTGAAAGTAATGGTTACCTGCTGTAAGCTCAAATTTTCCATGATGTTAACGGCCAAAGGTCATGGTGGCACAAATCTGGGAATCACAGAAGATATTAAGATACATCCAAATGTCTAGTTGTTGCTTGGCTGAACAGAATTTCGGATCATTAGGTCAGGACATGTTGGGGATCAACTTTCATCTTTCCAGTACATGACCAGCCTTGACAATACGTCACCAAAAACCGCTGGACTTTATCATGTGTCATTGTCATTTGTTTCTGAACAGATGAGGTAAACAGTTTAACACCCAATTTCCCCAGAGCAATGCTCATAACACTCGTTAGCGCTGCTAATGATGATGAACTAGCTCCTGTAAGCTGAACAATATCAGGGGATGTAACTGTGAAAACATCCATTTATTTCCTTCAGTGGTCTTAATGTTCTGTGGCTTTACTGGTCTTCTTAATACAGACGAATCACATTATGCATGCCTCACTCTCGGCTGAGCATGTTATTCTCATTTGCTTTTTTCATCAGCTGGATGGCTATTTTGCTGTGAGAGATTAGTTGTGAGCCATGAGCATACAGAGCACAATATGTTGGGCTTCTTAAATCTTTCCAATGTGGGACTCACATGAGCAATTAAACTACATTTGTCATGGAAGGAATACAGTAGCGTGCCAGCCTCCAACCAATTCTAGGTTCACACTCATTGGGACGCTTTGTGCAAAATATAATATTTAACTTCATGTGACATGATGTTTTGAATGCCAATGGATTCATCATGAGTTTAATTTTATCAATGAGCTTTTTGAACCTGTTTCACAGTGCTCAACTAACACTCTACTGTTGCCTGTTAATGTGAGTTCTCAGATCAACTCTGTGAGACACAAAACAGCAAAGCTAGTTCATCTGTCACTCTTTAAGGAGGTGAACCTTACTGCAGAAACATCTATAACAATATAAAAGTCAGCGTGCGTGAGACTGTCCAAAAATCATCTGCGGCTCCGCCCTTTTCTTTGTCTTTCCTTCATACACTTCACTTTAATGCTTGTGTAATGACGTTTGGCCTTCATGGACCCTAAAGGCTTTGTCCTAATATGGCCATTGACCACTTGATGGGCTGTGTCAATTGGAAAGGAAAGGAAACACCTATAAGGACAAGAGAAGCAATTCATATCTATCTATATCCATTGAGATATAAGCGGCACAGTCACTGACTGCCCTCTGCTGTCTGTAATATTCACACCTGGTAGATTCTTCATGTTCACATTTGCATATTTTCCTCCTCACAGCTGAAAACACCATATGGAAAGGGTGACATGGTTAACTTGAGTGTCTAATTTCATAAAGTCTCATAACAGCAGGATTCTACTTGTGTACTGTAAGGAATTATCACAGCACTGTGAAAAAACACGATGAATATGACAAGTTGCCTTTTGTCACAGTGACATCTGTGGCAGTTTCTTGTCTGTTTCTTGTTCACCTTTGAAGCAATCTACATTTTTAACAATTGTCTGCACTTATAAGGACTGATTGTACACACTGCAGAACGTGTTTCACCTTTATCCACTTAGCAGTTATTTTAGGATCGTCAGTGGATGTTTCATCTCACGCTTTGTGAACTGTTTGAATATCTGAGACTCCTGCATTTTAATAAGTCAATCTGATTTGTTATTTAGCCAATAAATGTGTTACTGTGGATGTAAAAGTCTCAGTGCTGCAACCAATTAATGTAAACTTATGGACTGATTAATCAAATGAAATGACCCCAAACTTTAAAATGTAAATATCCGGGAAATAACTGTTATCCTGTCCACAAACACATAATTTATCCAGTTTACCCAAATCTACTCTGTTTATCCTAATTACAAGAAGAATTCAGCATCTTCCTGGAAGTTAATGAAAACAAACAGGACGTACAGACCAGGGTTGATTGACGCAGACACAAAATGACTCTCTGTGTTTCAGATCTGATCTGGTCTGTGCTCTTTAAAAGAAGTGAAACCACACAGACTTTCCTGTTGTGACTGCCATGAAAAGCTCACAGGTTCATGCGTTATTTCTGTGTGTTAAAGAAAAGGGGTAGGATCTGAGCCACTGAGAGTAAAAAGCTACATTTTTTAAATTCTTAACAAAACTGCTTGATATAAATATACTCATAGCTTCTCTCAGCCTCTCATAAATAAATATAGTTACATCATAAATAAATAGTCTAAACAAATAGGATACTGTTTTAAAGTGGCTCTGTCAGTGTGGCCAAGCCAACAGCAACAACCACACTGAGGTCAGAGACAGGCGAGTGGAAAAAGATGTTTGTCACACAACTCTTTTGATAAGAATGATGATAAGAAATGGAGATTTTACATTGCATTGATGTGATTAAAGTTATCAACAACAACAAAAAAAGCTCATTACCTGAACAGAAGATTGAACAATCATTTATTCCCTGTCCTTTATTGTAAGTGTGAATGTATGTGAGAATGTGTGTTGCCTAATGCATGCTGGGATATCCTGCAGCCCCTGCACAGCTACAAATGCGTACAGGAATGAACAGATGGGCACTGCAGCAGCTCTCAGTTTTGTATTTTGCAGTGTGCACCCAGACTTTAAAGTAAATGTTTACTGCATCACAACACTGTGTGATTTTGTCTGACAGTTTCCGCACCAACTGTGGATCATCATCATCATCATCATCATCATCATCATCATCATCACCGTTATGATGAACTTCAACAGCACTGATTCCTGGCTTTTTATCAATACTTCATATCCCATCCTGCCTGTAGTAGCCAGTCCCAGTAACAATAGTGGCATGGAAGGATATCTTCAAAGACTGGCTCACTTAGATGAGGGGCTCTACAATGACTTTTATGGCCTTTGGATTGCACTCATGGTCATTAACTCTCTCATATTCTTGGTAGGCACTCCTTTTTTAATAAATATATTCTGACATATTATTCAGAACTCTATGTCAGTCTATATAAACTCTCATATTCTCCTCTCTTCTCCCACAGGTGGGCATGGTGCTCAACACAGTCGCACTTTATGTTTTCTGTTTCCGCACCAAGCAAAAGACCACCTCAGTCATCTACACCATCAACTTGGCGGTGACCGACCTCTTGGTGAATCTCTCTCTGCCGACTCGCATCCTGCTCTACTACAGTGGAGGAGCTTGTCTCACCTGCTCCTACCTGCACATCTTCAGCTACTTTGTCAACATGTACTGCAGCATCTTGTTTCTGACCTGCATATGTGTCGACCGTTACCTTGCCATCGTGCAGGTGGGTTTCGTCTCAACTGTTCCCTTCACAACATACCTGCTCGTTCTGACTTCAAAAACCAGCAGGAACTCAAACATGTCTTATCTCCTTGTAGGTTGAAGCTTCCCGTCGGTGGAGGAACTCCAGTGTGGCCAAATGTGTGTGTGTCTCTGTCTGGCTGTTTGCCATCGTGGTCACCTACTCCTTCCTTTCTACTGCTTTCCAGCACCCGGGCTGTTGCCTCTCAAAGCTCCTCTTTCTCACCATCACTGAGTTTTTTCTACCCCTCATCATTATTGTGGTCTTCACATTGCGGATTATGTGGGCACTAGCTGACCGTCGTCTGATGCAGCAGAGCAGGTACAAGAAATGTTTAATATATAGACACAAGTGTGAAAGTACAGAATATCATGACATTTATGGCTTTGGTCTGTCGTTTTTCTTTTACATATTGAAAAAATAATGCTAAACTTGAAAATTAGATGATTAGAAGTTCATAACATGAAAATAAAAGGACTCACATTCGCGGCATTCAAAGCACTGAAGACTTACAGCTGATGGGATGTCACACTGATGGTGATCTTAACTGTTTTCCCTCAGGGAGAGGAGGAGGAGGGCTGTCCAGCTGCTGAGCACAGTGCTGATCATTTTCACGGTCTGCTTCACACCCTTCCACATCAGACAGGTGAGTGAAAGACAAGTGTGACACATTGTTAAAATTAAATATCATCATCATGTATTTGTAGCCCTTAAACCATGACTGTGCTGTCTTTTTGTGTCGTAGGTGGTAGTGTACTTCTACCCTGAAATGCCTCACCATGTGATAGTCTACCACCTGACTGTCACTCTCAGCAGTTTAAATAGCTGTATGGATCCTGTTGTCTACTGCTTTGTTACAAATAACTTCCAGGTAAGACTGGAGTTTCTTCCATACTTTTCTTCACATCCTTCCTCTCTGTCACCTGTCCATCTATACATCCTTCCCTCCAGCCATAATTTGTCCACCCATCATCCTCATTTATTTGCTTATTTACTCATCGATTCCCTGAATAATTTACTGCCCTTTTCTCCCTCAGGCCACTATGAGAAATATTTTCCGTCGTGCAGAGCCCGAGCAGACTAGTGGTGATATTATCAGCATGCAGCACAGCTCCAAGGCCTCAGGAGGGACGGCCACTGCCATTACTAATAATGTGATGATGATGACCAAGATTCCCACCTCACTGCAAAAAGACAATGTGGAGAAGAACCACACAGTGTAAATCCATACACATGGGGTGAAGAGAACTGAAAGTTACCGAGATGTCACATTGCCTGGGGAAAGGTGGCTGATATTTCTGGACTCTGCAACATGCTGACCAGTGATAACAGCATCAGTGTATAATGGCACAGTGCTAAGAGCTCAGGATCCACAGCCATAACCACCATCTCCTAAAAATGAAAAAAAAAAGTACTTCAATTGTAACATCGACAATTGACAAATTTAGTCTGCAACTAAACAATATGATCATACCAAAACTACTAACCAGTTTTCTGCCAAATGTATGTGTATCATTACTTGAATTAGACAAGTGACAAAATACCAAGACTTTTATATTTGATGTAGTCTTTTCTACATTTTGTTACACTAAAAATGAGACAGAAATTACCTACATTGAAACTGATGAGGACAGTTTTTATTTTTGGTAACATAAGATAGTCTACAGTCAACAGTTTCAGCACTATCTGTATGTTTCTTTCATGCTGTATGTAAAAGTCAGACTAAATCCTCTACCTGAGCATAATTGCTACTACAAAAGGAGCTTCTGATGCATCAGAAAATCTTACAAATGACCAGGACAGAAGTGTTGACATTAACAAGAGAAGATATTGATAACCACCATAATGTGATAACATGTCTCTCTTCCCCACATGGAAAGACATGGTGTGACCTTTTTTTTTGCCTGGATTGCTTGATCACTTCAGTGGATCCACTACAAGAAAATATTTTGTGCAGCAGAGGGCAACATTGCACTCCTTTTCAATGGTCAGTATAGTGAGAGACCAAGGGCAATATTATCAGTGAAATGGAAACTGTTTGGATGATTTAAGGTAGCTACAATGTGAATGTTTAGGCTGTGATTATTTTGTTTTATTATAACAAAATGTGATATGATGTGATGTTAAGTTGACACAATGTCATTTCTGTTTCATCAACAATCAGCAGAAGCTGTCTTTGCAGGTCACATTAAATGTTTATTTGAGAAATTTGCTAAAGCGAAAAAGTGAAATGCTTGAGTCAAAAATCTACATATGGTGGTTAGATCACATCTGCCTGGTAAGTATTTTGATTTTATATTTGAGGAATGAGTTTTGGTGAAAGAACAACAAACTGAAAGTCAAATGTTCCATTATTGCAGTTTGAAATAGAGAATCAGAATCAGATTTATTGCGTTATGTACAGTGCGTTTCACATACAAGGAACTTGACTTGTTGTTATTGGTGCATAACAAACATTAAGTAAAAATATAAAGAAGATTTTTAAAAAATCAAGTATTAAAGGTACAGTGTGTAAGATTTGGGGCCTTTATTTTCAGAATAAGGCAAACATTGAATATAATATTCATAACTATGTTTTGATGCATGTATAATCACCTGAAAATAAGAATCTTTTTATGTTTGTTACTTAAAAAATATCCTTTTATATCTACAGTGGGAGAGGGTCCCCTTTCATGGAGGCCGCCATCTTGAAACACCTTATTTATACAGTAGTCCAGAACAGACAAACTAAATACTGACTCTAAACAGGGTCCTTAAAGTGTTGTTTCTCCTTTACATTAGGAAGGTGAGGGTGATGTGAGGAGATTACAATGCAGTGGTTGGACCACTAAATGCAACTAAATTCTTCACACTGTACCTTTAAAAATGTAAACAATATAAATATATGTGCAATATGTTTTTCAAATGAAAAGAGCTGTACAGTTTGTACAGGAATATACAAAGTATTTGACAGGTGACGTGTAAAAGTGTGCCGAATATTTTAAATGAGCAAGATATGTACATTATTATTGTTGATACATTATTATGATTTATTTAAGTACTACTGGCATTATTAATTGATGAGTAATAAAATAAATTAATCTTTTTTAAATTATCAATAATTCCCTCCCCGTCCTCCGTAGGTGAGCGGCTTGGTGACGTGATTTACGTTCCCCTATGACCACGCCTCGCTTTGTTACTGTGGAAACCAATGAGATTGATGAGTGTGGGTAAACCAGATGGTCACACAGCTAGCTGGCAAAGGTTAGCCAGACTGCTAACCCCAAAACTGAGAGTTTTGTTGTCACGTTGTCGGAAAATGTACACAGTGCGGAACGGCTTTTACTTGACCTCAGCGGATTAAAATCTCAGGTATGTCACATCGTTCTGTCTTTAATATATAAGTGTTACTTTGCTAACGTTAGCGGTGTGATTTTATTAGCCACTCACAAGCTCGCTGAAGTAACGTTAGCCACAGGTCAAACCTCAGTCAAGGTAAAGTTAACACGAACGTGTCCACAGTCAGGTTTGTGCCATTCTCACGCGCTAAAAACCACCGTTATTTATGATGTAACGACAGACGGTAGGAGAGGTCGATAGGTGAGGTTAGCTCAGGTAAGTCAGGGTTAGCGTTAGCAGAGTTGCCCACCCTGAACGAAACATGTCTCAACCGGTCCAGCCAGCCCACCCTGACACACAGCCGGCACACATTCCTGTAAGAAACACCCATTTTCAACTCTGCTTAACACTTGTAAAGCACGGTTACTACACACAGGAACAGATGACTTATCGCGGCGTAAACCTGCACAGGACTGTGTTTTGAAGCTCTTTTATTTGGTGTAAACATTAACCCATACGTGACCTAACTTTTATTTGCGATATCTGCCTTTAGTTTACCTCAAAAAAGACAAAGTAACCGAGTAAAGACGACAAAGAAATGGGCCAAACTATATCCTCACTCCATTGTGCAACAGGCATGGTGTTGTAATAAGGGCTGATTTCTTAATGTGGCTTTTTGTCGTGGCTCTGACGTCTTTATCACCTGCCAGTTTTGTGGCTTAAAGATTGACTCAAGAAAGTATATGAATGAGAATACTTAGGGTAGTAATAGTCAAGGTGTGGTAAGATTGTTTAATCATTTGATCATGTCTTATGATATCTGTTCCATCTATAAACTTTAGGTCAGGGCAGCAGATTTATTGCAGATTGCATCAGATTTTATGTGTCCTATCATGGGTTGAAACATTTTTACACATGTGAGCCTTCTAGTATTTGACATACTTACAAAAAAGGAATAAAAAAATGTACTCCATTAGTTTTATCTGTCAGTAAACACAAATTAAGACAGAGAATGTTAACACCAGGGCAATGCTTACCCCCCTGCCCTATGTTATAGCTTTAACTTACTGTCTAAATGTGGTCTGTTTTTCTGCAGGTTGCCGTGTGACTGGGTCTTTGCCAAGGAGTTTCCACACACTTTGACCCCGACATGTGGGGAAGTGCACTTACATGCACACACACGGACTTCTGCTGACCCACGCTGTAAATCTTACACAGTACAAATAGTGCATGCAAACAACGTCCAGCGCACACTAACCAGCCACAGCAAGCACATTCACAGACCTATCCTAACCCTTCTCGTAGCTTACCACAGCACAGCCACTGGAACCCCACCTCTTCAGCTCCTGCCAGCTCCTCCCCTCTACATACCTTTGGAGCTGCGCAGATCTTCTGGCTGAATTTTGAAATTGTGCAAACAACAGTGAGGAACACCAGCGCTCTGCCACTGAGCTACTGAGCCATGCCATCTGGACATACATCAGCATGATGGCCTTGTGACAAAATGTATGGAATATATTTTTACCACATCCATTTTTGGACACATTAATCTCAGTATAATGACGATTCCTGCCTCCTCCTCAGTTATTTGCAGTTCTTTAGCTTTGAAACCAGAAAGTGCTGACCAGCAGAGATGCTCACTGATTAAACGTTCTGGATATCTTCTCCTTCTCTTACACAGTGAGTGATCAAAATGAAAACTATAGACATTGCATGTTCTATTTGTACATAATAAAGTACGGTTTTGCCAGTATACACATGAAAATAGTTTTAATTGGTATACACTGACATATACCAAACATCCAGCAAAATAAATGGATCCTCTGAAGTCAAACCAGACTGTAATGGGAGGAGAATCACATGAGATGGAGGCTTCTAGCCTTTCGGAGAAGACAAAATCAATGGAAGAAGCAGAAGAAAGTGAGAGTGAGAAGGAGGTGGAGGAGGAGGGCAGAACTATGCAGATCCCTATGCATCGCTGGGTAATGCATGGAGCAGTGATGTTTGGACGTGAGTTCTGCTACGCTATGGAAACAGCCCTGGTGACGCCGGTGCTGCTGCAGATAGGTAAGGATAAGTGATACAGTCATGTAGAAACAGACACACTCTTGCTTTTGCTTAAACAAACATTCAAGTTATGTCAGCCTGACATGGATATATAAACATGAAAATGTAGCTACATAGGCAGCACTGGAATTTCCACTTTAGTTTTTGTTTACCACGTTTTGTTTCAGGCATCTTGGTGATATACATAGAGGTATTAATGATATAAGTTTACTGGTTGTAGTTTGCAGTGGTGTTGAAGTGGACAGCAATATATCGAGAGGTGTTTCTAATATTTCGGCCACCCCATTTAGATACATGAGAGAGCCATAATATTAGAAACACCTTTTAATATAATGCGTTCCAGTACAACACCACCATCCACACACTACAACCTTAATAATAAACATAATCAATAAACATACAAAGTAAAAATTAAAGCTTCAATAAAATACATTAAAAAAAAAGAAGAAAGAAGTGGCTGGTGAGTGTATTTGTGGCGGTATTCCCCTGCTTAGTGTCAGGAAATTGGAACACCCACTTGTTATTTATTCCTATATAAGAATAGTATATAAGATACCACTATTCTTATATGAGAACAGTGGGATTTGGTTTGCGTTGAAGCCCACCAGATCTATCCAAAAAGAGTTGTCTTACTGTTACTGCATTAGCCACACTGGGTCTATTGATTGCCCTGGCTGCACCACTGTGTGGTATAACCTGTGTGCCCAGCAGTAGCCCACCAGGGGCTATACAGTTAGATGTCAGGTTTGCCACCATAGCAGAAATGGAACAAAGGCATTTTCCCCTGGCTAGGTATGACAAGAATGTCACACACAGCACATTTCAGTCTCTCTGTTTTTCGTCCCTATTGAAAATATTGTAAGAAAGATTATGTTTAAAAACTTTGAGCCCCATTCAGGATGTTTGTGAACATATTTTCCAAGCATCCAGGTTTGCTTTGTTACTGTACTAGTAATCTCTGGAGAAAGTACATAGAGTGAGAGCACTTTGTAGTTTAATCTATCAATTAAGGTGGTGTGTCCGTATGTAAAATAATTTGTTTTCATCTTTTCATAGCCTAGACTCGGAGGCCGGACCTTCGGAGTGAAACGGTTGTTGTTATTTATCTGCTGTATAATGTGGATGATAATCAACAGTTGACTGTTGTGGCATAGTGATTGGAGTAGTTGAACAGAACCTGTCACAGTTCTTGTTTGGGCTTTGTAAATGCATTACTTTAAAAGAAGAAAGGTATGCACATCCTTGCGCTGTTTCTGCTCTTTACATTCTGTGTTGCAACAGTTTGCGACAGTAGCACCTTCAGAAACATTAACATACCTAGTAGAATAACCAGTTGAAACATTAGCTGTGTTTTTGTCATGTTTACTTTTCTATAGTCAACATTGTAAAAACACACATAAATCTATCTAATGTATCTATAGTCTGTTGTGTAAAGGTGCTCTGTGGAGTTTTCCATGAAAACAAATAAAGGTTATCTTGACATAGAGTGTTAATCTCTGAGGCCTAACAAACAAGGCATTTTTTCTTTGCAGAGGTGATTTTGTTCTTGAAAAAACTGAAACTGTTTTGCATCAGTGTTTACTGTTTTAGCAGTCTTCTTCTTCCCAACCTTTGCTGCACGTTTTTGCATAGTACTGCCGCCTATCAATCAAGGGAATAATGTGAAATGTGTACACATCATCTGCTTGTGCATTGCGCTTGCATGTGCATCCTTCCGTCCATGTGGTTGAGACAAATAAAACATTAGAGGACCACTTTTTAAAAAAACGCTTCATGGTCAAACGTCCACAGGGTACCTTGTGTTTTAAAGGCCCATTGGTGAGAAAGACAGACACAAAGCAAGATATTTTTCCTACTGCAAGAAAGTAATCCACTGTTTTGTTGACTTAAGGGAGAGGGAAGGCCAGAGCAGAGCAAGGCATGTGGATAACATGTTGTTCCCGTGAGAACCAACCAGCTCACCCAGCCAGCGGGCTGTATTTGAATCCATCGGATTTTTGCATTGCAAATGCATTCTTTATATGGAGTGGAAAATCAGGATATTGTCAACTAGCAGAGACAGTTGTTTTTTCTAATAACTGACAGATAATAGTGCATCATCTCCCACAAATGTTTTGGCCTAAATTGGTGCAGTGTTTCCTGATTTCAGTGCACGCTGAAGCTTAGTTCTGTCTATTACAGAATCAACCTGGAGGTGATTTTACCACTTTCCTGGCTGGTTGCTGCATATTTCTGTCAGTGTTGTTGTAACAGGCCACCTCATTGTCTGAAATGCCCTTGCCACTCTAAAAGCCAGGAAGCTGTTTAAGAGCACCAGTTGTTCTTCAGATATGCATTGTTATGCATGTTCTTATCAGCAATGCAATATAGGAAAAGTTTCACCATTGTGTGTGTGTGTGTGTGTGTGTGTGTGTAGAAAAAAGTTCCTGCCTGCCAAACGTGTGAATAGGTTGGCGTAATGATGAGATGAGTAATTCACTACAAGGAACTTTGAAGTCAGTAGTTCAGTAGCTTGAGTTAAAGACAGGGTTTATCATAAAAACAAATTAAATTCAATGAAAATGTTTCAGAAATATGTACTGAACAAAAATGCTAATAGTCAAGCATTTAACCTTTTCTGCATTAAAAACACATTCAGCTTTGCACTTGATGTTCTTCAGTTCTTAAGTACCCTGCAGTGTCTTATCTTGGCTGTAATCGGATCAAATGTTTTTGAATGAATCTTTTGTTTTGTTTGTGTGTTTTCTAGGTCTTCCTGAGCAATATTACAGTTTGACCTGGTTCCTCAGTCCTATCCTGGGTCTCTTCTTCACACCCCTGATTGGCTCAGCCAGTGACCGATGTACTCTGCGATGGGGCCGGAGAAGACCATTCATTCTGGCCCTGTGTGTAGGTGTGCTGCTGGGAGTAGCACTGTTTTTAAATGGATCATTAATAGGTGAGTAGAAGGTTAGCAAAGGTGATCACCACGTACGCATTATAATATTTAGTGTTTAATCTTATCTGTGTGCGTTTTGTGGCGTTCTGTCAGGCCTTTCCATTGGTGACACTCCCAGCAACCAGACAATTGGTATCGTCCTCACTGTACTTGGTGTTGTGGTGCTGGACTTCTGCGCCGATGCCTCTGAGGGACCAATCAGAGCTTATCTTCTTGATGTTGCTGACACAGAGGAGCAAGATATGGCCCTCAATATTCATGCCTTCTCTGCTGGTAAGACATGCATGTATGAACAAATTTACACACACCAAGATCATCCACATGGAGCTGTAGAACATCAGCTATTCAAGAAATCATCTAGAATTTGTGCACACATATACAACATCAAAAGCCACAAATTATTTCTACTATTTTTCCCACAATGTGAGTTTTAAAAAGGTTTTACACATATAGGCAGTGCAGTCTCAGGTACTTGTCCTCTGTACACTAATTGAATCTTTATCTCTTCAGGGCTCGGTGGAGCAGTGGGTTACATGCTGGGTGGTCTAGACTGGACTGGTACAGCTCTGGGGCGAGCATTTAAATCTCAGGAACAGGTCCTCTTCCTGTTTGCAGGCGTCATTTTCATCATCTCTGTCACTTTGCACATGTTCAGTATCCCCGAGAAACCTTTCGCTCCATCCAACCAGCTCAAAGTCACAGGGAGTGGGGAGTCTACCAGCCACTTGTCTTTCAGGCCCGTTGGTCACACGCCACATTTACTAGATGTGATTGCAGAGGAGGATGCTTCTGCCCTCGTGTCACGAGAGGATAACGAATCCGATCCTGAGGAAGGGGAAATGGATTTCCTTGCTGTGGATCGGGTGCGGAGTAAAAGTGATTCAGTCTTAGCCATGCCAGATGCTACAATAGAGTTGGATCCTGACCTGCACCCAGACACACAACTTTTTCTGCCAGAGGGGCGTCACTTTCTACCAGAGACGCAGGGAGACCTACAAGATGTTTTCAAGCCATCTGACCGCAGTATTGGGTCCCCGTCTCCTTCTGGTGGACTGCCTGATGTTACTGATGGTATAGCGGAGCGTAAGGGTCCAACAAACGGTGCTGTTTCTGTCACTCAAAACAGTTCTGGCTCACAGGACTCACATCTGAAAACACAGGTGAAATCAGCTGCTACAGTGTCAGATTTTATCTTTGTTGCCTTAAAAAAAAACAACAAATGTCATCAAGTGTCAATGTCAGCATGTTATTTGATATGTTAATGACAATCATGGGACAAAAAACCTCTATTCTATGTTTCAAATATGTAGTTCCATGTTTAGATTTTCCTTTTAAATATATACATCTGTGCCTCTCTCCCAGCAGGCTATGGCTGCCAATGGTGTCAGTGCCAGTATGTCCTCTGACCAGTCCAATCCAATGAAAGGCCATGCTTCCGCTAGGATGGCAAACCGCCCCTCCAACACCTCAGTTTCATCACGACCACGCCAACCCACCTTCTACAGACAAGTAAAATTACATTTATCTTTGAATTACTTCCCGTAAAAGCAACAAATATCTTCTTGGCACCATATTTCATTTTGCAAATATGAAAAAGCTGATGACTTTCTTTTCTCTTTCCAGCCCTCCTTCACTTTCTCCTACTATGGACGAGTGGGATCACAGCGTTATCGACTGCGACGGACAGCACCTTCGAGCCCACCGCCGATCACCACCTCCCGCAGTTTGAACGATCTTAGCGACCTCCAACCGCATGCAGACCGGCGGGAGTTTCAGCTGTCAGTCAGCAGTCTGTCCTCTGTTGGCTCCAGCAGCGAGGGAGGACCAGGCAGGGGTACAACTGTTCGACTGCTCTGGTTATCCATGTTGAAGGTGAAGTAAATTGGAAATGTTGGAAATATTGCACTGTTTCATATTCACAACATGTCTGATATTACAACTTTTTTGTGAAATTCCTTCTTCATGTTCACCTGCTAGTCTTGATTCACTCTTTCTTTACTGTCCTCGATAGATGCCGAGGCAGCTGTGGAGACTGTGTGTGTGTCACCTCCTCACATGGTTCTCCATTATAGCCGAAGCTGTGTTTTATACTGATTTCATGGGGCAAGTCATCTACCACGGAGACCCTACGGTACACACATACCTTCATATTCATAACAGCCTAATATATATATATATAAATTTTCCCTGAATTGACTTATAAACAAGCAGCATTGCCTTGTATTCAACTCTGTGACTGACAGGAAGCCAGTGTAGTGACTTAAGAATCTGGGGTGATGTGGCCTTTTGGTCTCTTTAGGAACTCTAGCAGCTGCATTTTGAATAAGCTGGAGCCTTATCAAAATACCATTGCAGTAATCAATCCTGCTAGAAATAATGGCAGAAAGCTGATCTTGTTATTTCTTTTATAAGATTATTTAGACTAAGATCAGAATCAAGTGTAATACTTGTCAAATGTAATATTTGAAAAGTTTAATTTGGCTTAATTGTTAAAAATATAATGTGTGTACATTTTGGTTGGTTGTTGCATAATTTTCTTCATAAAATATGTGCAACTCCTGCAACTACCTCAAGAAAGTGCAACAGGTCATTGCATTTTGTGAAGTTATTACATAATAGAGCGTTGTTACATACATACTAACTGACATCATTTTGTATACGATGGACACCATGCGTTAGAGGTTAGAGATTAATAAACTCAGCATGCTGCGAATGTTACGTATGTCAAATTTTAACACTACAAGGTCAGTTCTCCAGTCTGTTTGTTGAGTGCGTGACAACATCGAAATTATTCTGCTTTTTTCAGGCACCAGCAAATTCCACAGAGCTACAAAACTACAACAGAGGAGTACAGATGGGCTGCTGGGGACTTGTGGTCTATGCTGCTACTGCAGCTGTCTGCTCTGGTAAAACACAAACACTTAAACTTAATTGATTAAACTGAATTCCCTCCCTTTTCCAACCTACTTCCCTGCACTGTCTCCATCAATTGATGTCTCTCTCTGTCATTCTTTCCACCTCTCTCCTCAGCAATCCTTCAGAAGTACCTGGATAATTTTGATCTGAGCATTAAGGTTGTCTACATTGTTGGAACTCTGGGATTCTCAATAGGTCAGTAACCACAAGAGCACAAACAGCTGACAACAATAAAGTCGAGTACAGTGGATTTGAGAGCAGTTGTATATTGTCTTAAAGGGGATGCAGAATAAACGGAAATGTATCTCTCTAATCTTAGGAACCGCAGTCATGGCACTCTTCCCTAATGTTTATGTTGCCATGGTGATGATAAGTAGCATGGGCATCATCTCCATGAGTATCTCCTACTGTCCCTATGCATTACTTGGACAATACCATGAAATCAAAGAGGTATGTTTGCTTTACACATGCATAACCTTGCACACTGTGAATACACAATAAAACTTGAGATAGGATGACACATACATTCTTTAATTGTTTGCATACTACAGCAACTGAAGATGACATGATATTGTATCTCATCACTCTACTTTACAAAAACCTACACACTGACAAACTAAGTGACAATCTCTCCTCTGCTGTTCCTCTCCTCAGTATATTCACCACAGTCCAGCAAACACCAGAAGAGGTTTTGGTATTGACTGTGCTATCTTATCCTGCCAGGTGAGCCTGCATACTTTTTTCACCAAAACTTAAATTCCCTTTCAGGTCTAAACTTGATCTGGTGGAATCCGCCCAAGTGAAATTTTGCAGAGGCACCATGATTTAGGCTGTGGGCTGTTGTAACATGATGTATTTTTACAAACTTGTGTCATATTCAGGTGCTTTCTGTTCTTGTGATGGTGATACAGTTGCATGCGAAACAGTGATACGGTGTATACTGTTGTGTTGAATGATTCTATTTTGGTTCATTTTCAGGTCTATATCAGTCAGATTTTGGTTGCATCGGCCCTTGGAGCTGTAGTAGAAGCAGTTGGCAGTGTGCGTGTCATTCCTGCAGTGGCTTCTGGTGGCTCCTTCCTTGGCTTCCTTACTGCCTGTTTCCTTGTCATTTATCCTGATTTGGAGCCCAGCACCTCAGAGCAGGACCAGGACTTGGTGGATTTATCGGAAGATTCAGAACCAAATGGGGAAAGGACCAGTGACCAGAGGTTGGCTCTGCTGAACCTCACAGATGGAAATGGTCTGAAGGAGACAGATAATTCCTCTATTGCCTGAGCATTAAGATGTAGTTTTTGTTAGGTTTATCTTCACTAAACACAAGCCACAGCATATAGGGATTTACAAATCTGTGCCTTTCTGATGGAGGAAAAATGGCAAAAGAGGGTGGGAGGATTTGAATAGATTATCTTCTTGGATGGAGGACTCACAAGAAGAAACGTTCTCAGTTTTGGGCTGCACTCCTTGTCTTGTTGCTACCTCAAGCCTAAAACAAATATATGTTTTTATGGTTGGATGCAGAAAAGCAAGCCACGTAACAGTGATTTGGTCAGACTATTAAAATAATTTAGTTCAGACTACTGAAACAAATGTAAGCCTTTATTGCTAAATCATAAATGGGAAGCACACAGAGCACTTTCTGTCTCATTTCCGAACAGTTTTTTTCACACTGATGCTGCAGAATAATGTAATGTTTGACATTTTACTTCATAGAAGCTGCTCCGTAATTGCTTAATGGACAATCACTTCGCTGCAAAAGTGTTACTTTGTGTACCGCCGCGTTGCTTCTAGACTGAACACAAATGTACATATTTGTACCAGTCTGGTAGTGGCCTACTGTGGTACTATATTGCTATTTTAAAAATGCCAGACAGTTTCTAAACTACAGATAATGCCTTGTACATTTGTTGGAGACATCAAAAAATATGTCATTCACAAAAAAATTCCAATCACATTTGATGTTGAAACCTGTTAGCTGTTAAGCTAGTGTGTGATTAGAAGTGCTCATTTATGGTGATTTTTTTTTTTTTTTCTTGCCTGTACAGAAACACAAAACTTCTGAATGCCATATTCTCATTTGTTGCCAGACTTTATGCTGTAAATGGTATCATTCCCAAATATGACCTCAAGTGGTTTTGGATTTTAGTGTGATTTGTATTGCAGGGTGGCATTCATTTTGCTTTCTACTTTAAAAAGGGTTTTAAAATATACATTCCAAATACAGGTGAAATCAGAAATGACTTGGTGATGAGCTTCATCAGGGGACGTGTGTCATATCCAGTCAGTCAAAAAAAAATGGATAGAAATGCTTTCAGTAGTAAAGGGATTGCTGTTTCTGTTTGTACTTTTTATTGGAAGCCAAACCACCTTAACTCCCGGTAGTTTAGTGTTTCAAATATGAGAGGTAGTAAAGAGACTGTGAAGGATTATTGTGATCATTGACCAGCATGCATGTTAATGTTTAGCATTTAGTCCCCACCACACTTTACCATTCTAGTAGTGTTACAAACCTAGTACAGTTTACACACTTGTGCACAATCTCTCCTTTCTGTGTGTGTGACAGCCGGGTGTGTGCTATTGTGTTCATTGGGAATTGTTCTGGGCCTGTTTTTTTTTAAAAGCACCTTTTCACAAGAGGTCAGGGCACACAATTTTGTTAGTTTTAGGAGTTCATTTTTGCTAATGTTTTCTAAGCAATATGAGGCACGTGTGCATTATTGACTAGTCCAGTAAATTATTAAAAATATCCTTTCTGTAGACCTATTAAAACTTAAAATTTTGCCTTTTTAATAAAAGCACAAGAGAAAAATGGACAGGTGAACCAAAGCCTCATAGCTTCTCTACAGCTTTCTTAATTTCACTTCAGATGGTTTAAGTATTTCAGGAATGTTTCAGGGAGAAACACTCCACACTACTGTACTGAATAAGATTTTCTTGAACAGGCTTATTGAAATTATTTAAATTTTATACAAATGCTAAGACTTGCAGATATTCTGTGTTTTTGTTTGGAAATTTGGTGTTTTTTAAGTGATTCTTGGTTCTTCTTGCTGCTGTATAGACTTTTGTACTATAAAAACAAGGTATTTTTGTACCAGTTATTTGGAAAAAAAAAAAAAGATTGCACCTATACTTGTGTCTGTGTTTTTAATGACGATCCCTCACACATACTATTTTATGTACACTTCATTAGGAAAATTAATTGACCTCTCAATTGAAGCAACAAGCCACAGGAAGCAACATTCTAATATGTTAGAAGTAATAGTTTAATATCTCATGGTTTAAGCATCATCTCTGACTCTTGACATCTTTGCATTAAGAAATGAAGAGTTTGCTACTTTATGTGCCATTAATTTACACAAAGGCTAATATTTTGATAAGTTACTGTCTGTTGAAGAGACAAAACAAAGTACTCATGTCTTTAGTTCATCAGATAGTCAACCATATGTGCTGACAGTCCACGAAATCCAAGATACTGAAAGTATCTGCGAAACACTGTAGATCCCAAAAGTTCCCCAATGTGCAATGCCACCAAGCATCCTTAACACCAATTATTATATGATAAATTCATGTTACAATTCAGCTATTCACTTGTTTCAACAAACTGTGCAGCAGTTAACTGAATTAAATCATTTCTCCTCTGCAAACTCCTATTGAGCCTTACAAAATATAAACTGTAATATAAAGCAAAAAGCATAAAATATTGTGAAGGTATTAATACATTTTTCTTATATACTAAGATAATGATACTGCAGGATGACGCTAACCTGTAGACAAGAATATAAATGAATGTTTTTTATTGCACAACCCTTATATCCTGTCTGGGGATGATTATTTTTTATTTTATTCGTTATTATTAAGACCTGCAAAATCTGCAAAAAGGAGCTATATCAGTTGAGGTTTATATACTTTACTCATGGAGTGCTGTCCAGCTAAGCTGACCATGGAGCACTCAATTGGTCAACCACCACCACCTTCAGGCCAGTGTGAGTTACTACAACAGGATCAAACTCCACCCTGATGATCCTGCAGCTGGAAAAGTTTTTTTTTTTATCAGGTGACACTACTTTAAAGTTTAAAATGTCACAACTGCTCCATGTTTTTTTTTTTTGTTTTTTTTTTTGAGACATTAAATCAGTTAACAACACATTATAAAACTTAAATACGGTACAAAATAAAATGATTTGACAAGTTCTTCATGGAAATGATTTATTATGATACTGCTCTGCTCTTCCTCAAATCATCAATGCGCATGTTTGTACTTCCACACAGAGAAACAGGAAGTAGAGAGACAGGCAGTAAACATGGGGACCGTGATGAGCTCGCGTCATTCAGGAGTTTGCTGCGCAGTTGGAGTGACTTTATCTCCGGGCTGAAAGTGAAGGGGGGGATGAATGAGGAGCAGCACCGTCATCTGTGAGCAGGTTAGTGACCTGAAGGAGACGTCTAACCTTTAATGTCAGACTATTTATTGACTTTAAGGAGTTTATTTTCGGTGTTTAACAGTATATCTATCTGTGACAAGCATCCTCTCACCTGCACGGCTTGTGACACAGTGTCACGTGTCGCAGCTGCAATAAATCAGTTAACGCTCATTTCTAAACTTAAACTTGATAAATGTTACACTCTTTGCTAAACTTTCATCTTGTTCAGACTCGTGGCGTCTAGAAATATGACTACAAAATAATATTTTATAACATTAACATGGAAACATGGTTACTTTGAGTTACATTCTTTGAGTTCACAGTGTGACAGTAGCCTCCCCTTGACACATTAAGGGGTAAATTAGCTTAAAGCAAGCCCATATATGCATTTATATGTTATATGCTGTTCGCTGTCAGTGACCTATTTGAACTGTCAATAACAGGAACAGTCAGTCAGTATTTCCTCTATGAGAAGACTCAGATTAGCACACTGCCCGCCCAAAAAAAAGTCACCACCTGGATTGAACTAAGCAAATCAATAAGAGGCTTCCATCGGATAATCACTGCGGTGATTTATATATTTCAGCTAGCAACATGTTATTTAACCCTATCTTATGCTGTGAGTAGCTTCTCCTTTCTTAAACAACCATGTCTGAAGACATATTCTGTGGTTGTGGAAAGCAAGTTCATCAGTTTCAGAAGGGTCAAATTATTGGCCTGCTTCAAGCAAAGAAAACAACTAAGGAGATCACTGAGACTACTCCAATCGGATTAAGAACTGTCCAACGCATTATTAAAACCTGGAAGGATGATGGTGATGAAGTGATGCACCCATCATGCCTAGTGCCCACCGTACAAGCCTGTGGGGGTGGTTTTATGACCTGGGTTTGCTGCAGTTGGTCAGGTCTAGGTTCAGCAACGTTATGTCCCCAAAGAATGAGGTCAGCTGACTACCTGAATATACTGGATGACCAGGCCTTGCCATCAGTGGAGTTTTATTCCCATCAGGCTCACATTGTAAAAGAGTAGTTCAGGTTCAGAGAGTATGAGATATCTTTTTCACACATGGATTGGCCGCCACAGAGTCCAGACCTCAGCCCCATTGAGAATCTTTGGGATGTGCTAGAGAAGACTTCACGCGGCGGTGTGACCCTCCCATCATCAATATAAGATCTTGGCGGAAAATGAATGCAACTCTGGATGGAAATAAATGTTGTGACATTGCAGAAGCTTATCGAAACAATGCCACAGCGAATGTGTGCCGTACTCAAAGCTAAAGGCGGTCCAACGAAATATTAGAGTGTGCCACTTTTTTTTTTTTTTGGGACGGGCAGTGTATAATGAAAGAAGTGAAGAAAAGTCATGTTGCTCTGCCTCTGAGACATCAGTGTCAGCTGCTCTGCCCGCAGTTTATTTCCATCTAATTGATTCTGAAGGTCAGATATTTTTCTCTTCTGCTTATGTGTGCGTCTGTGTTCGTTCTCCACTCCTCAGCTCTGTCCCTTCACACACACATTAGTTTCCCGTGTTTTAAGTTTGGATTCAGACTGTGCAGAAGTTCAGTGCCTTGCAAACTTGACCACTTCAGCTGTTGAACATGGAAATTTTTGACACTAACTGTGCTGTAATCTTATCAGTAGATGTAACACTATTTCAAAAAGGCTGTGTTGTTATGGTTTGATGTGGAATTTGCCCTGTTTTTCAAGGATCATATGATTGTACTGTATATTATGATGATCATATCCTCAGACCAATAATATAGGGATAACAGAGATCATGTGGTGTGTTCTTTTATTGGCATATCAGTTCAGTCAGTGGTCAAACTTTTTTTTTTAAGGAATCTTAGAATAAAAAGATCACTTGAAGCTATACTATAGCCTAGCTTCAGCCAAAAAATTGTGCATTTATATTTTTAAGAAAAGTCTTTGATGCGTTGTTTTTGCACCTCACTACAAGTATGCATCTGCAATTGTTGTGAGGTGGACTGCTGCAAACACATCCCATTCGTTGTGGCCCAGTTACAAGTCACATTCTTGTACATTTTGTGTGTATCTGTCCACCCCCCCTCTACATACAAGAGGCTAGACCAAGAGAATCTGATTTTAAAGTTATTCGCTCCTCGCTGTGTTGACTTCAAAACCAAAGAGCAGCAGACTATAGAAGGAAAAAGAACCACAAAGATAAGATATAGAATATAGTGTCTGTCCTTTGTGATGTGCAGTGAAAAACACTAATTAAATAACGTCTGACATCTTGTTTCCTGTCTCGTATAGATTAAATCAGTTTAACTAATGAAGTTATTATCCTAAGTTGTCATATGAATTTCTAAGAACACTTCATGGTTTACCACTGGCGCCACAAACAGAAATGACTGACTGATAATCTCCTGGGCAACAATGTTTTGTGACTCACACAGCAGTAATCAATTCCACAGTATAAGATGGATAAATGAAGATGTTGTACTACAGTAAAATGCATAAAGTACATTCAAATGCACTCTCCTGCTTCAGGGTTTGCTTTAATACTTGTTGTTTGCCCTCAGACCATAGCAATAATGTTGCATTTTGGACAGCATGTATTGGACAAGCTATTTGATTCAGTGATGATCTTATTAGATTTTTTTGACCATTTAATATATAACTCTGCATTAAATTTGACAAAGTGACAGGTCTCACAAAAGTTTGTCAGTATCTGCTCATTTCATTCACTTAAAAGTCTCAAGTTCCAAATTGGAAATAGCATATCTTCAATTTAAAGTTCCAATGTGTAGAATTTAGTTGCATTTAGTGGTCCAATCATTGCATTGTAATCTCCTCACATCACCCTTACCTTCCTAATGTAAAGGAGAAACAACACTTTAAGGACCCTGTTTAGAGTCAGTATTTAGTTTGTCTGTTCTGGACTACTGTATAAATAAGGTGTTTCAAGATGGCGGCCTCCATGAAAGGGGACCCTCTCCCACTGTAGATATAAAAGGATATTTTTTTAAGTAACAAACATAAAAAGATTCTTATTTTCAGGTGATTATACATGCATCTAAACATAGTTATGAATATTATATTCCATGTTTGCCTTATTCTGAAAATAGAGGCCCCAAATCTTACACACTGTACCTTTAAGTATTGTAGTGAAACATTTGCATTGTCTACAAGATTTTAAGTGTCTTCTCGGGGTACAGCAAAGTTTGGATGCTTTGGAGCTACAACCATCACAGGCCCATGCCTATCTATCAAGTAATTAGGAGTTATCTTATGTGAATTAGTGTTTTTTTAAAACATGTTTTACCCTCTGTAGCCTCAGAAGTGTATAAACATGTGAATTGCAGCATTATGCAGCATGTCCTGAATCACACTGTGTTGTGGAACTCATGTAAGACACAATGTGGAAAATATGATAATTGCACCATGTAGTCTCTGATGTAATAAAATCTAATTAAACTGGCGCTGAGGAAGTCTCATAGCCGTAATTATTGAAGCGAATCTTTTTCTACACTCTGCATCTTGGGATAATCCTGTGATGAAAAAAATGTCTGACTGGGTCTTCAGAAGTTGTTGTTGATGAGAACAGCAGCAGCGATAATGAGCTGGAACAACCAGTCTGTTATGCTGTGACTGATTGATGCTTTTGTCTCTCATTGGTTACACTTCCTCTGCTCTCTGACTGGCCTCTGTGTTTGCTTCTCTGTTACTTTTAGTGGTTGTGATCTAGCAGGTCCAGTTCTGCTGGTCCAACTTGGTCCCTGGGCCGGTGTGAGTGATGGCGGACCATCTGCCTCCTGTTCTGCTGGAAGCCTGTGTGGTGGTAGGAGCATCTAACGACAAACTCCGGGAGATCTCCCAGGTATTTGCTGCTGAATGCCTGATACACCATTCCATTTTGTTGGGTTGTTATCCTACTGAGGATCCTAGATAACAAATGTTTTGATCATGACAGTAATTTTAATTTTGCTAGTATTGTCATGATTTGTGGGGTTTAATTTGAGTATGTTGAATGCCTGGAAACTCCATCTTTATTAACTTTTATCTTTTAACTAATCAGGATAATTTCACCTAGATTAAGGATTTCTTTTTTCACTGAAATGAGTAATGTATGTGGAATGTGTGGAATTTCTGGATATATTAATATAACCCACTCAGGCCATTAACAATAATGGAACTCCGGAGCACCTCCTGTTGGAGCCGGAGGTACTACATGTGTTGGCGCCTCCCTTCGTTAGCAAACCGCAAGCTGAAAACGAATTGGTAAGGTCACATGGGAAGAGGAGGCGCTCCTTTCTCAGGAAGAAGAGGGAACAACCTCCTTCAGTTGCAGCAACTCCCAGCCAAGGTCTGGTACCTGCTTGTCTACGTCTATCTTCACATATCACTTCTGTGGAGCCACAAACATGTTGTTTCTGATTTGTCTCAGGCCTAATGTTGCCCCTGTTATTATAAGTGATTTTATATTACTTTAGCCCATCATATTTTTGCAGATGGAAGAGGAGGAAGCGTAGAAGTCATTGTTCCTAAAGACATCGACCTCATGGCTTTACCACAACTCTGCTTCCCGGGTATTTAATATTCCCTGCCACAGCTTTGCTTCCCAACTTTGTTAAATCCACAAAATAATTCTTCAGAAATGTCCTATGTCTAAATATTTTCTGTCATCTACAAACTAATCATCATTTCTCAGTTTGAAAGAAATTTGGTTCAAAAGTTGAAATATGAGATTTCTGACATGCGCATTGTTCTATATTCAGCCATGCAGTAACACAATATTGACATCTTGTAACTGAAGTATGTCATACTCGTGTGTTAACATTTAAAATCTTTTTCTTTTTACCAGGTGGGCTCCAAGTAACCAAAGAAGAGAAAGATGAACAGTTCCACTTCCTGGTTTTCACTGATGTCTTTGGCAACAAGACGCATGGAGTAGTAATGCAGTATTACCGACCAATACTGGTACACAGTACTACATGTAATACTTCGCACACACAGTTAACATAAATCTGAACTGTATTTAACGGCTCCCACCAGATTTCTAACCTAATGCAGATAAAAACTTACTGAAAAAGTGCATAAAACTTACCTTTGTGTGTCACTGTCCTGTGTTTTTACAGGAAGAGGCGTCTTTCTTCCAGAACCACGGGTCCTTTAAGTTTTCTAAACTTTTCTCTGCCTACAGTTTCTGTGTCATATCCAAATACCCGTACTTCACTGCACTCAAAGACTGTCTGTCATGGTGAGAAACATTGTACGAAAAAAAAACAACACAATGCTTGGCTTATCAGTTTTTCTTGACCATCATCTTCAGTTTAACCATATATTTATGTTAATAGGTACCTACAATGTAATTGTCAATAGACAACAGTGTTAATAGAATACTTATTTTATCTGTAATGTTGCTTAATCTTTATTTCAAGACTTAATTTATTCTTCCTGTGTCTTTCTCGTATTTCTCTCTTAATCTTTTTGTCTCTCTCTGTTTGTTTGTTAGTCTGTTAATCCAGCTGAGAACTTGTCGATTATCAGACATGGAGGAGAGAGTGAAGGAGTTTGCAGCCAAGCTGGCATTAGTGCCTATCCCCCCTCCTGGACAGCTACATTTGGTGTGTGTGTGTGCGTTTGTGTGCACAAACATTACAAACAAACTTTGTTTTGACAATTTTTTTTAATCGCACCGTCATTGTGTAGCCAGATTGGAATCCATTCACTCATACATCAGGTCCATATTACTGATATAACAGACTACTATAGGCAATATCTATGTGTGTACTTTTCTCTACGTCCTTTGGCTATGATACAGATGCAGCTAGACAAAAGATAGAAGAACACAAACTGTAACACTGTATGTTTTTTTTTTTTATAGATGTTTACTTTGCGTCCTCTGACCATTGTATTACCATCCCAAGAAGACAAAGACCACCCAGCTATAGATTTAGACCTTCATCTTCCTTTCTTCTGCTTCAGGCCACAGCAACTACTCCAGGTATTACACACACCTGTCGTATTAGCTTTAATAAAACAGGAGGAGGCTGACATTAACTTTCACGTGTCTTCACTGTCCATTTCTCTGTCCCTGTCTCTATAGGTGCTATCTTGTCTCCTGCAGGAACAGCGGGTGGTGTTATTTTCTGCTGATTGGGCCAGACTCACGCTGGTGGCAGAGAGCTTGTTGCTTTTTTTGCAGGTCATTTGAAAATATCTGCACAGCACACAGTAATGTTCAATCACACGTGTTGTCAGAACTACTTTTATCAAATCCCGTTGTTTTAAAAAAAAAAAAATCTTCCTGATCTTTCTTCCAGCCTCTGTCATGGCAGCAGCCATATGTTCCTGTCCTGGCCAGAGGCATGCTGGACTTCCTCATGGCTCCTACTGCTTTCCTCATGGGCTGCCATCTGAGCCACTTTGAGGAGGTTGCTGCTGTGAGTACACAGCCGTTCAAATTAATATATACTGTATATGTTTAGTGCACACACGTATAGAGGAGAGATTTATTTTATTCTTGTTCTTTGTCCATACAGGAAACAGATGATCTGATTCTAATCAACATTGATAACGGAAGTGTTTCCACTTCTTGTTCTGAGATTGTTGACCTACCAGAGATTCCCCCAGCCGCTGCAGACTGCTTCACACAGAGGTACACACTGTAATAAAACAATACAGAAATAGAAACAAACAAAATATGCATATGGTTTGGCAAGAGATATGAATGTTTCTATTTGTTTATACAGTGAGTGTGTTGTTGCAGGTGTCTGTCACTGAAGATACATTTTGACCTATATCAGTGCTGCCATGCAAGCTGCACTGACATCAGTGAGCAGCGGGCACAGAGAAGAACATGGCAGCACAACCTCAACCATGAAATCCAGAGGATCACACTGGAACTGATTGTCAACATATTCAGGTTGTGTGTATGTTCTTTGTTTACTGAAATCTAATTGGACGGTTCTCCTAATAAATATATGTTGTTAATATTAATGTCTGTTCATAACAGGGATGTTAGCTGTCATCTGAACTATGAACATCGGGTGTTTAACAGTGAGGAGTTCCTAAAAACCAGAGAGCCAGCTGAACAGCTTTTTTACAAGATGGTGAATATTAACTTGATAAAACAAGTAATACTTTTAATATTATTTTACCTTGAATGGTGACAAATTAGCCGACATCTCTTAGCAGACGTGAGATGCTGGCTCAAGTGCTCCTCTTCAAATGAATGTGGCTGTGTTGCAGGTGTTGGAGACACACATTTTCCATTCATTCCTCAAGGATCGTCTCAACAGGAAAATGGACAACTTTGCCCGAATGGAACACAGTACTCGTTCTGAAATGCAGAAGTGAGTTATTAACCCTATTTTTAAAAAAGGCCTAAAACCAAGTGATATTTTTAAAGTTCACCGCATGATCTTTGTGTCCTCTCGTTGATATAAATGTAAACCTCATGGTGCTTTATAGCCATTTATAGCCTTGAAAAAAACTTGAATCAACACTTCTCTAAAACAGTTCTAACAAAACCTGAACATTATAAACTTCATAAAGGTAGGATATATTGCAAGACTGTTGCATTAGACTACATTAGTTTTTAGCTAGGTGGACCTATTAAACTAGTTTACTAAGTGTATACTGAATATACTTAGAGACCCGGTGGCTGAGGCCACATTCAGAAGTAGTCAGGGACATGTGTGAACACAAATGCATACACACCTACTAACTGAGTTTAGTGGGCTAGTCAAATTGTCAATATGTTTTGGGTCAACAGCTGACAACATTTTGAAGTCTGCAGCTGAGTCGAGGTACCAAATAACCACTGCAGTCACTCTCTCTAACTGTATAGCAAAATGCAAGTCTGAATTTCTCATCTCGTTTTTGTGCTTTTTTTTGTACCCCTACCCCAATGTTTCTATCACTGGTCATCTAGGATGAAGGGTATGGTTGAAATCCCACGCAGACCCACCATGCAGGAGATTCAAGCCCGGAGAAAGAGCTCTTTTACAGAGAGCAGGCTGAGTAAGAGATTGGGGATGAGCCTCCCAAATCTCGGGGATGACCAAACTATCAGCTTCCAAAGAAACACACTGCTGACCAGGATCATCATATCTGACCCCGGTGAGACTGGAGGGAAAGTCTAGGCACAACAAAAGCACAAAGATACTGTATAGCTGGAAAAGATTTAACCTTTCTCTGTTTCTCTCCCCTTCTTGCTGTCGCCTCATCCTCCTCCAAAACATGTTGTCTCTCCTTGTGCTCTTTTCATCTGCTAGCACTGAGAACTCTCGCTAAGCCGGTAAAGGTGTTTAAGCTCCCAGATTTCCCAGCCTCTCTGTCCTTCCACTCTGTCCAAAGTTACTACAGCGAGCTGATCCAGCAGCTTGGCAAGGCCATCTTCTCTGTCCAAAATGAGAACCCCACCCTGTTGGCCAGGTATAATGCTTTCATTACTCCTGAGTCCCTTCTCCTCCTCCTCTAAAGCTTGAGTATAATAATTTCCCCTCTGCAGATTCTACTACTTGCGTGGTTTCATCAACACATTGTGTTCACGACGGCTGGACGCTCTGGGCGACTTTCAGAACCTCTACAAGACCGACACCGCCATCTTCCCAACACAGCTGGTCACATGGCTCGTGGATTCACTGCACCGAGATGAGAGACAGCAAGCTGACAGGCGACCTGAACTCAAGAGACTCATCCTCAAGGTCAGTCAGTCAAAACAATCTTTATTCCCATCTCGGAGAAGTGGTGGTTGGAGTGTTTGGTGATATGGTCTAGAGTGAATAATGGATGTGATATGGCTCCCCCCCCCATCTATTAGGTGAAGACAGAGAATGAGAAGCTGTTGGTGCGACCTGATGACCACGTCAAGAAGTTTAAGCTACCACGAAAGCATTTGCATCAGGAAGAGTTTGTGCGTTGCGTCCAGGAGTGTGGGATTGTTAAGGATATAGCCACCATACACCGTTTATTTGATGCTCTAACTGATGGTAAGCGAGGACAGGAAGGCTGCTGTGTGTAGTTTAGAGATCACTTTTGATATTTATTGATACATTTTTATGAATTGTGGAGAACTTTGCGATGTCAAACCTCAGACTTACAAATGCTGTAGTGATGATTAGATGTGCTTTGAGCTGACATAGTGGACACAGAAGTGACTATACAGTAATCGCCACCAGTATTACGTGAAAGAATTTTGAATTGATTTCATCACTTGTTGCCAACATGGTGCAATCTGTCAGTTGATCCGTTACACTCCTTTAATGCTCTGTAAGCGTAAAGTACAGCATGTTCTCTTGTGCTCTCTCACACGCACACGCGCGCACACACACACACACACACACAGTGTATGAACCCTGTCATACATAAATACAAAAAGTGTCCAACTGACTAGAAAAATACAGTGTATTATATTTTTAGCTACGGATCAGACAAAGTTCATAAAAATCTTGAATCAGTGACTGTTGGTTGCAATACGTGTTGGAGAAATTAACCTGCACCAGGTGATTTGTTACACAGAACCATCTGGGATGTCTTTGGAAACATAGTCAAACTCTTACCAGAAGAGCAAAAACTTATTTTACAGTAAGGGAAGCCTTCAGTGGCATTCTTTGCTCCTTTTCAGTGAAGAAATACTCTCCAGTTCTGATATAACCAATGCTGTCAGCATCTACGCTAACTTCTTTATTGTTGTTTTTGAGCAATCACTTCTTACACCCATCATCACACATAGTGCTCGCAGCTTATGCCGTAGCTGCCCGTAGTTCCTCATAGGATAGCACAGATGATTGGTTTGTAACCACTGTAAATTTCGGACGTGTTGCTCGCAGTGATGAGGTGACAGAGAATTATCGCACAGTTCTGTAGATTCCCAGTTTATTGGCGTTTTAGAGTCTTTTAGTTCCTTGTTTTGTTTTGCTGTGCTCAGTCTCATTGCTCTCATCAGCGTAGGGAAATTAAGTATTACAGATAAGAATTCATAGCATGTGCATTTGTGCAAAGCAACAGAAAGAAAGAAAAAGGTCATGTCATGCCAAGGGTAGTGAAATGGATTCAGACCACATCCCTTTTTTTTTCTCATTATGGTTTTCCCCGTCTTTGTTTTGATTGTTATTAAATGTAAAAGGCAATCATTCGTGGCCAGAGGGAAGAAACAACAGACAGAACTGTCACAGTATTAAACAACAACTTGTAACTGTCATATCAGTCATTCTGTGACACGTGAAGAACAATACGCACTATTCTGAGATATCTGAGGTTAAATGTGGAACTTATTTAATCTGTTTGTGTCAGTGGGTTTTTATGCACGTGTTTTTTCCCCTCTTAATGTAAAACATGATTGCAGAACCTTCCTCTCTCTGTCCCAGGCCAGCCAAAAAAGGTGGACCCTGAACTCTTCAAAGTCTTCTACACCTTCTGGAAGGAGATGGAGATGGAGGCACAAGATGTCAACTTGCCCTCAGGGGTCATAGACCATCTTGATAACAGCGAGTGTGTTTACAAGCTGTCGTCATGTGTCAAGACCTCGTATGGCGTTGGTAAAATTGCCATGACACAGAAACGTCTGTTCTTGCTTACCGAGGGACAACCGGGCTTCCTGGAGATCACAAAGTTCAGGGACATACAGGTCAAGCGTCTTTAATCTCTTTTCTTTGAATTATGTTTTATTTGTGTATTTGTTTTTATTTATTTCTTATTTCATCTCTATGCAGGAGGTGAAGATTGCTTCAGCTCCCTTTCTACTTGTTCGTATCCCTTCACTTCGTATCCAGACATCCCGCAGGCCTGAGGTGTTTGAGGCCAACCTGAAGACAGAGACTGAACTCTGGAACCTTGTGGTGAAAGAGATGTGGGCCGGACGCAAGATGGCCGACCAACACAAGGTGCAGCTCGTTTGGGCTAAATTTGGGCTGACCTGGCCATTTGACTTCAGTCCAGTTAAAAAAGGATGTAATGTCAATGGTGAACATTAACTTGTCACTTTTGCAGAACCACTTTTACAGCTTACACCTAAAAAGGAAACGTGTCTAGAATCAGTTACATGGACTTTAATTACAGAGAACATTTGGTCTGGACCTCACCATCATTCTTCTAGTGGGCTTGGCTGGTGCTGACAGTATATATAGGCTTGACAAATGGTGCAAATTGTCATATGTTAGCAGTTATACACAAGTCAGTTTTTGATCTGTTTGTTTTTTTTTGCCTCTTGTGTAAATGGTAGTGTACTGAAGTAATATTTTCTTTAACGTGGTTTATTTATTGTCTTTCTAGGATCCTCAGTACATGACTCAAGCTCTGACCAACGTCCTATTGATGGATGCTGTCATGGGCTGCCTGCAGACCCAGAGGTCCATCATTGCTGCCTCAAAGCTGGCCTACTTTGACAAGATTAAACATGAAGGTCTGCTCTGGTCTCACTGTGCTGCTTTTTCTGCTTCTTGTTCTTTTTTGTTTCTCTTTGACAAAAATAAAATTTAGCTTGTAGACATTCAGTGTCACCACTATGCTTTATAGATCTACAACTGATCTAACTAATAATTATTTTTATGGATACAAATCTGACGATTAGTGTCTTGATTATTGGGTTAATCATTAGGTCTATAAAATAGTCCAGGAAATTACAATGTCCATGAGCTCAAGGTTGTTGTTGTTGTCTAAAGCTCAAATATGTTCAGTTTGCTAATACAAAGAAAAGCATCAGATAGAGAATGTTTGGCATTCATTGTGTTTGTCTCTGAACAGTGCCTATGATGGTGCCTAAAACTACCTCGGAGACTCTAAAACACAAGATCAACCCATCACTGGACCTGGCTGAACCTCAGACTGTACATGTCCTGCTATACACACCAGGTACTATATGGAGCAATTTTTTTCCTTCATGTTTGTTTATTTTTAATGACCTAGTTTCATGTATCTCCCCGTTGTCTCTTCATCAAAATTAACTGTCCTTTACAGTTCAGAGAATGAAAGAAGTTTGTGTGTATTGATAATTAGTTTATGCTTTTAATGGTAATCAGTGTTCACATACTGAAGCTCTGTCTGAGCAGAGATTGTCATGTGCCTTACAAGTTCTGTAAGCTTTATTCTCTCTGTCTAGTTTACTGTACAGCTGAATGTCTTAGGTACACTGGTGGCTAAAGTCACAAGACACCCACAGTTAGTCATCCTAATGAGCATAGAGAGGACAAAAAAAAGCCCAGACATGTTTAGTGTTTGTGCCTGCAGCCATGAAGATGTGTGTCTGTGCAAAATCAAATTTGTAAGTTAGACTCTGATCTGTTTCTTAGCTGGTTAAATCTTTCAGCATTTAAGCATGAGGTCCAAATATGTAAATGCATGCACGTGTGCATGTTTGTGTGTATATCTTGTACATGTTTGTATGGCAACAGATGCTCCAGTGAACCCTGTTCACATAACTTGATTAGTCTTGTTGTGCTGTGTATTAGCAGGGAGGATAATAGTGTTCTTGTTAGTCTCTCGTCTGTTTACACTGTGACGGGGGAACAAAAGCATCTGGACGCTTTTCTGGTTTGAAGAGATTACTGCAGTCCAACTCAGGCTGACGTATGCTAGAATGTGTATTGATTTGTTATTTATGTCTATCAAAGTCTCTGCCAATAACTGCTGTAATTTATAACCTGTTTATCAGCATATATGTAAATATAAAATTCAAATTACTTATTTGTCAGCTGCCTAATTGTTATCCTTTCTATGCATTTATTGCAACACTTATAAATACTGTGGCCCTGACTGTAATCAGTGGCAGGTCTGGGTTCTCATTTCCTTGGTGGTGGTGTCCCTACACGCTAAACCATCCTGCTGAGCTGAGCAATATGTTTTTTACTGCGCACAGTCAGCTCTCATAATTCACTGGTTCACTGCTCCCTCACACTTTGTCTCGTTCTTGCTTTCTACAGGTCACTTGACTTACAACGACTCAGAGGGTGTGATGAATCCTAAGCTGTGGGTGGCTCTCAGTGGTGGCAAAGTAGTTGTGTTCGATGCAGCTAGCTGGTCCATGCTGCAGGACTGCATCCAGGTCGGAGAGTCACAGCTGGTGAGAGTGGACATGCTCTATTTCTAGGAGTAACATTTATTTAAAGAGGCAAGATCTGTTTACCTGCATTGTCTTTGTTGATACTACCACTGGAGGGTGCAATTCATTCTATGTTAAATTTTTCAAAATTGAATACAGTCGTGTTTAAACTAATCTCTATAAACAACTGCAGAATCTGTAGGCAAGGAACCAAGATTTTGTGAAGCCGGAAGTGTTGGTTTCCGTTTGTAGTATTGACCAATCACGTTTGAGTGGGCTTTGGTTGTAAGTGTCAGCGTGGAGAGCAAAAGAGGCGCAACAAATTGGCCGAAAAGCAGTGGAACCAATCGGCTATCATCCGAGAACAATTTAGCTTTTTCTTAACTCTTTTTTTTTTTTTAAAGTTTCTATAGAGATTAGCCAAATGAGTCTTTCTTGCCATTCTTGTGTATGAAGTTGCTAAATGGACTGTGGAGGCAGTCTTGGCCTGGATATCTGTTTTCCGTTTATCAGTATCCGTCTTCCAGATGTCCTCTAGATACACCGGCAGCCCAGCAACATCAGCTGTTGCCTGCAGGGCCTAATTGTTCCCAGACGATAGCTGATGGCTTCTGAGATTGTATTTAAACTTAATGTTGTCTTGATAAAACTACATTTTGTGTTTTAACTATACATAATACTATTAATTGTACTGTTTTTAGAGTTTGTTATCCTGCCGTTTTCTAAGGGAAGTGACAATGAAATCCCATGTCATTATGTAGAATTGCATGCTGGGATTGGTCCAGGAGCAGGTGTGGATTGGCTCTCAGGACTCTGTAATCTACATCATTGACACTCACAGCATGTCCTGCAACAAACAGCTGACTGAACACAGACATGAAGTGACTGGACTCACAATGGACACCAGAGATCAACACAGCAGGTAGAGACATGATTATCTGTAGTTGTCGGTTTTATTAAATGTGTGTAAACGTGTTGCAGGTGTTTAATCAGTCTTTTCCCAGTCAGCAGACATACTCCTGCAGCTGTGATGGGACGATTCTGCAGTGGGACTCAGCCAGTCTCAAAGTGAAGCGACAGTTCTACCTCAGCTGTGACCGTCTCTCTTCTATACAGATCCATAATGGCACACTGTGGTGCTGTAAGTGCACACATTTTCCTTTCTACTCTCGCACAGTTGTTTTTGCAAGTTGTTTTCACGCACCGATGCTCAAATAAGAAACTTCAGTGGCACATATTGCTCTCCACTGAAAGTTTCTTCGTTGCTCACTGGCTGAACGTACGTGATCATCTATCTATTGCAGGTATCTTCACTTCATCGTGTAAACTACAAGGCAACTATAAGACTTACTGAGCTGTATATGCCTCTCTAAATATACCTTAACTCAAACCCGATAATGAATTGTTGAACAGAAGTGTGTGTGTGTTTGTGTTTGTGTTTGTGTGTGTTTGTGCAGGTTGTGGTGACAGCATTATGGAACTAAAAAAGAGTGGGACACCACAAAAAAGGATAGCGCTTCCTGACGACTTCCAGAGCATGTCCAGTAGCTTCAGCTGCTTCATAGTCATCCCAGAGGTGAGTTTGCAATCCTTCAGTCATTCAGTGAAACATAATTATGCAAATCAGCATGATGTGTTTTGTACCAGTTCATAGAAAAAAATATGAGTTTGGCATCTAGACAGTTAAAATGTAAGTGGGACAGGGAGTCACTGAAACCACTGAAACTGAGTGAGTCAGGTATTTCCTTTTCAAACCATTTGACACCTTTTGTGTCTGTTTGTTCCAGCGAGGTCAGTTGTGGACGGGCTGTGCAGACTCAGGCGAGCTGTGTCTCTGGCACACTAACAACCACAGACATCCATCCAAGAGAATCTCCCTGCCGGGCAGTTCAGGGGTCACCTGTATGATTCGCGTCAAAGACCAGGTGAGCTATGATACATGATGGCTAACTTGTTTGTGTAAGTAATGCATGTTGAACAGCAGTTTCTTGGGAACAGAGTCATGATGGCAGTGATTCATTTGTTGGGTTCAAATTCACATATGGTAGTATGATTTTATGCGACAAATTTGTGTTGCCAACTCCTCTCTCTCTCCCCTATTTCAAACATCCACTGCTACCTTTTCTTGACGCTTCCTCCTCCCTGCAGCTCTGGGTGGGCTGTCGTGGCCGGGCTGGTGTCGGAGGTCAGTGCGATGGTCAGCTGAGAAGTCAGGTGATGGTGATGGACCCAGAGAGCCACACTGTGGCAAAGGAGCTGCAGGCCCACTCGGACAGCATCCAGACGCTCTGCTCTGCCGAAGATCGCTATGTCCTGAGTGGCTCTGCACACCGTGATGGCAAGATTGCCATCTGGAAAGTGGAGTAGAGTGCAAAGACAGAAAAGAGGACAAAATGGTGAAGAGTGAAAATGAAAAATGAATGGAGCAGTAGAGGTGCAAAGCACAAAATGGTAAAAGCCCTTAAAGAATGACATTTTGAGACTTAAGGAAGAGAGAGCCCTTAAACAAAGTCTATTCTATATGTGACAGTGATTTGGTTTCTGACACTGGTCCTGAAATATGAAGAGCAGCTCTTTTTCTTCTTGGAAACAAACCTTCTATGCATGAGATGTGAAAAAGGTTGTCTGTGCCTTTTGTTGTGTTCTGTTTTACAAACTTTATTTAGTCTAGATGTCAGCAACAGTAAGATATTGAAATGACACAATATAATTGTCATTCATGTTTTGTTATTAAGCATTTATAATAAATTACATTTTCATGTATTATTTAATGTCTGTGTGTTTGTGCAGTCCTGCTCTGGGTTGCTTTGCTTGAAGAAATGTAATTCTCTGAAGCAATTGGCTGGCATTAATCCAACAAGCACTGATTTCTCCTAGTATAATCTAATCAAATTGCTCTTTGAAACATCTTTTTGCACACTGTATATTCTTAGACATGAGGCACTTTGGTGTGTCAGATCAATTTAGAGACTTCTAGCATTAAGCATTAAACCATTTTCCAGAGTGAATCACAAGTACCACATTAAATAAGTCTATTTATGAATTCTATACTATTCTGAATACAACCTTCAGATAAAACACACATGAAGCAATATAGAATACAAAGGAAATGCAACTTTTGTTACTGATTTAAGGTCATCATCAGCGTTAAAATCCTTTATTAGTACAAATACAATGCAGCCACAGTCAAATAGCTGGAACACAAAGGCTCTTTGTGAATTGTTCATTAATGTCTTTCTGTAATTGTTGCTTTTTTATAAAGGATTTAGGCAAACTCTTGACACTAAAAGACGTTTTAAGCTATAAATACACAAAATGAACATAGATGAATGATGAATTGAGTAAGGTCTTCTTGGTTTGCAGCATTCTCTTCATGAGTGATGCTTTCATGCACATGGATGGACAGATGAATGAATGAGCTTCTGTGGTCTCAGTAGTATAATTCCTGATCCCACCAACCTGAGAGATTACAAGCCAAAGATTATTAAATACTGATCGATGTAGAGATGTTAATGATGATTGTTGAATGGGTGTTGAATGATAAAGAATCTTACTTCCTGGATATCTTCTGACTCCTAACTTCCTGATCTCGTCATAGACAAAGATTAAAATACCGTATGGAACAGGAACAAACCACCACTGGACTCTAGAATGAAAACACAACATGTGACATTAGGCCACAGGCTACAATTTTTTTTCTTAATCTCATATGGTGGCCATGTGAATGAGGCTCTCTTACCTGATAGGCATGAAATTGAAGATATTGGGCATTCCAGGGCAGTAACAAAGCAGATTACCCAGGCAGAGCTGGAAGACTATGGCACTAACCAGAACACGGTTCCTGCACACAAATAAACACATAAATAATAACCAAAAAAATCCAGCTGGAACCGTGTTGCAATCAGAAGCAGATTCATTCAGATTTAATTGTTTCCATATGTAATGGATTGACAGAAACATAAAAAAGGCCTCCATTTCCAAACGACTGCACAACATAAAATTTATCCCACATCTTTACGATGTATTAAACTATTCATAAATCACAAAATAAGGAATTTAAAGCACTTGATTTGAGTCCTTATAGCAACCTTCTTATTAAAAAGGAGCCATACAAAATGCGTTTGTATCTGGTTGTTCACCACAAAAGCAGCTAATTTAAGCTATTTTAATGATGTGACTATAAGACCAAAAACACAGGCACCGTCCTGGAATAAGCGGTGAACACTCTCGAGTTGGAATAATGAAATGTTTTCTTCCCATTCCCATAACTGATTGCAGTATGAGCCTCGGAGGTGTTAATGATACCGACGCAGAATTAACTGTGTGAATTTTAGCTATCTAAAAAAACATTACGCAGAGGGATTCATGTCAGTGCTGGGTCTTAACTGACCTGAAAAAGCCTTGCTGGAACACAGAGAGACGTCGAGTTTTCCTGATCAGCACATCTGAGATCTGACAGATCTCTATACTGACGAAAAACACAGTGTAGCACGTGTACTCCTGGTATAACCTCTGACTGAAGGTCTGTAAGCAGAGGAGAGGACATAAGGGAGGAGTTATTTAGTTTCTATGCTGACAAAAATACAAACATTCTCTTCATCCAGGACACATTTCTGTGTCCACGGATTGAAAAGGGCCCAAAGGTAGGAATTCAAGTCTCTACTAACCCATTCTTGTCCATAGCTGTCCTGTAAGTCTTGAAGATGAACATCCTCCCACTGAGAACGCAGGCCAACACACAAGAGTGGAAACCATCCCTCCTGGGCCATGGCTGTGAAATAATCTGTAAAACCTGCGAAAGACTGGATGGCTCCTAAAACAGAGAAAGAAGAAATGATAATGTTGTTTTAAGAGTGTATAAATCTAACTCAGTGGCTGTGTGACACCATTCAGAGAGCATATGGAGCTGTCGCTCTTCCAGAGTGTACTCTGTTAGACGTATTGTCTTATCTGCTTTATTGTTAGTATGCAACAGTGGAAGATGTGTACTCAGGTAACTGTCTATTTTATGAAGTAAATCTATTCAATCAATTCTATGTAACTAAGGTTAATACAGCAGGAATATACAGAATGTCTCACCTATCTGGAAATATGAGTACACAGCCAGAGCTTCGTTTACCAGGCGATCACGACGAGGATTCCTGGGCTTCAGGTGCATGATGTCACTCTCTGCTTTCTCATAAGCCAGAGAGACAGAGGGGAACTACAGGAGAGAGGGGATTATAAAAACTTTATATCAATGTACGGCAGACATGAAAATGAGAAAGATAATGATGATAAAGATGAGGCTGGTGTATGGTAATTCAAAATGAAAGCGTAAATGTCATGGTGAAATTCAGCAAAAATATCTGAAATCAGAAAATAAAAAGCCAGTGTGATAACCATGAACGCTTAACTGGTGCTAATGAAGTAATTACTCACAATGTCAGTGGCCAGCTCGATGAAGAGGATAGTGATGCAGCCCAGAGGAAGAGGCACGCTGACGGTGATGTAGATCAGATATGGAGTCAGCTCAGGGATGTTCTTGGTTAGTGTATAGGCAATGGACTTCTTCAGGTTGTCAAAGATAAGACGGCCTACACACACAATAACACAATAGCTCAATATACTCTCTGTAAATATGCAAACTGTTTATTGTTCTGTATATAGCCACATCCTTCTGAAGGTTGCATTTATGAAAACCTAGGTACCAACCTGACAATCATTGTCAAGTATTTGAATTATTCATCTATGTTTTACCTTAGATTAATTGATAATATTCTCAATAAAATAGACAGAATCAGGAGAACAGAGAGAGTAGTTGTGATCTCCCCCCTTGTATGACCCCCTGTTATCACGTGAACGAAGATCCAAACGTAGGGTAAGCGACGACTAGTGAACCATCTCTCAGACTGTGGACCTTGAGTTAAGATTGTTTTGTCAAAACATACACAACTCCTTCCTCCCTAAGTCTCACCCTGCTCCACTCCTGTGACAATAGAAGCAAAGTTGTCGTCCAACAGAATCATGTCTGCAGCGTTCTTGGCGGCATCTGATCCTGCAATTCCCATAGCAACACCAATGTCAGCCTTCTTGAGAGCAGGAGAGTCGTTCACGCCATCACCTGTCACAGCAACGATGGAGCCCTGTGGGGAATCAAAGATGAAAATATGTGACACAAGCCTTAAAGTGTACACATGACCCTCCCAGGAGACCACATTGAAATAAGACACTAGCTGAAACTTAAACTTCAAATGATCAAATAAATCACTCAATTATCGCAGGATTAAGAAGGCACAGGTAGTAAAGTGTGTGTGCACATCTGCGTGTTTATTTACCAGACGTTGACAACTCTCCACAATAATCAGTTTCTGCTGAGGGGATGTTCTCGCAAACACCATCTCGGGATGGTTGCGCAGTGCATCATCTAATTCATCACTGCTCATCTCTTTCAGCTGACCACCACTGATCACACAGGCACGGGCATCCCTATACACAGACACACAGTTACAGACAATAAAAAGACAAAGACACATGCATGCATTCAGACACAGAGTGAACATTACACTGCAATAGACAGACAGACAGTTCCTTGATATGTCATGGAGGTTTTAAAGTGTGACAGCAGTGATGCGAATACCTCTTGTTGACTTGTTCGACAGGTATGCGCTTCCTCTGGGCAATATCTTCCACTGTTTCGCTGCCTTCTGAGATGATACCAACATTAGCCGCTATTGCCCTTGCTGTAATTGGATGGTCGCCAGTCACCATGACGACCTGAAGTTCCAACAAAAAAAAAAAAAAAACGGTTATGAGACAGGGAAGTGAAAACGCAGCAAAATTCTGCACTATAAAAAGTTCAACTCATCCCAAACAAGCTGTTCGTGTGTATGTAGGGCAACGTGAACACACCCTGATACCAGCAGTACGGCATTTCATCACTGCATCGGGTACAGTGGCTCTTGGGGGGTCAATCATCGAGATAAGACCAGCAAAGCACAATCCTGATGTGGTGAAATTCATCTCATCTGGGTCAAATCGATAGCCACGAGGAAACTCTTTCTCATTCAGATATATATGACAGAAACCTGGGGATGGGGGAAAAAAGGAACAACAGAAAAAAAAAATCAATATAGGCTACAGAAAGCAAAAGCAATTTTCAATATAGCAAGCCAAATGAAGTACTCTCTAACCCAGTACTCTCTCTCCCAGTCCTCCCAGGTCCATATAAGCTGTCTGAAAAGCTTCACTCCACTGCTCATCCAGAGGCAGCTCCTGGCCTTTTATCAAAATGGTAGAGCAGCGCTCTAAGATACGTTCCGGTGCTCCCTTCATCACCAACAGATAGCGTAGGTCCAAAGGATCTTCCAATTCATGGATGGACAGCTGGAGAGAGATGGAGGGTTGATTAAAAAAAAAAAAAAACTTTTTCCCTCCATTCTTCTGATTTCCCGTATAGTAACTGATCATGGCTGACACAAAGCCGCTCACCTGGAACTTGTTGGTGGAGTTGAAAGGCACCTCCACCACTTTCTTGAAGCGATTACGGTAGTCCATGATGTTTCCAATAGTGAGCTCGGTGAACTTCAGCAGAGCTGTCTCGGACGCATCTCCCACCACCGTCCTCTGTGTGAGATGGTAAAGGGTGAGTTACAAAGAGACAAAGGGAACAAATCTTTTCTTATAATCATTTAGACTAAAAATAGAATAATGCAGGCAAAATTATAATATACAAAAAATTTGGATTACTTTACTACAAATCTCTTAAAACACTTAATTTGTACCTTAGGAATAGGTACACCTTCCTGACCAGGTCTGAATGTAGCCCTGTTACACAAGGAAGCCACTCTTGCCAGTGAACGCCATGTTTCTGATGACTGGTCAAAACTCTGGCCTGGAAACCACATTATTACATTATTGTTGAAAGATTACATTAGCATTAATTTATCAAACACCCGTAATAGTTAAAATAGTGACCCACAAGTTAGCTTTTAATAGGTTATATTATATTCATATAATATTCCTTGCAACTGTATTGATTGATTTCAAAAACAGGCTCTTATCCTGTGTGTTTACCTGACTGATCTTCAGTAGTATCAGCAGCGTGGATCTGATTGTCGAACCAAAGGTGAGCTACAGTCATCCTGTTCTGAGTCAGGGTACCCGTCTTATCAGAACAGATCACAGAAGTGGAGCCTAAACACACACAGTTTAAAAAGGTTACACACATAAACTGCACATACATGCATGTTGGGATACCTTAACAGAGGCCAAACATTTCTGTCATTTATGCTGCAGGAGTTGTGGATTCAAGTTAAGAGGTGAGGATGTAAGAATGTGTGATCAAAACATTTTCTTCGAATGGGTTAAATCTAAATTTCCAAAAAGAGAACAAGGATTCACTTCTGGTCTTCACTTTGCAACTTTCTATTACAGTTTAGATCATAGATCTATACATAGATCATTCAAGACACTCAGCTCAACAAAACTGTCCAGAGGATGTGTCCGGTGTTCAGGCATACTAACCTAATGTCTCCACGGCCTCCAGGTTCTTCACAACACAATTCTTCCTGGCAAGTCGTTTAGCAGTCAGAGACAGACATACCTGTTAACGGACACAAGTTACTACAGTGTTAAATTTGTCAAGCCTACAGAACATGATGAACTAAACCATCCACATTTATTTAGCATCATTTTCACTACATGATTTTCCATTGGTTTCCACATTTGGAAACTAGACACCATTTGCCACTCACAGTAACTGTAGCAAGTAGCCCCTCTGGCACATAAGCCACCACGATAGCCATGAAGAAGATCATAGCTTCCAGGAAAGCATATCCGATGAACATGGCGACAACAAAGAAGGTAAACCCAAAAAAGATCGCAAGACCAGCAATGATGTCGACAAAGTGCTCGATTTCTATGGCAATTGGTGTCTTCTCGTTGCCGACACCACTTGCCAAGCTGGCAATCCGACCAATGATGGTACGATCACCTGTGTTGATGATCACGCCAGTAGCAACACCTGGAGTGGAGAGGAGAGGTGAGTTATTGTCATGCTGCCCCTCGGCTATAGTGGAAGAATTTATAAATATAAATACTTAAATAAATGACCAGACAGATCTAGGCCAGGCCATGTGCTGTATATGCATGTACTGTATGTACTGTTTACTGTACCTTCCAGACAGGTTGTAGAGAAGAAAGCAATATTTCTGGTCTCCAGTGGATTCTCATGGGTACATTCTGGGCTCCTGGTTTGCGGTTCAGACTCCCCTGTCAGGGACGAATTGTCGACCTGGCACACAAAGTGAATTCACAAAATGCATGATAAAATAGGGTAGAAATAGAGGATGTCTGACCTTCCCCCCAGATGTGACACAATTTAAAGGAATGGGCATTTAAAAACTACTGGCCACATATGCTATTAAATCTTACTGGCACAGAGCTTACTATTCAAACAGTATATTACATTGATTGGCCTACTGAGGAAGCTCCGATTAGAAGGTCAGCGTTTTTTAAAGTTGGAAATGGTATTTCAGTTATCAACATTTTGGCATTGTATTCTGGTGTTGGAGAAATAACCGATTTTATGTGGACCCAAATAATAAAAAGTAAAGAAATCTCAAACTCTGACTCTTAATCGTGCATTGTGACATGTTTTATTTATTTTAAAAAGCAGTATATCTGTCTCTGCCCTTATGTATGTATAGATGCACAGTATATGTGTGTGTGATCTACCTTGCAGCCATGACCAGTGATGATGCGAATGTCAGCAGGGACTCTGTCTCCTCCTTTGATCTCCACCAAATCTCCAACCACCAATTCATAGGCATTGATTTGGTTTTTCTGGCCGTCACGGATCACAATGGCTTGCTATTTTTGTTAATTGGGAGTAAGATTAACAAAGATGAGTGAGTGAGGGAAACAAGAGACTGACTAAAAAGAATAAAGAGATATAAACAAAGGGAAGCCAGGACATGTAGTAAAACTCACCTGTGGCACCAAATTCTTGAAGCTGGCAATGATATTGGTACTCTTGAACTCTTGGTAGTATCCAAAGCAACCGGTTACCACGACGACAGCAATTAGGGTGATGGCCAAGTACAACTGAGGTGAGAAAGAAGAAGTAACCATAAAAACATGCACCCTATCTCTGTTTTCTGACAGTGAAATAAAGGAGAAACACTCCAAATGGAAATAAAACTTACATCATCAAAGCTGGTGAGGTTCCCTCTCGCAAGTTCAATTCCAAAGGCGATGAAGCAGATGACAGCCGCGACCCACATCAGACACTGCAGACCTCCAGCAAGCTGCCGGGCAAACTTCACATACTCTGGAGTACCTTTAGGAGGCTTCAGTTCATTAGGACCGTCTCTCTCCAAGACCTGACGGGCAAAGGTGGTGGTCAAACCCTGTAAATGAAAAGCAGTTGAAATAAGTATGGTTGGAAAAAGAAAATGGAAGTCATTAAAATCACTTTCTTAACCACACAGAGGGAACGGAGGAGGGCTATATGTGTGAAGAGTAAATAAATGAATAAAAATGAGCCTTTATGAAGAATGAAGTGATAAAAAAACATGACACTGAAGAAAGTCATTATAGAAGAAATGTTTTACCTTGGTAACACTAGTGGTGTACCTCATTTCTAGTTCTTCAATTGTAATCTCATGGTCGTCCTGCAGGAGGAGACAAATCACAACGTTGATTCAGAACAACACATGATCAAGGTCATCTATTCATAGCAGGCTGGTGACTATACTGTAAGCGGACAGTAGTTGGAATAAAAGTCTGAGTTTATTACTTTTTCTCACTAACTAAATCTCTACTGTGCAGCCGTGTAGTATCATCTCAATATTTACAACACAAAACCAATGATCCATGAATTTAAAGCTCTGTCATCCATTACATGTCTCACTGTGTCTTGCTTTGACAAATAACTCCATTACTTACTATATCCATTTCTTTCTTCATGCCCTCCAGTTTCTCCTTCTTCTTCTGCTTCTTCCCCTTCTTCTTGTCCATGTCTCCATCCATCTCAAACATGTCGTACGTGTCCTAAATGCAGACAGCAGTTATCAAATTATTCATAAGCATACATATATGCAGGAATTCTATCTGTCAGGCGACTTGACATTTTTTATGATATGGATACGAAATGTAGTATTTTTAGATCTACTGTGTGCTCTTTAAAAGGGACGGTGCATTATAGGTGACCCTTCGAACAGTTCATTAAATGAACATATTTGCATGAAATACATTTAGTTTGTATTAAATGGACTAATCCTGACACTTGGAGCGCATTATGTCCATGCAAATCGAAGAAATCACATGAATTCTTAAGTGACTTTATCGGATGGCATAAATTTACATCATAAAAGCCTCATATAAAAGGCCAAGGAACCGCATTATTTAGCTCAACTTTAGATACTGACACCATTACAAAGTAGATATTTGTACTATTTTAAGTGTAAAAACTAGATAATAAGGAATACAGTAGGATATATAAAGTGCATACAAAGACACTGGTGATACATTATTATTAGGAACTCATTTAATTGACTGATTTATTGAGTGTCTCACTAACATTAATTGAATGACCTTCACGTACGGAAAGTATAACAACTTATATTACAAAAACTATGATTAAATTATACTTAAAATGTAATATTATACATAAATGAGATATTAGACAAAAATAAAAAGATAAACAACACAAGAGCAGCTTGACAATCTCTTGATGTGCAAACATTACAGGAATAAAAGGCTCAGTCATATTTCTTGAGACACCCCGAGTGGAGCTTAAAATAGTTTAATCTTTTAAATTATTCAAAACTCACAGGTAACCGGTGCTAGGAGGCAAAAAAAAGTTAGAAAATCTATTTTTGTTAACTCATGTTCATTTCTTCAAAAGTGCGTCTGCAACAACTTGAAGCCTTTAACCCTGATCTGATTTAATATTCAGTTTTGGAGCTAAAACAAGAAATTAAAATCTGCTCCCAAATGTACATATCCAACACCATGGCAAAAAAAAAAAAAAAAAAATGCCACTAATCTGTTCACAAAATACTTTTTTGTAGTGGTCATCAACTAATCAGCGGGGTCTCCTACCTGTTTACTCATGGTTGCAGGTGGGATAGGGGGCTGCTCTCCTAAATCAATGGAGGTCCAGACCACTCGATCCTTTTTCGCCCCCGGAATTTTGGCTGTCAGTTATTGTCCAGTCCCAAACACACACCCTGTTTCTCCCTCTCCCTCACACACACATACACACACACAATGGTCAGAAACAGGACAAATTGTCTGGAAAAGCCTTTTATACATGACAACTCCCCCTTTGATATGCACATGCGCATGAACACACATTTATGTTCAAACACGTACTTTAATACGAGTACCTGCGTAAAATGGTACCTCAAGTAGCAACAATGTCACCCCTAGTCAGGACGCAAATACATACAAATACACTCATATCAAAAGCTATGCGTAGGCTAGTGTTCCTCTGGTATCTCTTATCTTAACTGATTGGAGTAAAGAGTAGAGGAGCGGTGAAGGTTAAAACACACCAATGTCATTCCTACCAATCCGCCTGACATTGCACTGCATCAATTTAAACCAAATACACTACACAACTACAGTGCACTATTTCCCATCGAGTCATTCTGGGGTTTGAAATTGGATTGATTGCCTTGATAAAGTGAACATTAACTGAGAAACACAATAAGGGAGAAGCAATCAAACTCAAGCTTGCACAATCCACAGCCTGACAGCAGTGCCACCAGGCCAGACAGTCAGCGATGCCCTGCAGCACCACACAAACCTAAATACAAAGGGAGGAGACGTCAGGGAGAAAATTGCCTGCAGCTGGAGTTAATGATCAGTTGCACCTGATGCCAATCCCAGCTCATCAGCAGGGCTCCAACAGGTAGCATCAAACAGAGAGGCAGGTTAATGGTGTCAACATGTTTCCTCCTGCAGGCTAAGTGGTACAGTGGCTGGCTATGTGTTTACTCTGATGACCACATATACCTCCTTTCGTCAACCACCCCCTCGTCTGTCTGCCACTTCTACCCAACAATGCCACCACGTCTGATTAATACACTCTCAGCAGGTGTGTGCAGCTCATTTGTCATTTGTCTGGATGTGATGCCTAGCTCGCATTTCCACCACCAAAACTCACTAAAAACAGAATCCATGTGTAACTACCATGATTCATAGAGAGCTACAACACAAATATGAACAAAACTTAACTTGAACCATGCCCCATAACTTTTTGTTTTATTAGGTGTGGTTATAGCACATGTACATAGTTAAAGTTTAAAGTTGATGTACCATACTAAACACTTAATAGAATAAAATAGTAACATCTATAATAAACCTATGAAAGGTTTATGTCCTGTGGTTTAAATCCTGCCACTAATTTGCAAGGTTGATGCAATTAACACCATGTACATAATATGACAAAACTATACAGTGCTGCACTGTAGTACATAACTAATAATTAGAGATATACAAACACTGCCTTCTAAAAAAAGAGGCACTGAATTGGACTAGGGTGAATAAAGAAAACGCAGTGGAAAAAAAACAGGAAAGAAAATGAACTTTGAAAGTTGCAAAACAGTATGACACTGGTCTATCATCTGCTGATATTTTAACTTACTATTTATAAGTAGGTAGTCTTTGTAACGCTCAAATAATTTGTCTCAGCACCTTTAACTTTATCTGATCAGTTCACAGTATTAAAAATGAGACAATGCATTTATTGATTTGCTTTTTTTTACACAAACAATTTCTATTTGATTTAGTCTTTATGGTTTTCCGTTAAAAGACTCTATTACAGACTGTAGGATGATAGAAGGTTCTGCAAATTAAGTTTGATTTTTACGTATGGGGCTTTTGGATTACAGATTGTGTTTAATGAAACAAAATCCATAAATTATGAAGTTTGCTTTTAAGAATAATGACCAAAATGGTTGATGAAGAACATCAAGAACAGTTCAGTGACATTCATACCCTGGCACTAACTTGTGCTAGGCAGTTGAGGGTCATTATATCAAACATGCGTCAGCTGCCCACACTACATATCAAGAACCTCTGACAAAAACCATTACACTTGTAGAGGTTAAAAAGGTACACTATTTTAGATACAACGTCAGATAGTGACTCTATAATTAATCAGTAATAATATTTCTAAGACTTATCCCACCCAACCATGCTCACAGATCTAATTTTAATACTAAACAGTAAGGGAAATCATTCATCAAATGAGGACATAACTTAATTATTAATGTATTAATTATTAATGTAATTTAAAAACCAACATTATTTTAAATCCTATAATGTTACGCCGAATCAAAGAGAAGTAAGTAAAAATGGAGCTAAGGTCACTGTGTCCCTTAACTGTTCCTGCAGAGAACAAGTTGGGTAAATAACAAGATAAGTTGCGTCTAAAAGAGTCAACATTGTACTGTATTGTATACTGTAGAGTGACAGTGGCTTTGTAATCAAAGTAATGTTATCAGTCTGATTTTATCAGCTCTAATTACACATTACCGGGGAGACAGGTGAAGAAGGGTCTAACAGAGGGGATGATGGGGTAACAACAGAGTGAGAGACAGGGACAGATGCCCTTCGTAGCCAAGTAAAAGGGTTGGTTCATCCAAATTACAAATAAAAACCTAAGCGTGCGCATTATTACCATAACAGGGTCACACAGATCACGCATTTAAAAAATGTCAAAATTAATTCTTGTCCGGCAATTTCTTGCTCGGTCTTCCCTCTCTTGTCCTCTTAGGCCTCTTCGCCTCTGCCATATCCCTAGAAACCGATGAGGCCCAGCCAGTGTTATGCATACTAGACATGACACTGGCAGTCCAAAGCTCCTGTGCTACCAGTGTAAATGCTAACACTCCCATGGTGCCACATAGTTTGCCACACTTTACTGTCTCTCAGGAAACTGTAAATCACCATGGGTTGAGGTTAACTGAAGCTACACTACCTCCCAGTACTGAAAACAATATACAGTATACAGTATAAAGAATGGACAGACAATGTGTGACGTCACCCATAGGTTTCCAAAGCGCCATTTTGATGAAAAGATGAAAATATGTAGCACTGGCTGCCAGCAGTTTGGCGGCACTGCTTCTTCCATCTCCCGGCTAATCTAAAAATCGGCAAAGACGTGGATCATCAGCGCACTTAAGGCAGGCCGAATGATGCCTGATTGCTCTAGTAACTGCTCTTACCTGTCAATCAGCCCTGCTGTGGCCCAACTTTTAGCCATGATATCATCTGAACAAGCGAGTTAAAAAAAAAATTCACCCGTAGTACAATTGTCATGAACAGGGAAATTAGCTATACCAAAACCGATTTTTTTGAACCAGGCTGTAAACATGTTTATTCTTGCTGTAAAGCTGGGCATTTTAATATGGGAGTTTATAGAGACTGACTCACATCTGTAGCCAGCCTCAAGTGGCCACTTGAGGAATTACATCTTTTGGCACCTCATTGCATTGGCTTCATTTCCCAGCCACAGAGGTTGCCGCTTGACTGAAACTAGCTAACATTTAACCTTTTAAATTTATGAAGCTGCAGTTTGTGCTTCTGTTGAACAAGGTGTTTCTAACATTTTGTCCAACACATACAGTATATATCAGACAAACTAGGCCAAATTAGTTTGAGCTACATTTAATCAACTGCCAAATAACTGTCATATCCAAACTTTACAGATGTACTGAGTCACAAACACACCTAAAGATTAACTAGTTGTGACTGTAAACCACATTATTCGGCCGTCCATAATCTGTTGGAGAATGACATTTCATCTGCGATCTACACTTCTGGCCAATTACAGCAGCTTCCGCGGGTCACGTGGTTCCACGCCGCGACGTTAGTGATGGGAAGTTCAGCTCTTTTCAAAGATTCGGCTCTTTTGGCTCGCTTCCCTCAGCAGAGCCCGCTCTGAAATGGCTCTTCTAGCCTTCTATATTAGCCTAATTTAGCAATTATGAATGGTTTGTGTGCTAGTAAGCAATCTTTCATTCAGTGTTTTCATAAAATGCTTATTTTTATGCATTTTTTTTTGTCTGTGCAGGTTTGTTGTTGACCCTTTTACAAACGCTGCACTCATTTGCAGTCTCCAATATCATTGAAATACAGCCAGATGCTGCTTCTTTTTCAGTTTTCACTCATGTCTTCACTTTTTTTCTCTCTGTCGCTGTTGTGTGTACCTGGCCCGTACCACTACACTCGACGCCTTTTTGGAGTGTCCACATAATAGTATGATCCTAGTTTGATTGGCCCCCATGGTGTGCCCATCATCAAAATAAAGTCCCATCCCCGCCTGCATGATTTCTGGGCAGGAGAGGCCGAAGATTCGGCTTTCCCCGACGGGAGTCGGCTCTTGTCATTCGCTACAAAGAATCGGCTCTTTCAGTCAGCTCGTTCGGGACGACACATCACTACGTTACGTCATCTTCTAGCGACTCTCCCTGACAGATCTCTCCATGTGAACAGCTTTCAGCAAAGTTATCGTTAAATTATCGGTAAGTCGTGCATGAATATGACAGCTGTCGGTGCTGTGTTGTCCTGTCTGTACCCTGGCTTTGATAATAAAACTTAAAATAGGAGACTGAATGAACCGCTGCCGATCAGCGGCGGCTCAGAGCGGCTCTTCCCTCGACAAGGTCAGGATTACATGACTGGAGAAAGATCCACAATCCGGCTGCCGGTTCCGTCAACATCAGTTTTGCAATACAAGAGGTGTCGCTTCAGTCAAAGTTACAGCAACAGATACAAACCTGATACATTGTTGTCATAGTGAGCCTCAGTTAAATGTTACATCATGGGTTACACAAGTACCCAAGAACCCGTACATCTGTCACAAACGTCTAATTAAAGCTGAATCAAGCATTTGGTTGACATGTAGGTGACTATTTGAGACAATGTCATATTTGCTATGTTGTATGAAGGTTTCTTTAACCTGCCAACCTTTCCGTTTAACCTGTCTCCATAGGTTACATGTGGGATGGTGACACCAGCTGCCAAACTGTGAGATACTTCTGTCTCTCCTTTTCCTACCCGTGGCCGCTGTCTTGACTTTCAGTCCAAATGGCCAGCCGTCTCTTGAGCAGATATGGCCGTCTGCTCTGCAGAGCCTCCTCCCAGGCCTCAGCTGCTGCTGCTGCTGCCGCCGCCACTGCTCGCCTCCCTCCTCCTGTAGCCGGGCTTGCAGAGGTGCAGAGGGCTCAGGGATGGCCGTGGGCCACAGAGAGGTTAATGTGTGAGGGAAAGACAGTTACCAAAGAAGATGCCTTTTCAACCATGCCTACACGTACCCAGCTGGATGAATTGGTCGATGTGGCAGCAGTGCCAGAGGACATCCTTTTGGCCTGGGCAGATCATGGAGGAAATGCTAATCAAGCAGCTAGTGCCCTGATTAAGTGGACTCAGTTGGTAATAAAGACGAAGGCCAAGGAACAACAACCTGAACTTATGAAGGATCCAAGGCTACTGAATATGATGGATACTATATCTCAAGAGGTAAGGAAGCCAGATACAAAGATCGATTGGTACTTCATCATGTAAGGTGATTGACATTCTATTCTAGCCCTTGTGCTTGCGTGTACTCATATTCTTGTGCGGTTTCTGATTTCTTTCAGGTGTCTTCAGTGTGGAACAGCACTCTAGTGTCTGTCATGCAGGCTCTCTGGGTTATCAGTGTGCCCTCCATTGATACAGTGCTCAGATCTGTCCAGACTGAGGTCCTATGGCGAGTCCGCAGGCTGACCTACAAGCAGCTGGGCCACCTGATAGATTGGGGGGCGGGCAGGAAGAGACAGCAGGATGTGGCAATAGTGAATGCCGCAATAAAACAGATTGAACTGCGCTGGACTGAAATCGCCGATGCTAAAATTGTCAGTGCACTGATATCCAAAGGATATCGCATGTCGCCTGCTTTGCTGGACAGACTTGAAGACAAGGTATCAGAGATACAAACATTCATAATCATTTAACGCAGAGTTAATGTCCCAGATAAACATGATGCCTTATCTGAGCCATGCTGCCTTAACCTTACTGTATGCACGACACTAGAGCAGATCATTTGAATGTAATGTCATAAGAGTATTAAAATGAGACTTCACATCTGTGTTTAATAGTATAAAATCTAAGCATGTAGCAATGATGATGAATGAATGTTTTAAAAAAAAAAAACAGTGACCACAAGTTACACACACCTTTGAGCGACGCATCATCTGTCTTCGTTGCAGGCCTTGGAGCTGGCAGAGGACTTTACAGCAGAAGATATCCGCAGAGTCTGCGTATCTTTGGCAGCTCAGAGCCGCAGATCTGTCCCGCTGCTCAGAGCTTTGTCCTACCACCTTCTCCAGAAGCCGTCGTCACAGTTCACCACTCCACTGATACTAGACATGGCTTTTGCATACGGTAATAATAACACCGGTGATTGTAACACATCTATTGATAAATTAGCTAATTAATAAATTAGCAGAGTGTATATCGACATCTAAACATCCCCATGTGTCATTTTGTTTTATTTGCTTCCATCTTGCCTTCTAAACCTGATGTATAGATGTTTTAAGAATTATCATAAAATGGTCAGACAACAGATGAAGATCAAACAGGAGACTTAAAACTCATTCATAGGTACTTTATTTAGTTTGATTTAACACTGAAAATTTCAGCTTTAATGTCAGTACAGATGGTCTGTTGTTGGTAATATTTTGCCTCCCCATTCTTTTGTCCTCCTTTATTTCTATTTCTGTTAATTCTTTTAAAACATGATTTGTTTTATCTATGCAAAACATTCTCGTAGACTGTCTAGTGAGACTCCAAACAGATTATAGCCCTCTCTACTCACTGATATATTACATAATGCTAACAGTAACAGCTTTGCCTTTGCCTTTCTATAGGGAAGTTGAATTTCCACCATTCTCAGGTGTTTCAGCGAATGGCCTCCGAGTTGTTACCCAGAGTTCCTGAGCTCATCTCTGCTGATGTCACACGCTGTGCTAAATCACTTGGCTTCCTCAAGTGGCTCCACATCCCTCTATTTGAGGCCTTTGCTGAGGTCAGTCATACACTTTACACAAACTCTAAATACGTTACTTTTGCTTTTAATCTCTAATCTCAGATTAATTAATACTTTCATCCACTCACTGTGTAACTCTGCGTATATTTTTTCTCCAGCACTACACAGCAAACAGTCAGAACTACAGTACCGCTCAGGTCTGTAATCTGCTCATGACTTTTGCCAGACTAAACTTCCAGCCCAGCAAAGGAGATGAGTTCTTCAGCAAGGTACTAATGACATTAAAAGCTGTCTGTTGACTGTACATGGTTGCTTCTGCTTCCTACTTTAAATGTATTTTTTGCGTGTGGCGTTTTGCGTGAAGGTTCACTCTGCGCTGGAGGACTCTCTCTCAGGCCTGGAGCCTTTCTTGCAGACAGATGTGGTTTGGTCTTTGTGTGTGCTACAGCAGGCCAAGCCCCACTACCTCATCCCCCTCACACAACAGGAGCACGTTACGAAACTGTCAGGTAAGACACATAGCTGTGGGTGTTCATTCTTCTTCTGTATATTCCTTTTCTGTATAAATAGTGAATTTATAAATATGTGGATACACACTTTGGATGCGTGAAGTTAAGCTCACATGTATTGCTGCATATATCACTGTCAGGAGTTCAGGGGAACCTTTGGAGTAACGCACCTGCTCCTCTAAACTAGGAGAGGCTGTTGAAAGTGGTTCAGACACCTGGTAAAAATGCCGCCCTCCAGCAGCTCACATTAACTTTTCTTGGGACAGAAACAACACAACAGCAGTGCACTTAATGAACCAATGTGTCACCAAGCACAATAAAGAATGTATTGTGAAGTAATAATATTTGATGTGGAATTTGATGTTGATTTAACTTTACATTTGCATTCTCACCAAGCCATAAAGTTCAGAGTGACATTACATTTTTAATAACCTTGGTTGAATTAGCCAATACTTTTGACCTGCATTTCCATGCAGTTATTAGGCCAAAGAGTGGATGGTGACTTGGTGAATTTTTTTAACTGCTGTGTTGTGTGTGTCAGACTCATTTTAGTTACTTGTAGCCCAGGCGTAGGCAGGACCAGTAAAACTGTTTCATAATAACATCTAAATATTAACACCTCCAACTGAAAATATTCATTATTAATGAACCATCCATTTACAAAACAGATGACCAGCCTGAGATGTCAGTATCTCTCAGCCTTTCAACATTCAGTCAGTCAGCTGTCATTACAGATGTGTATTACAATTCACAGATCACTGTGGATCTACAAAAAAACAAACAAAAAAATTAGTCAAATGTATTTTTGGAACTAAAAAACAATACTGTGCTTTAGGTCAAGTGAACAACCCGGGATAGCAGTGCATTTTATTAATGAAAAAACTGAATTTGAATTAATGATTTTTCTGCAATTTTCGCAGTTGCAAAGTCATCCAGTGCACTACTTCTGCCCGGGCAATATGTTTGACACACCTGCTCATTGCCAAAATAACATTTCAGCTCAGTAGATGGCAGTGCAGCACCAGTTGATTTCTGGTTATACAGGCTCATTAAACGCAGATATATAACAGCGCATTGATCACTAAAACATGCTTGAAGTGGTTTTGAAAAGTACGGATGCCAGTGGACTGTCAGCGCTCATTCTCTTCTCTGCCTGTAGGGAACAATCCAGTTCGAGTGGAGAGCTATCAGCTGAAGCTCCTCCACATTGATGCTACTCTCCAGTTAGAGCATCCGGGTTCCTCAAATACTCCATCCTCCCTGAGTGCCCTGTTTGAACCGGCCAGCAGCTCCACCGTCTCCCCCCTGCAGAGCAGTCTGAGAGAGGCTTTACAGAGTTTGGTGGGTGGGAGGACAGAGGCCCTTCGCACTGGGGTTGACACTGTGTATGGATGGACTATTGGTAAGGGGGTAAAGGTGGTCCATAGAGATATGTCGTCTGTTTATTTTATTGTTGGAGTTTTACTTTTACACTGTAAGCAACATTTACCACACCTCTGTGTAGACTTAAAGGTGAGCCAGATAGCTGTTTTTACAGTTGACATTTTCTTCTCTAACTAGACGGAGAGTTGGTAGCGGATTGTGACAACAAACCAATTGACATGTCAATGCTGAAAGCCCCTCATCTACCCAGTGGAGGAGGAGACCAGGCTTTACCTGCAGGGGCACATCGGTGAGTCATACAAGAGAATGGGTTGTTATTTTTTGCTTTATCTGTTCTTCTCTTGCTCTGGCTGTCTGAAGTTAGTTTTTACTCACTGTTCCGCTCACTTCCATCTTTTTTTAGGCTTGCTTTCATAGCTTGGGAATTTCCAAACTTTGGCTCAAAGAGTAAAGACCTTCTGGGACGGTTTGCCATGATGAAGCGACATCTCCAGTTGGCTGGCTTAGTCACAGTGGAGGTAAGAAGAGGCAGGATAACCCATCTTTGTAGCAGTGTTTGTGATCTTGATTTCATTACTTCAAAGTAAACCTTTTTTAAACGGTGATCAAGTTATTTTCTCTATCCCTGCTGATGGGGTGAACTGTGCTATTTGTTCTTCAGATCAGATTTTCATTACACGGTCCCTAAAGCCTATTTCAAAATGAATTTTCTGGTATGTTATGTTTGCTGTGATAGTGAGTCATATTTCAGTGAACAGAGGCAGAGAAGCAGCACTGCTGCTGCTGCTGTTGTATCTGAGAGGCTATGCTAACAGTGGATCTAATATTTCGGTAGAGTTGAGAGTCAGGTGGGTCTCGCTGCAGTCTGTGGTATAAATAGAGCTCGAGCCGCAGCTCTGCCTCATTTAGGCCGATCCAAACTCTCTCTCTCTCACTCTCATCTAGGACAATGTCCTTAGCACATAGTAGCATCACTTGCCTCTCAGGTTTGCAGTGCTGCAAGATGCAGCTGCACAATTGTGTCTTTCTTTTTAAGTGTCTGTAAATATATGACAGTGACATGAGTTATGCGCTCACTGGTGATGAGAAGGTAGTTACTCTTTAGCTTCTTTTCAAATCCACCTTTTTGTCCTCTTTCAGGTACCTTATTATGAGTGGCTGGAACTGAAGACAGACTGGCAGAAACTGGCGTATCTGAAGGATAAAATGGGGAAGGCTGTGGCCGAGGAGATGGCCAAATGAACCCACGAACCCTTGAGCAAATTTGCAGACTCAGCTAAATCAGAGCTTTCCCAACCAAATGGGACCACTGGGAATGCACGCTTACACCCACATTCACACTCAAAACAGAGAAGAATTGCAGAAAAGCTCTCTCATACTCTATCAAAAAAAAAAAAAAAAAAAAAAAAAAAAAATCATATTTTCACTCTGGTTCCCTTGGCAACGTGTGGGGCTTTCCCTGTTTCCATGGAGATTGTGAGAGTTTTGGAGCAAGAGAAAGACAGAAATAAACACAACAGCAAGTCCTTCTGTAGAAATGATATGATCTGTAACTAGGTCTTTGCATCTGGGCGTGACATGTCAGAACAGAAGCACCTGGGCCATTTGTAGAATTTTGGCCATACTATATCAGCATATGAGTAGATCGTAATAACTTAATTATCTCTGTGAATGTGTGTCAGCTTGTGATGAAATAAATTGTTTTATTGTCTTTTTTTGTCTTTTTATTTTTTTACAAGATTGACAGTAGCTTTTAGGGATTCAGACTCAGGATGTTGAGAGCATGTGTGTGATGTGCACATTTTCTTGAGGTCTGTACAGTCAGGGGCCACTTACATAGATTGAGTGTGGTATTCAGACAGAATATGTTTCATTTCACATCCACCAGCTAATGGCACACCCCTCTGGCATACTGGTGTGAGTGCGTCAGTATTATTAGCAAACACTTAATGGATCAGTATACAGCAGGGCTGATGAGGAGTCTTCACACAGCTTCCTCCAGTGCTTAAGTCATTTATTCCTTGTCATCAACTCATTTTGGTTTTGCATTATGAAATAAGAAGCATTCAAATCTAATTTGACTTGATGAATAAATCTGTAAATGTTTCTTCAAGTACTCTGTTTTAAATTATGCTAAATCTTTTAAAAATTCATACTAAATCTATGTGTTAACCAAATGTTTATTTAAAGAGCATCGGTATTATAAAGATTCAGCAAGGATATAGATGCTCAGAAAAACACTTTGCTGACCTGAAACTGCTTACACAACATGGGCAGCAGCAGCAGCAGCACTCTGACATCAGAGGTTGTTGAGTGGCAGAGGGAAGAAAACTGACAAACGTGAGCCCATCCAGAGGAGAGAAAACGAGTTCAACTGAAAGGGAGCCAAATTATGACACAAAGCCACAGTGACAAATCAGCTAACAGGAAGTGACTTGTTATTCTCATAAACCATCACATGATTTAGTGCCATGGCGCCTATCTCATTCTTCCCGATATTAAGGGATTAATTGATTGATTGATGGACTGTTGAGCCCAGCTAGCACTTCCTGTATTGAACTCCTTGGTCATAGTATCACGTGTCTGATGGGTTAACCGATGTGTTCAGGAAAAGCCAATGAACAAAAGATCTGAAAATACCTCACTTGTTTTCTGCTGAAGTTTCTTTCTTAATAAAGCAAACAAGGAAGCTGTGTTGCTATTCAATATAACATATACTTTAATATGAAACAGTCAAAATTGTGAAAATATTGTTCTTGCTCTGCATCTGACTGATATCTGAGAAGTGCTGCTGCGCACAGGGTACCTATAATTGGAGGATAATTTGAGTCGAGAACTCACAAACAAGCTGTGAGTTTATCAGCATCCATATTTGTTGAGGTCACCTGGATTGCACAGAGGCTATTGGACATTATCCTCACTTCTGCTGAGCTGGCACTACAAGACGGGAAGTTTTTGGTTGCCATGGAAACTACCCATGCTTATCATTTGGCTCAGTGCTGTCGCCCCCTCTCTGTCTTTCTATTTCCATCTATTTTTCCCGCATTTGTTATCTTAAAAGTAGAGAAGCACAGAGGAGAACAAAGAAGAGTGCTTCAGAGATGGCTAAGATGGAGGGCAGAGACAGATGCTATAGCTGCCCCCAAGGAGGAAATGTCTCCCTGGGGATGCTATTAGAGCAGGAAGCAGAAGGTATAATTAGCAGTACAAGTTTAGGTTTTGTTTCTGCCCTTGTTTTGTTTTCCTTGAATCCCTCTCCTTTCCTTGATTTATCCATCTTTCTCTTGTTTTTGCAGTACTGGTACTTTCCTTCAAGGTTAGGGGCAGCACTGAGAGACCAGTAGAAATCTGCTGACATCATCTCTCAAGATCCAGTCATAGCTTGGCTGAGAGAGGAGGGGCAGAGGAGGGGGAGAGCGACACAGCGAGGAAGCAAGGGAGGGAGGGGGGATGAGGAAGAGAGGCAGGAATTGGGCATCAAAAGAGAATACTGCAGCTCCCTCTCAGATTCTACACACACCCTCACACATAGACACACGCAAACATATTCAGATGAACTGGATCATGAGGCTCTGAAACACACGCCCACAACAGCAGCATCACCGCAGAGATAGATAGAGAGAGAGCAAGAGAGAGAGAGAGAGAAAGAGAGAGAGAGAGAAAGACCAGCATACTCCCATCTCTCACCATCACTCTTCCTCTCTTCATCTTTCTCATTCTGTCTCATACACAAACACACACACACATAGACAGACACGTGCTGCAGGGAAGATCTGAGTGCTGGGTCGCTGAGCATTCAGGTCCACACCCCTCCCCTTCTTCTTTCTCCCTCTCGCTCTCTCACTCCCTCTCCCTGTTCACCTTGTCTGTTCCGGCTGTATGGTTTATTGTTGCGTCAGAGCCAAAGAGAGCCAGCGAGAAGCATGCCGGGGGAGAGCACTCACAGATCTGTCCCCACCGACAAGCATCCAGAGCAGGGAGCTGAGGAGACAGGGCTCCCTGGACCAGGTAGGACCTCTGGGGGGGAGTTGGGGATGGAGAAGGGAGAACGAGGTAATTCAGTGAGTAGATATGATGAGAAGAGAGGATGAGGATAGCAGTGTTAAATAGATTGGGGCATGAAGAGAAAGGGGGACAGTCAGCTGGATAGAAAGCAGGACAAATATATAGAGACTATTGGGCTAGTGTAAGATCTGTTTGAAACTGTGGAGTCAGTTTAGTTATGGGTCATTTCTATCTGTGGACATGTGCTGTCTGAGTGAGCTGTGATTCAGCTGCATGTTAGCTTCTTCACTAAACCGCATGTCCCCCCCTCCCCCTTCCCAGCTATTAGCAGCCTCCCCAAAGCCTCCACCCCAGAGCTGTCAACTCCCAGCCCACCTCTATGCACTCCTCATCTACTAAATCCATCCACTAAAACTAAATAACAAACAGTCTCTCGTCTAAATGCAGCATCTGTCTTGCAAAACCTTTGTGTAATTCCCCTCCTTCCAGCATCCAGCATCTACCCTCATCTCCCCCCCCCTCCCCAACTTCTGCCTCCTCACTCCTATCCCTCCTCCCGTTGCCCTGTCTTCAGCCCTGGTGCCACCCCATCTGCATCCACATCCCACCAGCAATTTTGCGAGCTGTAAGGCCAGTGTAGACTGGCTCCTCCCTTCCCCCAGCCTCAGCAGGAACATGACACAGCAGCATGGCAGCACTTTGTAGGAACACACAAACACAAACACACAAGCACAATAGCTTTTGTTTTTGTTGCCAACTGTTTTAAAACCTTGTCCATTATTGCTCATGTTGCTGCTGTATATTTAAAGTTGTCAACTTCTGGAATATGTAATGAAAGAGACTGATAATAAGGAGAAAGAAATAGGAGAAAGTAAGGTTGGGTTAGTGCAGGTGAAATATTGGGAGGGTCAAGATTTTATTAATGTCCCCTTGATTACAGTCAGGCAATAATCGTCTGAATGAGAATGGCGTCATTGGAACAAAAGCTTATGACTACCGTGTCACTGTTATTGCATACATTATAGCTTTTGTAAGTATGTTGTACATTATTGTAAACACATGACAGTTTTGATAGATAACCTCAATGACTATTAAGAAAACTCCTTCCCTCCTCTCTGATGGATGTAGTTTACAGTGATTTGCTATTTTGGAAATGTTCCTGCTTTAATTTCATTATTGCCCTGATCTGTTCTTAGGCGTGAAATTATTTTAAGCTTTCTTGGCCTGAATCTTGACACAGGAGGGAGGAGAGAGGATTGTCGGATGCTCTGGTTACAGCTTGTATTCTGGCACATACTTAAAAAAGGATAGGCTAGAGGATCGATTGTGTTGGGGTGGGGGATAGAGAAAGTCAAAGAAGCATATGAGAATATAGGGATGTCTTTACTTCGTGCCTCAATCTGAGCTGTAGCTGAAACAGAGGCTCCCCTTGGGGCTGATAGGCCAACGCTGCAGCCTCTGTGACGCAGCTCCAGTCTGCTCAGCTTGCTGCGGCCTGCTCTTTGTACAGCAAGCCGGGTGCTTGATTTCACTGCGTTCCCCCAGAGGAGGCTACCAGGGTGAGCCAGGGAGATCAAGAGAGGCAGACACCTAGAGTCTTTTTGCAGTACTGAATCTGCAGCAAAGAAAGACTGCCAGTTATGCTATAGCAGACATGTCTCTGGCTTATTTAGCAGGCTAGCAGAACAGAAGTTCCAAAAGCATGCAGGTCTTACATGTGACTCCAGTGCTTAGCATCTAAGGGAGGGAATAGCTGCTGTTTTGCTTGATTTTCTGTAAGTCGGACCTAGCTTAATTGGATATTTCTTCACCTGTGCCTATGGTCACTGAAGCCATGCAGTCACAATCTCGATCACATGTTCTAAAGCCATTAACCATATTAGGTGATTAATAGATTAATATGTAAGTGTAGAGCAGGAGTTGGCCTTTATACATGCTTAACTGTGCATCTATTTGATTAGTGGTAGGTTTTAGTCTGTGAGGCATGACTCAGCATGTACATAAACACATCTAGAGCGTATTATTGGGGCAGTGATCAGGCAGGGCTGCTAAGTGCTGATGATTGCATCTGCCACCACCACAGGCAGGGCGGGAGAGCAGCAAGGGAAAAGAAGGAAAGGAGATGTACTATGTGAAAAGAACAGTCACAAAGGTGAAACAAGGAGAGGCACCTTTATATATCCATGTATAAAACAGGAATACGGAGAGGATTAGACAGGATAATGTTTAGAGAGAAATTTCCAGGATGCTAGACAAAGGAAGGGATGGAGCACAGAGAGTGAATTAGTAAGTGATATCTGGGTTCCTGGCAGAGCAAGTGTGTGTATGTGTGTGTGTGTGTGTGTGTGTGTGTGTGTGTGTGTGTATGTGTGTGTGTGTGTTTGTGGCTGGCACCGAGCTGAGCTACTTGTGTGTTATAATGGCCAATCAGCATGTGGATTGAGGTCACCGTGGCAATGGCCCAGTTGAGAGAGCAAATGAAGGTTCTGTTCCCTCACTGTGAGCCTTACATCATATCCTTTAGGGATATTTTAGTGAATGTATGGTTTTGTGTTTAATCTGCCATCAATCCGCCATAACAAAATCATTAAAGATCAGCAGTGGAACTGAAACAAATGAAGAATACAGTGGTTTATTCCATCATCTCCCTTCTCCCATTTACTTTCCTTTCCCTCATACACAAAACTCCCCCCACTCACTGCTGACCCCATTTATTTCACTCATCCTGTCATGATAGGATGGTAGTGTGGTCTAGAAGGACAACATGACTGTAACACAATAACAGGTCAAGGCAGTGGAGGGTAGTTCATGTTAGTTGTGCATGTTGGTACAATAAGAAAAAGAGAGACATAAAGAAAAAGAGAGAAAAAATCAGATACTGTTGGGTCAGTTTCAAAACCCTCTATGTTTTCAGTCTTGCTAAATGCTTTGCTCTCCAAAGCCATTTACAGTGTCAGAGTAACATACAGAGATGAGAGATAATCTACTGTCTGGCACTCTGGTGACATTTTTTGTAGCTCTCTCTGAGTAAGTGTGTGGGAGAAGAAAAGTAAAGTTCAACCAAAGAGATAAAAAGTCTATTATTGTACATTAAAGGAGGCGTAGCCTTCCACATCATATCTAGTATCGTGATACTAAGATAATTCAGTCAGCTCAATTGATTTTTCTTTGTTAATTCCTCACTACAGTTCAAACTATTTACCATAAATCTGATAATGTGCATGTCTCATAAGGTGCCCAGTTTTTTTGTTAATTCAGTTCATTTTGATGCAACTGCTCCTTCCTTTTGATTTCAGCTGTTGTTTCATATTGTTTTCTCTTGCTTTCTTTTTCAGACATAACCAGACACCCATCTACTGACTCCACCCCAAGTGACAGTGGCTCCTCTCCTAGTGACAGTGGTTCTAGCCCTTCTCCCAGTACTCCTCAGAAGCTACTCCCAGCATGCACCTCTCCATTTGGACCACGAATATTTCATGCGACACCTAGCTCTTCTGGTACTCCAAGACCTCAACCTGAAGGCTCAGACCATCGCAACACACCCAGATTGTCTGGAAAGTTAGGTGGTCATGGACCATGTGGCCGCCATGTCCCTGTTAAAATGGAGAGAATCAAGGTGTGTGCTTGTTTGAAATTTTACAGCAGATGTGCTACCTGGTGGTATACTGATATGAACTTTAATATATATGTATAATATGTTATCCCCAGGTCCTGACTGGTTCTGAAGTAGAGAGTGACTATCAAGAGCCACAGACCATTGACACAAGGGTGGTGATGGGTCAGGAGACCCTGCTCAAAACAACAGAAATCCAGAAGGTTAAACCCTTGGTTGAGCCAAGTGGTCAGGTTATTCCTTTGCCAGCCATCCCAAGCTTTCCAGATCCTCAGTCACAAGCAAAAGAGACCCTGTTGGAAACTAACAAAGAGGAAAGCCAAGTCCAAAGCTCTCAAAAACAGCAGGATCTGCAAAAGGACCCTGTGCAGCCAACAACCATACTCCCTTCCCCTTTTCACAGCCCCCTATGCCCTTCCTCCTCCTCCCCAGAGCAAATCACAACAGATGACAATTTGATAGATAACCAGGAAGAGGGTCAAACCCTTTCACAAGACGAAGTGCCTTCCCTCTCCTTTTCTGAGCTGGCCTGTCCAGTTGCTTTGTCCTTCTCTGAACCTGCCTATACTGTTGACCCACTGCGAGTGGGTGTGCCCTCATCTCTTGACCCTGACCTGTACTATACCGCCCCTTCCACCCCAATCAAGATGGCTTCCCGCTCTTCGAACCTTAAGCATCATTCATATCCTGGCACTCCAGCCTGCCCCCTCTCCCCTGGCTCCCCCTCTGACAGTGAGGACCTCTGTTCCCCTCTTACCTCTCCCTCTGGCTCTTATATCACAGCGGAGGGAGGCAGCTGGACTTCCTCTTACACGTCTTCCACTTCTCCCTCCACTTCTCCCAACCTGCTCCTCACAGAAGAAGCACAGGAGGCCCCTGCTTGCTTTGTGGGCTCTTTATCAGAGATTGGAGATGAAGTTGGGGAGGAAAAGGGACGGCCAGGTCCTGAACGGGAGGAGGAAAGGGCAGGGGACTTCTGCTTATACCGTCCTGAGGATTTTGTCATGAATTCACGAATAGGTATAACAGGGACAGTGATCCTAGAGGAGGATGAGGCTATAAAAGGGGAAGAGATTAAGATTTCTAGAGAAAGTTGTCGTCCTTGCTGGGTGACTGAGGATACATCCCCTCTAAGAAGCAGTAGCAGCCGTAGCAGTGACTCCCAGGAGGATGGGGGAGAGTCTGAAAGCTCTCTATGCCCACTGGAAGAGGCTAGTGCAGGAGGAGCAGAGTACTCTAGACCTATGCAGACAGGCCTGAAACTCCAACTGGAGGCATGTATGTCAGACGACCATTATGGACAGATGGATGACCCCTCAGAACTACCCTCCACTGCCTTGACTCCTGATACAGAGAACATGACTATGGCCTCATCCAGTGTTAGCCCTGACTCACCTGTCATCCCCCTCGATGCTTTCTGTCCTGGAGCTTTTGGTAGGCTTGGCCCCAGGTCTTTTTTGCTTTCCCAGGCAGCCTGTGCTGATGATATACCAGAGGAGGAAAGGATGATCCCTGCCTCCCTCATCTCCTTTCCCCTCCACACCAGCCTTATCTTTAAGGCTGATTCAATGGAAATCACTCTCTTCCCCACAGAGGAAGAAAATGAAATAGGAGAGGTTAATGACAGAAATGAAGGAAAGGATGTTAATGCGTATGCAGCAGGAGAAGAGGAGGCAGATGTTGAAGATGACGATGATGATGATGATGATGATGATGAAGAAGAAGAAGAAGATGATGATGATGATGATGATGACTTTGATGATGATGGTGATGGCAATGCCAATGGTGCTGCTGATGGTGAGGACAATGATGAAAATAATGAAGATGATAACAGTGTCAACCAGGATGAGGTAGGTGAGGAAGCTAAGGTAGAGGTGAAAGTGGTAGAAGAGGAGGACGTCGGAGAACAGGAAGTGGAAGATGAGGAGGACTGTGATAGCAAAGCGGTGGAGGATCCTTCAGATGAGGATAGCTCAGCATCCTTCCTTCATTCTCTTTCGGAGACATCAATCAATGAGGGGTTGGATGAAGCCTTCTGTTTCCAAGATGATACAGATGACTCATTGGATTCTGCCTCCTATAATGGGGAGGAAGATGAACGTCTTTACAGCACCGAGAGGCATGCACAATCACTAGAACCCACACCAGTAGATGCACTTGATCCGAATGGAATCCAACCAGAACCTGAACAGGGATCTGCTGTTGAAACAGGTCAAACTGAACCTTTGCACACACAACTGAGCACAGACAAACTAGTAGATCACCCCCAAACCACCTGTCTTTCTGAAGCCATTGCTGTCCACCCCAACAGCAGCAATATGGGTCCCAAACCTGTGGATGAACCTAAACCCCCTGAACCACAGTTAGATCCTGAACTGGAATCTCCACCTGAAATAGGTCAGACAAAACCTTTGCACACAGAAGTGAGTACAGACAAACCAGTGGATTGCCAGAAATCATCCAATCATTCAGAAGGAATTTCTTGTCAACCAGAATCCTCCAGCAATCTGGATGAAAGTGGGAGTGAGAGTGAGATGATGGATATCTCTGGTTCTTCCAACACAATTGAGCAGCCTAAAGACAGCCCTCATTTGAACTCTTCCGCCACTCCTGTTGTCATTCATGATCCCCCTGACCCTACTGAGTCCCACATCACTCCTCCTTCTGCCACTTCCACACAAGAGACAACAGACCTTAACAGTTCTGTTATTCCTGAGGAAAATCCCCAGATGACAGAGATTGATTTGAAACAGAACAATGATCATTCAGGGGAGGAAACCACAGAAGAACCAGAAAGAGACTCTTACAAATTGCTCATCAAGCCTCGTCATTATCAGCCAGAAAGCCAGAGCACTATAGGAGCAAGTAGACTTGTATTATCAAAGTTTTTTTCCAATAAATCTGATGTGCCTGAAGGGGCAGAGGCCATGTGTAGATCCAGTATCCACAGAGAGTCTGATATTGAGCTTGACCAGAAGAATGGGAATACCTCATCTGAGTCTATGAGTGTGGAAAGTAGAAGCATTGATTCTGGTCCCTCTCTGAATATGGCCACTGCCACCAATGACTTGAATAAAGGTGTTCTTCTCCTTTCCTGCCCTAAAGACCCTAGTCCTAACCCCAGTAATATCCCTGTTTCTGCCTCTCCAGAGATCATCTCAGAACTTGCTGACAATCTGGCACTGACCCCTGAACACTGCCCTGGTGACTCTGCCCAGGAGAACCTGAGGGAAAACACCCTGAGTACAGATGAGGGGGTGCTGGGAGCAGTTGGATCACCACACTCCCCCCTTGCCATCTCACCCAAAAGGGAAAACTCAGAAACAGACACAAGCAGGGAGATGGGTCCTGGAGCTGCGGCATGGTGTGATGACAGGATGGGGCTAGGGTTTGGTCTAGGATTAGGATCTGGGGCTGAGTTTAGTGTCTGGGGGGCAGGGGAATCTCTCTCCCTGTCTCTTGGAAAGAGGTATGAGTTGGAGGCAGAGAGTCTGCTCATGTGTGACACAGAGGGCCTAAGCACACAGACAGCTGTGGGTCCCAACACAAGCAGTGAAGTTTGCAAAAATGATGACAATGTTTTGGCTTCTGTTCTGGATGAGGAAGACAACAACAGTCAGTGTGGAAAGAGGGACCAGCTGGCAGATGAAGAATTGGTAGGAGATGGAGAAGGAGTGGAGTCCAACTTGGTCCGCTGGAGGTCCATTGAGGAGATTTCAGAAGCAGGGGGAGGAGAAGATGGAAGCTCCAGATTTCCAGAGGATGATGTCAGTAATCTAAATCCAGACAATGATGGAGATAACACAGACACACAAATACAAGACACTTGGGGAAATTCTAACAATAACAATGACTCTGCCTTTGACTCCTTGGAAGTAGCCATGTGTGGAAGTCTGAATGCTCTATCAGAGGAAGTGAGACCTCAGAGTGTAAGTCCCAGTGTTAGAGAGTCTGTGTCTAATATTCCACTTGAGGAGATACAACCTCAGGCTTCTGACACAATTCCTGATGAAGACCAGGCACCAGCAGACAGCTCCATAAACCGGACATCAGACACAACAGAGGCACCATCCTCAAAAGAAGGGACATGTTGCATCTCAGTGCCATTGGTTGAAACTCACACAGGCAAAGCTGTAACAAACCCAAATCTCAGTTCACCAGATAAAACCAAGTCAAAATGTCATACTAGTCCAGAGAGTCGGACAATCACTGCAGAGAGTGATATAGCATTTTCTCTGCTACACGGGTCCTTTGGTTCTTTTACTCCTAAATGTAAATCTAATGAATCGAGACCAAGTAGACCTTGTCAAGACAAGATGGAAAATACTGGTTCTCAGTCAGAACCAGAGATTATAGAGCCTCAGACTGAAGGCCAAAGAAAAACTGACATCAGTCCTGAAACTGATAGACTTGTTGATGAACCAAAGACTAAAGATGCCTTTAGAGGACAGCAGTGTGTGGTTTGTAACTCAGGGGAAGAAAATGAGGAAGAAAAAGCAGAAGAGAAAGCAAAAGAGACAGGTGAAGAGAAAGCAAAAGAGAGAAGTGATGAGAAAGCAAAAGAGAGAGGTGAAGAGAAAGAGAAAGATAAAAACAAAAATGAAAGAAAAACCTCTCCTGCACAGAATGACGCAGAGCACTTTGTGTGTCACACCCCTAAAGGGGAACTTTGCACAGATAAGCCAATTGCTGCTAAGAAAGGGAGGAGAGCGAAGCAGAACAAACACCGGGCATCCCAGACAGGCAGTCATGCTGACTCCAGCCCTGAATCTGCTGATGATCCAAAGAAACGTTCTATTCCATTAAATACCACATCAGATGGATGGTCAAAGGGGATCGCAGACAATTCGGAAACTAAGACAAATAACGAAGCTTCATCATCAGACTGTCAACAGAGAACATCTGAGACAGACGAGGCTGAATCTGGCTCACAGATACAAGGGGATAAGAGCCCCAGTCGTGATGTCAAAAGTCCTAGCCATGGACACTGCAATTCTACCATGCACAGAGCGGATAATCTCAATGTTGTGGTGGCAATGAACCAAGAATTACATCAGAAACAGGAAGTGCTTGATAACAGACCACTATCTGATAGTCAGAGAGGAATCACAGTGGACATTAATGACAACAACATAGATATTGGCCACAACCCACCTACCCAGGATACCATATCATACACTTTGACTCCACTTTGTTCCTCAGCATCTCCTGTTTCCTCCTCCTCCCCTCTGCCAGCCACAACAGAGCCAGAGGATGATCTTCCCACACCTGTGCAGGAATCCCAACCTGTCCCAGCCGAGCAACAGTCTTCACTGTCCATATGCCACACCACCCCTACGCTTTGCTCTACCTCCCCCACAACACAACAAACCCCCGATTCCCAATTTCTTCCCAACAACAACCTCCAAGAGTTCACGGTTGTCCTTTCTACATCAACTACATCCACCACAAGTGTCTCTTCGACCTCATTCTCCACTGCCTTGCCTTTAAGCCTTTCCCAACCTACCCAGGAGTCGTATTCATCTGGGTCCGGGACTCTCGACTCACCATGTGTTCCAGAAGCTGTTTCCCGTCCCCAGTCTCAGTCCTCTTCACCGCCTAATCTTAACATCCTGCCTCACAAACAAATCAAGCAAGGTCGACCATGGGGTACACAAGACAGGTGCAGAGGTGAGTATAAAAATTATGGCTTGTTAGACTGAAATCAGTCAGTGGTGTAGTGGTGCCTGGAGCGGCTATACACTTAATTTATGCCCCCATTTTTTCGAAGTGTCCCTTCCAGCAAAGGATAAATGTCCTGTGTTATAAACAGTGACATGTAATACTACTCTTGCATATTTAGCTCACCCCAAAATGAGCAAGTGATGTTTGCACATTGTCACTTAACTTCGGCTGCTGGGGGGGAGTAAGGATCTTATGAAATCAACATTAGGAATAGAAGAGGTGCAGATTTAGCAGTAAACACTGGCCCTACATGATTATGCTTTTTGAGTGAAGTATTCTTTATTCCTTACTTCATTGAGTCGTGAAAATTGTATAACTTTGTGAAGCCTTCACCATCTTTGGAAAGAAAATCAGCTTGCAGAATACTACTGAATGATGTGCATGACAGGGGATTTAGAAGTTGGTATACCCAATAGTTACTGAAAAATAAGTAACTTGCACTACACCACTTATATCAATGTAATGCAATGTAAGAAATCCTTATCCTTTTTGTTAAAGTCAGTTCTGCAGCAGTGAAAGTGTGCTTTGCAAGTTGAGATCGTATCAATAAGAAAAATTGACACTATGTTTCCCTAGTCAGTTGGTCTTAAGCAATAAAAAGTTTGTTAAAACAAAGTACAACGTGAGCTTCCTAATGCAAATATGATCAATTAAAATCTGCTTTATAAGGCCCCATTTTGGCTGAGGAGGAGACGGACAGTGAGGATGATGGTGGACTGCCTCGACGTGGTCACAGATCGCAGCCCAGAGGAGTTGCAGGAAACAGAAATGGATCCACGCAGAAAGATTCTGGTCCATCCAATCAGCGGGAAATACAGCCTTTCTCTGCCCACCAAATAACCGACAGACAGTCAGGCTGTCCAATCAACCACAGCCACAAGATTTCTGAAGAGATCGACTTATCCTTCAAGAACAATTGTGAGTTGTTTCCTACCTCCCGAGGGGAAATAGGAATCATTATAAGAAATCCCCTAAATTTCTTTCACTCTGTGTTATACACTCCACCCTTTTATCTTTCTGCCTCTTTTCATCTCTGTCTCTGTTTCTACAATAGTAAACCCACAGTCACTATTATTCTGTTACATTTACATATGTTTGAATATAAATTGATGATATAGAATATAATGATGATGGCTGCTCAATAGAATGATGAACAGAATAGATTAAAGTGGCTGTGCTTTTAAGGCAGATGACAAGAGATGTAAATTCTCTGCATTATATAGTTCAAAGTTTGAATAACGGATGACTGCTCTATTGTTGCCCAGAGCACATTACAGTGTAAAACTCAAATAGTATGGATATATAAATAATTCAATTTTACATAAGCTAATTAAGTGTTGATTAGATACATTTTTTTAGTTTTTTAATAAGGACTTCATCAGCATAGCACTAATGAAATAATCACTAATGCCCTCATTACTTCTACTACGGTGATTAGTTTCTATGGCAATAAGGATATGATGCACTTCACATGCATGTGCTTGAATTTGTTTTTAATATGTGGTTGTGTAGGTTCCATATTGGCTTCCTGTAATGAGTCTGAGAGTGAGGGGTCAGTGCCTGAGCTAGAGGAGCCAGAGCCACTGAGACCATCAGAGCCCCAGGTGAGTCTGTTCATGCTGCTTTATTGGAAACTATCTTTTCCTGTGCCGAGCATATATTTTTTAACACCTCTCTCCTCTCTGGCATACCAACAAGTATGGCATGCAAGGACTTGAGTAAAAGCAGATTTTCTAATACCTAGAGCATATTAACATGTATATTGGGATTACATTGAGATTATGTTGTGAAATATACATTGTTTTCTCAAGACATGATCATTTCACAAGCATTTCTCTTCAGAAAACTATAAAACGTGATGTGTAGAAATATTTACATGACAAGCTAAGATGAAAGGAGAATATGAAACATGAAAAATAATGAATCATGTTTAATTTGGCCTTCTGTATAAGTAGTCATGGTGTATAAGCTTCTCTCTGCTCTTGCACTCCCCATTGTCCTACTTGCTTTATATTTTCAGATGATGACGTTTATTGGTCTTTTCTTTATTTAGCCATAGTGGCTAATGCCATGTCGTGTTTTTTTTTTTTGTACTTTTGTGCTTTCGTATCTTTGCAAACTGCTGCTATAAACATAAAATGCATTGCTTCTTGCGTGTGCAACAGAAACCAGAATTGCCTGGCAACAGCAAAATAGCAGTCAAAACTTACGTGCATATAAGATGAGTGATATTAGCAAAATGAACATATGAAAATGTCATAGATTGTCACAGTAAAGTAATCGATATTTGTCTTTTTTTTCAGTCTATCTCCTCTGCAGATGAAGGGCTTAACAGACCAAAACAAAGCCGCAGTGAGAAGAAGGCCCGTAAGGTCAGAGTGTATAAAAATTAATGAAATATCAAAACTGATCTTTTGAGGATATAATTTAATTCACGTTATTTTGTCTCCCTGTTGTTGTATATGTATGTAGGCCATGTCTAAACTGGGTCTAAAGCCGGTCCATGGTGTGACCAGAATCACTATTAGGAAGTCCAAGAGTATACTGTTTGTTATCAGCAGACCAGATGTGTTCAAAAGCCCTGCATCAGATATTTACATTGTATTTGGAGAGGCAAAGGTAAGTCTTTCTTTTTTTCTCACTTTCTTTCCAAAGCTTCAGTACAAATGTTGTATTCCCTCTCACTCTCTCCTCTCTTCTCCTCTCCACCCCTCTACTCTCCCTCAGATTGAGGACCTATCTCAGCAGGCACACAAAGCAGCTGCAGAGAAATTCAAGGTGCCTGTGACCTCTTCTCCCTTGGCGCCTCCTGTCCCACCCAGCCTCACCATCAAGGAGGAGAGTGAAGAGGAGGAAGAAGAGGTACTTACTGCCTAAGCTATTGTTTCTGAACACTTGATGTCAATACAGTATGTTCTGGTGCTCTGTGAAATCTTTTATTCCTTTGCTAACTTCATCTTTCTCTCTCTCTCTCTGTCTTTTTCTTTCTATACATCAGGTGGATGAGGGAGGTCTTGAGCAGAGGGACATTGAGCTGGTGATGGCTCAAGCCAATGTGTCACGAGCCAAGGCCGTCCGTGCACTGAAACACAACAAGAATGACATTGTGAATGCTATCATGGTGAGGAGGAAGGAGGGGGAATGAGGGAGAGAGAGAGAGAGAGAGAGAGGGGAAGAGTGAGAGGGAGGGCGATGGTGAACAAAATAATGAGTCATAGCCAGTGAGCAGGGGAGTGCATGGAGGGGGGTGAGTAAAGGAGAAAGAGCAGAGGACAAATGACAAGTAGAATTTCTTCCCAGTAACTGAGCAACCTCTACACTTCTGTAGGTCATCAGTGCAGTTTGATGACCACTAGGTGGCAGCAACAACATACAATGAGATAACTGAGTTATCAAAGTGACGCAGAGTATTTGTTAACAGGGTGGAAAGCCAGATGAAGCTGCCTTGAGATCTCTAGCAAAAGTTGGTCAAGTAAAAACAGAGCCTCTCATCCTGATTATCCCAGAGAATTTTATTTGTAGAAACGGTCTGACATCTCTGAGAAAGACTCAGTGTGGTTCAATAGTAGGCAAAATGGAGGATTATATTTATTACATTGTATTTCCAATCACATTTTCCACTGTTTCAACACTGTACTGTTCTTACTTGAATCACTTTTCGCTTTCTGTCTCTTTCTGTCTTTCTCTCTCTCTTCCATGTAGGAACTGACCATGTGAGCGGTGAGGATGATTTGACTCCTGACCCCCTTCTCCAGCCTATAAAGCCTAAACGCCACTGACTCTTCTGTATCGCTGCTACTGTTTGTTGCATCCCCAATATCTGCTAAATAAAGTCTGTTCCCATGTGGGCTGTGACTGCATTGTAAGATTGATTTCACTGAAAAGACTGCAGTTGGTGCAATTTGTTAGAACGTGGGGAGCAGTACAGTCCTTAATATTCTGCAAATGCACAAGGCCTATATGTAAAGGTCAGCTGTGTGAGATTTAGTAGCTTCTATTTACAGAATGACAGAAATGGAATGTAATATGCGTAACTTTATTAGTGCATAATAATCACCTGAAAATAAGAATTTAGAATGAGCCTTTCATATCTACAGATGCAACGGGTCCTTTTCTTCTGTGTCTACCATGTTGGTACGCCATGTTTCTACAGGATCCCAGAACAGACAAACTAAACATTGGCTCTGGATAGGGCCAAAGATGATCTATAATATACAAACTGTCTCTGATAGGGTGCATTTTTTATGTGTTTTGCGGCCACCATAGTCTCTCCCTCTTACTAGGAAGGAGAAGATGAAATGAGGGGGTTGCGATCAGCAATCACACTGCTAGATGCCACTAAATCCTACACACTGGTCCTTTAACTGGTCCTGTCTTCCTTACCCCATTTTCAGATTGAGCCCATCCATTTTTCTTTAACAAATTGTAAAAACTTATATCGTATGTAAATGTAAAAATCTATGAAATATTTTTATCTAATAGATTGGATACGTGATATGCAGTATAAAGAAAACCAACTTTCAACACAGAATTGGAAACTGCTATCAGTTAAACTGATTGACAACAACATGTTGCTGATGTTAAACACACAGTATACAGTGTAACTTATGCTACTAGTGATCCATCACATTAAAACAATAACAAAACATGTAATTTGATGACGTCACAAAGTAGCGCTGAATCATGGGAGTTGTTGTCTTCATTGTTAAACAACCACTGTTGTCAATGAAAAGCTATCAGACATGACTCAAGCAGAAAAGCAATAAAGGTCATATGACACATGTGACCAAATGCAACATTACCTTGAACATTGATGCAAACATTTAGGATTATGTAAGAACAGATCTCAACAAAATATATAAAATAGGACTTGTTGTTTTTGGACATTTTAATGCAGAAATGTTACAAATATACCTCTCAGGGTTAACAGGTCTATATTTTCAAGTATGAGCAATTGAAAAACCCACAGAGGGTTTATTTTTGTCCATATCTCAAAGTCTTAATGTGAAAAAATGCTATTTATGTTGTTGAAAACTATATATTGGGCATTTAATGTGAAAGGTGTACTACTGTATATCATCAAACACACTGTTCATTTGTGGCAGAAGCCAAGGACTGGGTGAGGTAAGCCAGGCTCATATCATTTTTTTGGTAATGAAACATTGCAAGTATTATCCACTGCAATATTACCGAAGCGGGGGAACAGGAGGCGTCTGCAGATATTAAAGAAATACTTTGCACTGCTAAATCAATTTTAGACCCAGATTTATGCAGTCTCACAATTATTCACACCTTTACCAACTTTCGGAGGGGAAATGCTCATTAATCAGTGTTTACATACACAACTGCCTGTATTTTCTAAAACGTTCCTGTATTAATCATGCTCCAAACACTCTGCCAACACTATGCCAGATTCAGATGTCTAGTTTTTCTAGAAAAGAGGATGTGTCATTATGAAAAGAAACCCTAATTTTCTCCTGTTTCTCAGTCTCTTATAATGTCACACAATATAGATGACACAAGTGTGCACAGACAGATGGGAAATGCATTCATGTATCTATCAACTTTATTGTACAAAACAGATTAGAGTACAAAACACACACCCGGGACTGCAAGGTTCTGCTTTAACATGTGGCAGCACTATCATAAACTCATACCAAGCATGATGAGACATGCGCTGTAAATTACAAAGCAATGACTCTGCCAGACAGAGTCTGGCTGATTTAGTTCCCACTCATTCACTAATACAGGTGTGAGGTTATGATGTATTTCAGTATGTGAAATTATAAAAATACTGGCATTAATGAATGAATACTGTCACATGTAATGTAAATGAGCATTGAAGTCAAGGTTATACAATCTAAATGGTCACTGTAAATGTTTTGTTAGCAATGTCAAACAGTGGCGCTTCTTCCATTCACTGAATCATACACAAATCCACTCCCAAATTACAAACATAGGACTTTAAGCCAGAGTGCAATCCATCTTAATATCCATTCAAGATAGTAGTATGGTTCTTTAATAGGCAACTGGTGCTCTCCTGAGTATCCCCCATCGCTGTGCAGGCAGATAACTTCAGACTCTGAAATAAATGCCATTGGGCTCAAGTTGGGTGTCATCTTTAGGTGGCTGCTGGGAGGACGTTATTCTCAAAATGCCCCTGGTTAGTGATGTTCCCAGCTGGGAAATATCTGGCCACTACGAAAGAAGAACCATCCGATGCAGTGGCCTTACCGACACCCAGCTTTTTCGTGTTCTTCCACACCATTGCTGTGAAATGACCTAGGTTGTGGATGAAATGAAAAATGATAAATAGAAAGAAATTAAAGGCAGAAAATAGAGCAAGGAAGTATTAGGTTGAAGCTCAGTGCACACACTTAAGTTTCTCTAAATATTTACAGACATAGGAATCTTAATGGCTCTCTCATGCATCTGTCCCAAACCTCCGGTTTTGCCCTGTACACTTTATTCCTTACTTTCTCTATCAAGCGACTTTACATGAATCAGTGTGATGAGCTGTGATGAGTGATCTGCTTCATGTGTGATTAAGCTAAACATAGTCTGAGGCAATCTGAAACCATCTGGAGAAATGAGGGCAGACTGGAAATGACATATGAGCTGAGGAGTAATAGGAAGGAGTGTGATTTCCCCTCAGTTTCCCCATGGCTGGTCACTGAGTCAGACAGTCACACGCTGACTGAGGTGTGACATCAGCACAGGAATAACAACAACCGTACCCATGCCTGGGTAATCATCACACAAACTGACAACGGGTAAACACAAAATGACAAAGAGAAACAGAGCAAGAACTAGATACACTGAGATAAATACACTGAAAAAAGACGAGGAGAGATGAGACAAGACAAGAAGACATGAAAACATATAAGAGAAAGGTTTCTGATATAATGTGTTAGAGCAAAACTGAATTTTTTACATAGTTTTACATATGACAATACACAATATTAATGTTTGCACATCCAGGTTAAACTGAAATGGCAAAAACAATATTTGCAAAAATATTTAATTTAATGTGTTCAGTGTTATAATACTCAAAAATACTATTATTTCAGGGCTTCTACAAATGTTTTCAATATTGATTAATCTATTAATAATTCCCTTGATTGAACAATTAATCTCTAACCCACAATCCGCAACCCAAAGATATGCACTATGTCATAGAAACTGTCACAGAATTTTTGACATTTTTCTTAAAAATTACTTAAACAATCAATCAATTATCAACATAATTATTTAGTTTTTAATTCATCATTATGTTCTAAAGATTTATTCTGATCCTCCTGATGTTGAAGTTAGTCGTTTTGCCAATTTTTTGTCATCATACTTTAGGTCAGAGGTGACAGATACTCTCATGTGTAAATCTCACCGGTGCCAGAGGAGAATCCAGGACGGTTGAAGTTGTACTGTTTCACTTCATCATACCAGCGGTCCGCCACATCCTTTCCTGCACACGCACAGGACAAAGTGTAACCTCAACTTAAAGGACAATCATTTCAGTCTTGTGTCGTACATATTGATCAAGATGTCAGCAGTGTAAGAAGACACCCTAGAGCTATAAATCTCTTTTGGGCACATGTTGGTTATATAGTGGTGCACTTTTTGTCACCCAGCACTGCACTGTAGGAGTTTTATGAATCACACCGTCCTGCACTGACATATTTCTGCAGTGAGTCATGGTGTCTGAGCTCTCACACACAGTGCGAAGTGGAGGGGAAATAGATCCCAGCTGTTCATTTTCAGGGGAACACAGTCTGGTTTAAGCCCCATAGACAAAACTATTGTATGTGTCTTATTAGATTTGTCCCATACTATCACAATGAGGGCATAAACACAAATCTGACAGGTGGTTTATAAATATATATTGCAGCCGTGTGTATGCATATATATGTATATATATATGTACCGGATTGGTCATAGGAGGCCCATGCCAGGTTCTCTCCACAGCTCCCCCTACTGGACTCCACACTGTGTTTAAGGATCCGTGTGCTGGCCAGACTTTCAGCATAACTGTGGACAGAGACAAATAAAAGTTGTGGATAGCACTGCTGAAATTGTTTTCTCCAAATTCCTGCTACATAACAGGCTCCTGCACTGGAGAGATTACCACTGTGAGTGGTGTGCACTTTAAAGTATACTTTTAAATTACTTTTTAAGATTTAACCTTCCCAAAGTCTCTGGCTTTTATCCATCCAGATAAACAGTGAAACAGTCCTATCTCAGAGGTTGTCCCATGCCTATATTTGCAATATAGGCATGGGAACTGTTCCTCTAAATAACTGCTTTTGGTGATTGGGTTGGGTATATATATATATATATATATATATATATATATATGTGTGTGTGTATATATATATATATATATATATGTGTGTGTGTGTGTGTGTGTGTGTGTGTGTGTGTGTGTATATATATATGTATATATATATGTGTGTGTGTGTGTATATATATATATATATATATATATATATATATATATATATATACCAGTGAAAGCCACGTCTCTCCAAATGAGAGTGTGAATGTGAGTCTGAATTTTTCTGATAAACTGAAGGATTAAGTGTTCTTTAATGGGTTGAGAAAATGCTCTACTTGAGAAAATAAATAAACTTTTTAAGAACCTCTTGGATTGGCTGCATTGTCACGAAGCTGAAAATAGGCTTGTCTTTCTGAGCTCATGAAAAGTTGACTTTTTAGGGATACATTGTTCTAACAGGACAGAGACACTGCAAACCTACAATGATCTTATAGAATATGATGCATTGCTGTAGATTAAACTGCCCAGCACTACATAAAGTACTTAAATTAGCACAACCTTAAACATTTACAGCAGAAAAAACAGGCAGCAGAAATATTAATACAAAAACATATAATAGTAAAACACTGACAGGGACCATTTCACTGTATAATCTGTTATTTTACATTTCATACTTTAAGTAAAGTTTGCTGATAATACATACTTTAGTAAAACAGTAGGTTTTGTAAGTAAGGTTTTGAACGCAGGACTTGTGGAATATTTTCACTGTGTGTTGCTACTTTTACTTCCTCCACCGCTGGCTAACCTATAGGTTTTGATTAACAACAAACTGTTTCTATAGCGACAGCACCAGAACAAGGTTCAACATTTTGGCCTAGCAGTAAATCATGTCTCTATTTTAAGGACTGTATTGACAATCACGTGACTGCCATGTGGCCTCAGTGACTCTCACAACACAGTGTGGATAAACCACAGACATTAAATGCCAGGTTTGTCCTTCATCGCAAGATGCTTTTTGGATGACATGATGTCCTGTGAGCTGTGTTACTTATTTTGTTGGATTAGGTTCTAAATCTAAACATCATCTACAAATTATTCCCAAGACATGGAGCTGTGAATGAGTAAATTATGTTTTAACCTTCCTCCAGAACAGAGGTGAAACATATATGATTGGATCATTTTGGTTAGTGCCTTTACAACGTCATTAACGTCATTGGACACAGAGGTAGAGGTAAAAGCACCATTCATCATTATCCACTGAAATGTGCTGCAAGTTAAATGGTAGATTACCTCCAAACTCAAATATTTACCATCATAGATATTAACAGAATATACAGTATTTACCCATTTACAAAGGTGTACACTGTTTATCACTGATGTTATGACTTACTATAGCTCAAGGTCTCTTCTTTTAAAACACATTTTAACACATTAAAATCAGGTGAGGAATAAATACTATTTTCCCCAAACAAATATGTCTATCTATCTAAATGTACTTTGAATGTTACTCTATATTTCCACATATGGTATCCAAAAATCAAAGGTTGCTTAGCAACTCAATGTTGTTGTTATTGCACCATCAAACAAGCTCCAGGAAATGGACTGAAAGTCTATTAACCAATGCGGTTTCCTCTATCCGTCCTGACAGCACTGATCAAGTTTGCATTTACTCAACAGAATAAATTCTCTTCGGCAATAATGATATGAAAAGTTAATATAGCTGCAATTAGTGGCAACAAATTGTCAACATAACTTGTAATCACAGTGTAAACAAAGAGACTCTCAATATTGTTTTATATTTTGTAGTTATTTCATTTGACAGGCAAGGCGGGAGCGGTCTCTGCTATCCAGAGCAGTTTGACAATGACTGGTACGCGTAGTCCCTGCTAATTAGGTTTCTAATTTGATTTGTGTGTGCATTAACCCACCGGCCAGCCTCTCTGCTCAACTTGCTGCTCAGCTTCAGTGGAGGAGCCTGGTGCTTCCTCCTGTATTCATTATGGCACTGAAGCACCTCCTCAGCAAACTGCTTCGAGGCTGAGAGACAGAGAGGACAAAGACAGGAGGGGTGAGGCAGGCAGGGAGAGGAATCTGACAAAGGAGACATGGTGATGCAACAAAAAGATTCATGCATGACTAAACTTAAGCTGAAGTGTGAGTTAGAGTCTCACCACCTGACAAGTGACTGACCTCAGAGAGTGAGTACAACTCAATGACAGATGATGGAGCAGAAAACGTCATCCACATCACCCCCATCTGACTGGTGCCTATCACTCACTGGCCTTTTCATAAGTCCCACAGTCTCTCGAGTGCCCACACAATGGGCACATTGAAATAGCCACACACAAACAATACAAATACAAATGCTGCCTAACAGCCAGCATCCACTCAGCATGCTGCATGTTGAATCTTAACTAAGGATCAGTAAAAGCCGTTTTGAAATCTTACCAGAGGCAGCATTAAAGAGGAAAAGAAATGAGTCATTTATTTTGCAATGCTGTATGCCCTATTTCTCAAAGCTCACAGACATGTACAGTAAACAAGCAAGCAAACCCATGCACACACTGTTACATGAGGGAAAAGAGCTCACTAAGGCAAAATTGATACAATCAAAGTTAAAATCCTCAGGGTGCAGTTTCCACTTACCTGACTTTCCCATGGTGCTGACACAGGAAGCCTTCAGTAACACACTTGGTGCTGAACGAAAGAAGCCTCTCCCCTGTCTTGTTTTCAGTTCCTGCTCTCTTTCTCCCTGCCTCTTTCTCTGCTGCTTGCTTACTCACTCTGCCTCTCTTCCTTTAGTGCTGTCTATCTATCACTGATGCTTTGCAACAGCTGCTAATGCCTTTATTTCCTTCAATTCCACCTTGTACTTCCAGTAGTGCAGAGGGTGTACTGGTGATCATTACTCAGCATGCTGCTTCCTCACGTTTTGTTTCACTTCATGTAACTCAACATGCTTATCTCTCTATGTGTCTGCCCTACCTCAGACACACACCCACTCTTTACATTCCTACAAATGAAAGGGGAGCCCCTGCTGTCGCTGATGACATCATCTTTGTGAGACACATGCCCATATATGGCTCTGAGCTTCTTGAATTCTCTAACTTTATAGCCAGTGTTACTCATAGCAACTGTAACCAGGATGGTGGCTTTTCCCACAGTCCACATTGTCATGATTCAGCATTTTGTCTGTCACTGAAAACAATGGCAGACTCTGAGATAAGCCCAACAGTGTATACCGTACACGATGCTCACTGCTATTTCTGAACTGGCACATCTCACTTTTCAAAACATGCTTTCACTTTCTCTAATGTTGACAGCGTGCTAATACTGTAGGGTGACAAATCTCGTCTTTATCTTTCAGTTTCTTTTGTAACTTCTCGATCAATAAGTGACCTCCAATACACCTAATTGTAAATAAATGATTCCTTTACATCTATAGTGGGTGAAAGCGCAATGATTGAGCAATTTGCTTTCTGCAGTTGGTGCACAGGGAGAGGCACCATTCATCATACTGCAGAACAGGTCTCTACTATTTGTTTTGTCTGTAGGAGGTATGCTACCCTCTGTGCTCTAATGGTATTTCCGAACAGGGATATTTATCATTTCAAATAAATAAATAAATAAATAAATGACACCAGATTTAACAAAAGCAGGGATGGTGTGTAACCAAACTTTGAAATGGATTATCTCTTATTTTACTGTGCATCTCATGACTCAGCTTTTGAAATTGTTTCTCCACTTGTATGAAGAATGATCACTTTAGAAAAATGTCCCTTTCTAACACCTTTTAAATCAATAGTTGTTGTGTCAGCCTGAAAGTGCTCTTATGAAATTGCTTAATGTGTGGCAGTAAAATGCTGAGGCTTGTTGTTAATCTCCTAGTTTGTTATAATAAATCAAGGTCAGTAAACACACACACACTTCAGTTAGCGTGTCAATAGGCATCACTATCAGTTACTGCAAATTTTGTGCATTCAATACCACTAGAGGTTAATTCCTACTTACTTTGATGATCCTTTGAATTTTCCACTAGTGCCATCACCTGGTCAAAAACAACTCACATTCCCATCATCCTCAGCACTTTGTGCTTAGTACTAATTTGCAAATGTTAGCATGCTCACACGCTAAGCTAAGATGCTATACAGGGTGAACATTATACCTGCTAAACAGCAGCATATTGTCATTGTGACCTTGTGGCCATGCTAGCATTAGCATTCAGCTAAAAGTGTTGCTGTGCAGCTTCACAGAACTGCTAGCGTGGCTGGAAACTAGTATTGTTGAGTATTCCCCCCTCTTGTAATTTACACATCTTGTAATTTTGCTGTCTTGGCAAACTGATGCAGCAATTTATGCTGTGAATACAATAAATCATAATTCCAAAGACAGCTTCGTAAATGAGTCACATTAAGCTGAATGCCATTTTGCAGTATATGTGTCAGCTTTAAAAGAGGTCCAACAATCATCATTTTCGTACTTCTTAAGTCATCATAAAGCAACTTAAAACCCCCACAAAGAAACCAGATAATTGAAACAGAATTGCTGATGCATCATTGAAACAACACATTGTAGCAAGAAAGAAAAGTGTGGAGGAACACACTGTGGTCACAAGTAAACATTCATCAACACTGATTTCGCTAGCAAGGACTGCACCATCAACAAGATACGTTTAAATGATTTATTAACAAAACACAATATTGTGAGAAAAGCTTGAATTCTTGTACTTCTTCAGCCTGTTGCTGTGTTGCAGGGAAGCTTTGGTGGGGCATCTACTGTAGCACTGGGGCACGATGGACCTTCGATGGAGAGTAGAAAGGAAAGAAATTATTAGGAGAAAGAACCAGCTCCTGAAACTCTGTTGATAGCTTCAATAAAAGACTGTTTTTGTGTGTGTAATCATGTTTTGTGATTAAATTTACATCTCGTTATTGGTATGCAAACCAAATGCACCCTGACACATCATATCAATCATCAACCCATGTAAACATACATAAAGTATTCATACTGTAAATATATTAGTATGATTTTCTGTCCATGCATATTACTGCAGTAATTAACAGCTCATCAGTTCAATTTAGTTTATTACTTCATTTGACAAGGACAAAGCATATTAATAACATTTCTGAAAATATGCCAGAGTTAACTAGAAAGGCTCATTTTCATCTGTAGTCTCCAGGCAGGAAATAGTTGAAAACACAGATGTCAAGAATGAGAACATCAAGGATACAATCAATAATAAAAGCAGTAAAAATATGCAAATACAAACAGCCTGCACTACATAGACATGAGAGTCAGCTCTAACGACACAGAATCAACAACATCATGACAACAATCTTAAAATAGCATGACAACACAATGTTATTGCATTCTCTTTGTTGGCAGCTGCCAGACCTAAAGGCAGAAGTCTACTCTGAGATTCAGTAAGACTAATTCATGAATCATCATTTAAACGTATAACATTAGTTAAAATGGGAATATGGCTTCCAGGGTTGTCAGATGACACATGGATCATACACTCTGGATCAAAAACACTTCACATCTGAGTAAGTTTCCACATTATAATAAAAAAAGGCAAATGAGTTTGAGACAAAGCAGGAGCTGGAAATATTTCCTCCGGGGTCAACCACTGACTCTAATCCACTCCGTTTCAGTAAAAAAACAAGAATCATGAGTTGAAATTAGTTTTTAAAGCAGGATTACCATTGTATGGTGAGGCATTTCAGTCACTTTGCCCACCCTCTGCCCCCTTCTGTGATTCTTTTAAGTGTAATTATCTAATTTGCCACAAGGTGGGACTGTTAGCAAAGACACAGGAACAAGCGGACATGGTTAGACTATTAGTCACACTAAGTGCAACTAATGACATCTTAGTTTCATAATATGAGTGGACATGATGGGATTCATGTGAAAAGTCAAGCCACTTGATTTCTCATTAGTTGGATAGTGCTATCTTTACAAATTGATTTCCTCCTTGCCTCCTCCTACCATCTGCATTGTGATGGGACTGGACAGCTGGAAGAAGACATTTACATAGTGGTCTCGAGACACTGAGACTTTACAGCTATACATCTTAATTCATACTAATTGAGATAGCCATAGAGTGTGTGTATTTGTGTGTATCTGTGGTGTGAATGTGTGTATTTGAGTGCGTGCGCGTGCACATGTAGTAGGAGGGATGGTGATGTAATTTATAGAGAGAGCCCCTTTTAGAGGGACAGTGCAGACATCGATCCATGCAGATATTACATCATTTATCTCTGCACATTGGCTATATCTGCTGTACTTATTGCTTGGCTCCCCTCCCTGTCAGCTGCGACATCGTTCCTTTGCTTCTCCTCTCCTTCCCATCACTTTCTCTCTGTCTCTCATCTCCTCCCTCATTCCCTCCAATCTGTAATTTTCATTTTTTTTTTCTCACCTGAAGCCCCTTAATGAAAATCTTCCAGCAGATCCCTTATAAAAAAGAAAGGAACACCAAATTCTTCCTGGGCCAGAAATAATTTTCCTCCTGTCATGACTGAAGTGAATGTGGATTTATGGAAACGGAGATGTGAAATAACTCTTACTCGGGCTGTAAGTGCACTTAGTTGCATATAATTCCTCTTTAGCAGTCCCAGGAGGAAGGTGAGGACTTTTTAATAACTCCTTCCATTCACCTCCATCCTCATTAGGAGGTCTAGTTGGCTGAAAATGGAGAGATCTACTGAGGGGGTGTTGAGAGGATTGATCTCAACTGAGAGAAAGAGAAGTGAGGGGGCTGTACTTTTTCGAAGGAGTTGTTGGAAGCTCTCCCTCCAGAGCTCTGCTCCAGAATTTGACACATCAAGAAGCCTTTTATGGTGTCATTAGTGTAACTGTTCCACCGAGGACAAATGATTCTGAGGGTTAAGAGGAGTTAATCACCTGCCAATCAAACCTCATCAAGCCGCCTCTACGGATGGGGCTCTATACAAATCTCATCATATTTATGGAGCCTTCAATTAAGCAGATACAGGCAGGGAGACACATGCAGAGAGGAAAGAGTGACAGTGCGAGCAGAGGGCAAGCTGGGAGGGTAGGAAAGGAAGAAAGACAGAGATAGAGAGAGACAGAGACAGTACGCAGAACTGGACGACTACTGTCTGACACTAAGCAGCAGAAATGTAATGTCTTAAAAGGCCATCGCAGTCAATAAAGTTCATAATGTGCTTAAAGCAATTACTGTGTCCGGAGAGGAGCAGAGTGCATGCAGGATATTAACCTCAGTAACCCACTCTATCTGTTCCATAATTAAATTATCCTCACATCCTCATTCTAATACAGACACACATACACACACCCAAAAACACACACCCATGCAGGCATGCATTTATGTATGTTCACATAAAGTATGTGTTGAACCGCATCCTGACCTGACAAGAAAAAAGAGCAGACAAAACTCGGAGAAAAGCGAAAGTAAAACATTGATGATGATGTGGGATTTCAGCAGTGGTAAAAGAACAAGTATTGTTTGACCTTGACGTTGATTGACGTGCTTTGCTCTGATGGCTGTTATAGTCTCAACATTCTATTAGTTTCCATGCATCCATGTTTCCAAGATAAATGTGCAACTCTCTAAAAGTGTCAGTGTTCCCTTCTTCTCTCTATATGAATTTTCAAGAACAATTTATTTTCAATTTAGAGTCAGTTAAACATAGATGGCTATAATTATACTGCCATTTGTAAATACACAATGAATGTATATTTACTTTGGTTTGAAAGGAGAATTTCTTTCAAGAAGATCCCTCCTAAAGTGAGCAACGCAACACACATGGTATAGTTATATAGTTTTCTTAGTATTACCTTGCACTCTTCCACCTACAGTACATAATGTCCATTTTCCTTATTGCTCATACTACATGGAGAGGCCATATAAGCCTGGCTTACACTGGGATCTGTTGCCTGTTTCTTCCAGTCTTCCTCTTGTTTCACTCTGCGTCATGTGTTTTCATATTTAAATAGCTATGTCCAAGTAGTATAACTAATAAGCTCCTCAAGTCAATTTAATGCGGTTTAATAGTTGTCATACAAATTGTTACTTGCAGAGCTGGGGAGAAATCTCAACACTATGGACGCTAATTATTGCTTCTGAAAATAACTAACCACCCTTGAGCATTATGCACAGCCCCCCTGATGGCGGTTTTCCTCGGCATCTGGGACAGCTTTTGTGGTTAAGTTAATTTGGTATTTCTGGATGGTGCCTCTTTGGCTTATTTTGTTGTTGTGTTTGTATTGATAAGTAATATTTTCTGACCTTGCCTTGGGAATGCTAAACTGCTGCTTCTGGTCAACATATGACAAAGCTGTTGAATTGTAAACATGATTGTGCTTGTAAAAGTGTATGTGAGTGAGTGTGTGTGTGTGTGTGTGTGTGTGTGTGTGTGTGTGTGTGTGTGTGTGTGTGTGTGTATGTGTGTGTGTGTGTGTGTGAATGTGTGCCTTTGTCTATGTGTGCATTATTTACCATGCTGAGGAGGACTCCATTGCTCTGGCGAGACGATACAGGAGGATAGGCTGTCTGGAAAAAACGTGTTAGCCCATCAGTAGACTGTCAACCACTGTCATGCACACACACACACACACACACACACACACACACACACACACACACACACACACACACGCACACACACACACACACACAGAATAAAATACAGCCATCAACTACTGACTGATATAGACAGGGAAAGGAAAGATAATTTTTTGCCACCAACAGTGTTTTGCATTCACCAATATCCATGCATATTCAAGAACACTCTCTCATGTAAGCTTTGTCATGTGAACAACTATTTGTCACCCTGTAGTGTTTAAGCTGCCATGATAAACAGAGTGTGAATATGATGACCTGGATTTGTGCATTGAATTTAATCAAATCAACTGCTGCAAACCCAGCAGGAATTACATCTTAAACCACATTACACCAAGTAAGCACTTTTGGAAATTCATACATATATGTCCTTGAGGTATTGGAATATCATGCGTTAATGAATATTTAATGATGAAAATAGTCACCTCTGAGCAGACTCAATTTTCAAACATGCATCGCTGCACATTTAAGGAGATCTCTCAGTTTGTTAACTGGAAGAAAGAGGTGATCTTAATCAGTTTATGTGTATCCATGCCTCACTCTGCTGAAGGCTGTAAAGTGACAGCCTCCTCGTGGCGTTCAAGAGAATTAAGTAGGTAGAGAGGGTGAATGAATAAAGTTGTTGCATTAACAACTTGCTGATGTCATTTACACCAGAATTGTAATCATATCTGGCAGGATGTAATCTTTGGCACGGTTATGCCACCTCTTGTCAAATATAAAGACTTGTCTATCACAGGGAGCTCTAACTGATGACTAGAGATAATGACATCCAGCTACTGCAGGCTGATTTCTTTATACCTTAGTTTATACCTTTCTATAGAGATGTGCTGTATGTGTGATTGGATGGATAAATATACATAAATCAAGGTGCTGTTAATTAACATTAACATTGTATTATCTCATGAAAGGACACAGACAAGATTCAGTGTGTATTTAATATAACCCGTCTACAAGGATATAGAGCTAGCACAAAAGAGATTATTTTTTTTCTTTTGTTTGTCTTGAGAAGTGCCAGCTAGTTTTTCAGTGGATAAAGCCACTGGACAGCTCAATACTGCACGTCTGTACAGCTAATATCCATTTTATTTGTTCTTATTGTGTGTTCTCTCTCTTTTTGTGGTCATGGATCATAGAAGGCCAGGGAGAACAAACAAAAAAATTTAATATGAAGCGAAAATGCATGACCACAGCCTTGGGGAGTAGAAGGACAGCACTGTTGGGAACATTTTTGTGTGCGTGTGTGTGTACATGTGTGAGAGACATAAAGAAAGGGACCATTTCTCTCAGAGCCAAAATGAGGTTGGGGAATTGGATAGAACACTTTCGTTCCCCCCAATGAAAGTGGCTCTCTCATATTCGCAGGAGGACATATGGGGTGTGAAGAAAAGCCATCGGGTGACGACAGGGCGAGAGGAATGCTCGCAAGCCTGAAGAGATGACAGGGAAAATAAAATTGAAACCGAGTTAAGGGGGAATCAGTCGCAGAGATCGCTTGGGAAACCTCGGGACTGCCACCACTGTAAACTTTAATGAAGAAACTTCCCGAGTCTCTCAGATGGGACAGAGTGCCAGGATTTCAACCATCTCACCACAACACAGAGATTCTGTCAAACACTGATGGGCTACACAGCATGTTCTAACACCATAGAGCACAATATACGGTGTCCACCTCACCTCACTCCATCACTGTGAATGTGCTGATACACTTAGCTCACACATGTACAGACACACCCGCACAGCACGCACACGCGCCTTGATGCGCGGACACACACAATAACAGACACACACACAGGCAAGACAAGGTGGTAGACATTCAGTGTGGAGATAGATGGGGGAGGTAAATAGGGGTGTCATGGCAGTGTGATGGAATGAGGCAGAGGAGAATTCATCCTGTGTTTCCTCTAGCCTCTGTCCCCCTGCTGACAGCATCCTGAAATAGGGCCCACTGTGTCTGTATATATATACCTACAGTATGTGTGTGTGTGTGTGTGCGAATTTCTCTTTTGTATGTGCTTCCTATCTTTCTCTGTGTGTATTTTTTTTTTTTACTTCTGTGTGTCTGTGTGTGTTTCTTCCTCTGTATGTTGTGTATATCCGCAGGTCTGGGAGCGGGATGAAAGCGGGCAATCTGAAGAGAGATAGAGATAACGTAAAAGAGCCAGAGAAAAATTTTCCCCAGAGGGAAATGAAACATCCTTCCTGTTTCGTTTTTATGTTCAGATCTGGTTTGAATTGGAATCCCATTGGGCCAGTGGTCAGTAGATTGTTATTAGATCCCGCCGAGCATCTGTTTGTGTTCTGTACAGGTTGGCAATACCTGGGGGTAATCATTTAAATGTTGTTGCTGCTAAAAGCTAACAGAGATGTAGCTGTAAATGTGTTAAGTGTATATTGTGTGTTTTCCAATTTATGTGCATCAGTGGGGCAGGTTTGGGTCATTCAAATGGTGTTTTTGTGAGGAAAAGAAAGAAAAAGAAAAAAGAAAATAAAGCATCCTGTGGGTTTGGGAGAATGCTGCAGCAGTGGCGATCCCACATAAATGCAAATCTACCTTCTGCTACTTTTTAAAAAAAAAACATTAAATATAGATTTAAGTCAGTTTTATGTTTCACCAGTACTCATTAAAAATAAAATGTCATAACCAGCAGTAGACAAAAATTCACCTTTTCTCCTTCCTCCTCCCACCTTTTTGAACCAAGACTAACTGTTGTATTAAATTATTTCTCTTTGGCAGAGATGACTATGCTCTTGTGGGACATACATACCAAAAATGTTATCAATATAGCATAAAAAGGGGCTATAACAGTGCAGCTAAGAACTGCAGAAGAAGTATCGAAAACTGCCTTTAGGCACTGTTTAGGGAATGAATCAGACGCTATTTTTTGTGTGAAATTCAGCAACATTTCAACAGGCAAGATTTTGTTTAGTGGTTGGTCTCTTCAACCCAACCCGACCTGCTAGTTTTTAAGTGGTATGTCATTTTGCTGCCATGTCCTTTGTGAAATAAAATGTACCTTTATCTATGTCGGTGGAGCTCTCTGTGCTTGTCTGCCCCTGTTATTTCTAAAGCTAACCATTTTAAAGCTAGCCATCAGTGAAACATTGCTAAGCAAGGCAGTACAGTTGTTTAGTTTACCTTCCTCTTTTCCACTTTAACTCTGTTTCTTATGTTCTGCCTCCTTTCCTTTTTCCCTCTCTCTCTGGCTCTGTCTGTCTGCCTTTGTCTCCTGCAGTCTCTCCCTCTTTCTTTCCCAAGGGATAAAGACCCTCCCAGTCTTTAGCTCACTGAAGCCTGTGTGGAGTAATTAGAATTAAAGTATTAAAGTTAAAAAGGAGGATTTGAGTCTGATTATGATGAAGGAAAAACTATAATCCAAATACTCCCTCATGGGTTTTATAAAATTTCAGTGCAATCCACTCGAATACACAAAGCTAAACAGAACAACATTCATGTTGTTGCTACTAATGTTGGTAGAATGAGTGTGTGTTTGTTTGCTTAACGCTTGTGTGAACATGTATATTGTTCATCGGGGTATCTATGGTGTTTAAGTGAATCTATCAGCCTTTCTCTTTGCGGTGAAGCCGATTTTTCCTCTCGATTAAAAATGAATGTCTCCCCTTCTGCTCTCTGTCACTTTCCCTTGCTTCTGTCGCTTTTCCTGCTCCCTCTCTTCTTCACCGTTATCCCCTCTATATCCTCTCTATTTTCTTCAAGCCATCTCTATATATCATCACCTCCCCCCTCCCTCTCCCCTCCCACACATGCACACACACATGCACACGTATCCTGACACTTTCTTTCCTCCTCGCTCCTCTTGGCTCTCTCCTCCCATCTCATTCTCTGCGACCCCCCTCTCTTTCTGAACATATTTCATCAAAGGTCTCCTCGCAGGTAACACTCACCCTGATCTCATTAACTGCTGCTAAGCACAGAAGACTTGAAAGAACACACTGTCTCAAACATGCACGTACACACACTCACACTCACACTCACACACACACTCTCACACACACTGCTTGTATAACCCTAACAGCAGCATAGGACAAGAAAATCAAAGACAGGAACCTTCCAGAAGGCTCATGTATAATTCTTAAACTGAGGATAGATATAATGATCTTATGATTTCAGACTTCTGCAGGAGCACTGAGATATGCCTTTATATTGTGTGCGTGTGTGTATGGTATATACTCCCCCACCTAGTCTCAACCCTGTTAGTAGCTGTATTAACCTGGGGTCTCTCTGCACTCCTGATCACTGTAACCCCATTAACTCCCATTAAGTCTCATTACCACCCTCGTGAGGATCGTTACTGCTTGCTTTATCTCATTTCCTAAACACCACACTATGCATTCTGTGGATGTCTGCTTTGTGCAACACAGTTTTAGTCAGTAATTGCAAGTCATTATGCGTTTCATTGGAGGCGGGACCAGGTGTGAATGGTGGTTTGCCAGTCAACGATTGACAGTAATTGAGCAATCCACTGCCACCCAAAGACGAAAAGGCAGCCCACACAGCCAAGGAACTAGTTTTTTGAGGCCTGAAGGGTTGTGTGGAAAAACTACCAGAAACGGGGCACCGGAGTGACAGTTTGACACAGAGTCAACTATAATTATACATGACTGTCAGGCTGAAATATTCAGCAATGTGTGGTCATGGAGATGAATTATATATTCACTACCGTCAGGACTTCTGTTGCAGAGTGGGATTTGATGTTGCAGGGGCTGAGGGGGAGTGGGATCTGGAGTAAAACTGAGAGAAAAAAAAGAGAAAAAAAGAGTGAATGGAGTGATTAAAGATGAGAAGGGAGGGTAGATTAGATTAGACATGGAGGAAGTGAAGTTTTACTTCCACAGCTCACTGAAGTCTGTAATGTCCCCAGATTCATGGACGATGTATCCCAGGCACTGCTGATTTATAGCCAGAGGATTGGAATTTTTCTATCACATATTTTATTCACAAATTTGTAATTTAAATTTTAGTTTTCAGGATGCATTCAGCAGTTTTAGTTAACATCTTTCTGGTCATTTGGCAGTAACAGATGAGTCACTGAAACAGGATGATTCATGCATATCCTCCGTGGAAAAGTGCTGAACAGAACATGCTGCTTCCAGTTAATTTTGTTTCAGTTCTTGTTTTAGTGTGTTTGGCAAGATCAGTTTTTTTTGTGAAATATAAAAATATTTACAATGCTCATGAAATTTGAGAATAGGTTTGTTGTAACTGTTTTCAACAGATATTGTATAACACAATGAGTAAATTATAAATGGCACATATGGAGCAAAGCCTGCAATGGTAATTCAGCCAGACAATTCAAATCACACCACTGCCACATACACATACTCTACTCTCTGCGATATCCAACAGATCTTTTGTAATAAGTTGGTGTATTTAAGCTGTCAAAAACCGTGGTTACACTCCTGCTAGTACTGCTGTTTTATGGCTCAGTTTGCAACCAGTCCTGCCACAGTTACTGCTGCTGCTGCACTCCTGCATTTCATCAACTAGAGCCTGACCCATACATAGAAGGTTTCACAAGATAGATATTCCTCTCAGGGGCTTTGAGGTGTCTAGTGGTCATATAGTAGCTGACACATAGAAGATCCCACATAATATACTGTACCTGATGTCTGGCACTGTGTCCAGTGTGACTTTTGAAAGCCACATTATTTAAACTGTAAGCTTTGAAACCAGTGAAAACATCATCATAGCATTTCATCTTAAAATTCAATGTTTCTGACTAAAGAGGCAACAATCAAAGTTAAAAAGCACCTTTAGTTAATATTGATAAAAAGTTAAACACAAAAAAACAGCTGATCTGGTTCATCATGAATGTCAGATTTTACTGAAAGTGACCAAACAAGTTTGCAAAATCCTGATTGGTGCACAGAAATATGGGATATCATGGGATATATATGGGTGGGTGTGGGTGGGGGGTGGTGGGTGGATACTTTCATGGGAAATAACTGGATCGCATAACTGGATCCCCTCTCTCATCTGATTGTGAAAAGTACATTCATAGGGCCTTTAAAGTGTATCTTTGCATAGAGTGATAAGGTCAGAGTCATATGGCTCAAAATATCAATTCGGCAGGTAGTCTGTGCATATATTACTGTTACATATAATAGATGAATTTATGTGAGAAGTCTGACATTCAGCAAAAGTAGGCAGAAAAACTCACTTAAACTAATTTTTACCCAGCATAAAAACAAATTGGGAGGAGCTGCTTGTTCAACTCAGAGACTGCATGAAACATGGACATAGTATGAAATGAGTTGTTGTGAAGCTCAGTGTGGTGGCTCTGACTGCTGCCAACAGGTGTGTTATATGAAAAAAAAAAAAAAAATCATCCTAATACAATTACCATGAACAGGGAAATTAGCCATAGAGACCAAAACCATTTTTGTACCAGGCTGTAAACATGTTTATTTCTGCAGTGAAGTTGGACATTTTAATATGGGCGCTTATGGAAATTGACTTGTTCTGTAGCCAGCCTCAAGTTTCCATTTGGGCAACTGCAGTTTTTGGCACTTCTGCATAGGCTTCATTTCACAGCCACGGATGTTGCCATTTGGTTCAAGTGTTTCCTGAATCAAATTTTTTCTTCTTTCCTCAGTGTTTCTTAAGAAATATGGGACACTCGTGAATAATAATCAAATAGGTTTCACCAACAAAGACCACAGCAATAAGGACATGGATTTAGATTTGTTTATTGCATTTTATGGATGAAAGTGAACTAAGATGGGCCGAGTGGCGAAGGGAGGAAAAGCTGAGGGGGAAAAGCAGGGTTGTGGATAGATGGATGGAGGAGTTTGTAGATGGGCCGGTGTCAGCTGGTGGTTGGAAGACACGAGGGAACCATGAGAGAGTTGAGACTCTGAGTGGGGGAGCCATCTCTTCTTTAGCTCTAGATAGGTCAGAGCCCCAGTGGTTCTTGTAATCAGACAAAAGAGAGAGAAGAAAAAGAAAGGAAGAAAAAGGGGCTTTGGGCTGAGTCATGTGGAAACAGAGTCAAAGTGGAAGTGAATCAATAGTAGAAAGTACTTCAGCTGTGGAAATGGAGTGAGTTAAGGGCGTGGTCTGTTATGACCCCTTCCGCTTCCGTTCTTCAGAAAAATGTTTTTTCCATAATTTTGGCAAGGGTAATTCAAGCTGGGGAGTTTCTGGCCTATCCAAGTGTTCCAACAGCCGGTCATGGGCACCTAAAATAGCTTTTTCCATTGCACAATGATGGAAACTATCTAACAAATTGTCCTGGCCTGACAGTTGCAACACCACAAACAGCACAAGCCTACTATGTACACACCCACAAAGTCCTGAGAAGAGGTCTGATTAAGGAACACAAATGAAAACACCGGTGTGGGTGGACTATGGCTGTGTAGGAGCTTTAACCCTCTATTTTTAAGACCTCCACATCATTTTTGTTTTGTTCTTGGGGAGATATTGCACAGTGTCAATTGTGTACACACAGGTGGACCGAATATCCGGTCTCAATTCTTCAGGGTCCCTGTATTATTGCATACGTCAGTGTTACCACAGAACTGCTGCTCACTCATTCAGCCAAGTTTTTATAACCACTGTGATTAGAGTCCCTATAAAGTTGAGACCATGTCCTGATGCTGCTCTGAATTGTAAGAGACAGAAAGACAGGAAGACGTGTGTGTAGGTATGTGTGTGTGTGCGAGGAAGAGAGAAAGTGAGGTAGTGCATAAGAATGAGTGTGTATGTGTGTGTAGAGTGAAGTGTGCTACAAGGAAAGATTGGATCTGACCCATTAACTTTACAGGCCACTCATTGAGCACCAGTGCAGTAGGGGTCAGTAGGGAGATTTCACTGTAAATCTCTACAACGATCACATTGATAGACCGGAGAGAGAGAGAGAGAGAGAGAGAGAGAGAGAGAGAGAGAGAGAGAGAGAGAAGGGGAAAAGCACAGCTTGCAACACCAATCCTGATTCTATCCAGAGCCAAGATAAGTTTCACTAAGGATATCATCTGCTGCCAACCAGCCAGCTGGACTGTTTTCTTCTGTTACTCATTTAAACACTCTACAACAAAGGGCTTTGACAATGTTGCCATTTTCTGAGAATATTTGTGAGTTGTTTTTCAGCCGGGCCTTCTCATATTTCTGCCTTGAGAAAAGCTGTTTTTAGATGTGGCCTTTCTGTCTGTGTCAGGTCATGGCCTGTGAACCCAAACCATAACCTCAAAAGCATAGCTAAGGGGGCTCATATGAGGACACTCTGTGCCTCAAGGAAAACACAAACATCAGATGTGTCGTGTAGGGGAGGTGAAGCGAGAAGAGGGAAAAGTCACCATACCAAACATCGGCCTCAGACCAGGATGTTTCTTTGCTCTCCCCTTTTGCCCTGCGGCTCAGCAGCTTCTTGGCTTGGTCACACCTCAGATTCAACTACCTCTACCCACCAAGCCCCTCCAGTACTGTGCAACCATTATCTAGCAGCACTTCTAACACATCCACCCCCTCCCCATACCATCTTCCTCTTTCTTTTTGACATCAAATCACACTCTGCAACAAATCTTTCTACTGTAGATTATTAATAATTTATCCCCCTGACCATGCTTTCCACTGAATAATTGCTACAGTTATTCATGTATCTGATAATCCATCACCTGGGGAGCATCTGCTCTGATAACCCCATCACTGTAAAAAACCTACACCGCTTCTTCCTTCCTCTGCTCTCCAAGGTCTAAATTCCACCGTGGTCACAGTTACACATTTGTTTGAGCTGCTTTAAAAATAGCACGTAACCCTACACTCACCAAACACAACACATTGCATTCAAAAAATCAATAATTTCGATTATATAGTACAATGATCTAGAAAGCAGGATGTGACTCTATGAGGGAGCCTGATTTCATGCACCAGAATTCATTAGCATAGACTTGTGGCTTTAATGCACCCTGCATTTTGCTTAGACAATCAGATATTGCGCAGTGTAAAGCCAATCATGGTAATGGCTGTAGCCTGGGAATACTGGACGGTCCAATCATCACCCTTGCCTGAGAGTGCCTTTTTTTCCAGACTTGACATTTGATATGTGATTGCTGATTTCTTTCAGTTTTGTTTTGGTCATCAGAAAGCCACCCACGCTTTTCGAGGCTTGATTGTTAGTGTATAGCACCCAAAAACTTGACTGCAGCTCTTGTGCTCACTGAGGTCGTGCTCTGTTCTTTAGTGCCCTGGCTGTTACTGGTTCATCTTTGAGTTTGGCTTCAGGGGGCAAAGAACTCTGGTTCAGCTATAACTGACCACTTGACATGGAAAAAAATGAAACCATACCACAGCGCATAAATAATACTGAGCCGCTGGAATTACATTAAACTTAAACACTGCCACACACACAGCCATTCTTTTGTTTGCTTTTGTTCTTATTTCTGTTTCAAACCCCTATGATTTTTCTTTATTTATCAAGCTTGACCATTCTTTCTCATACACATCACTTTACTTTGGGCTTTAGGGAGTAAGAGTAAGCCAGTAATTGTTTACCAAAAAGCAGATTAATTGCTGTAAAGGTCTCAGGCTAATTACTGGCCATGAAACCAGATCAGCAGCAAATTTCATTACATTATCTGTGTGGGTGCGTGCGCTAGTAAAATACCATTATATTTGTGTCATGTGTAGACACACACACACTCGGCAGTTAGTGAAGCAGCAGAGGGAGTAATTACAGTATAGGACAGGTCACTAGGCCTGCGGTTCACCTCAACCCTGAACACTGGAGCTATTTTGAACCTCTGGGAAAATAAGAAGGGCTGCACTCAGTGGTCAACTTCAGTTACGAGGCTAAGAACATTAATTACTCATAGGGGCAACACAAGAGTGCAGATTAGACTATAATTGGTGGGTTTGGCTGTTTGCATGAATCAGTAAGTACCTCCACTGACCACCATATCAGTGACTGATTATAAGGATTGGGTTCTTTCACTCAAAGTGCTCAGCGAATGACCTGCTGCTAATACAAATGTGTGTTATTTGTTTTGCACATGTCAAAGTAATTATGCACTTGGTAGGGCATGTGAATGTTATGGTCTTATAATGGAGATTATACAGGGGAAGGTGGAGGGGGTTGGGAGCATTCCAGCACATTGTGTTTGCATAGCGTGACCTAGACTCAGTCCACATAGGTTTTTTTTTGTGGAGAGCCCAGTGCTACAACAGTTGTGATGAGTAAACTCAGCTAATCCCATTCTTGGTCTGATCTGTTAAAGTTTTACCCTGTGGTTGAACTAGGACACTAGATTAAAATGAATCTGAAATGAAAATGCCTAAACCTGTTGTAATGATCCTGTCTCTGAGCAGCTGTCATTAGATATCCTATGCTTAAAAACTGTGTGGCAGTCAGAGAGAAGTCATTGTGGTTTTTAGATGTGCATTTTCTGTATGTCCTAAAATTGCCTTTCTTTCACCTCACTACCTTCCTCTGTGTGTTTTTGATCAGTGTAGTCATAGCGGTGATTTGGTAAAACCAGAAAGTGTTGTTTTCCTGTGTTGCGTAATTTGATTTCTGGGAAGAAGGCCATGCTTGAAATTTTGCCCTTAGTTAAACACAAACACACACAGAGAGACAGTTTGTACAAAGAAAACATCCCACCTTGTGCCATGGAATTTCCCAGTTTAGACAGACTTCACTGTGAGCCACGAGAGGGGATGGGCCAATACAAAAACTGACTGAAGACTGAAAAATCAGCCAGTCTAGAGAGCAAATGAGTTAGAAGAACAGATTGAAGGGCAGACGTTTGATTTTCTGACATTTTTTCCAGAAGCACCCAGAAGAGCCATTACTTTGAGGACTATTATTTTGTTACATCTGCCTTGAATCTGGACACATTAGTCAGTCATATTTCAATACAGCTGTCAAGCTCTGACAGAAAACCTGGTGAAGTGTTTTGTTCACAGGAGATATCTTCACTGCTTGTGTCAGACTTGAAGCCATGTCGGCTGACAGACTGAGCAGCATGTCAAAGGAGGTGAAGCCAGAGAGCGTGTCGCTGTGTCCTCTGGGCACGGCAGCTGCCCCTGAGCAGGAGCTGCTGTGTATCTTTGGGACGGGGGACTTCGGGCGCTCTCTGGGCCAACGTCTGCTCCAGACTGGCTACAGGGTAGTGTACGGCAGCCGCAGACCTCGCAGCTGTGCCCCCATGCCTCAGGGAACTCAGGTACAACACATTGCATGACATCTCAAACTGTTATCCCAGTTTTCTGCTTCTTCATGATTGTTGTTGTTATTGACAGATGATACTTCAGAACATGTGTTGCATGATCAAATAAGTATGTTAATAAAAGTCAAAGTGCGTAGTTAATGCTAGGGAAAAAGAAACAGTTGCTATCAGGTTTTGAAAGTTGACTGAGCTAGACAAGGTCACTGATAATGTGTGTGTGCATGTGTGTCTGCACGTTTGGTTTGGATGCTGTATTTTGTTTTGATCTTTTGTGTAATATGGGCTTAACTAGTGAACTATCACTGCCAGTCATTAGTGAATGTGTTGCAATAGCCTGAATGCTTGACACATATGCTGTGTTTGTGTGTGTTGTGCAGGTAACAAGCCATGCGGCAGCAGCCCAGTCAGCCAGTCTGGTCTTTGTTTGTATTCACAGAGAACACTATGATTTCCTGGAGTCACTTGCACCTCAACTCAAGGGGAAGGTACCTTGTTGCACAGTCAGATGCCTATGTGTAACCTAGCAGTTGCTTAAGTTTGAACTTTTCATCCACTTTGCTAATTTCATTGATTGGAAGGTGCTGGTGGACGTCAGCAACAACCTCAAGAAGGATCTATACCCAGAGGCCAATGCTGAGTATCTTCAGAGGTAAGCTGAAACTTGGAAATATTGGGAGATCTCATGAACCACCTGGTGTGAGTCACTAACAGCTGGCAATGCATGAAGGAATACAGAGTTTGTTGTTTTTTGTCCAGGCTGATCCCTGGAGCTCATGTGGTGAAAGCTTTTAACACCTTGTCTGCCTGGGCCCTGCAGAATGGACCCTCAGACGCCAGTAGACAGGTACTGTTTTTAGTCTGTTTGTAATGTTCTGTTTATATGAATTATCTTTTAGCTGGCAGAGTGTATTGCTACTGTTACTATTCTGCTTCTATTTATAAATATTTTTTTTCTCATGATGACATTTTAGAGTTAAACTATTCAGTACTGCTTGTCAAATATTTCTTCCACCGCAGAACTACAAACATTTTACATTTTCTCTGATGTGTTCACACAGTGGGGTGTTGACCAACAAGTTAGAAATAATAGTCTCTTTCAGAAAGGAAAGCATTTCAGTCCAAATTATATTATTGACTCATTTTGAAGTGTTGATCAAACAAAATCCAAGTAAAAGAAGCTGAATCTAAGGAATCAGCCTTATGTCTTTGCTTTGAATGCCATCTCTGATGTATCCTTGAATCAATTAACTCCACAGTCCCTCTTAGATCTAAGCTTCTCATCACATGCTTTGCTCTCTCACTCTGCGCGGCAAAGCTGCAGCATATGTGGGTTTTTCTGTTTCATTTTGATCTGGTTGTGCAATCCCAGAGGACAGTAAAACCACACAGGATAGAGAGAGAGACAGAGAGAGGGAGAGAAAAAGAGGGAGAATTGGGTGTTGGGTGGTATGTTTATGTACTGGGGTGTGTTTGTGTATTCAGCAACATCACATAGGTGTCGACTGAGCAATGTTGCTGCCTTTTACCTGCTTTCTCAAACAGGAAGCCACATCATACTCTATTCAGTCCTCCTGAGTCAAAACATCCTTTCATCATTGTTTATGCAAATGAATAAACATAAATGCATCTAAGAAAAATAAAGATGTAGACTTCATTTGCAGGCTTTTCAAGTGCTTTAAAGAATGTGGATGTTTTCATGCTCCAGGTGTACCTGTGTGGAAACAGTGCTGAGGCAAAGCAGAGAGTAGCAACAGTGGCCACCAAACTGGGCTTCACTGTTCTGGATAGAGGGTCTCTGTCTGCTGCCAGAGAGCTGGAGGACTTCCCCCTGCAGCTGTTCCCAAAATGGAGGCTGCCATTACGCCTGGCCATTGGCCTCACTGCCTTCTTCTTCTTCTATGTGGTCATGAGAGATGTTATCTACACGTATGTTGAACAGGGGAAAGATATCTCCTTCAGAATCATGGTGTCCATGGCCAACAAGGTGAAGATTGTTCTGTGTCTTGCAAATTATCATTTGTTTAAGTTAGCCTCCAGATGTGTTCTATAGAAATCATTTACTTGAATCTGGTGCATGTTATCCTCACAGTTACCACTTCTGTGTTTATCCCCTGTCTTTCAGGTGTTTCCCATCGTGTCTCTCATCATGTTGTCTCTGTGCTACCTGCCTGGTGTCATAGCTGCTTTCCTTCAGCTCTACAGAGGAACCAAATACAAGTAAGAACTCAAAACTGGATGGACTGATATTTGACAGTGATGTACAGTTTCTAATATATTTTAAATATTGCATCAAACAAGTCAAAGTATGTTTGTTTCAGGCGTTTCCCTGACTGGCTGGATCGCTGGATGCTGTGCAGGAAACAGCTAGGACTGTTAGCACTTGGCTTTGCTTTTCTACACGTTCTTTACACTCTTATCATCCCCATAAGGTATGTAACAGGTGCACACATACTGATACTCTTTGTCTGAAATAAAGTAATAAAAACTATAACTTTAATTACTCTCAGTTGCAAGTTTATCAGGAACATGCAGTCCTACCTCCATCAAGGTTTTAATATTTAATTTGTATTGAAACTGTATGAGAGGTGCTGTGCTAATATTTAGTCTACCACGGGTTGGGGGACTGTTGTATTAGTGTCGTTACTTTTAATAATTTGGCAATGAAACAGTACGAACAGTGGAAAGAAAGAAAGAAAGTTTGACAAGTGCTATTGAAAGAAAACAAAACATGAATTGGACAGTAGTCAGAAATAATTGAAGTCACACAGGAAAGAGTTATCAAGTTCTTTGCAGTATGTCGTTAGGTAGTTTTTGAGGTGTTTGTAATGGCTTGAAGAATTGGTTGTTGCTAAGCTTGAACATGGATTGCATTCTTGACCTTGGAAACAGACGAGTACTGTTTCTGTACTGTACTGAGAGCTTTCAACTACATCTCACAGTCCTCCTTAGTGGATAGATGCTGTGGTCATTGAAAACAGTTGTCCTGCGACCTAAGTGTAGAACAGCAGTCATGTGAATAGGGTTCAGGGTTGTTGCTCGTGGTCTTTGGACAGTTGCTAGGACAATACTTGGTTTGCTGTGGTGATTCATTATGGTAACTAGGGTGTATTGTAGGATTGGTAGGGTGTAATATGTGTTTGTAGCAGTCAGAGAGGTTGTACTGGTAGTAGTGATAGCAGTAGTAGTGGTAGTGACAGGATGAAGAGTAGAAAGTACTAATCTTTTAGAAGCACATAAAAGCAACTAACGGTATAAAGAAGGTATGCTGAAAAAAAGAGGTGTGTGACACTAACTATAAAAAATTAATTGTAGCATACAGAAAAACAATTTAAGTGCCTACAAGATCTTTGAATTGATGGGCACTTAAAGAGACGACTAAAGAAAGTCAATTACCAAACACTGGGACTTATAATTTGTTGTCATAACAACTGCCTTAAAGAAGAAGATTTGTTGACTTGTTTCATCATTTTCGTCCCCAGACATTATGTGAGATTCAAGATTGCTGCACATACCATCTCAAAGGTAAGACAGCCACACAGCTTGAAAATAACAATATTTGATGAATTCAAAGCTTTGTGTTTGCATAACTGTTAGATAAACTGTTAATAAGGATTTCTCTGTCTTGTTTACTCTCACTTTAAGATTAAGCAGAACGAAACGGTGGAGTTTGACACCACCCTAGCTTGGCGCACTGACTCATACTTCTCTGTGGGGATTCTGGGATTTGGCCTGTATGTCCTGTTGGGAATAACCTCTCTCCCCTCCGTCAGCAATGCTCTCAGCTGGAGAGAGTTCAGCTTCATACAGGTAGATACTGGCACGTGTGTCCGAGTTACATGGATGTGTTAGAGTGTGTGAGCGTGTGACACATGACACATCATAGACACAGAGTACAAAACTGTACTTCAGCTGTGCAGGAAGCTGTGCAAACCATCAAAATTTAGCTGAATCTCCGCATCCTGTTTACTGTCTACTGGTGGTCACAACTGGAGGAATGAGACTGTGGAATTTTTTATAACAGTTTCCAGTGGTGCTGTTCCCGTGGTCTCACAAGCAATCTGTTCAACAGATTCTCCCTTATGCTTCAGTTGGTGTGTGTGTGTGTGTGTGTGTGTGTGTGTGTGTGTGTGTGTGTGTGTGTTTACAGGATTGAATAAATAAGAGACTGTGTAGTTAATGCAATCCAGCTGAATATTTTGTCGATTTCTAAGACCTTTCATGCAAACTAAGAAGGTACATGTGCATGCTCTCCACTAAGATTTGCACTTAAATGTGGCACTCCCTTTAACAAAATGAAAGGTAGCAAAGGCTTCACACATTTTGTAGCCAACAGATTTGGCACTCTAAAAAGTCAAACTGAGTGACAGACAAGCGTGTTGCTGGTGATTTTAGAGCTATTTCTGACATTTCATGAGCCAGCTTCTGACAAAATGAATACAAACAGGCTCTTTGGGAATTTTAATTTGGGACAACTGATTATCTCACCTCTACACTGTGGCCTTGAATGACACCAAGATTGATGATTCAGTTAACACAGAGATACATCGTCACAATATTAAATAGGCTCAGTTGGTATTCCCTTCCAATGTGGCCGCTAGAGATATTTTAAAGTGCGTTATGAACTTTTCTGTGTACTGCCACTACGGTATTGCACCTACCTGTTTATGCTCTAGGCCGCTGAGATTCAGTTAGTGTGGAAATTTAGACAAACTACTGGACCACCACAAGGAACGTGGATACTGGCACAAAAATTATTTGCTGCGATCTTCACATCATATCTCTTAGCCAAGATTCAAGCTATGACTAATGAGGACAATTCGGTGCTTCAGCCCAGATGGAAAATAGTTGCGTGGGCCAGATGCAGTAGTTGGAAATAATCTGTTGAAAGTGTGAAAGCAATATGTCCGTGCTTCCCTTGCTAATTCTTCTACTGTGATTGTTTTTACTTGGGCAGACACAAATGTTTACCTTTTTTTTTCCCCAGTTTGACCAATTGAAAATGAAACCAGGCTCACCACAGAGAACAAACTCATTCATAAATGTAACTGGGTCATGTCAAGCTCATTTTCTCATTTCACACCCCTCCCCTTTACTCCAGCCCAAATTAGAGCAGTGCTTTAAATGTTAAGTTATTCATCAAATGTAATTTGGAGGGCATATATTATCCCCAGTCTTTAGATTTTGTTCATGTGTATGGAATTGGTCTATGTGCCAGTATATTTGCAACTGTGTATGCATGTTCTTTATCTAAATTAATTGAATTATCTCCATGTACATCTGTGGACACAAAGTAGACAAACGTGTGCACACATGTAAGTCAAAGCTTGTCTCTGTAAAGGTCAGTCTATCTCATTCTAGCTAACTGGGCCTATTACACAGTGATTAGATTTTTATCTGTGCAACTATGTGAGTCAATGAATGTACACATGCTCAGTAAGTGTAAAAGTATGTATCTTAAATTGTTTTTCTCTTTTCCAGTCCAAGCTGGGATACCTGACATTATTCTTCTGCACCTTTCACACTTACCTGTATGGCTGGAACAAGTTCCTTTCACCCAGTTACTACAAATGGTACACGCCTCCAGCCTATATGCTCTGTCTGGTGGTGCCTACTGTGGTGATAGTGCTCAAGCTGCTGATACTCCTGCCCTGTGTGGACCGCAGCCTCACCCGCATTCGACGGGGTTGGGAGAGGACTGATCCAGAGGATGACAGCAAGAATTTGCTGCTAACATAGGACTATTAAAGTTACAGACTCAAAAATTATGGTATGCACAGAAAACAAAGCTGTGACTTGCCTTTAAAGATATCTGTAATCAAGTAACCCAGGCTCATTATTTTGGATGTCATAGATCCAGGACTATTGGATCTGGTCTATTGTCATCAAAGTCAACTTGGTCTGTCTCTATTTATGCAATTATATTGGAATTGTTCCATTTTGTAAACGTATTATGTGACATATTATGATACACAAATGCCATGGACCTAAGAGAATCATAGACACATAGACATAGCAGTTGTATACTGCATTACATTGCTCTGGTCAGGTTATTTCTCGTTTTTTAATTTTATGTTTTACCTTTTTATAGCTATATAGTTTCTCACCAACTTTGACAGTAAGCATCTTATATTTATTGGATTTACTTCTTATTTTTTTCTGTAAATTCAGATTTTTGGATCTGGTTCTCACTACTCTTCTTTTGTTTTTCCTTATTAGTGTTCCCACATGTCAAATGTAACTGCGAAATGCTCTCTAAAATAAACTTAAGTATGACTGAACAGCATTGTTCTCTTTCCCCCTCCCATATATATCTCATCCTGTCTGGAAGCTCAGTCAAACTCAGAGTGTTTTTCCCTGCTGAGTTGAGTGTGCTCTGTCTAGTCGTCTCGGTCTGATCCCTCTCCAGGGTTCATCCCTCTGGCTGATCTGATGTCGTTCTCCGGGAAACATTCACTCTGAGTTGCAGGCTTCTCCCCAGTCACTGCTGGATCTCATCACATCAGTGGAAAGAGGAGTGTACAGACTCCATCATTGAAGTCCCTTGCAGAGAGGATATAATATTTGGATGTGACAGTACAGATAGGCCCTTGATGTTGTGCTGCGAGTCATTTTAGTTGATCGTGAACGGAGTGAAAAAAGCATAGAATCCAGATAACTGATAGTTGTTAGTGACACATGATCAAGCATTAATCTATAAACACTGACAAGCAGGCATCCACAAATGCAGTATGTTACATGCATGAATGCACTCAAATGGCAGGGCTCACACACACATACAAATGCACACTTCTTTAGTTTAGGGAGACTTTTTAAAAGTAATTTTTGACAGAGAAGCAGCTAATATAAAATTTTAGATCTTGAATTGGAAAGGCGCGTGGATAAATAAATACTGGTTGAATATTGGCAGGTTAGGGATTGTTTAGGAATTTAGGATATCGCAGGGTCAGAAATGATGTCACACGCTGGGACACAGGGATGCTGAGTTGTACCATGCTAAGACATTTCTGAAAAAGTCATGTGTCGTTTGGTGTACTCTTGAGTACTATTTCACTATTTGGAATTGATCCACCTTTGACAAATGTCTAACAATTAAACCCTTTTTGGTTAAAGCCCTCCAGCCTGACAGCTACTATCACCATCAACCTTACAAGAGAATGTTGTCAACTTGGTGATACAGAATCCAGTCAGTCAGTTTTCAGATGTCCTGCATTAGGAAATGTTTTGCTATATGTAAGGCTTCCACTTTTATTATCATTTATTTAGAGATCTAATTTTGCAAATGAGATTTATTAGATTTGTCACTTTGTCAGCCTTTAGAGCAACTCCTGTCATTTACTGTCACCTCTCATGGGTACAGCAATTATGTTATAATGCATAGATTGCCATCAATAATGAAATATATTATATTAATAAAAAGTGCAATTGTATGATGGATGATGAAAGATGAAATAGGCTGAATGGCCTAATATGATTTTGTCGTCTGTGGCTAATTCAGGGCTTTTTGCAACCCAGGAACAGCACAGAAAAAGGTTACAAAAAGACATTGTAAACAGACAGTAATGAGGAAGGAGCAAGTTTATATAATACCCATAATCGCACTCCCTGTTGCAGACATAATCCTAACAAACTTCAAGGTAACATCACGACATGAGGTGCACAGCAAAATAGAGAAATTGAAAATGGCTGTATTATATGCTAACCTTTTTTGCCTGCTCTGCATGGTAATCGTAGCAGGCTGAGATACATAACAGCACATTCATTTGTAGTCCATTACACACTGGCATTGAAAGTATTAGTAACAACAGAAAAAATATTGAACAAATTGTATAAATGTAATTAAGGTGGCATTTGAATTAGATGAGGTTTTTGCAACTCCTCAAGGTAAGAAAAATAGAGAATGACCAAAAGGAAACATCACAAGAAAGCATGTAAGTGTACAGAGTTTATAGGAGTTTGTTGCCTATTTTCCTTTACCTTTATGCTAAGATTGCAACCTCATTTCCTGAATTAAAGTAACTAAAGTTTAATTTTGTGCTGATTCTGGCGGTCCCTGTGGACAGAAGCATTTGTGAATTTCGAGGGGAATGTCACAAAATCTGACCCAATGGCAGGCATTAATGGTATATAGCAATTGTACAGAAATAGCCAGTCTTCTTGTTTGTCAATGTTTCATGTACAAAACCAAAAGACCGGATAGAACAACGAGTAAACTAAAAAGCTAAGTGGGATATCAAAAAGGATGTTGTTGACAATATTCTCTCTCTTTTCATGGGATCTGAGATTGACTGCTTTTTAGTAAGCTTCCTGAAAGCTTCAAAGTCTTTTTTCATAAATCATTGATAGGCTGGCCACATGGGGAACAGTCCTTACATGTATGCCATTCAGACTGCAAGAATCTCTAGTTTATATTTTGCTGTATGTTCCTGAAATTCTGTTCAAGGACCGCAAAGTGTTACAGCAATTGATTTTTATCTTCAGTTTCTTCAATTATTATCTATTCCGCAAACAAAGATGTAAAATAATTTCCCTCAAAAAATCTATTTGTAATACACACATTTTTTTATTTTTGACATTATGTCCACTAATTATTTGATTTTATATTGAATTAATTAATTCATATAATGTACATGAACATTTGATTTCAAATTGACCTCAAATGTTGACCTTCCCACAGCAAACTGACACAGCGGGTATGAAGCTAATTACATCAAATCAGTAATTCAGTGGTGTAACTGTCTAACGGAGGTAGTGTTGAATCTTTAAAATGAATAAATGAACCCACTGCATCTCTCACTGTGAAAAGTCAGCATGCATGATTATGTCTTTTCGTTTGCTACAGGCCTCAGCAGAGATCACAATCTTTTCTCTCTGTCCACAACTTCTGCAGACAATGACTTCCTGATTTTGGAACAAAGACGCATCATTTGGAGGGCTGGAGTGCAAGTTGAACATGTGGCACTCTCTTTGTTCCATATGGGACTCTTCTGCGTCTGGACTGATGCAGCTGTGGTTTGACGGACAACCAGAAAATGTGTCAGATCTGGATCAAGCATCAGTGGACACCCTATAATTATAGGGTACGGTTTTGTTGCTAAGCACATTTTTTGATGTACCATATGTCTCTATTGTGTAGATTAAATAGAAGTAACAAATGTTGTGCTATTGCTAATGTTATTTAACCACAGTCTCTACAGAAGCAAGATACCCATGGTGGGGGGTTTGTCATTACACAGTCTTTCGTTGATCTACATCCTTTCACCCTGGGAGATCCAGCACTACATGGATGATCTAAACTTCACTCCAGGGAACGTGCTCAACTGAAGGGATTATAGCCAGAGTGCTGATAGAAGATAAACAAAAGACCTGTACCTAAACCCTTCAAACAAAACTATCAATGTCTTACAAAGTTTTCAGGTTTTCTGTCATTTGTAAATGTCAAATAAAATGATTATACAATATGTAACTGTAAACATTTTGTCTTAAATCATTTCCTGTAAAGTGGTACCTTGTGTATCTCTGTTTTACGTATGAGCATCTTTCCAGGTCTATTTTAATTCAAATGTTACATTAAAGGATTGAAAAAATGTTTTGTTGCACCAGTGGATGAATTATATTCAGGTTACCCTGACATCACAGGCAACACAGCCGATTTATGACAGCTTTCATCCTGCAATTTCACGCTAAAACGAGACTCAAAATTTTACTGCACTTTTATTGCACTGCCTTATCTGAATAAACACAACCTCAGTCCACCCATCTAGGCACAAACATGTTTGCCAGGAAAACATTAACCAAGTGAAAGTGCAAAGAAACAGACTACCACCCAAGACTACCGCATAGTGACTGCATTTGTCCCACTGCTGGCTTTGAGATGGTACAAAAGAATATCTATAATATCTTAAAGCAAAAGAACAGATAGGCCTTTGTAAGGTGTCATATCATGTTAGCTGATGATGATGAACTGAAGAATGGAAGTATGGAATAATACCTTATAATAGATATGATGAGTGTTGAGTGAGGAACGCCCATTATAACTGATAATGTAAGTCACGAGTGGTCAACCTTTAATCTCTGTGTACTGATCAACAGCTTCATGTGTAAACAAAGCTGAATGCATTCAAAACAACAACACACATAGTTGTTTATGAACTATGTAAGCAAACACTGTACTCTACAAGCTTTAAATTCAGATGTTGTAAAAAAAATGTTTTTGAGAATATTTTGTGTTTTTTATCTTAATAATTCTGATATTCTGAACAAAATTAACAACTAATAAAAATTGCTTCACTTTAGATTTATTTAGAACCATGAGAATGACGTTTCTATGTAAAAATATGTGGATTCAGCAGGAAGTGGTTTTTTGCATTTCATGAATCTGATGCAAGAAAAATGTAGAAGTTGATAAAGGAAGTAAAAACGTAGACCGAAATGGGGAAATGGTGAATGCACAAAACCCACTATCCTAATCACTGTTGCACATAAAATCCAGACACAGATTTTCGAGGTAAGACCCACTTCTGTGATTTTGCAACATATTTCAAGAGGTTCTATTTTTTTTCTTTCCCATCTATATTGTTTATTGTACTAATCCAAAGAAAATTCATTTATTCATGTGTTTACTGTGGCGTCTTTTTGTCTTTGTACTAGATGAAGTTTTTGCTGCTGCTGGGGATGGTGACAGCATGTGCTGCAACTCCTCAAGGTAAAATGTAATCCTTATTTAACAAAAGGATTCCCTGAAGGAAACTTTTCCTAACCACGTGTGATTTACTATACAAGAAAATGTTTTTTTTTTCTAATTTCTTAGGCTGAAAAAATATGTGTTTTTGCAATATATTAATAGCAATAAGCAACAGACTTTTGAACAGGGAAATATGTGAAATGTTTTCTGTAGGCACGTCTGTTAACTAGTCATCATTTTTTTTTCTTTTTTAACTGTGATTTCATTTAATTTGGGGCATCTTGACTTAACAACGCTAAACACAATTTGCAGAGGAAAATGACAAACAAAAAGATACTTGACAATAAAAGTAATAAAAGGCAAAGTGGAGCCTCAAAAAAGCTTTTTATTAACCATAAATAGTTTCTCTCTTTGTATAACATTTGTAGTTGACATCTAAGTAAGTATTTCCTTTCTCAAAGCTTTGAAGAAAATCGTGAATGATAGAATGGCCAGATGGAGAGCAATACTTTCAACCATGTCACTAAAATTAAGGGGCAGTGGTTCATATCATACTGTATGTTCCCTATTTCCTGTTAGTAATGTAGCCTAGTTGACATTTAGCGTCACCTCATGGCAAAAATAAAAATCTATCCCTCTCTTTCTTCAGATCTGTCAGGTAAAATGTTCACCTTCCCACAAGAAACCAACAGAGCTCATGTGAGGCTGAATACAACAAGACAGGAATTTAGTGCTGTAACCGTCTGTCACAGGTAGATCTGAGTGCGTGAAATGCATAAAAGAACCCACTGTATCTCCGACTGTGAAAAGTATCATGCATGACATGTCTTTTTAATGCCTACAGGTCCATTACTGACCTCAAAAGAGACCACATCCTTTTCTCTCTGGCCACACCCTCTAATTCCAATGGCTTTCTGATTTTCTGGGATGAAACAAATAAGGAGATGGAGCCCCATATCAGGGATAAAAAGGCTGAATATCGAGGACGAGACTACAAGCCGGACATGTGGCACTCTGTTTGTACCACATGGGACTCTGGATCTGGACTTGTGCAGCTATGGTTTGATGGAAGACCTTCTATAAGGAAGTTTGTCAGTTCTGGTTTAAGCATCAGAGGGTCCCCAATAATTATTGTGATTGGACAGGTACAGTTGCATTTCAGTAGTAATAATAATGCAAGTTAATCCTGAATATGCTAAAAAAAAATAGCTTTTATTTACTGTATCTCAAATCTCTGCCATCTCTACAGGAACAGGATACTCATGGTGGGGGTTTTGACCTTAAGCAGTCTTTCGTTGGCATGATGTCTGATGTCCACATGTGGGACTACATCCTTTCACCCTGTGAGATCCAGAAGTACATGGACGATCTAAACTACACTCCAGGAAATGTGCTTAACTGGAGTGCACTTGAGTTCCAGATTATAGACAGAGTACTGATAGAAAATAGACAAATGACCTGTCACTAAACTTGAAAACAATGCCATCTATATCTTAGAAAGTAAAAAAAGAAAATCATGTTTTCTATGCTTTTATGTGAAATGTAAAGTCTAAGTTACCAATGTCAGCATGTCAAATAATTGTTTATTAAAGGATAGGTCCTGATCATTTTATCTGTCCATACCATGAAATGAACTCTTCCTAAAATGACTATGCTGTAAAAGAAGGAAGATAAAATCTTATTGCAAAGAATGATTCCTTAAAATAGAAAGGAGAAGTGCTGAACTCAGAAAAGAAGCAAACGCAAGCAGGGAAATACATGGTCTATAATCTGTGTGTGTGTGATTGATTTCAGTCACTAACATTATTTCTTAATCTGCTTTCATTCCCTTGCTCTTTAAACTGTAAAAATTTTGATCAGAGTGGAGAAAAATAAACACTGAATCAAATGATGTTGCGATTATCCAGCCGAAAATTATCACTCACTTAGTATCCCTACCCAGATATTTACACTACACCCTACTTTCGTAACCAGCAGCACATTTCCTGTATGATCCCGTCTTACTTCTTCTTCTTACTTCTGCTTTTTTTCCTGACTAAAACCAAAAAGAGTTGAAGATGTTCCATGCTGAATGTGTTTAATAACTAATTGTTTTTGTTAACATGTAAGCCATAAAAATAAATATAATAAATAATAAATATACTTGATATATATAAAACCAGGGCTGTTGATCTGTCATGTTTTGTTGAAGGTTCCCCCTACTGGCCAAAAATGAATGCAGCTTTAACTGAGTTTTGATATGTCTGTCAGTTGCACTAATCTTGGCACTGGTCTATTTGTTTTTTAAACACAGAAACAAAGAATAGCTTTATTCAATGGGACAGCACTACTTTGTTATTACTCCCCTTTAAATGAATAGGACTGTACTTAGAATATTGGCAGAGACTTAATGTTTCTCCATGTTTCATCACTTCTCGCAGTTCTTTGATAATAAATCATGCACATTGTGGATTGTGGATTGTTCACTCGAGTCATTCTCTGCTGAGAGAAACTGCCAGTCTCTCGGTCAGTAAAACTACTCTGCTCTCTCACTGATCCACACTCAAATCTAAGAAGGACAAGGCTGGCGATTAAGAAAGCCATGTTTGTTTGTAGACACATAAATTACCTTTGTGTTTGAAGAAGCTACCAGCTCATGAAGCTCTAACAGTTCAAACCTTTTTCTTACTGGAAGTAGGATCTCCTGAGAAAACACTGACCCACAAAGAGTTCGGGCCTTTCTGTATATCAAATCAGCAAAAATCAAGTGGAACAACAAGCATTTATTTTATACATCTCTGGAGGACCCGCCGTATTTGCTCAGACTTTGGCACTGGTGATGCTGCAGACTAAACCTGCACAGATTTCCACAATAAATTAGGCTGCACAATAGCAGTTGTAACAGCAACAATACTCACCATAAACACCTTTACGTGCTGTGCAAGAACTCACAGGAGCTTCTTGTATTCAGCTCAGAATAACAACCTAAAAATCCTTGTAGGTAAACCTATACAAAAGAATATCTATAGCTTATTACCTCACAAAAGTTTGTGTAAGGCATGAAATTACATATGAAATTACCGTTTTATAATAAACAATGCCCAATACCCAAATGTGTTTTTCACAGACAAATCCTGCATACATTCTTCATGAGCCTTCATTGCTGGACACAATGGATCACAGCTAGCTCTTTTCAAAGTGTCCGCCTCATGATAGCACTTCAAAGCAATTTAAGGAATCACAAAAATTGATTTCAAATCATCCAATTGTGACTGTCTGTGTCAAATTTCGATATGATTGCCATTCATACTCAAAACCACAAATGTGAACCTGCTGGTGGCATTAATTAAAAGGTCAGGGGATAGCCAAAGGTATAGTACACATCTGGGACAATTAATGTTTGTAAAAAAATAAAAAATAAAAATCTGTCAATAGTCATATCAAATCAGCAAAAATCAAGTGGAACAACAACAACATTTTATACATCTCTGGAGGACCTGCCGTATTTGCTCAGACTCTGGCACTGGTGATGCTGCAGGCTAAACCTGCACAGATTTCCACAATAAATTAGGCTGCACAATAGCAGTTGTAACAGCAACAATACTCACCATAAACACCTTTCTTTTGATATTTCTGTTGAATTAATTAAAAATTACGTGCCGTGCAGGAACTCACAGGAGCTTCTTGTATTCAGCTACCAGTTTCCTGATGTAATGCAGAGCAACATGAGTTTGCAATTAAATATTAGTTAATTCCTCTTCAGCATGACTGTTTCATTTCTACATGCATTATCAATGGCTATTAGCTATTGCACAGAAATGGACTGCTTTTAAATGCCAAAGGTGTCTCTGTAAAACTTCAGTAATTCAGCCATCTAAATTTATAAAACCTGTCACATGAAGTACTTATACTATTGCATTGTTAAGATATGACAATATTATAGCTGCTCTGCGATAGGCTGGCGTCTTGTCCAGGGTGTGCCCTGCCTCTCGTCCAAAGTCAGCTGGGATAGGCTCCAGCCCCACCGCGACCCTGATGAGGATAAGTGGTTACAGATAATAGATGGATGGAACATTATAGTTGGGAATTATTGTTTTTTGTGCTGCAAGTGTATTTATATTTTAATTTGATTTAATACATTATTTCACCTCATATAGTCAAGTATATACATATACTGTTCACATACATACCTATATACACATAAAATATAAAACGATACAATATTAAATAAAAATAAGTATCAGCAGAATTGTGCATAGGCATTGGTCATATTGGCCTTTTGGACTGTACATTTTTGATGAATATACTTTATTAGAAGCATGTATCTTAAAGTAATTTAGGAAGAGTGTTGGGTCATATTCTGGTAGGAGGACTCTTGAAGGGGCTTACTCAAAACCACAAATGTAAACCTGCAAAGTCATAGCTAAAGGCATAGTAAACATCTAGAACAATGAACGTTTGTAAGAAAAAAGAAATCTGTCCAGTAGTTGATGAGATGTTTCAGTGGAGGACCAACCAACAGATGGATATTGCCATCCTTACAGGCCTGCCACCAGCATGGTTAAAAAAACACCTTGACTAAATTGCTTTGCAGATTATCTCCTTTTATTATTGTTTTGGTTACATTTTTACAATGTTTTTACAATTTTACAACTTCACTCCAGGGAATGTGCTCAACTGGAGGGAGCTTGAGTTCCTGCTTATAGACTGAGTGATAGAGTGATAGAGTGCTGATAGAAGCTAAACAAATGACCTCTCATTAAACTTCAAAACAATACCATCTATAACTTAGAAAAAATGCATTTTCTGTGTTTTTATATCAAATGTAAAGTATAAGTTACCAATGTCAGCATTTTTTGTCAAATCATTGTTTATTAAATGATAGGTCCTGATCATTCAAAATTATATTATTATTAATTTTTTATTCAAAATTATTCATCCATCAAACAATATCCAGTAGAAATAAGTATCAGTTGGACTCCCCATACTGCATAGGCATTGATTGTATTGACATTTTGGATTGTACATTGTTGATAAATATACTATATTAGAAGCATGTATCTTAAAGACACTTACAATGAGTGTTGGGTCTGCTGCTTGTGACGGCATGAATATTCTTTACACTGTTAACCTTAATTATATTTTGCTACTTAGAAATGTGACTACAGTTTACAACTTTTCTATCTCCCAGCTGTAACTTGCCAGCCTACTGCAAGTTTGGTAGCAAACTGTGTGCGAGGAGTTTTATGACAACGTTCAAGGCTAAAGATAAGGCAGTGCAGGGTGAGAAAAACAAAGGATTGGGTTGAACTAGTTTCTTTGTAAACAAGTTAAAGGTTTCTGATCACATGAAAGGCGGGGCAGGAACTGTATAAATGTATTACTTTATATTATATAATTACTTTACTCTTTTATAAATCTTTGTCAGTCTCTGAACTTTTTATTTGTTCATCTCTCACTGGAATTTCCACCACACTGTTTCAGATCGCAAATTGTACCAACATGATGTTTCACAAATAACACACCATACAGATACATTTGCATGCCCTACAAATCTCTCACATGCCCATGCATAGGTTGGAAGTAAAGCCTTGGTGAAAGTCTGTGTGACTTGAAACTTGTAAAACACTTTGAAGTTAATCTTGTAACTAAAGATAGTTACAAGATGGTGCTGTTAATTAAGATTGTCACAGATTTAAATAAGGTTTTCTGAAAAATCTCAGAATAACAACCTAAAAATCCTTGTAGGTAAACCTATACAAAAGAATATCTATAGCTTATTACCTCACAAAAGTTCATGTAAGGCATGAAATTACCGTTTTATAATAAAAAATGCAAATTTCCCTTGGCACCATTTAACACCCAAATGTGTTTTTCACGGACAAATCCTGCATACATTCTTCATGAGCCTTCATTGCTGGACACAATGGATCACAGCTAGCTCTTTTCAAAGTGTCCGCCTCATGATAGCACTTCAAAGCAATTTAAGGAATCACAAAAATTTATTTCAAATCATCCTATTGGGACTGTCTGCGTCAAATTTCGATATGATTGCCATTCATACTTAAAACCACAAATGCGAACCTGCTGGTGGCATTAATTAAAAGGTCAGGGGATAGCCAAAGGTATAGTACACATCTGGGACAATTAATGTTTGTAAAAAAAAATAAATAATAAAAATCTGTCTATAGTTGATGAAATGTTTCAGTGGAAGACCAACCACTTGACGAACATTACAATCCTTCAAAAAAAACACCTTGACTAAATTGTTTTTCAGATTATCTATCTATCTATATTATTTAGCTTACATTATTACAAGCAACTGTTATTTGTCTTATCTTGCTAAGTGTAATATACCTTATAAGTTTTATGAGCCCTCAATTAACCTTGTACATTTGAACCAATGAGGAAGCAAACAAATTATAAAAATCCCAACTCTATACACTGTCTCACAAAACATCCACAATATCCACAGACTTCAAGGTAAGATCAAGGCATTACATACATATAGAAACATTTTTAACGTGTTAACATGTTCTACCTGTATATCGTATATTGCAGCAGGGCAGCTTAAGCAATAGTCTATTACACTCTGTAAGTGAAAATATTAGTAACACCAGTGTATTTGATTTATTGCATTTTATACAGTGTTTATTTATCTTTGTATTAGATGGCGTTATTGCTTCTTCTGGTGATGCTGACAGTATGTGCTGCCATTCCTCAAGGTAAAGAATATTTTCTTCATTTAACAAAGTGAATACAAAAATGAAACAGTACTGGACTTACAGGAGTTTGTTATCTTTTGATGTTTGTTAAAAACTGTTTTCCCCTGAGCTTTATGTTAATAACAATAAAAAATATCAACAGTTGCAAAAAATATACAGCATATGTTATTGACTCAGTTATACTTTTTTTTTTTTTAATTTTAAAAATACAATGCAGAAAAAATCTAAAATATCTATTAAAACAATTTCCAAAGTCCAGAATCTGCCTTATGTCCATCATGTTGGTGTCGGCAGTAGCTCAGTCCGTAGGGACCAAAGTATGGAAGGTGGACTGGTAGCTGGAGAGGTGCCAGTTCACCTCCTGGGCACTGCTGAGGTGCCCTTGAGCAAGGCACCGAACCCCAATTGCTCTCAGGATGCCACTCTGTATGGCTGCCCATCACTCCACCATCTCGCTCCACATTTGCATGTCTGTAAGCCCATATTTGTGGTTGTATTTCGGGTAAAAATGCAAAAAAAAAAAACTTGAGTGAAAAAAAGAAATTCTATTCTATTCTATCAGTAGCCAGGAAAAGAAAACAAGTCTGTGCAAAGGCGAGAGCAAACAGGCAAGAGGTCATCAAATAATGGCAGATATCAAAACAGGAAGCTGGGAAATACTAAACCAGAAGCCCAAAACTATGGTCTTCTGGTTTAATATTTCCCGTCCTGTTTTATTGTGATTGTTTATCATCTTTGTGTTTGATATAGTGGTGTGGCTCTATGGCAAAGTCTACAGTAATTTCAACATGTGCCAGGACTTTTGCCTCTAGTGATGATATTTTTAGCTTCAGCTTATCTTTACACAAAACTTTTCTGATCTCCACTGAATATCTTTTTTGATATTGTATAATTTGTTCATTATATCATTTGAATTTCATTTTTTGATTTTGAATTTCTCTCTCTTTTTTAAAAAAAAAAAAAAAAAAAAGATCTGTCAGGTAAAATGTTCACCTTCCCACAAGAAACCATCAGAGCTCATGTGAGGCTGACTACAACAAGACAGGAATTTAGAGCTGTAACCGTCTGTCACAGGTAGATCTGAATATATAAAATGCATGAAAGAACAAACTGTATCTCCAACTGTGAAAAGTATCATGCATGATATGTCTTTTTAATCCATACAGGTCCATTACAGACCTCAAAAGAGACCACGTCCTTTTCTCTATGTCCACACCCTCTTTTGCCAATAGCCTCCTGATTTTCTGGGAAGAAGCAAATAAAGCGTTTGGGCCCTATATCAGGGATCTAAGGATTGGATTTCGAAGGCAGGACTATGAGTCGGACATGTGGCACTCTATTTGTGCCACATGGGACTCTGGAACTGGACTTATGCAGCTGTGGATTGATGGAAGACCTTCTATAAGGAAGTTTGTCAGTTCTGGTTTAAGCATCAGAGGGTCCCCAATAATTACGATAGGACAGGTACAGTTGAATTATTATTGTAATAATAATAATTAATGTTGCATTTGCTGACATTTCATTTACTCTGTGTCTTGAATTTAACTTTTATTTACTGTATCTCAAATCTCTGCCACCTCTACAGGAACAGGATTCCTATGGTGGGAGTTTTGACCCTAAGCAGTCTTTCGTTGGCATGATGTCTGATGTCCACATGTGGGACTACATCCTTACACCCTGTGAGATCCAGAAGTACGTGGAGGATATTAACTTCATTCCAGGAAATGTGCTCAACTGGAGTGCACTTGAGTTCCAGATTGTAGACAGAGTGCTGATAGAAGATAAACAAATGGCCTGTTACTAAACCTTAAAACAATATAATCTATATCCTAGAAAGTAAAAAAAATCATGTTTTCTGTGCTTTAAGTTACCAATATCAGCATTATATGTCAAATCATTGTTTATTAAATGATTGGTCCTGATCATTCAAATTCATCCTCTTGGGCTGACCAGGGGTACTGCTTGTGATGGATCCTTTACACTGTTAACCTTTATTGTATTTTTCTATGCTGTGTGTATTTTTTTAGCGATGTGACTACAGTTTACATCTTTTCTATCTCCCAGCTGTAACTTGCCAGCCTACCAAGAGCTAAGTAGCAAAATGTGTAACAAGGAGATTTTATGACAACCTTCAAGGCTAAACAACAACAACAACAACAACAACAAGGGATTGGGTTGAACTAGTTTCTTTGTAAACAAGTTAAAGATTTCCAATCCATCAGGGGTGGGCAGGAACTGTATAAATATATTACTTTATATTATATAATTACTTTACTCTTTTATTACTCTTTGTCAGACTCTGAACTAACTTGTGTTTATAAGGACCATATTACGTATTTGTATGCTCATATTGTCTTCTTAACCTCATTTTATTCTTACTCTGATAAATAAATCAAAGACAAAATTTAGGTAACTTTTTATTTGTTCACCTCTCAGTGGAATTTCCACCACACTGTTTCAGATGATAAATCATGTTTCCCAAATATTTGGCACTCACAATATGCAGATAAATTTGCATGCCCTACAAGACTCACACGTGCCCATGTAAAGGTTGGAAGTAAAGCCTTGGTGCACCAGAGGCACACTTGACTTTGCTCTGTCAAAAACTGTGTGACTTAAAACTTTTCAAACACTTAAAACTCTTGTAACTATAAAATATAACAATAAACACATGCAGAAAAAATGAAAAACACAAAAACATCTCTGCATAACAATCTAGAAATTCTTGTGCATGGACCTACAAAAGTACCTTTATAAGTCCTTACCTCACAAATGTTCATCTAAAGCACGGAGTTACTGTTTTGTAATATACTATAAATTTCTATTTCCAACATCCAACCACCTCACTATAGCAACCAACAGATGGATATCGCCATCCTTACAGGCCTGCCACCAGCATGGTTAAAAAAACACCTTGACTAAATTGCTTTGCAGATTGTCTCCTTTTTATTATTATTATTATTTTATAATTATTATTATATTATCTTTTATTTTATTAATCATTTTTACAATGTTTTTACAATTTTACAACTTCACTCCAGGGAATGTGCTCACCTGGAGGGAGCTTGAGTTCCTGATTATAGACTGAGTGATAGAGTGATAGATAGAGTGCTGATAGAAGCTAAACAAATGACCTCTCACTAAACTTCAAAACAATACCATCTATAACTTAGAAAAAAAAATCTTCTGTGCTTTTTTATCAAAAGTATAAATTACCAATGTCAGCATTTTTTGTCAAATCATTGTTTATTAAATGATAGGTCCATCCATCAAACAGGATGAACAGGAAACAACATCTTTCTTCTTTTATTATTATTTTGGTTGCATTATTACACATATTACCCTTATTTGTCTTATCTTGACATGTTTTTATGAGGCTACATTTAACCTTTTACATTTGCAACTTACTGGAACCTGAAGCCATAAATTGAACCAATGAGGAAGCAAACAAGGTATAAAAATCACAGCTGTATACACTGTCTCACACAACATCCACAACATCCACAACATCCACAGGATTCGAGGTAAGATCAAGGCATGATATACAATACACTGCTGAACGGAGTAGTTGATGACATTATATACAAACATTTTTAACATCTACTTTTGTACAGTACTTACACTCTGTAAGTGAAAATATTAGTAACACCAGTGTATTTGATTTATTGCATTTTGTACAGTGTTTATTTATCTTTGTATTAGATGGCGTTATTGCTTCTTTTGGCGATGCTGACAGTATGTGCTGCCATTCCTCAAGGTAAAGAATATTTTCTTCATTTAACAAAGTGAATACCAAAATGAAACATCACAAAAAAGAACTATGCAAGAGTACTGGACCGACTTTTATGTTCACTCTATGTACAAATTACTTCCCCCGAATTTAATAGGGTGAAACAAATATGAGTTTTATATTAGTAACAATAATAATAATAATAATATCAACAATTGAGAAAATAAAACATACAGCAAAAAAAAAAAAAACACTGAAAAAATCTGCAGCCTTATGTTTATCAATAAGTAGGCAGCGAGAAAAAGAAAACTGGTCTGTGCAAAGGTGAGAGCAAACAGGAAAGAGGTGATCCATTAGGTGATAATCTCTTGTACAGTATAAAGTCTAAGCTTCACTCTTTCAGTTGTCAGGTCGTCTATGCCTGCTCTCCAGTCCTGTGTTATTCTGTCCTTCTTCCCATGTTCCTGCTCCTGCTCCTATTGTATCTCAGTCTTTTATTTTTCTTTGATGGACTACTGTCTGATTTAACTTGTTTAGTTTGCTGGACTAAACAAAACAAAATAGACTCCTTAGCAACCTTTTGTTATTGTGTGTTGACCTGCCTCTTCAGTAAGAGATTAAAGGTACTGTTTGTTAAGTCTACCTACCCGTCTGCATTTGGGTTCACTTTTTGGATGAAACCACAACGGGAACAAAAGCTAGAACACAGAGAAACACACTGAGCACAGTAAGCTGGGTGGAGCCTCCAGCTCCAGTTCATTGTCTAAGAGAAACAGCGAATATCTTCCCTGGAAGATAATGAGGCAGACAGCAGCTTTGGGCAGTGCAGAGAGCAAAGTTCAGCTGTGAACTGGAGGCGTGAAAAATTCTCATTTAATAATCAAAAACAGTGGACATGCATTATAAATATATTGTATATATATAAATATAAGTAAAAGCATTTTGTAGTTTATAGTGGCGTGGCTCTACAGATGGAATCTACCGTAATTTCAACGTGTCAGGGGTGTTAAACATGACTAATTAATTTACTCAGTGATTATATTTTTAGCTTCATCTTATCTCGTCTAACTTTTTTGATCTCTTCTATACATCTTATTTGCTATTTGTTTATTATATATTTTGTACTTGTGATTTTGAATTTCTCTCTCTTTTTTCAAAGATATGTCAGGTAAAATGTTCACCTTCCCACAACCAACCAGCTCAGCTCATGTGAGGCTGACTACATCAAGACAGAATTTGGGTGCTGTAACAGTCTGTTTCAGGTAGTGTTGAATATGCAAAATGAATTAAACAACCCACTGTATCTCTGACAGTAAAAATCATCACGACTCATTGTGTCTTTGTGATGCTTACAGGTCCTTCACAGACCTCCGTAGACTCCACAGCTTTTTCTCTTTGGCCACACCCTCTGCTACAAATAACTTCCTGATTGAGAAGAGTGGTTCACAGGATGTTTTTGACTTCTATATCAGGAATCAAATGATATCTTTTGTAGGACAGAACTACAAACTGAACACGTGGCACTCAATTTGTTCCACTTGGGATGCTTCATCTGGACTGACACAGCTGTGGTTAGATGGAAAACCTTCAAGTAGGAAGCTCATCACCGCTAAAACCAACATCAACGGGCCCATTATAATTGTTTTAGGACAGGTACGGTACTTACACAGCATACATACAATGAATGGTTTGACATTGTGGGAAATACGTTGATGAACATTTTTTGCAGAGTTAGATGAAAAGACCAATATATATATATATATATATATATGTAGCTAGAGTCAGCAGCCCATTAGCTTAGCTTAGCACAAATACTGGAAACACTGGGAAACAGCCATCAAACAACCTCTTAAATGCAGTGATCAACACCATATATATATATTTTGTTTGTTTAATGATTTCTCCCTTATAGAGGGTTGTGTGCAGAACTATTGCTTAGTCAGGAGCAGTAACCTGGAGGAGATGATTAGATTGATTACAGATTAGATTGGTAATAATCTTCTCAACTAATTCTTGGCAGGAGAGGAAATAAGTACAGTATATTTGTCAAACTATTCATGCACTACAAGGCGTATATGTATTTGTGTCTATTTGTTTCTGTTTGAATACATATCAGAAAAAATAATCACATTGCACAATATAGCTGTTATCTCAACTTTATGCAATCTCTACAGGACCAGGATGCCTATGGTGGGGGGTTTGACATTAATGAGTCTTTCGTTGGCATGATGTCTGATGTCCACATGTGGGACTACGTCCTCTCCTCCTGTGAGATCCAGGACTATGTAGAAGACGTAAACTTCCCGCCAGGGAATGTGCTGAACTGGATGAACCTGGAGTTCCAGACTGTAGGAACAGTGGTGGTGGAAGAAAAAAATACCTGTCACTTTTGAAACAAAACTATCAATGTCGCACAAAGTCAAAAAACAAAACAAGAAACACTGAGAGAAAAATGAATTTGGTATTGCTTTCTGTTTTCTTTATTATTGTTAATATTATTACATTTTGCTTTAGTTATTTGTTGCCAGAATTTATTTTTATATGTTCATTCGTATTCATAGTGTGAAACAATCATTGAGCCAACAAAAGTTTTCTAAGTCATTTGTGACTGCTTTTAATGCAAAATCTCACAATTTTTCTTTGCTAAGAGTAAAATTGTATTGTGTTAAATAACTTTTGTAGCTCAACAACTTGCTAAGCTCAACAATTGTAATAACAAAATGGTTGTATGTAATATTGGATATCATGCAAAATGTTACTTACTTTGTTTCTTAAATAGATAAATAAAAATAAACATATTACTACAAAAAGCATCAAAAAGGTTTTCTGTAAGTGGTTACTTATATAAATAGGATTCCTCTGACACTGATCTGTGTCATGCAGATTTCGCCACTGTCACTCCAGCAGGTCCTGAGTCTATTCACTCCAATGGGAGAAGGGAATGAGCACAGATTATGATGGATTCTTTAGCTTCATTGTCACTAAATTAAATATTGGACCCACAACTATGATAGAGCATCTTTGTGTCTGCCGCTTAGCTTACACCTAGCATCTAAAGCTTGATAATTCATACGTTATGTCATGTTTGTTTAATGTGTACAAAAGCTGAAGTGGAAAGATGATAATATTTTGGGGGTTTATGTGAGATGCTTTTCCTTGGCTGGCCAGAGTGGCTTCACGTTATCTAACTCGCTGCAAGAAAGTGAGTAAATGTATTTCCTCAAAATGTCTGACTTGTTCTATAAAATGAAAGAGTAATGCTGAACCGACATGAATCTATATGAACAGTTCATAGACATGTGGTTCTTTATTATATAATTTATAATGACAAAGCTGTTTTAGCTTCTGTCCTTAAGCTGCTGTACGTTGCGTTCTTTCTGCCATGGTAGAATTTTAATTTGCTCAGACTGTCAAAAGATACTTGCAAATTTATGCAGGGACTTTCAAAATAAACGAGGTCAGATGAATTACGCATTGTGTGCTGTGTGAGAGCTCAAAATAGGCCTCTTATGTTAAGCTAGCTGTTTTGGTTGTAATGCAAGACAACTATGTATTTGTAATTAGCTGATTTGTTGTCAGAGTTAACGTCAATGATAGTGGCTATTAGCTAGTGCACAAAAGCAATTGCTTTAAGATGCAGCAAGTGAAAATGTTTCTATTAAAGTTGGGCTGCTGGATATGATAAATGGGTAGGTATGGGTAGGCTGTCATTGTTAGCTTGTCAACAGCCTTTTTCACCGACCCGTTTGGTCCTTCAAAGTACAATTTCTTTCATTTTTGGGAGCTTATAATCTATAAGTTATAATATGCAGACATAAGAAAATCTTTGGACAACACCAGCGTACTGTACAGTTCTGTGTGAATGTCTTTATCACTAATTTACTCGCAACCTTCTCTATACACTAAACATGTTGTATGCTTGCGAGATCTCATACACAACCACTGATTTTTATGAACTTTAGTTGCCAGAAAATCTTTTACAACCACATTACTTTTTTCATTATTTTTTGTGCACCACAAAATATTTAACATTAACATTAACAATGTATATTTCACAGGTGAATCCTGGAGGAATTTTTCAAAAATTTACTCCATCGAAAGTGTCCTTAGCAACAATTTCAGCTGTTTATTTGTGCTCATGAAGAAGTGAGCCTTCGTGGCCAAACACGTAATCTTATTATGGGTTTCAGGGTAGGCTCGGTGTGTGAAATTAAACATGAGTGCAAAGGGTGAATGTAAGCTAGCTTGTTTCACAGCTTTTCTGTACGTTGCTACATTTAATTCTTTCTCAGGGCAACAGTGAGAATACTCAATATCTCATTTATACATCAGCACTCACACATGCACAGCACAGCTCACCCCGACAGCAGGAAATAAGCTAAAATCAACAGCAGTTCGTTGGTAATATGAGAATAGAGGAGTAAAGGCTTTCAGATTATGTGTTCAGATAATATCGTTAGACGCAAGATAACAGGATGTCTCTTGCTTTGGGCAAAACAGGGGATGCATATTCTTCTTGTAGCACCAGACTGTCGTGGGGACAGCTGCATCATCCTGCTCTCTTCTCTCCTTTGCAACTCCATCACCTGACCGCCCACAGGTTTTCATGCATATACCCTCTTCTCATGTGCTATTCTCTATAAAGAGAATGTTTACATATGAATTTAAAATCTGTAGGTAAGGGACCAAGATTTTGGCACTGAAAAGCATCTGGTTTCTATTTGTAGTCTGAATAGTATTGACCAGTCACATTTGAGGGCTTTGGTCGCAACAGTCAATCATGGAGATCATAAGAGGTGGAACGCATTGGCCAAAATGCAATCTAAGAACCCACTGGTTATCATCAGACAAGATTTAGCTTTTATCAGCTATTTTGAAGTTATCAGCATTCATATGCAGATATCTGTTCATAGAGATTAGCAGAAATGTATCCCTTTCATAATTCTCACTTATCAAGTTGATTTAGTGGACTGCAGAGGAAGTCTTTGTCTGGATATCCACTTTTTAGGATATCTGCTGGCTGCACCGGAAGCCCAGAAAAACTGTTGTCAGATGATAGCTGAGTTTGAGTAGAGACTCCCTACTACTGTACATATAGTATTTTCTATAAAAAAGTCATATTAAAGTTTCATATTAAACTGGGTCTAATGTGTTGGGTGGCCTATAGTGCTAGCTCAGATGATTGCACAAGGATTAATGGGTAGCTGTCATTGACATTTTGTAAATTATTATTATTATTATTTATGAATAGACAGATTTATTGAATATGTTTCATGGATTCATGTTAATGTGTATTTTCAGGCATATTATAATTAGGGGAAATAAAAATGTTCAAACAATAATTTGGCAGCACGCCTGCAGTAACTCTGAGGACCCCCTTAGCGGTCGCAGACCACCTGTTAACTCGTCACTCATCGTTCATCTTGTACTTCAAATTTCCTCTTCAGCACAAATTAAATTCACCAGTGATCCAGACCTGTCGTACAAGTCATGTACGTGTCAAGTAGTTGCTAGAAAAATTGCCTCACGCCGACAGCTGCCTCAGGGTCTTTATGAAGCCCCCTGTCCAGTCTTACTTAATGTCATACCATTCCCTCTTTATGTGTGATCACAGTACAATTCTGCTCTGCTAACATGTCTTTGACAGCTTTACTATTAATATATTGAAATTGTTTCAGATCCTCTTACACCACTACTGACACTGAAGCTCCGTGGGATGCCTCCTTTCACTCTTTGATAACATTTTTGTGAATGTAGCCCGTCCTCGTGCAGAACATGTTGTATATTCTGGGGACATCGATTATGCTAATAAGTTTGTCCAGTTAAGAGAGGTTGGTGAATTTTACACTAACCGTACTAGAGTAACATAGGTATAATCAAACCTCACTTAAAATGAGAGGATTTGGATAGGAATATGAAAATGTTGCTTACTTTAGGCTCATTGGTTTTCTGAACCTTACATACCTACCTATTCTTTCACCACTCTGTCTCCAAGGCGATTCACTCTGGGCTACTTTGGTTATGTACAGTTTATTATAACTTATACATTAAACAATAGCAAAAAACCTTGAAGTTTATCAACTGGTAAATGATCTTCAGTATAAACTTTGGTGTGATTGAAGACTGTTGCCCTGTTTCTCTTTCTCTCTAGTGCCCACTAACTACATCTTATCTTGTCTGGAAGCTCAGTCAAACACAGGGAGTTTTTCCCTGCTGAGTTGAGTGTGCTCTGTCTAGTCGTCTCGGTCTGATCCCTCTCCAGGGTTCATACCTCCGGCTGATCTGATGCCGTTCTCCAGGAAACATTCGCTTTGAGCTACAGGCTTCTCCCCAGTCACTACTGGATCTCATCACATGAGTTGAGAGAGGAGGGTACAGACTCCTCCATCACTGAAGTCCTCTGCAGAAAAGATATAATATTTGGATGTGACAGTACAGATACAGACATTTTAGCTGATCGAGAGCATGGAGCATGGAACAAGACAAGCTTTAGTGGAGCAGAAGAAAGTATTAACTAATGAAAATATTAATCAGTCAATCAAAAACAATGGACTGACACCATTATTTAGATTTTTTCACACACAAAAAATAGAATTTTGTGAATTGGTTTATGTCTGTCAGAATGGCCCTGCAGCTTATTTTCACAGTCTTGATTTAAATGATTTTGATTCAGTGTTGCTCAGTACAATAAATAAAATAAAATAAACCTTCTAAAACTCAACAATGTGAAAATGGTCCTAAAATAACCTGTTGATCCTTGATTCTCTTTCATTACCCTGCCTGGAGTGCACTACTAATCTCCGAAAAGCCACATAAGTGTTTTAAGCAGCATGTATGTTCAATGAGCTACATGCAGCTGGTTGAACTTCAGACTAAAATAAAATGAAAAGTGAAACATTTTTGTAACACTCTGCTGTTGCACCTTTAAACAAGGGGAATATGAAGAAAACAACACCCAGCTCTCGTCAACATTTTAAACAATGCAAACAAAAACAAAGTATGAAATCACTCAGTCTCGGGACAACAACAGCTAGTGTATCATTTTAACATTTTCTTACTTATTTAAATGATCTTTTAACTAAGTTATCACATTACATTTAGATTATAAGCTATATTTTCTAATTTATTTATTTTCATTGACATATGAATTACCCTCTTACTATGATAAAATAAGCCTTTGAACCTTAAAGCACAAATCTAGCTTAACAATCATCTGAGTTAGGAACTCTTTCAGCAACATATACCACTTCAAAACATATCTTCTAAACAGAAGTATTATATTAGTTATATTAGTTTATTATATTATATTAGTATTAGTACTATTGTTATAGTATTATTATTACGCTTATACTGACAAACAATTACTTCACACAGACAAGGATCTGCATCACCTATCTGCTCTCCTTGTTTTGTATCACTGGCTGCATAGTTTTTGTTATGGAATTTTCTGTCCTTAGGTTACACGAGGTCACGTGTGGGCTTTGAGGTCCTCGGCAGTATTAATTGTTTGGCTTTGATTGGGAACAGTAGGTGCCAGTCTATCTCAACACTGTGGTGGCCAGGGTCGAAAAGACCTATTGCTGCCTTGCTAGACATAATAGAAAGCTTGCCGTTGACGTTCCAATCTGCGTAAACAGACAACAGTGTCTTCTGACTAGAATATGCTGACAATAACACCTCCATGGGTAAAGACATTCTCTTTGGCTAATTCTGGGCGTATAGTATTTGTAGTGTTATCTGTAGGGGTTTAAAGTCCAACCACCAGCATGAGTTTGGCAGAATGTGAGACCGACTCAGGCACTTCTGATGTACTTTGAGAGTGTCTCTATTTCTCCTTGATCAAGCGACAATTAATACTACAGCATGAGACATCAGAGGCTCCTGAACACTTTCTTCCCTCCTGACCTCACCATTGACCATTGATTCCAGCAATTTCTCCTTAACAGTTTTAACACTGACCAGTACTAATATCCATATACAACCACAAATGAAATCATATCCTGAAAGTGGAATACATTCGTTTTTTCAAATGGACCAAGACAGACTGGATTTATCCTGATTTTCTACTTCTTGTGTAGTTGCTCCAAACACAGCATATGACATTTTCTCTAAACACTCTTTCATGAAAGTTTCTACATCTAACGGCATTCTGGACATACTGTCTGCGTCAATATTTTCCTTGCCAGGATTTGATTGTAAAATGGAGATCTGCCAGTTTTGCTACTCTCAAGTTTGGCAAGTTGATTATTCTCACTGTAGACAGTGAAGAATGGTGTATAGGATAGGTATTCACATAATTTCTTTGAGGGCACATTGAATGAAACTGAATAAAACAGTCAACAAAATTGACTGATGCATGTCAGCCTACTCAATGGGTCTGTTGGATGGAACACCTCTGCTGTTGCTTCGTTTGTCACTTCTTTTTTCAGTTTTGCAAGGTCTCAGTTTCTACAGGTGCTTTAAGCAGTTCATATAGGGCACTGGCAATACTTGAAAAATAACTCAACAATCCCAAGCTTGCTCTTCACTCACCAACAATACCTGGCTGTTTGTTTTTCAGGGTCCTTACTGCAGCACTGTTGGCAGGGTTCATCCTATTTGCGTCATCAGACAAACCTGCCAAGGTAACGTACCTCTGCTTTAAACAGGTCACACTTTCTCTGTTTCAATTTTATCCCATGTTCCCTCAGCCATTGCAGCACCTCTCTGACATCTTTGACGTGATCCTCAAATGTTCTGCTTAACACAAGAACATCGTCAAGATATGGCACACATATTTAATCCCTTAAGCTCTTTAAGCACACTTTCATGCAGCGCTTGAATTCTATGGGTGCATTCATGAGCCCAAATGGGATTTGGAACCATTAATATAGGCCCCAGGAGGTCAAAAGCTGTTAGATGTCTACCGTCCTTGGCCATGAACTCCTAGTGGTACGCTTTGCCCTGGTCCAGCAGTGAAAAGAGAGTGTTTCCCAGGGTGTCCACAGTGCCCTGTACTCTGGGGATGAAGTGGCAGTCTGGGTGAGTTTTCCTCTTGAGCTCCCTGTAGTCAATACATAAGCGAGGCGTACTATCTTTTTTTACATAGACAACTGGAGAGAAGTAGGAGGAGGTGGACTTTTCAAGCTACCCTTGCACTATCAAGTCCTGTCTTTTCGTCTCCTTGTATAAAAGCTTTGGAACAGAGAAATATTCTTCCTCCTGTCACTGGCTCAGTGACTTTTTGTAAAATGTTCATTTGCAGGTTTTCCAAACAGCTTATGTCATCATCAGAGCTGAAGAATGACTCTGACTTTTCTGTCAACATCTGACTGGTAATTTGTCTCTGTAGTTTATTTAGGTAAGTCAAATTAACATGAAGATCCCATTGTTCATGGACAGGGGTGCTTGAGCTCTGGGCATGGACATGATGGATTTACAGTTTTGTGATGGATAGTAAACTTCTGCAAACTATAGTTTGTATTAGTTAATCCTAGCTAATGTTAGCTTGGAATGTGAGCTCAGAGCACCAGGGAAGTGTTAATGCGTGTACCAATGAATGAAGCTCAGCTGCCTCTATAAACATAATGACAGATGCTAAATGACTAAAGGGGACATTGATGGAGGAAGCTAAGAAGAGAAAATGAGAAACTGACCAGGCAAGAAGCTGTCAGACAAGAGTAAATCTGGGACTGACTTTTAATTCATTAATTATTAGTAATTGGGGACAAGAGCCTCTTGCAAAGCAGTGGACAAGAGATCTTGCTCAGACTGACTAAGATACAACATCAGGGAGTCAACAGTGAACCAGACAGAACATTCACTAAATGTGATTGCTTCAGTAAAAGCTTGAGCCAGCTGAGAAGAAAAATATCCATGGTCCTTTGGTCCAGGGGTCTTCAACCAGGGGTCCACGACCCATAGGGGGTCCACAGATATAAATAGGTGTAATAAAAGTTGAATAAGGTAAATATAAAAGTAATTATAGGCCAAGCTTAAAATGTGACACATTTTAAAAGATTAATTAGATGTGGGGGTCCTTGGGCTGAAAAAGGTTGAAGACTCCTGATTTAGTCCCTTGGCCAATATCCTACCAACAGATTTTCATTCTTCCTCTTGCCATTTTTGGGTTTGGACCTTCAAATCAGAACCCTCAGCTGAACTGAATTCTGTGCAGAAGCCAGCATCCCTGGATAGACCATCAGCATCTGCCCCATTTCATTTTCTATCACTAAGACCCCCCCAAAAATGCCCCACCTGGAAAAAGACCAAAAATGACCTCTTTGTTACACAAAGATGTGAGATCAATAATCTCAACAGCAGCAGAGACAAAGGCCAACATCTCGGTTGTAACTTTCTCATTATTTTCCACAGTCTGTGTTTGCTGTTCACTGTCTTATGTTTTCTGTATCAGCTGCTCATCAAGTTCTGTTGTGTGTTTGTATTGTCTATGGTCTGTTGTGTTTTTCTGTAGCTCATCTGACCTTGCATTTGTTTGTTTACCAGCTCCTTCTGCGATTTTTTGTGAGCACTTCATCGCCACTGGTCAGATGCTTTGTTAACAACTAAAATCTTCTGTCTTATAGAGCTCTCCCACAGTATAACCCTCAACAATGTATGCTTCCTGAAAGTCAACAATGTCGTGACTGAATTCTTCCCACTTTCTCTTTATCAAGTTCTCGTTGGTGAAAAACAGCCTTTAACATATGACAGAATCTGTGAAAGCAGCCTTTCTTCCCACCACTGCATTTTCTTGCTTATATCTTGTCATGTATCCAACACGATTCTATTTTTCTTGTCATCTTCAAGGCCCTTTTATTTTTCTTAGATGCATCTTTGTTATCTTGATCTTCATTTTTGTTCCTTTCTATGCCCATCTTTCTTCTGAGTTTTTATAATAAAGACAGTTTTTTTTGGTCCTCTCCACCTCTTCTCTGTTTTTCCATACAGAAATGCCTTGTAGCAATCCTGTCACCATACTCTGAAATGTAAGCAGCCATAGCGACATCATCTGTTTATCCAACCACCAAACTGTCAGTCTGCAATGAAGGAAAAACAATACATTCAAACATATTCGTCATCTTAATTAGAAGACAGGGCTGAACTTAAAATACAGCTATGTTATATCCAAAACTACTTATTCTGAAATTGTCCTAAAATCATGGACAACCAATCATAAATACCCAATCCAGATGACAACAGAATGAACATTTGTGAAAAGACCAGCCGGTACAGCACAGCACAGCTCCGATATGATATGTTATATAGAAACATCAGCAATCCGTTCCTTCTGCTAAGTTTATAGTACAACAACAGTACCTTGAAAAACTATTGTATCCCTTTACATCACACAAGTGTAAATTCGACATTTGGGTTACAGATTTATTGGGTTAAGTTATTTATTGACAGCATTTCAGTTCAATTAATTCGTTGCATATATGTATGAAATGTATTTCTTTCGCCTTCTATGCATTCTAACTAAGTAAGTAATCATAACAATAGTTAATAAATAATAATAATACAAACAACACTAGCTACTAAACTACACTAACACTAACAACAGTAGCAGCAGTAGTTCTAGTCAGTGTTCTCATTTAGGATCCTACTTGTCTGAGGGGAGAAGCTCTTCCCAAGCCTCTCTGTATTGGTCTGGTGCATCCAGAACCTTCTTCCTGATTGTTGCAGGTAGGGCCATTATCCAGTTGGTTGTGGTTCTTAATGGCTCTCTAAGCCTTATTTTTGCATTATCTGATAGAGATGTCTTTTAGGCAGAGTATAGGACCACCTTTAGCTGAATTAACCACTCTTTGCAGGGCCTTGCTATTTTGTTCAGTGCTCTTTCTGTACGTCATGTTCCCCGTCGGGATGCAATGAGTGGTGCAGGAAATTCCTCAGTATTTGAGGGGATACCTGGAATATCCTCAAATGCCTAAGGTGTATCTGTCTTGTCTTTTTCACCAAAGAGACAGTATGCAGCCCCCCGAGATCAGGCTGTGATGTGTCCACTCTCTCCACAGAGGACCCGTTAATATTAAGGGGGGCATAATTCATTCCCTGCTACTTCCCAAAATCCACTATCGTATCATTAGTTTAGCTGATGATCAGGAGGAGGTTGTTGTCTTGACACCACTTCCTTCAGATAGGGCTCTTTATTGTTTTTAGTCATCAGTCCACTAAATAAACTTTAAACTTTTAAACAAACAGATTTAAACCAGCTGCTGATACAATTGGCAATACCCTATACTGTAGATACATTGAGTATGAACATTCATTTAGGGACATTGAGTAGTTGTGGCACTATCCTGAGGGCATATAGACCAGCCAGAGGGCACAGCTTCTTCCGAATAGCAGCATCATGCAATAAGTGTATTGATAAACCCCCTATTCTCCAGGCCAAGCTTCAATAAACATTACAGCGCAAGACATCTCGGCCCTGCGCACTTTCTCTCCACTGCCTGAAGTGACCATTGATGAATAAATTTGTACGCTTAATCAACAGATTGCAGTTAATGAAATCTTTTCATTTTAGACGAAGGCCAAACTGTTCAGGTTTTCTTCACTTGCTTTGTATGTTTTCTCCAATTTGAATGAGAATGTGCTCAAACAATTAAAAAGTAATTTAAAAATGAATTGCTGTTCAAAAATCTCTCTGTAACAATAACAATGAAGTCTGTGCCTTACACAATGTTGTTCACACAATTTCACAATATTTTGAATATTCTCCTCAAGAATAATGTCAGTGCTGAAGAAATATCCACTGAGCATCATCTTATTTTGATATTTGAAGATTTAGCCACAGCTTATACAAATGTAGAAAAATGGCAGAATCTACGTAAAACTTTGTTGGAACAACAATCATAAAACACAAGACAGACATCTGCACCTTAAAAAATGCAATGGCTTTAAATATCTTAAAATTATATTCAGACATTTTTTATGTAAAAGACTGATGACAATGTCATCACACTCTTGGCGTTTACGCTGATTTTACATACTGTATAATCAGTCGTAGAATGTACAATTACTCAGGCACTGTACAAACACAAGTGCAAATTTGAAGTTCTGCTTAAGATAAACAAACTATTTAAAACCTGTCTTGGATTAGCTTTTTTGAGATACCTGGTTCTCACAGCCAGGCGATGCTACAATCATAGGATTATCATAAAGAACATGATGCATTGCTGTAGATAAACTACCCAATAATATATGAAGTAGTTCAAATTGTCTAAAGGCAGTGGCTTTAATCTGCTTTTTGTGTGACGTTCTTCTTGACAGTTCATTAAAAACAGCCTATTTTGCATTGCAATCCAGTCTCATGTCCATCATCCTGCCTCAAACCATTCAATAATAATCAGCACATCAGTGGAAGGCAGGGATGCCCTCAAATTTTGAGCCCCTTGATGCCTTGAGGCAACATCCATCATTATCTACAACCACTTATCCTTTGGAGCCGATCCCAGCTAATAGTGGGCAAGAGGCAGGGTGGATACCCTGGACAGGTCCTCATGGGACTGACACATAGAGACAACAAGAGTTGTTATTTATAATCTCTAGTGTGTTTCAAAGGCCCAGTCCTGCTCCAAGCCCTTTTTATTCAACACACTTGTCTCATTCATGAATATTAAGACTATTGTAGTAGGTGAATGACTGCTGTACTTGGCAAAGATCAACAATAGACAGCAAATAAAATGTAAATAATAGTTAGCCAGTGAACTCTTTCAGATTTTTTAAGATAGAGTGAGACAACCAGTCTTCTCTGAATGAATTGTAACATTCAGGCTACTTGTAAACCTCCAGAGATTTCCACAATAAATTAGGCTGCACAATAAGAGCTGTAGCAGTAACACTACTCACCTTAAACACCTCTCTTTTGACATTCCTGCTGAATCAATTAAGCATTATGCGCTGCATGAGAACTCAGAAAAAGTCCCTTGTGGTATGCTGGCTGCTTCCTGATGAAATGAAGGGCAACCTTTACCTCAACAGACCGAGGGACTGAGAGTTTGTGCATATTGTAAAAGTCTAAACCACCCAACAATGAGGAACACTTGGGCTGCTTGATATGCCTTCTGCACCCTTGATGTCCTGAGCCACGGTGAATGTGCCCCATGCTGTGCTGAGTTATGCAGTCTTAAATGCAATCCTACGCCGTTATAGAGTTGAACCTTCTGATTTGTGACAGAAAAATTACCATATGGGTAAAGATTTTATTTAATCTATTTCAGGCAACAAATCCATTTTCTTTTTTATCTGAGTAGCTCCCAGAAGGCAGAAGCATTTAATTTAGAAATCAATTTAGCAATATATTAAATAGATTTTGGAAAACAGTCTAAAAACAAAACTGTGTATTTGTGATTTTTTTTTTTAATTTCACTTGTTTTCAACAGTTTGTAAGACAGTTTATTGTGGATGCTAAGTGTCTGCACAGGCTTCAATTTGAATTAATGAAAGCACTATTGAGACAAAAGACAAAACATCAAGACTGTGAGGGAATTTTCTATTCTAGCATGGCACATATGGAGGTTACACAGGGTCAAGCATGGATAGTGTTAAATCTTAGATTGTTATGGGGACACTGACTTCACTCGTTGAGATATAGAGCAGCTGTATGTCTGTGTTTAGGAAAGCAGGCACCATTCTCATGGTAACCAAGGTAAGGGCTGTCTCACTCCCTAGACACAACAAATAGGTACATAATGTGAGAAGCCTCAGATAACACTGACTCCTGTGCACACTTTCTCTCCACTGACTGAAATGACCAAAAGACAACATAAAAATCAGCATTTCTTGACAGAAAACATAGCATTATTATTATTATAGTGGTATAGTGGTTCGCACCGTCACCTCACAGCTGGCCTTTCTATGACTAAGGATTTTGTGACTGTGGTAAAGGGACCTTTCAGTGTGGAGTCTGCATGTTGTCCCTGTGTCTGCGTGGGTTCTCTCTGGGTGCTCCAGCTCCCTTTCACAGTCCAAAGACGTACAGGTTAATTAATAAGCATGAATGATTGTGTCAGCCCTGAGATGAACTGACAAGATGTCCAGATTGTACCCCTGCCTCTAGCCCACTATCAGGTGGGATGCTAGAACCGATCCCACCTGATAGTGGGCTAGAGGCAGGGGTACAATCTGGACAGCCTGCCAATTTACCCTGCAAAGGAAAGTGAATTAAAAAATGTACAGTATCCAATATTAAAAATGTACCTTAAACCTGCATAATAGATAATCTATGGTATTTCATACAATTAAGCACAACATATGTGCATAATCAATTGTCTTGATTTATTAACATTTTTAAACAAAAATAAACAGATCTCTCTTACTCTTTCTTACAACTTTACAGCACAATGATAATAATTTCAAGTAATATATTGTCAAGATCACTTTGTTACAAACCAATTTGTACAAAAAGATCCATACCATTGTAAGGAATGTGATTTGTGACTATTCAAACAACTATCAGTGTTATATATATTATAGTATAGTATTTTATACCTTTTCTTTTCAACATTAAAGTATACATTTCACAAATGAAAAGTAGGTGGATTAAATCTGGTCCATGATCTCTGTCTTTACCCACAATTTCAGCTATTTATTTCTGCTCATATACACAGAAGTGAGCCTTCATGGATGGACACACATAATCTTATTATGGATTTCAGGGTAGCCTGGGTGTATGAAATTAAACACGAGAGGAAATGATAAACGTAAGCTAGCTTGTTTCGCAGCTTTTATGTATGTTGGTACATCTTAATTCTTTCCCACGGCAATACTGGAATACTCTATCTCATTTTTTTATCAGTACACACACACACACACACACAACTCACCCCGAACAGCAGTAAATGGGCTAAAGTCAACAGCAGTTCTTTGGTAATAAGAGAATAATACAATGAATGAGGGTGTAAGAGCTTGCAGATTATGTGTGCAGATAATATCATTAGATGCTAGATAACAGGATGTCTCCAACTAAATGTTCAGCTTAGGGGCAGAAAAGGTGTAACACCAGACTCTGTCATGGTGATATCTGCTCAGTCCTCCTCTCTTCCCTCTTCTGCCTCTGGATCATCTGATTAGTGTTGTACATACACATAACTTCATGTTCCACACCTGCCGTTCTGCACCTGTCCACCAGCAGTCACTATTAACTTTTCCACCTCTTCTCGTCCACCTGATAAAGTCACCTGCCTACCCAGCTGCTCCTTGTCTGCTATCATTGTGTATTGAGGGCAGCTCAGTCTTTGCCAGACTGTTTATGTCGCCTTCGTCGAACAGCCTACATTCTGTCCTGCCTCCTTGTTTAGCCCCCTGAATTTGTTGCTGACTCTAACCCTGTTTTAGATCTAGTAAAGACTGTTTTTATCACACCTGTTCTTCCTCCTCAGTCTGCTTCTGGCTCCCAAATCTGTGATCCACTGTTACACTCTGGTGTTGGCACTTGTATGTGTACATCTGTGTGCATTGACACTGCATGTGGTAATATAATTAGCTCAACCTTACTCTCCTCTACATTGTGTATGTGCATATGTAAGCGTAGAGTGAGCGTGTGAGTGTGCACGCTTGCATGCCCTTGAGAGGTAGCCAGGTTTGGGCAACAAGGTATTGCGTTAGAAAACAGGGAGATCAATAACAACCTGAAAAGAGAGCAACCTCAGGGATACAATCGCACAACTTGAAGGGAGAGAGGAGAGAGGAAAACCAAAACTGTTGCCTATGATTATCAAAACAATAGATTTCAGCGGGGGATATCAATCTATTTTTCACCACATTCTGTGAAAAGACACGGCACAAACATCATATCTGTTTTTTTTCTACTCAAAGGAAATAGGCATTAAAAACATTTATATCCGCGGAGACCTGTCCTCTTGGCTAGAATAAACTATAATTTTTGTTTATTTGACTATTGCACATTTGAGAGTCAGTGCTGAATGATCAAACGACACAATCACACACCAACAGAGCAAGTACTCATTGTACAACATACCCACCTGAATATAAAGACATGCGAGTAGACATTTAACAACTATAATCATCTGTATTTTTAAAATGTATAGTACTATATGCATTTTTTCCCCCTTCAAAGTAATAAGTTATTGAAACCCGCACTAATCAGCAACATTGAGGAGTTGAAAGGTCATAGTTCACAGGCTGGTGGACTTATTCATAACCTTCTCCTCCCTTGGCTGAGTCCTCTCCCAGCCTTGACGAATGCGGGTTAGAGTTCGGTCCACGCAGGGGAGGAGAAGCAGCACCTTGAGCACCAACACCACAGACGGCACAATCAGACACAGCATGTAGCCCGGAGGAGTGTACCATTTGTAGGTAGAGGGACGAAGAAATTTGTTCCAGCCGTAGATGTAGCCGTGTGCCGTGCATATGCTCAGGGTCAGGTGACCAAGCTTAGACTGAGAAAACAAAAACACAAATGTTAAACGAATAGTGTGACATTTTATGTAATAAGGTCATTTGCTTGCAGAACAGAGAGTCATGCAGAGAGTTAGAGGAGAAGATCAATGCCACTCTCATGTACAGATATATGCAGCTGGAGTCAGCAGGAGGTTAGCTTACAGTAGCTTTGCATGAAGGAACCTGGCAGAAACAGCTAGCCCATCTCTGCGTGGTAACAAAATTAACATGTTATATCTCAGGAGGTGACCACCCAGGAAATAGTCTCATTGAAACACCCTGTAAAACCGCAATGTGCTGTTTCATATTATACAAGCAAGATCTAACATGTTGAATAATGAGATTCAGAGGCAGATTTTAATTGTTACCCACAAACAAAGCTAAGTTAGCTGTTTTCTCCTGTTGTAACACAAATGTATGCATTTTACTTGAGAATGAGAGATCCACTGACACATACATATTACAAATATTGCATGATAAACATCTCTCTCTCTATAGAAGAGCGTTGGTAACTGAATCCCCTGTGGGTGGTATGCTTATTAGTGAATATAAATATATCCACCTATTTTTTTTTTTTTTTACGACTTTAGGAATCTAATCCTGTTCTGCAGTGAAGTTAACTCTGTGGTGTTTTTCTGATAGATTTAAAGATGAAGTCTGACTATTTTCTTTTCTTGTGGAATCCTCAAGTGTTGAATAAGCTAAAGATACAAATTGTCTCATAGCCATTAGCAGAATAATTGGTTTTGTAGCACCAGTGGCCTTTGAGGCTCAGTTATTGTTAATTACTTTGGATAATGTGCTTTCATTTACATTTTTAGTATTTGTCTGCTGATGTTCTCTTCCACAGTGACTTACAATAAGTGAAAACAACACAATAAGGAAACATTCATATTAATGTAGTTCAGTAATGAACTGTGCCCCTATAATGATAATCAGGGATCTTATTGAACCCATTTAGAACCACTAATACTGCTGATGTAAGCATTAACATGTACAATAAACATTTACTGTTGACAACCCTAATCGCACACACAACGTTTATGTAAATTGATACTTTTTGTGTTTTTCACAGCTCTTCTCACCAGATTATACAGATTATCTTGACCTAGACCTCTATCTCTAAGTCTCATTCCCTATCTGAGGTCTACCTATGGACCTGACCTTTACACAAATGGACCTGTGACCTGTATTAACAATCATCTCCCAGAGGATTATTCCAGGTATCATAATTCTATTTAATGAATAACTTAACATTTAAAATCCTGGGCTGGAGCCAGCCAGGCTTTCACTCTGTGTGCTTCTGTTATGCAGTTAGTTAACTAGGCTCTGAGGAGATGAGTGCCAGTGACATATTGCTTTTAAAACACTTTAATAACTCTGATAAAAACTTGGACACTTCAAATATAGATTATCGTAAAGGCCCTAAAAGAAGTTTTTTACTGATAGTGTTCTTACTGTATGACTCATAACTTCGATAAGCTTAAAGATGAACACAAGCACAAACACACCCACATTAACACGTGCACTTAAGAAACACTACATTTCCAGCTGCACTCTGACCTGAATGAAGCTGAACTCTCTCCAGCTGAGAGTGCCTCCCACAGACGGCAGCGATGTTAGTCCAAGCAGGACATAAAGAAAGAAGCCCAGGATTCCCAGCACATAGAATGAGTCTGTGCCCCATGCCTCTGTATTATCAAAGTCAAACGGAGTGGTTTTATTGTCTATCTAAGAGAGACAGAAACAAAGAGAAAGTACCGTAAGCATGGTGCCTCTTTTTACTTAATGTTAGCTTTACATCATGTCCCTCTATGTACAGGACTGCAGAAACACTGCAAGGTTTGAACCGGCCAGCTGTACCTCATCCACCACGCGCGAGATGAGTTTGTGTCTGACAGCATAGCGAATAGGAATGATGAATGTATAGATGGCATGGAGAAAAGCTAAGCCCAGTGCAACCAGACCCATCTGCTTCCTGCACAGCATCCATCGGTCCAGCCAATCTGGGAAGCGCCTGGAAGAAGCAACGGTGAGCTAGGTACTTTACACACCCAAAAATGATACACACTTTAACAAGAAATTGCACAGGTAGTGAACATTTTTTCCTCGTTTGTCTGACCTGTATTTGGTTCCTCTGTAGAGCTGAAGGAAGGCAGCTATAACACCAGGCAGGTAGCACAGAGACAACATGATAAGAGACACAATTGGAAACACCTGAAAGACAGGGGACAAACACAGAAGTGGTAACTGTGAGGATAACATGCACCAGATTCAAGTAAATGATTTCTATAGAACACATCTGGAGGCTAACTTAAACAAATGACAAAGAACACACCCTTTAAAGGGAACACAAAATACAAACTACCACCAATACTTCTGAACCAGAATGGGGCAAATCTTCACCTTGTTGGCCAGGGACACCATTATTCTGTAGGAGATGTCGTTCCCTTGTTCAACATACGCGTAGATGACATCTCTAATGAGCAGATAGAAGAAGAAGAAGGCCATGAGGCCAAAGGCCACACGTAGCGGCAGCCTCCATTCTGGAAACAGTCGCAGGGGGAAGTCCTCCAGCTCTCTGGCTGCTGACAGTGACCCTTTATCCAAAACAGTGAGGCCCAGCTTGGTGGCCATCTCTGCTACTGCCTGCTTTGCTTCTGCACTGTTCCCACACAGGTACACCTGGAGCATGGGGTTATTTCAAAAATAGGCTGAAGAATTAGTCATGGACTGTGTCATCATTAAAGATCAAATACCACGATATAACCAAAACCAACAATGAGTTCGTCCATCTCTCAATGCTTTCCACTTTAAGATGTCTGTGCCACTCAGCCCCAAGTCACACACACACACACACACACACACACACACACATATATACATATTTATATACTATATACTAGGCTGAATAGTTTTCTTAAAAACCTAGGCACTGGCCAAACATTTTCAAACAAGAGCAAACAGTGCGTTTGTTTGGACTTGATGCGCTAATGAGTAATTACGGCATCAGAATGGTGTGTGTGGGACTGACTTAAAATAAACTTCAGTGCCCATGTACATCAAAATGAAGAAACATGTCTCCCTGTACAAACAGCATGGCTCTTCCGTGTGTTTTTAATAGTTTGGAAGTGTATGGCACAGAAGAATAAACCTATTTACCTGTTTTCTAAAACTCTGAGAAGAAGCATTTACAAGTGCATCTTATTTACTGTTATTATATCTGCAATTATCTAGTCTATCAAGTGCTAATTTAAAAAAAACAAAAAAAACAAGTGCATCTTTCCATCAAAAATGCCTCACAATAACAATAAAAAATAGAAATATTTTCCTCTTGCTGCATTCTGATCAGCTTTTGTTTTTCAGTTGCTAATAATTACTTTAGATTATTGTTCGATGACTCACCGGCCCTGTTTGGAATATGTAACGCATGACTGCTCTGTGTGCACCTAAAGTGTCTGTCTTCAGAGGTACCCTTGTTTGTTTGTTTGTTGATCTCCACAGTGCTGTATTAGTACTTTTGAGATGAAGCCTCTGGAAGTGCATGACTATGTAAAGACACATGCATACTATATATAGGCATGCTACTCAGTATGTAATCCCATTTCTAGATCTCACCATGCTGAAGGTTATTACCACACTCACAGCTCTGTGATAAGATGATTAAGTTGTTTGTAAAGGAGAAGAAAACCAAATCACACAAAGTGAGAGAGAGAGAGAGAGAGAGAGAGAGAGAGAGAGGTAGAGAGAAAGCGAGCGGTTTGACAGGCATATAGTGAAGTCTGTAGGATTGAGCAGTTTTCCCTCAGGTGTGTGTATAAGTGGACCGGGCAGCCAGCCATGTCTCCCTACATTACTGCACCAGTAACAGCAGGGGACGGCCGACAGACTAAATCTCCATCTGAATGTAAATGTGACAGAGCCACTGCCCCGCTGTGGATCTAATCAAATTGCTGGCTGGGGAATAGCACACATTTACAAGCGTGCGCGTGTGGATATATACTGTACCTACGTATGCACTGATAAAGACACACACATTCAAACACACTACTCATGTTCTCTCATAGCTACCTGTTTTCAAAGAAAATAGAGCACTGCAGTGGTATCTGTGCGTATGTATGGGGGGTTGTTTGTGTTGAAGAGGATTCGAGGCAGATTCAGGTTTGGTCTCCCGAGGTTCCAGCATGTTTGTGTTGCTCTTTGTAGCTGCGAAACGGAAGCTGCAATAAACACTGGTCTTTCTACTTTGTAACATCATAAAGTGTGTTTGTTTGTTTGTGTGTTTACACAAGTGCTGACCTCATTTTCCTTGCGTTGTTATGGAAAGACGCAAAATCAATTATCTCCAGGAACACAAATGAAATCAATTCCTAAATTTTTCATGGTGTATGGTGAGGCGTTCATCTCCTGTTATTAACAAGTCTGAGAGCTACTTATCGCTTTGTAATCCAGGAAATGATGAAAGCGGTTATTGTTGCTCTGGTTTAAAGTCAAACATGTCTCATCATGAAAGGATCAAGTTTATAATCTCCCCTCCTGTTACTGCTCTAGTCAACCAAAACCTTCCTTTAGGCTCAGAAGCTTCCCGGATCTGCTTTGCGTTCCCACTAACATCTATTAACAGATTCCTTATTTCCACTTCCACTCTCACCTGTTTTCCTGCCAGAAGTCCATTCTGCAGGGCCCAGGCAGAAAGAGTGTTAAGGCCTTTCACCACAGCAGCTCCAGGGACCATTCTGAAGAACACACAGCAAGAACTTTAGTTGCTATTGTTTCTGTCTACAAACACACAGACAGTGGAAAAGAAGGGTCTTAAAATGGTGAGAATCAATGTTTCCACTTCAGCTGAATAGACACACAGCAGGCCTTTCTACCAAGGGAGCTGCAACCCTCCAAATGTTTTCATTTCTTTTGGATTCAGTTGAGAGTTTTGATGTCTCATGCTCTAAGTGGAGTTTAGGAGCAAAAAGACATCCACCATTCGGAAACAAGTGACACCTACTGTTGCAAAATGATTGCTGACATTTATCTGGGGAAAATGTTTTTTGAGATTGTGACAAAAATAAGATTTTATGAGGATGGGAGTGTTGTACATGTACAGTCCTTATGAATAAAACACCTCTAATTTCTCTCTCTAACATCTTCACAGGAGTCTGTTACCTCTGCAGGTAGGCGGCGTTGGCTTCTGGGTATATGTTTTTCTTCAGGTTATTACTGAGGTCCACCAGCACCTTTCAACCCATCAGCATCAAGATAGCAATGGAAATAAAAGATAAAAGCAATTAAATCTAAGTCAAATCTATTTAATTAAGTCTTATCTTATCTCATACATATCAGAATAAAGAGAGAATGTTGAGTAATTCAGTGATTATGATAAAGGTGTGAACAGAAATTAGCTGGCAACACTCCTTTTAAGAGTGACCTGAAAAAAGTGCTCATTATGCACAATGTCAGCTGTAGCCCATTTACAAACCAAGGCATTACTGTAATCCCATTACTTTTTAGAGTAACCAAGTAAAGTAGAATGGATACTGCTCCAGTGTCAGTAATTACAAAAACAGTACTTTCTGATTTGAGTCTGATTCAGACCTGATATTCATTTTATATATCATTATTTTGCTTTATTTTTCCAGTTCACTTTTATCTGTATTATTTGTCAGTTTCACTCTTTTGTTTCTTATTTTTACGGAGGTGTACTCTGACTTTGATGTCCTAATTTTATAAAGTGTTTTACTCTTGATTTCTCCATGTAAACCACCCATCTTTCTTAAAATGTCTGAATGTGTTTTTGTTAAGTTATTCTTTTTTAAGTTTTAATCACTATAAATTGTTGCTTGAGCTACACGGTCTAACCTTTTCATTCTGCCTTCAAGGCTCATTTTCTCAATTTCAGTACAAGTTAAAAAAAATAGTACAACCTGTTAAAGCAATAACACCATCAAGCTACACAGACACAGGGTAATCTGCGTATTCATTTTATGATATAATTGATAACTTTTTAATAGTAATGACCCTGACACTGGCTATGTAAACAATCTGATGTAATACTCTATGTTACAACACAAAATCCAGAACTGAGGAAGTGAGTAAAAAATAACTCTGAAGGAAAGGGGCATTAATTAATAGGTGACAAGTTTAAATTACTGTGAGTCATGAATTATATTGTGGCTAATGATAACTTATATGAGAACAAAATGTTAGATATGGTGTTACTTCATACCTGCCAGTCCACTGATCATTTACTTCAAAGGTTCAAAACAGACGCTAATCACTAACAGTTGCTTGTTTCTTTAGGCCTGTAAAACATAATCTAATGAAACAATCTGAGAGTAAATTACCTTATCAAAATTCATTAACATATGTAAAATGTGATGAGTGGGCGACCCTTTTTTTCAAAGTTCATGATGTGAGACGAACTGAGAACCACTGATTTACTTGATATTGATGTATCAGGTGACAACGAAAAACTCATCGCTGATTTATTATACCATGTGCATATTAGTTACTAATTTTGTGTCCCCTCCAGTGAAGTAGAACATAACTGTGAATTTCTAAGAGTTACTAAGAAAGCGTCACTATGACTCCATGATTAGTTTCCATTTAAGTTTAAGAGTTTACTGGAATCAGTATGTTGATTGTTGATATGTGGATTCATGAATGTGGAAGAATTAAAAAATATATTTGAGTTCAGTAGATTTAGTAGTCATAGTATGTTTCTTGATTCATTGTCAGGAAATTGTTTTAAGGCAAGTAGTCATTGTTACTTCTTGATTTGTTCTCTATAGTAACTATTTTGTGTGCCTTATTGTTACAGATTCTACATTTACCTTTCCTTCAAGATGCTGTGCAATGGTCTCCAAGAACTCATAGTGTTCTCTATGAACACAAATAAAGATCAGACTGGCTATCTGGGCTGCTGCTGTGTGGCTCATCACCTGGATGAAACACACATTCAAGACACAAATACATACGAACATGAGAAAAATACTCCCAGTTCTTTTTGACAAACTTCAAGCGCTGTGTTATGCCATATGTTGTACCTGAGCTCCCTGAGGCAAGGGACCACAGCTGTCAGGTCTGCGGCTACCGTATACCACCCTATAGCCAGACTGGAGCAGACGCAGGCCCAGAGAACGCCCTAAATCCCCCGTCCCAAAGATACACAGCAGCTCTGGCACAGAGGCAGGTGCTGTGCCCAGAGGATGCAGCGACACGCTCTCTGGCTTCATCTCACTTGCTGCTGTCATGTTCACACACCGAGTTTGGATGGTCAGGGTTCCCTGCTGTGTAGTTATATTGCTGTGGAATATGACCTGTACAATAGCCTCTCCCTGTTTCTCTTTGAGTTTGATTTTTAACCCTTTTCTACCTGCTGTAACAATAACAGTGTGTGTATGTGTGTGTTTGTAATCCGTAATCAACGACTGTTATCACGTGTTGAGGGGTGTGCCAGCATGCATCACCTTGTCATATGACTGTATGACACCCAACAAATCTTACAGTATATATTTATATTTATATATTTTTATTATTGCTTGTGCTTCTCAAAGATTGATCGATACAGCAGGACTTTGAACTGTGTATCACTGTATCATCTGGGTTGTGTGGATGTAACATTAACCTCAACATTTTATCATTTCTGCTGTAAAAGCAATATCTATCAGACATAATTTGACTTTCACATTTGACAGAAGAAAAAAAAATCACATTCTGCTGCTTTCCAGGGCTGCCTTCTTCCATTTCCTCTCTTTCTACACTAGACATGGTGCCACGTGGGAGATTCTAGCCCACAGATTCATTATCATTTCAAAACCCACTGTTCCAACCAAACGACTGGGAAGAGAATTTGTGCAAATTTAGTGTTCATGTCCCCATGGCTAAAACATCTGCAAAGCTGTGACACGAACAGACTCAACAGAGCAGAGATGAAGCTTGGCATATATGGAAGTGTTTTAGTGTGTGGCTGTTTTACTTTGTATGAATGCATGGTTTTACTTGCCAAGTGTTCGTTGGTGGATGTGTGTGTGTGTGTGTGTGTGTGTGTGCGCTGAAATGGGTCAGGATGATCAGAGTTGAACACAGTCTCAGCTGTGATGTGCAGCACCTGGGGATTTGGCTCTGCAGACAGGGTGAATACCTGGCTGTAGAAATGACACATAGCATCACATCAACTTTACTGACTGTTTGCACAAAAATACACTCCTCACCATAAAAGCAGCCTCATTGAAATCACAATGTGCACATACATAGCCAGCAATATTTATGGCAGACAAGCAGCGTGTTACCTCAGGAGCTTTTACAGTCAAGTCCATAACTAAAGCATTAATGTCTACCTGGGGGGATATCGCAGCAAAATGAGAAATCATTTTATGCCTAACCTTTAAGGCATCCATTCACTTGTAGCGCTGTTAGAATAGACCTGATAGCAGATCCACTCCGATGACTCATTTACTAGCTCTGCCTCGGGGAAATCTCTTTTTTCTTCTCCTCTTACTTTTGCTCTCTTCCTAAAACAGTGTCTCGCTTCAAATCACAAAACACCTACAGTATCTCCCTTTCTGTTGCTCTTTATACTCCTTAACTCTGTTCCTAATGTACCTCACCTCTATTTTACCAATGATTGTCTAAATTATCAACTGTTGAATTTATTGAGTAAATTCCAAGCCGGCTGTAATGATGTCATCAAGGACTGTGTCCTCTGTCTGACTGTTTGCCTCTTTGCTCTCAAGGTCTCAACCTCGATAACCCTATCAACCCCTCCGCCCGCCTATAAACACATAGCTTGAACTCTTTTCAGGACGCTGATTTCTTCCTGCTCTGACTACACCTTGAGTTTTGAGTTGTGGTTGAATTGGCGATGCCTGTGGTATGTGTCAACCACTGGGGGCAGCAAACATGCCTCGAGCTGCCAGTCTGCTAGAAATGCAACAGAAGAAGAGCAACCTGTGTATTGTGTGTTGAGTGGATTCATTTTTAGCACAAAGATTTAGTAAAAGAAGACCATAGATGACAGTCAACAATGTCTTCTAACAGTCTTCTGCGGGGGAGATATCTGGCTTTTTATTTGCTAAATGTACCACTGTGTTCACCAGCTAGTTACTTGCTTTATGTGCCATTTTGTGCTGGGAAGGAATTGCACAGTGTTTTGTTTTTTTTTTCCTTTTGCTGAAAACAGCTCCCACTGATTCAAATGGCTAAATGTGGCCATAACATAACAAAAGGCATCAAACCAAAACTAGAAGTTAAAAGATGCTAAGATGAGTGCTGAGTGCGCCAAGACAAACACACACACACACGCACACACACAAACCTCTGATAGGTTCTTCAAGACTTGAAGGTTTCCACAGAAGTCCAGAGAGGATTCGAAGCCATGTGAGTATTTTGTGCTTATCCGAAAACATCTTGCGACATTTAACCGTGATGCTCTCTGGGACATGTTTACAACAAACACATGCTGAACTGCCATTTTATAAATGCCAGGGTGGAGTTGCTCACGTGAGCAAATGGACCCAAATGTTGTGTTGGATCAGCCTGCAGTGCATTACTGGAAAAAAAAAAAAAAAAGTGAATTGCTGTGGTGCTGAGGTCAAATTCCAGAGGGGAATGATTTGGGAGTTTCCAGCTGTTTCCAGCTGTCAGAAGGCAAAGAGAATGATATAAGGCAGGGTTATTAGAGACAGTTTTGAGATACAGCGTGCATATTGTATGTAGTTTCATGCTGCTACAATGGACAAAGAATAGCCTGCAGGATTGATTCTGAGGAATTTCTGTTATATGATGGCTACTACTTTAATGCATTAGGTATGAGGTTCAGATTGAGGTTCTGACTGAGCTCAGGTTTTGAGGTTGTCGAAAAATCAGACAGAGAGAAAGGCAGAGAGGCAAAGAGAATGATACTGTATATACAATGAGACACAGATACAGAGAGAGTAGCAGAGAGAGTGGGACACAGAAAGAGAGACAGGAGAGATGCAACTTAGGAAAGCAGAAATTGTGCCTCAGTAGTACAAAGACGCTTGTTATAACCAGAGGTTCCCACAAGTATTCCCAGAAATATTCTATAAATATTCCATTAGCAGCTTTCTAGACAGACACGCTTGGGTTCATTATCAAATACTTAGAGTAGGTTTAAGGAAAATCAGAAACAGTTTGGATGAAAGTGTAACCTATTTCTGCAGATGTTTGTCATTGATGGAATTGCTGCTTTAGGGCTGATAATATAAATGAATAGTTCAATGCATTTCTCACGTCCTGGAATTTGTTATGTGTGTGTGACGTGCCATTGTGTATGCTTGGTGTAACATTATCACCGCAGCAGGCCTACATACCATATAGAAACATCTCAGAGCTTAGAGATCCTCATCCTCTATCTCTGCTTTTACAGGATGAGCATTGACTGCATGTTTGAAGTTCAGAATCTTATCTGGCAAGCCAAGCAGCAGAAATCAGAGGCGGGGAGGAGCTGCATGAAGCTGCAGATTTAGAGATTTTCTTCTTTCGTCTGACACACATCGTTGCTGAATTATATGGCCTTGCCTATTTCAGAATTCAACAGAAGGGGCTGTGACACTTTGAAAATATCTCCACAAAGACAATGCTTGCATGGGATTGTCTCCTTAGAAAGCAAGCTTTCGTAATATTTCTGCATCATCTAAATTCTCCCTTCCTTCTTCCACCTCATGTCACTCTTTGTATGATCCGAGACAGATGAAACCGAACAGAGCCATTGTGGTTGCCATGCTGTGAGAGGCGAGATTGAAATCTCTGATGTATCTGTGTCATTCTATGTAATCATATCTTTAACAAACAGCTGTGGTCTGCAAATAGCATGCATCCACACAGCTCCTCCTTAGTGGCTGCAGGGAAATCGGCAGCCCATTATAAAGCTGAAATAGGCCTAAAGAATTTTTCGCCTCATCTCCTCAGCCTTACCTCCAGTCAAGTGAAAGAGCTGACAAGGTAGGAAAAAGCTGACACAGAAGTCTAATTCTATAAGGATGAAAACCTCATACTCATCAGAGGTGCAATTTCCCTGCTCTGTATTTTTACAGCGGGAAGGGTGAAGGAAGAAGACAGTGTGCTGGGCAGCATGCAATTTGCACAAATTTAACGGGCAGTATGGTGATAAATGGTGATTAGGCAAATTGTTGTTGTTCTATGTACATTTTCACACCAAATCTTTCGTTAACAAGGGGGAAAAAATTTGCCTAACAAGGGAGGATGCCATTTGTTCTGATTCCCCTTGCCCCTTCTGGGTACAATGCTTAAATGAGGCTACTCATAGACCCATGATTGGTGAAAAATAATTACGAGCCTGCAGCAGGCCTATTGGATCAGTAGCATGGTAACTAAGTTTAATTGGGGTTTTGTCTATCATGCCTGTTTAGTGGTCTATCTGTCTCTCTGTTTCACATGTATATCTGTTCAGTTTGCAAAAAACGATCTCTGTTTTCATTCATTCTCGTAAATCAGTTTTTTTTGTGTACTCCTGGGAATATTGATCAGTCTGGTGTTGGGTTGTTTTGATAAAACAGCTCTTTTATTAATTTTCATAAATCGTAGGGTTTGGGGCACTCAAGGGAAAATCAGTCAAACTGGTGTCGGTTTATTCATTTTAAAAATGGTGTTTATTTAATTTTAATTTTTGCAAATTAAATCTTGTTTCTATGTGTTTTATCATCCTTAATATTTTTACCAAATTAAATCTCTTTTTTGACACTATTTATTGTCAGCATTTCTTCAGCAATACCCATCCAATGTACATTCAGTGATTATCTCTCTGCATAGCAGATATAGAAGATTTCATTGTGAAGAGACACACTGGATTTAAATTGACTTCAGATGCACACATTCAGAGAAAATGATGCAGCATGTAATCACAATGTATTATTTCTATACCATATTAGAGTTGTATTAAGACGCTGCTAATACAAACACAACAATACAGCTGCTAGTTCACATTAAAAGTGTTCAAATAGAGAATTACTGGGTGGCTTTTATTGTGAAGCAATAGGAAATACAGTGTATCACCCTGTTTAGCGCTGAACACAAGCATTCATCAAATATGTGTCTACGAAACAAGACAACGGTCATTTCCATTATATTTTGACAGCAGATCAGCTTTAAATGTTGCAGGAAGTAATGAAACAAGAATGAGCCGCCACAGTGAGCTGCCAGCTGTTGAGCTGCAGGTGACAGGCTACACACCTACTTGTGCCACCAGCAGCATGAAATCAGTTTGTGGTTGCAATTATTACTGACTGAATGCTTTATTAATAAAACATGAATTTGGTTGGCTGTGCTGTAAGCAGACACACCAGTTGCTCGTGTGTTGATTTCTTTAACAAAGTTACTGCTCAAGGAGCATTTTTTTAATAGAATTAAACCTCATTTTATGTTACCATGGTAACTACAGGTGTTATTTAATCAATCAAAGCTTTAAACTGTAAAAGGCTATAATTAATAACATTCACAAAAGATTCACATAAAGAATGTTTTATTATAAAGTTGTAGCATATATTTTGGTATGTTTCAATCCAGTGATTGTACTTGTAGAAAAATGACAGCTTTGCCTGGAATTGCCTTTTTGGCTACTTACCTCAAGAATACATGAAGTAATATGAATATATGAAATATGCATGTGACTATCAGTTCAGACTGTGGGTTCTTGCATATGAGTAACTGTCAGTTTGGTGTTAATAATATCAGTGCAGACATTTCTGTCCTTACGCCCATAAAACTGTGTTTAGTGGTGAGTCTAACAAACTGCAATAACATTTGCTTGAAAGATGGTGATGACCTGCATTTTCTGCTTGTGGTGTGGTTAGTTGGTACCACCCCAGTTTGAATACAAACGAAATCAAGAGAGTGAACCACACGAAATTGCAATAAACCTCTTGAGACATGTTCAATATGAAAATACATTTGTTTAAACCGATGTCTATCTTTGGCTCTCTCTCTCTCTCTCTGCCTGCCTGTTTATCTATCTGTTAGTTTGTCTGTGCATCTGGCCACTCGTCTATTTTGGTGTCGCCAGCAGAGAAAAAACATGATTTCCAGGGATTTGCTTTGAGTGTATTGTGATGTTAATGTTAAAGCTTTGTTACTTCAATTTCTCTGTAATTACAACAAAAAAAAAAAAACATTTTCAGTAATCCAGAACCATCCATCTCGTTTCCCTGGAGAAAATACAACCATACATACTGTCAGTGCTGATAAGACACACCAGTTTCTCATGCATTCTGCTGTCTCGTGTAGGTTTTTAATAGAGGAAGAGAATTATTCATTGTCTTCTACAGTACGCTAATCTGTTAGGTCTGTAAAACCGTACTTCTGTTTGCCATTCTATGTGATTCTATTATGTTCTATTGTGCTGAACATTCCTGCGCTTTCATTCAACATTGTGTTTCAAAATAGCAGATGGCTTGCTAGCAGCGATAAGAGACATTTAGCAGATAAATGAATAAATAAAAATGATGATGGGGTGTAAGATGTAATATTCATATACTGCCAAGCTGCCATAAAAAAACCACAACTGTGTTTTCTTCACTCTCTCTCTTTCTGTGTGTGTGTGTGTGTGTGTGTGTGTGTGTGTGTGTGTGTGTGTGTGTGTGTAAGAGAGAGAGAGAGATTCTTCTTTTCTGAAGCATTTCACCTGCAGTGCATATCACATTTTAATATGTCTTTAAATAATTACTATTGAATGTGAGCATCAGTATATACTAATGCATGCCAAATTATGAGCTGGAAACTTTTTTAACACAGCATCTGCTGGAAGAATATCAAACATGAAAACATGTTTTATTAAATTAGCATTAGATTTACAATTGGTAAGACATACAATGGACATTCTACTCACGAAGCTGTTTCAAATAGAGCTGGTTTTAAGTGTTTGGGTGTGTGCAAGTAGCGAAAGAGACAGAATGCAAGAGCCACTATGCTAGCATATGTCCTTGTCGTTCAGGAAAATATATTTTGAGAGAAGCACAAATAATTAATGACTTGCGGCAATCATGTATTAGAGAATTCAAGCATGAATGATATGTGTGTGTGTGTGTGTGTGTGTGTGTGTGTGTGTGTGTGTGTGTGTGTGTGTTTTTGTGCGTATGAGGGTTTGTGTGTCATGAGACAGTGTCCTTGCTTTGGAAGCTGGCTGAAAAATGCAGAGCATGCAAACCTGAAATGGCAGGTGTCGGCAAGAACAGGTGAAAATCACACACTGGATGATGCATCGTGCCTCTGTGTGTGTGTGTGTGTGTGTGTGTGTGTGTGTGTGTGTGTGTGTGTGTGTGTGTGTGTAAGGGAGAGAGAGAGAGAGACTTTGTAGGACTCAGAGAATATATTTGACAAAGGTTGGCATTAAACTTGCTGTACACACTAGTTTACATTAGATTTTATTTCTCCCAAATCTATCCACTACAATGTGCAAATGACTCTGCTAAAATATTCCATTTGATCCGAATTGACCCCATTTAGAAGGGCACAGATGGAAAAGGAGCGGGGAGGGAGACGTGCAGTTCAAATTTGCATCAGTTGCAGTTTATGCATGCACGCATGGATGTGTGTGTAAGAGAGAGACAGACAGAGAGTAAGGAGGAGAGACACTTTGTACAATATGTGTGGGTTAATTGCTGTGTGACCATGCTGTGAGCAGTGAACTCTGACATGTCATGGGTCAGACACTGCCTTTTCTGATTGGCTTGCAGAAGAGAAAATGTATAATTACTCTGAATAACCTTGCTGATGACCTTCATATTCAGCAGAACCTATCTGAGGGACATATGCATGGGGCCAGGCACAAACACACTCAGTGTTGCAAGAATTTCAGGACAGTGTGTCTCAATTATGACAGTATGACAGTGTCTCATACTAAATTTATTGGTGCATTCTTAATGATGTTTAAAAAAAACAGTAATACTTCATACATAGTATAGTGGTCTCTATAGCAGTGAAGAAGATGATAAAATATAGCCCGAAGTACCAACAAACTTTTGGTAAAGGGTGAAAGGGATCACTTAAGAACGTTTCTAAGCATGTTTCTCCTGGAACTTGTGGTTCTCCATGAGTGTGTTTGTCAATTTGTGTGTGTGTGTGTGTGTGTGTGTGTGTGTGTGTGTGTGTGTAGGTGGGTGTGTGTGTGTGTGTGCATGCGTGTGTGTGAGTTACTGAGGACCCTAATCCCTCTGGCTTTGTCCAGGTCACGTATCCTGTCAGGTAGCCGTGGAGATTCAAAGAAAGAGCCAATGGCACGTCTTTGTGTCAGCAGAGCAGTATAATTAGTCTCTGACTTCCTGAGTTAGAGATTGACATTTAACTGGCATTCACATTCCTCTGTCTTGGTGTGTGTGTGTGTCACTGCACAAATGTGTTTATCATGTGTGTTATATCCGTGCCAGGATTCAGTACTGTATACACATGCACGCACACACATATATACACTGTACAAAAGCCTCAGGATGTGACCTCGCCACCCCTCTCTATGTCATGCCTGAAACTGGCCATAATCTTACTTGACACGTTATGACAGAAACTATGACATGATATCATGACATCATGGCTAGCAGACCCCAACAGAGACAGCCTGAATGCACTCAATACTAAACGGATGAGGAATGTGCATTATGCAGTGTATCTTATTATACATATGGTGATGTTTCGTTTTGAGCAGAGTTGCATTGTACTCACATATTTTTGGAAAGATCATTTTGTATTGTGTTGTACTGCATTGTGTTTGTCCTGAGGCCAGTTTACACAAGTGCAGCTGACATGTCCTGAGGACCTGTGGACTGTCTTTAAATGTCAATTTTAGAGACACTCAATATTCCTTTATGTACAAGAGCATGCTTTCCCTCGCAATGTGTGTGTGTGTGTTACCGTGTGTTTGTGTGTATGTGTGTGCCTCTCTCATCTTTAATGCCATGGAGGCAATGTGTGAAAGCTGTCAGAGAACATCAGGTTCCAAAAATAAACACTCCCCATGGGAAAAAGAGAGAGAGACAGAGAAGGAGAGATTGTAGAGGTATTCGCATGTACGAGGTAAAAAGCCAAGATTGTAGGATAGTGACAGTGATTAATTAGAGATTAGAGATTGCAGTAAACAGACAATCACATATGTGCACACAGATATTCTCACACACTGACAAACACAATGCCTTGTGGAGTTTCTAAAAAGTCTCCTGTTGTCATGGTACGCTAGAGGAAGGCCAAATGCCAGACATATAGAAGCTTTTCTTATAATAATGGGCCTCTATAAATGAGATTTCAGTTTTACTATTTACACAAGTTTAAATCAAACAACTGACATAAAACTAAACAAGGTAATGTGCACAGGGAAAAAGAAGGTTTATACATTGCACCTCTGCCGAAATGATATAAAACAGTATTCACAGTGTTAAAATAAACAAAAGCTTTGACAAAAAACAAAACTAACAAAAGCACAAATCAGAGATTCAAGCCTGCATTACATATTAGGCCTTAAAGGAGTCTATAGAACTTAAGGGAAGATTTAAGTGTAGCCACATGATTATAAGATAATGATAAGTTAAGTACATTACATTTTATTGTACATTGAACAAACTGACTCTGTCAGTGAGATATATAAGACCAGCAAAACGTTTTTCAGCACCACGCACCAAGGCTGCGCCCCCTTTTGGGCGAGAGAATAAAGCTTTCACATACGTGAGAAACTTTACTCTAACATCTAAGTAACGAACAACAACAACAACAACAACTAATAACTAAAGCTTTCACAGTCATATTTGAGGCAGATGAATATACACTTTCGGTGTGGTAATAGTGAAATGATGCTGTTGACAGTTAACATTAATACTGATGGATAGGTACCTATCCATCAGTGTGGGAGGCTGCTGGATTACAGTCATTGACTTCACTGCAGCAGCAGTAAACATGTCTATCTCCAACTAAATCTCAAACCAGATCATACAGTTGTTCATTTACAGGTTGGTTATTTACAGACAACACATATTGCTAATTATTCAAATATGTAGAAATAAGCAATGTCTGGCCAATGTGTAGGGTCATTGATCCACTTGGATGGGGGACAAATTTAATAAGTATATAAAACAAAGGCTTGTTTAATGTAAAATTAATGTATAGAAACTTGGTTAAAGACATTTATCAATACTGAGTTCACTTTTTCAAAACTCTTCACACAGTCAGCACAACAGAAGACTGTGTGGACTAAGCTTTTAATTACTTTGACACAGAATACAATTAATGACCACGTCTTTGTTGTTTTCCCACTCGAATACTCTCATACATTGCAAGAAACATTCAATTAAATAAGACAAAATCAATGTAAATTAGTTGTTGCTACATTCTGCCACATCTACCTTTAAAAAAATAAAAACTGAGGAGACCATAGCTTATTTTCATTTTAATGGAGCGCATACCCAAGTGATTATGCTTTTTAATTTCCAGCCATGCATATACATAAGGGCAAATCATTGGAATGAGCTAAAACAAATGCCTGCACACAGAGATAATTCATAACATGAGGAGAAGGTGACCACTTAGTACAATACTACAATAAGGTTACAAATCATATGCTTAACTAATGCATGATGCAGTCATTAATTAATGCAAGATGTATTGTGAATTCCTATTGCTTACCACTTACAATTAAACTTCTGACATGACTTTATCTGATTAGTTTACACTTAATATTAAAAGTTAAGGAATGGCAATTCCTAGTACTTCATACATTATTTGGTAGGCGATAAAATGCTTATTGATTTTTACATCATACAAAAATGCCTTCCTAAAATGGTAAGAAGACTACATCCAAAAATGTAAAACACAACAGCATGATTTGCAAAAGTTGTGTTGTGAAGTGGACAAGATCTGTAATGAAAAACTAGCAGTTTCCTTTGAGGTGATCTGCTTCAGCAGCCCTTACCGAGGCAGACTTCTTTTACAGGGGGCACAGGGAATAAGCTGCAGTGGCTCATGGGTCAGGGTAAATACCAAGCCACTGAAAGTGATTCATTGTATGGTGACACATTTCATAATGCTTTCCTTCAATGTATCCTTGTAACAGAGATTCGGTTGTCTTTAGATTGGATTTCGCAGGTGCATTCAACATTCTTCACGTAAAGTGGGTTTATTCCCCCTACATGCTATATTCCTTTATTCTCACATCCAGCTAATACCTTCTCCCTGTGAAAAAAAAGGCAAAGTTTCAGTTCATGTTATTCTCTCTTTCTTCTACGATGAATTTCAATGTCCTATAGTTACGTAGCAAAAGAGTGATTGTGAGGGTATAAGGGGAGATGGAGGAGAGAGTTTAAAAGACTCTTTTAAGATGACAGAGATGAATTCTTTATTGCAATTATTAGACACAAGAAGGAGAGAAAGATAGTGTGTTTAGTGTGTGTGAGAGGGAAAGAAAGAGAGGGAACAAAATCATCAAATCATCATACACTTCTGCCAGGCAGCTGATGAGGGAATGTAAGCCCCTGCTATCTCTGCTATTCCATACCAACCCTCTGCTTTCCATACAGGAGTGGCGGATAATTAAAAGATAGACTGATAGCATGGGAGAGCAAGAGGGCCACTGCGACCTCATCTCTGTTCTCCCTCTCTCTGACATAATTAAAATAGAGATTTTACAAAATCATTCACAGGATTTGTCCAACTGCAGTTTTTCCCCCTCTTTTCAACCATATTCACTCCATCAACAAAAATCATTTTCAGACTTAATTACCCTGCTTAACAACACAGAAAATAGGACCTGTTAAGGGCACAGGATATTTTATGGGTGCAATCATGGGAGCCGTTTAATTGCTTCAGGCTGAGAATAGAGAGGTTGACTGTGTTATCGTGGTCTCAGTATAACCAAAGCAAACTCCTCAGGGGAGTAGTCACACTAGTTATTTATTGTACTTCTGTAATTACGGCCACTATAATTTGTATTTCTGTTGGTTTCATGTAGATACTGTGCATGTCTGCATGTTACTTTTAAAGTATGATTGGTTTGGGTTACAGGTGATCACAGGCAGGCTTAGAATTGTGTAAATGATGTTCTAGTCTGTTCTGGGTATGAAACAACTGGGTTGCTGTGGGGTTACCCACGGTTCAGTCTCAATACAGGTGCTGCGTCTGCCGTGCTGTCGTGGTGCTGGAAGGTCTATTGAGATTTTTTTCAGGTGAGCTTTTCTAATATGTTGCTTTAGAGTATCTTTTGTGTTTGTGCCTCTGCAATTCAAAGAGCTTCAATGGCACAATGAGACTTCTTTCTGCATTTCCAAAGCAGTGAGAAATACCACCACAATGAAGATAGAGAGTATCACTCATAATTTTAAACATACAGTATGTAAATGTAGAGTATGTCAACTGGTGTGATCAAGTGAAAATGTCCACATTCATTATAAGAGCCAAATTTGCATTTTACAATTGTGAATTATTTATTACAAGAGGCGACACAGGTGTGTGTGGAGAAATTCAAGGTGTACCCTCTTGACCAAGTTCTGGATCATACAAACTTTAGTGGTGTAGTTCCTCATTTCAGCCCTATTTCTTATACCTCTCCCTCCAAGGCTGAAGGAGAAATATGATCGCTGCAAAATGCACAAAAATGCAAAATGGCATTTTTGTGCATTTTGCAGCGATCATATTTCTCCTCCTGTCTAAAGCCAGTGTGTAGTTTGTGTGTTATGAGCTGCTGTAGTTTGTCTGTTCTGAGCTACTGTAGAAACATGGCAGTTCAATATTGATAAACTCTGTGGGAAAGGAGCCAGGGTGTCTTTCGATATAAATCGCTTATAATAGTTATGATATTGTTAGCATCATTACATATTATTATATTACATTTCTGCTATATTCTGTAAATAGAGCCCCTGAAGTCTTGCACACTGGACCTTTAACCAAGTAAGAAGTGGGCAAACTGTCTGGACTGCTGTGGACGGTTTGTTATGAGTGAAAGCTCCAGAACAGCTCTTAAATGGACACCGAGGTGAGAGTAGTGTGTCTGTTTCCAAGGTCAAGAACTAATTTTAAAAGTTTTTTTCAAGTCAACACAGATGAGAAGTCCTCAATGCTCAGAAAAAATGTTAACAATCTACAATGCAAACTCCAAACAGTCATACCGTTTTGTAGTTTTGTTGGCTTAAATAGAACAAAACCTAACCAGGTGGCAGATGCTCACATGGCTCATGTTTGTAAAGCTATGGGTCCTTTTGGATATTTAATTGTTTGGTTTGAGGATTTCTTTAGTTTCACAGTATTTTACAATTATTTTGGGAAAACTTGTCCTGTTCAACATTCTATTTATTTATGTGTTGAAGAAAATACGTGCAGCTATATCAACTACAACAGCTTAGCCCTCTGTTGATGTATTTTGTTCTTTCTTCCTCTAAACCCATTGACCACCCCTGATCACCTCGTCCACCTTTCTACAGCTTCAGAGATAGACAGATCAATTTTGTCTGAAACTCAGCTCTCCCCGTGTGTTTTTGAGTACCTTCATAGCTCCTCTTCACCATCCTGTCATCCTGCTACCATTCCCAGCGTACCCTGTTGTAATCCCTTTCTGTCTTTCTGACGCTCATTCGTTCACTCTGCTTATTTTTCACTCCCTTTCTATTTCTTTCATTGTACAGCCTCTGCTAGCCTCAGGTGTGTGTGTGTGTGTGTGTGTGTGTGTGTGTGTGTGTGTGTGTGTGTGGTGGGTTAGAGAGAGAGAGAAAGAGAGAGAGAGCCCTTCTAGAGATTTTCTAAATCCCAGGTAAGAGCAGAGCTTTTCTGCGGGAGAATTTCATTTCAACACCTCTCATCTTGCACAGAGCGCAGGAGGATAGGAGTCTCCCAGTTATGAATCCAATAACCATTGTGTTTGTGTGTGTGTGTAGGTGTGTGTGTGTGTGCGGGTTAGACTGTGGCCTGTTTATAGGATTGGAGGTTACTCCCATAAACTCAAACTGAAGGTCAAAGAGAAAAAGGAAAAAAAAGAGAGGAAGACAGAGATGCGTATGAAGAGAAAAAGAGCTGGGAATATGTGTGTGTGTTGCTTTTGCATGAACAAGTGTGGATGACCAGGGTCAAAGAGTGAATGTGTGCGTGTGTGTGTGTGCAAAGTCAAGGTGGCATCATGACACAAGTACATACTCACTGTCTATATGTTAATAGGCTTGTATCGACACGTAGGAAAGTGTGCTGTTATACACACATTTGTATACACACACATATGCACGCTGCGGCTCAGCGGGAAAGAGTGTATTGAGTTAGAGAGCTGAGGTCAGCTTTAAATCATTACAGGTCACCATGGCAGGCCTGGCTACCAGATTAGATTAAAGTCTGGCTGATAGACCCAGCCAAGCACATTAAAACACACACACACACACACACACACACACACACACACACACACACACACACACACACACACACTTGCCCATGGAATAAACACAAAAGTGGATACCCCAGCACATTAATCACAGAGAGCCTGGGTGTAATGTGCTGTGATGTAGCTTTGGTTTCTTGTACAGAAAGCGAGGCAGCTCCCTGACCCCTGAAGAGTAAACAGCCATACAACAGATAAAAGCAGTCCCAGTGGAGAAGACTGTTGGGAAACCAGCCTATTAGGAAGTTCAAGAGACTGATTAGATTAAAGCAGCCTGAGACGGGTCACTGTACTGGTCTTCTGGCTCCAGAAGCTCTCACCACCGGGATGACACACACCAGGGCCAAGCCATGCATACTCGCCTGTGCTTAATTCTCTGGGAAATACGGCTCCTTTGTTGAGATTAAAAGGTGTTTGTGTGTGCAGTTGGATGGAAGAGAGGACGGAATGAATGGAGGAGCAGCTGCTGTTTATCTGCATGGCATCTCTGCTTTCAAGCACAAGCACAACAGCAACACTATAAAGCTCCCATGGTGGGATATATGTTACTGCAAGCAAAGACGGGCCCTTATATCCAGCTCTCTGCGACGCTCGCACTTCTCTCCAAAAGAACAATAGAGTAGGAAGATGGAAGATCTCCCTTCTCCCCCCTCACTATCTCTTTCTGCCACAGCAGCACGTCTATCTCTTTCTGTTCGGTGATGTATGTCTGACCTTCAGTAGTGAATTTGCCATTTGCTGCCAAGTGGATCTTTAACTGCTTCCATGATTCACATGACCTCACTTCCTCTGACCCTGCTTGGTGCTGCTCGGCGTGGCATACAGCCAAGATCAGAGGGGCACCAAGCCAGGCCAGATAAGGGCTATTCCAAATAAGTTGGACTGCTTTGATAGCTCTCCTTCCTTCTATCTCCTCTCCTCTCCTCTCCTCTCCTCTCCTCTCCTCTCCTCTCCTCTCCTCTCCTCCTCCACAATTATTGATGTACAGGGGTGGAGCCTCTGCTCTCTCTAACACCATATTTAATCTTAACTGTCACTGCTTTGAAGCACAGTAACTGTAGAAGAGAGGACTCTTGAGTGTGCTCCTGTGTTTGACTAAAATTGGCTGTGCACAGTGTATTTCCCATTGTACTCTGGGACAAACCAGAGACCCCATCAACAGACCTTATCTATTATTTACACAGCACCACTGATATTCCAATAAATAAGATAACTGCCATTCCAAACAACTTTCTACTGTCACAAACAAGAGAAACGTATCCATATGCTTTCTGGCACCCAGACACAGCAGTATATTTTGATCCAGTGAGTAGCTTTAAAAAAGATTTCACAATGCGAAACAAGTATGGGGTTGATGAGAGCAGTAAAAGTTCATAGCACATATGCAGTTGCTTACAAACAAAAACAACAGAAGGACAGAAGGGATGCATGCATGCGCAAGCACACACTTGAGAATGATGTAATTCGTTCTGGACAGGGTGTTGGGTATTCCTGTATTGGTGCTAACTCTGAGGGCCATTACTTTCATCTGCAGCACAATATATGCTGATTAGCTCCCAGGGAGCAAGCCACGGAGAGGCGTGTAGAGAGAGAGAGGGGGGCAAAAGAGAGAGGGAGGATTTTGAGATATGTGAAATGAATTGCTGTCCAAGTGCATTAAAACTACATGTTGAATATATTCACCACCAGAATTTGGCAGAGGGAGTTTGAGCAAATACATGCAAATGCAGTTACAAACACACACACATAGATACAGAAACTAAAAGAGAAATGTGCACAGGCTTGTAAATACACACTTTATCCGCATATGTATGAGAGTTGCAGTCTCATTAATAGTGTTAGCGCAGCATTGCACCTTAATGATCCCTATCTTTCTCCGTGCATCTGCCTCTGACACCATTTCACTTTAACTGCAGGGCCAGCAGGGTTCAAGTCAGGACAGAGCACAACTCATACAGTGCCATATATCAAAGACATATCAAACCACTTTACCAGAGGGTGACTAATTGACCACCGCCCTGGAGATCAAGTCCAAATCCAAAGCGAGGTTGTCAGCTCTGACAAGCCCACGTCTGGTCCTCGTCCCATATTTTACCCTCCGCTCCTCTCTGCTTTATGCTGAACATGGTGGGATATATCTACTGGGTTCTTTCTCAGTGGACCCCTCTGACCAGATTTGACCAGCTTCTTATTTTCTATTCCCTCTCCCTGCACAGTGAGCCTGCACCTATACTGCTCAACCATGAAACCATAACTAAATATAAATCATCCTTTCTCTTACTCTGTCATTCTGATAGCCCCTCCACACTCTCATTTGTTCTCTTTATTTTTCCCTCCACCCCCACTCTCTCTCTCTCTGTCTCTCATATTCTCTCTTTCTCACTCTCCACCTTACACAAACACAACCCTAATAAATTGTGCCACTGGTAATTACATAGAACCCACCGGTAAATTTCACTTCCATTTACATTTAGATTACAGAATATTTCATTCCTATCAATCTGCAGTGCAAGACCAATGTCTGGATGGCTTCGCCCATATGCAGACACAACTGTTCATGGCATTTTTATGCTTTTACTGGTGCGTGTACGGACAAACACACACACACACACACGCACACACAGGAACAAGCACAGGGGAGAGCATGCACACATGCAGGTGAGTGCACATAAACACGCATGGCACGCAATCATGCTCATAGAGATGCACACACACACTGAGCAATAAATCTCAATGTTCACCAGCACACATGGACAAATGCACATATCACAATGGAAATCCTAATTTCACAGCATAGCACCTACATAATGATATAAATACAAACGTGTGAGTATAAATATAACAGATGGTGTCTTCAAATGTTTGTTCAGGTATGTGTGTTCATAAAATGACTGTGGTTTTGAGAGTGACAATTTACCTTGAACTGTGCAATATTTATCTGGTAAAAGAAATCACCCTTCCTTTCTTGTAAAGAAATCTCATTGTAAGAATATATAACTGCCTCATCCTCTGCCACATTCCTTACATAGTATTTTCACAGATGCCATGGTTAGTCTTTGTGGACACATACTTCTGTCCCACACACACACACACACACATTTATTTTCACAAACTTCCCCACTTCTGGATCATAATACATTCAGATGCAATCTCATCCACTGCACATAAAAGACAGCAATATGAGCCCAAAACCTAACTGTAATATTTCAGAGCTTTATAAGAAGAGGAGAGGAGAGGAGAGGAGAGGGAAAAAGAGCCAGAGGCAGCAACTGGGGAAAACAGATACCACCAAGATTTTGCCTTCTCTCTCTCTCTCTCTCTCTCTCTCTCTCTCTCTCTCTCTCTTTCTTTCTTTTCTGCCTGTCTCACCATCTGTCTCTCGCTCTGACTCTTCCAACCACCCACCCACTCCCCTCCTCTCGGTATTACTGCATCGTTTCCAACAGTAATGAGTGCACCAGGAGCAGGGAGATAGCAAGGGAGAGGGGAGGAGGGGAGGTACTTCTGGGAATTAGAGTGTTTATAATATACACAACGGTTTTCCTCTTGTGGTTGATCAGTGCAAATAGTCCCCCCCCCTCCCCACCACCACCCCTCACCTCCCATCCCGCCCCCCCCACTGCACATACACCCTGAAGATACTGAATCACACTGCATCACACACCTGCATACTGAGTGCTTCCTGATCCCTGACATTAGAAGAACGTTAATAAGAAATACAAAGGAGCCTTAAGTGTTTGTGCTATTGTTTTTTTGCATTACCTGATTGTTTAGGATACATTCATTACTGCTGCTGCTTTGCTCTCAGTGGCGCTCCAGGACACAGAAAATACATTACCTAGCAGTGCTTAAGTGTATGAGACATTAACTAAAGCTTTTGCCAGAAGATAGTATGGAGGTAATTTCCTGCGTAAAATTGGTTTCCTTTTTCTTGTGTGAGGGAAGTGTATTCCCAGGTGGTATAGTGGCTGGAAAAAAAAGAATAAAGACAATGTTTCAATCGCTGACACTGGATACGTGTCTGTAGGTGTTCTTATAGAATATATGTGTAGGTGTCCGAATAGATAATGGTCCGATGGGTAGATAGATGGTGTCCAGGTGTGGACATGAGAGTGCTAAAGTTTTCTCCACCTGAATGGCTTTATTGTCATCAGGGAGTTGTGCTGATATGATCTGCTGAGGTTCGGGCTGGTGACTGCCAGAGGAAATTGAAGCCACGGGGTGATGTTAAAGTTTAGACTGTAGAGCAGCGGGAAACTAACAAACTGATAATGCTGGCCATTGGGATAGATCAGCATCAGTACAGTGCAAACAGCCACACACATACTGTAAATACACGTATAAACACACACTGTGTTGACCCTCAGGGTTACACTGAACTGGCAAAAGATCCTGGACAGTTTAGCAGAAAGCAAATCACTGGAGAGAGTGGAGTCTGAATGAGAAAAGGAAAACTGCTGCAATCATGTACAAGCATGCCGACCTACAGACTCATGCAAAAATGCACGATCAGCACAACAACAGGGCCATAGTCATTTTAGAAATACTAAAATCATGAGTCAAAGCACTTCTTCCCCCAGGAATGCTTGAAAATACCTCAAAGTCTGAGCAATGTTTTGATTATTTGGATTGTTTAAATATTTTTTCACAGAACTTTTCAGTTATATTGTCTGTAAATTGTTTTTCCCAACATGAAGGTCTCTGTCTCTGTTAAGCATGTGTTGCCAACTTTTCACGAGCCAAGAAAAACAGTCCTGTTTTCAGCTTTGTGACTGTGCTTTCAGATAATTCAATGGGTTTTAAAATGGTCTGGACATGGAGATGCATGACATTTAATGGACAGTGATCCTGCACAGTATCAAGAATACAATCCTGGTAATAAGTCAAAATTGGGTACATTTAAAAAAAAAAAAAAAATGGAATCAGCCTTTAAAATATCTGCCAATGTAGAAAATGATGGATCCTTAAACCAACAAGATTCCCAGAAAAATACAAAAGTCAAGAGTGCAGTCTTCAATAGTCGCTCCAGTCCCGTGCACAGACATGAAAACATATTAATACAAAATATTACACAGGCAGACACTCATATTTCTTATAGATTTTCCCTTTTAAATCCGTACCCATTTCAAAGAGATAACAGAGAAATACAGAACAGATGGTATATTAAGCTCTGAGATTATTAAGATGTGATATGTGCAAGAACTTTATAAGTGAGAGATGTCTCCGAATTTTATGCATACCACATAGAGAGTTCTAGGCCAACATTTAACTTAAAAAGAGACTTAATTTTAAACTTTACTTTGGCTGGATTTTTTAATAAAAGTTATTCTATGAAGGAATTCAAGGTTAAATCTCTATTTTAAAATAGACACGCTCTCTGTTCTTTATTATGATGACTAAATCACTGGAAACAGACCTACTGTACTAAAAGTCAGGGGTGAGTTGCTGAGGTCTCATCAGAACAATCCAAATAAATTGTCTTCTTACGGAATATGCAAAAACAGACCAACACAAAGAAGCAAAGAAGCAAAACTCTGCAATGTTCAGCTGTACGATATATATGTACAGATTTGCATGGTTTCACCCTGACACATGTATTCTCTCTTTACATACATGTTTCTCGTTGTCTCACGACATCACACACAGCCATGTTGCCATTACCGCTGAGGGGAAATTCATCACAGAGGAGCGCCTGTCCACGGTCTCCTGAGAAAACACACAGGGTCACAATACAACTTTAAACAAAGATGTTAATACAAGTGTGCGTGTGTATGCTCATAAATGTGTGTGTGTGTGTGTGTCATGCATCATAGAGGGGAAGGGCATAAGTCCATTAATAGGCCCATATATAAGGAGTATGGTATAGACAGACACATCCATGCTTCATTCTTTCTGTGTTTACTGTAACTGGGTGCCGAAGAGTCCCAGAGGAACAAACCTCTCATGTATGAGGGCACACAGATAAAAACAGCACCATCACACACTCTCCCAGTCATAACAGATCAAAACCAAAATGCATGAATAACATAGCTCTGAGGCTAGTTCATGTAATGATGCAGGCATCTACAAAGGGCCGTGGTTTGAGAGGACTGAGAAGTGGCAGGAACCTGACCATGGACAGAAGCGGCAGAAAAATGAAGGAAAATGCTGTACAATGAGAGAATGAGTAGGCTGCAGAAGAGCAACAGTTTGACAAAGAGTAGGAGGCTGTCGAGAATAATATGTTTGTGAAAGCTGCAAAAGTACAAGGATCAGCCATGTTTGTATTAAGAGTGTTTTTAAGTTCAATTGCCTCAGATGCAGTAATAGAAATCAAAAAGTTGTTTTTTTTTTTTTTTTTGCAAGGTGCCCTTTGGGTGTTTCGTGAATAAAAGATGTGATAAAAGAAAGTTTTATTAAGGTCCCTTTTTTTCTGTATATCACAAAAACAGCAGCGCCTTGGTTTAATGTTATTTTGATTTAGTCACTGGAAGCAGATATTTAAAGACCCTAAAGCTGAATTGATAGCTGCACTAAATCTAAAACACTGCTGACGTGGGAGGATAAGTAGCCTATCAGAGAGGCACTTTTGTTCAGGCATATCTCATCTCCAGTGACAGGTGTCCTACCTTAAATGAAGCTTGAACTCGATAACAAAATGAAAGTTGTGCTAATCTGAAGGACACATCTCATTGTGATTGCATATGTCATGAGAGCAAAGCGGACCCTCTTGTCTCCTTCTGTGTCCTTCTACCTCGTGTTTACCTCTAAAACCCAGAGCTGTCTGTTCAGTGTTGACGTTGAGCACAAAAGGCACCCTAATCCCGGGCTGAATATGCATGACGCGCCGCGCAGTGCTGTGCTGTGGGTGCTCGCAGTTGAATAGTTTCAGCACCGCGTTGGTGAACAGCGCCATACGCCGCTGAGACAGCTGCAGCGAGTTCCGAGCTGCTCTTTGACGGCACCCGGCGCAGTTTGACAGGCCGAGCCCGGAGAAAGACCCTTTTATCTGTAATCAAATCATTACCCCCGAGGTTGCAACTGAGTGAGGTTTCCCCTGACGATACCGAGACCTTGTAAAATAAAACAAAATAAAATAAAATAAAAAAGCATGGCGCTTTTACTTTGATGCCCTCCAGAGGAAAAGATGGAGAGAGAGAGAGAGAGAGAGAGAGAGATAAGGGAGTGAGGTTGGACCCGAAGACACGGGAGACACAAACATATTGTCGGTGCCTCGTTTGAAGATAAATCATACACAGTGATACGTACCTTATAAATAAAGTTTATCACATTTCCTTCACGTACAAGAAAGAACAGGAAAGATGGGAAAAGAGAGGGAGGAATGGAAAGAAAGGAGAAATGGAAGAGAGAGAGGCACTTCAATTCTGAGTTACTCAAGCGCAGCATGGACAGAAATGATGCCCCCACCACACTCTCTCTCTCTCTCTGTCACACACACACACACACACACACACCACCCCATCCCAGGCATGGGCACGGGCTACATATTATAGGCTACAGCAGACAGGAATCCGGTCCGGCGCAGCCTCCGAGAAGAGAAGAGGCAGAAACACACTCATAGAGAGAGGGGGAGAGAGAGGGAGAGAGAGAGAGGGAGAGAGAGAGAGAGAGGGAGAGAGAGAGAGGACCACTTCAGCCTGTCTCCGCTGAAGCCCCGATAATAACTACAGGACTTCTCTGGATGAGTCTCTCCGACCTCGTACAGCGGAATTTCATCCAGAACACGGGTGATTTTAAACCCCGGTGTCAATCAATACAGAGAGCAGAGAGGGGGAGAAAGAGGGGTCAGATGTTTTCCCTTTCTTTCGACGTGCATGAAACGGAAGCGCACCTGCGAGGGTGTCTGCTCCCCTTTTCTTTATTGAGAAGCCCAATTGGGGTGCTGCTGCTGATGCTGCTACTTGGCTGAGGCTGCATACACTTTACAGACTGGACCAGTGGACTGTAAAAAAAAAAAAAAAGAGAGAGAGAGAGAGAGAGAGAGGGAGAGAGGGAGGGAGGGTGAGTCAGGAGAGAAAGAGAGAGAGTGTGTGTGAAACAGAGACTGGAGAGATCTCTCTTCCTCTGGCACTCTACAGGCGCTCATTCATTTATTTAAGCCCGACCGACGACAGCATGCCAAGCGCAGACTCCAGCGGCAGAGCTCGGTCAGTATAACATCCCAGCCTCTTATTCTTTTCTGTCTGGCTCTTTCTGATTGTAGTTTTCTCTCTCTTTCTCTCTCTCTCTCTCTCTCTCTCTCTCTCTCTCTCTCTCTCTCACACACACACACACACACACACACACACACACACATCACACAAGCAGGTATAGTCTTCATCACACAGGGCACAGTCTCATCTGATCTCCTCTTTTTTTAAATGCAGGCACAGACTTCCCAACAGAGGACAGGAGTGAGACCTCCTCCATCGCACCGGACCGGTCGCGCTCTCACCTGCCTGCGCAATATCCAGACTTTGGCGCCCTCCGGGACACCGCCAGCACCCGGAACCCGTCGTCAGAGGAACCCAGCTGTACAGTATATGGGCCCAAAGCCCCGTGAGGCCCCTGGGATGGCGTGCAGCGCGTGTTACTACCTGGTTATCAGCTCCACACACCTGAGCAATGGACACTTTCGGCGCGTCAAGGGAGTCTTCAGAGGACCACTGTGTCCAACCGCAACCAGTGATTCACCGGTAGGAGAACATGCTTTGGATTTGATAGAGTATGTGTGCGTGTGTGTGCGTGCGTGTGTGTGTGTGTGTGTGAGCGAGAGAGAGAGAGAGAGAGAGAGAGAGAGAGAGAGAGCCTGTAAAAGAGTCTATTTCAGCCACTTACTTCACTTCCTCTTGGGGCTATAGTTCATTACAAGAGTTAAGAAATTAGTGTTGTCATAGTAAGTTCCAGTAAAAAAGTGCGTATACAGTGTGGGCAAGCTATAATACAACAACAGCCTATAGCAGACCCATTGGCATTGTCATCTACTGAGGAGGTGGATGACAGAGGTGGATATTTTTACAAGTGATCAGCAGTCTTTTTCTTTTCAAGAGCCATATAAGAAGTGTTTTTTTTTAATTATTATTATTTTGGCAGAGGACAGTAGTGAATATTTTAAACAGAGGAGAAATTGGGTATCCAACCATGAAGCAATTGTCCCTCCATGCCTCCTTCTCTCTCACGGCTATGGGAATTAAACGAATCAAACTACATTAGTGCTTTCAGGAGGAGATGAGATGCCCAGCCGAAAATAGCACTAATTACCTGGGGAGTATTTGTTAGGTGTGTGTTAGTCTGTGTGTGTCTCTGTGAGTGTGTGTATATGATGAGTGTGTGTGCGTGTGTGACCTGCTCAGACTAGTAGGGTAACTTCCTGACCTTTCCTTGGTGTCCGTGGTCCCTTTGAGCCATTGAACTGGCATTTAATTACAAACTGGGTGTGTGTACTTTCAGGCTGAGTGTTTGTGTGTGTGTGCACTTGTAGAGACAACGAAAGAGTGTGTGACAGGGAGAGAAACAAGTCAGAGAGAGAAAAGCAAAGCAAATGACAGTATATGTAAATATGTACATGATATTTTGGACTGTGTGAATTAGGGTGTGTGTGTTCTGTAGATTCAGGAGCTGCTCTGAGGGTCTCTGGTAATCACACATTATTCATGAGCTCTTAATGTGAGACGAGACAAACTGGCGGAGCTGATGACAAGTTTGATGAGAAAGGAGGAAAGGAGCAGCTGGTATGTGTGTATGAGTGTGTCTGTGTGAGCGTGCGTGTGTGTGTGTGTTCCTACTCAAGTCATTACCAGTCTGTCATGTTCGGCCCGCGCTCACTATGTGATGGGAATGAGCGAATAGTGTTGAGCAGACTAGCAGAGATGCTGGTAACAACATTTACTTGCAACTTCAGATACACTCTCATTCCCCAGATGGGCTAAAATGCCACCAGTAAATGAGATAATTCATCGATACACTCTAAATATAGTATGCATATATCTCACTTTCTACAAATTAGGGATCCCCCTTTTAAATCTGCTGTATGAATCATCTCTTTCAGAGTCCATTGAACTCCTTGTAAAATCATCAAATGCTCATTTTTTTTATTGCCCTTACAACAATATTAGTCATGTCTCAGAAACAAGTCTAATTTCTCCGAAAGTCTAATTTGGATGTGCTTGACTGACTATATTAAGCATATCTACAGTTTTTAGGCTGATGAATAAATTTGCCTGTTTTTCAGGCGGGTACGTTTCTGATCATTTCAGCATGTGATGATAGTTAATTTGAGGAGACTTGACATTCATTTGAAATCAAAAGTGGAGTTGAAATGGTTAATTGATTTTTTTGATTGACAGAAGATCTGCAGCTGTTTTGACTACCTTTTAAATGAGTTGATTTATATAACTGTAAACTCGATATCTCAAAGTGGTCTTTTGGTCGGACAAAAGCCTCAGTTTGCATAGGATAGGTGTTTCTAAAGACAAAAACAATTCATCTATTAGTTAACAAAATGATAAGCAGACTAATTAAATGATCGTTAGTTGCAGTTTTAATCAAATATTTGTCCTGGGACTGTTGTAGTTGGTTTTTTACTTATTCAATCGGTAGGCAAAGTTCTACAGTGGGCAGGTTGGCTTTATATATATATATATATATTCCCCTAAGGTATCTGAAAAAGTGTTGTTTTGATATACCAATCATGTATCATGCTGGCAAACATTTCAGATGGTCCTTGGCTTATACAGTATGTAGCAAGGCTGTTAGAGCAGGGACTGTTTGAAATTCCTTTCTTGTTGGTTCACTCAAGTGCTTGTGAAAGAGTGTAATACTGGATTTCCTAAACTAAATCAACGTTCTCTGAAATCTACTTTTGCAGCTCACCATCCCAGTAGGCCTTTTTCACAGCAGAAATTCTTATGTCATAGAACGGCAGTTATAATATTAGTGATGTCTCTGTGAGATTCAATTGTCCCAGTACGTCATGACAGTGTGAGTTCAGCCATTATTAATTTTATAATTAACACCATTGCTTTTCACACTATGACATGTCTTCAGTGAAAAGGGACTATGATTATAGGCAGTTGAATTGTCATATCGAACAGTGAAATCAGATCTCGTATTGAACATTATGAGACTTACATTAGACCTACATTACACAGATCTATAAACCTTCAAATATATTCATGAGCAGCAGTGACTCAACAGGAATATCTAGATTCAACCCCTCACCCTGCAGAAGTGTCCCTGACCAAAACATTATCCACACCAGCTTCAGAGTTTTACAAGCTCTCTACTATAGCTGACCTTTATGAGGTGTAGAAACAGAAGTTCACATTATGTTGAATACATATTATTCTATCGAAGCTGCAGGCTTAGCGTAATATGTGTGAATGTGTCATTCACACTAGGAAGGACAGCATTTACCTCCACAGCCATGTCCTAACTAATGTAGATAAATCTACATGTGGAAAGTTTTCGGTGTTGGAAAATGCTTGCTAAGTAGACACGGAAGGTCAAAAACTAAAAAAAGATGTGCTTTCAGATTTATCCATATTAGCTTAGACATGCCCCAATTCACGGGCCTGTCAGCATGATAAACAGGCAGTGCTTGTGGTCAAGTAGTTCAAAAGTGACCTCTTGTATTAAGGTGAAACAAAGTCCTTCAGCCATGAGTGGGTTAGTTTAACACATGTCTTCAAGACATACAGAGCAGCATCTTTTGCTCTTGTCCATTCCATTGAAGGTGATGCCGTGCCAGCCAGCACACAGCTAGCTGCTCTTTGATTTGGCTTAGATGAGGGGAGTACAAAGGATATTACAACAGGGATTTGTCAGGGGTGTCTTCACTTTGATAAGGAATTGCAGCATTAAGAAAACACCGGGCGCCTATGAGGAGTAAAGAACAGCCGTCTCGACACACAGCCCCCCTCTTTCTCCGCAACAAATCCTCTCGTGTTTGCTAAGAGTTCTCTGCTTTGTTGTTTAGTTAGCTTCCCTGTGGAGTGCTGCGGTATGTCTAGATTAGGATTTTACTCATTACTACTTTATCATCACTAATTAGTCATAGTGATAGGTCTCTCGGACGTGTCTAAATTTTGGTTCCCGTATGTATATTAGTGCTTAATCACCAGTGGTGAGTCATTCTTCAAACTCTCATTAACACCTCAAAGATTTTTTTGTTCTTGGTGTCAGAAAAGAGGAAGGACAAGAGGAGAGATGTAGCAACGGAAAAGGTGTATATAAAGAGGACAGATAGACCCTTAATTCATCCCTCAGTTCAGACAGATCAAAATTGATACACGCCTTCCATTTCTTTTTCTGTCTCTTGACTGGAAACCCTCCAATTCTCTTCTCTCCGTCTCCCAGTTTCCCTTTACAAACCCCTCCCTGTGTCAAATATTATCGCCTTGTGTGTGTGTGTGCATACTTAGCTGTTCATCTGCTGAAGACCACTTTGATGTATATTTCACTGCCGTTGCAGAAAACAGATGAATCGCCGGCTGTACAGCACAGTGTCAAAGTGAGTGCAAATGCACTGCCGTGTGTGTGTGTGTGTGTGTGGATGTGACTCTGCATTTGCACCCTCGTGTTTTCATTGATTCCGCAGGGAGCTGAACAGTGTTTATGTAAATGAGGTGGCATTTAAACATATGCCCTGAACAATTATCTTGAAACAAGTATTTAGCTGCACAAAAACACGGCCATGTTCAGAGTGAGTCAAGTACTTAGCTACAAATATTAAGCTGTCATGAGGGGACAGAGGTGAGATGAGCCAACTGGATTGCCATTTGGCGTGCCAGTTTGCTCATGGCTGTAAACACGATACCCAGGAATATTTGCACTTTTAATGATGATCATAATAATAAGTGATACAGGCTCAGTATCAAAGAACTCCCGGGGGGCTATCAAGCTAGTAATAGCGTCTTGACATTTATGAGGTTCGACAAATGTCAGAAAGGGATTAGTTAAATGTGAGTTTAAGAAAGGTGTTTGCGATACATACTTAAAAGCAGCCTTAAAGTTGTTGAGTCTTGTGTCGTCAGAAAAGCTATTTCAGAGTCATGGCCCCTAATGCTGCAGTCACTCACATTCATAAAGTGTAATGTTAATGCAGACACACACATACACCTGCACCTACACACACACACACACATCCAGCCATCAGGGCCTAGTGGAGCAGTTTGAGAGTGAGCAGGTGAGTGCTGCTGAATACTAAAGTCCTGTATGACTGGACTATTCCTGCTGACCGCTGCAAAGTGCTCCCACTGATCACCGCTAATGTCCTCCATCACAGTTTACACTCAACACTCCGGAGAGAGTGTGCATGGGAGTGTGTGTTGGGGAGAAAGGTGGATAATTGGGACAGATGGGTGAGATAGGATGAAAAGAAAGAGGAGGGAGAGGGGGAGAGAAAGACAGTTGGCATCGATTTTAACACTCTCTCAAGCCTTTATTGACATTTCATTTAGCTAATGAATTCATTAGTGCTTCATAGCATAATAACCTCTACTTGATAACCAGGATGGTTCCCTGGAGGAAATGCAATGTCTTTACTTTGTTGCCTCAGTATTTTCTGACTTTTCCAAACTCGTTCTCAGCTTTCTTTGATTTTTTTTTTCTTCTTCTATTTTCCTTCTTCCAGTTTTTTCTTTTTTCTTTTACTAGGCAAGTTTCCTGCCTGTTTGTTTGTGCTGCAATGTGTAACTTGTAAATGCACCTGTTGTTTGAGGTGACATAACCTGCCAGTCTCTCAACAACAGTGCAGCACGCCAGCAGGAAGGATTTAGAAAAAGACTGAGGCGCAAAATATACAAGCGCATTCATCTCTACCTATGTATAGGTGTCTTTGTACCTCTGCTTTAGTGTGCTTGGCGGGCTTTGTGATGCTTGTTCACCTCTGAGATGGTGATGATCTTGATTCAGTTTAGAAGACTGACTCATCCTTTATGAATGTCTTTTGACCTGCAGTTTACTGGAAACACAAGCATGCACACCAACAAGCCCACACCCCTGACTTGAATGCATGAATTGAAGGACCATTTAAACTTGCACAAAAACTATTTTTCAATCACACAAAGGATGTTTCCCCTGGAGGACATGTGTTTGCGCACATTTACTACCCTCCATTCCTCAAATTTCCGCCAGACTTAAGATGCTGGTTTATGAATTGGAAGGATTTATTTATCCGTGTTTGGGTCTGATGCCTGAGAGGTAAAATCTGCTCTTGTGACATAACTTTATGGATGTCTGTGGTGCTGAGCTGATCTGCATGAGCTCTGTGTGGGTGTGCATGAGCACGTTTGGAGGGTAACGTGTAGGCTAAGAGTGTTTGGTAATAGTATGTCGTCACAGGAATACCGAGGGCTCCTTCTTTTGATTGAACATTGTGATCACAAAGTGTAAAACATCTTTAAAGTGCACATTCAGGTATTAGATGTGTGTTTTGAGTGATACGCAAGTTAGCTACCTGCACACACATGCGCGTACACGCACACCAGATGGCCAACCTCTCATTTTGTATATTACCTTGGGACAGATGTTTGTCTGTGTGGTCATTAGTGATCGCAGCATCAGATAATTACCTGGAGACACACCAGCACATAGACACACACACTCACATACAATTAGAGAGTGTTTGATAATTACAGGATGTTTGATGAACCATCTGGAACACCAGCTCAGGTAGAAACTGAAAGACATGCTCCAAACAAAATCATATGCACAAAAACCTCAAATCATAGTTATCAAAAGAGTTTCATTGCCCATGTCGTGAAAAAAGAAAAAAAAAACACAATGAGGAAAGCAAGACGACAGGTGAGAGATGAAGAGATGAAAGTGTTTTTGTTTCACAGTCATTAGGATGTCATGTCTCATTCACGGCTTGATCTTATCCTCTTTTATTCTCCAGACTCTACAACCTCTGTGTCTGCCTTTTTCCTTTTTTTTTTTTGCCACTGTCTGTCTCTTCTTCCATCCATTTCTCTAGCCAGTAGCTTTACTCTCACCCCCCTCTCCGTGACAAACCTCTCATCTCCCTCTCCTATTGCTTTTCGTCTCATCACACCAGCCCATTCATTTTTTAGCAGGTCAAGAGCTCAACTGTTTAGGCCTTTGAATCTTTGTGCGTGACGGTCTGTGTTTGTGTGCATATGTGTGTACAGTATGCCTATATGGGAGTTTGTGTGCGTAGGCGATGGGAGTAATATTGCAGTAGCAATATTGCTGAAAAATCCTTGAAGGAATGAAAAAAGGATGTGCTTTATTTGGTGGTCAGTATTTTTGTTCTTCAATAACCTCCAATGCACTTTCCGATTCTGTTTCTTATTCTGTTGCTCCACCTGGATTCATGCTTTCAGATGATAACAATGTGGGGATACAATTATAGCTCCATTAACTTGGCGTGCATACAGTATGTGCCTGCATGCACATGTGGATGTGCATGTTACACACGCATGTGTGCTTGAATGCCTGTGTGTGTCTTTAACACTGACACACAGACCTGGGTTAAGAGCAGCTCAGACAAATTAATTATCTCTTCTCTGGAGGAGAGATGACTCACTGAAAGAGAGGCTGTGAACCAGCTCCTCCTGGTTGAGCAGAAGCCCAGGAATCACTCCCAGCTTAGCGGACACCGAGAGGCTTCATTTTGAATAAAGCAACTTGGATTCCATCCTTAGCTTGATCTTCGGATCATATTTCCCCCCCCCCTACACACACACACTTTTCATGTGCATAAGGCCAATTTATAAAAATAACTGCGACTGAAAGAAGTCAAGCAGGCACATTGCATTTATAGATCAAAGTGGCAGAGGAATTTTAATGCATATGAACAAGTTTCACTTCCCTGAAATCATTGACATAAGATCAAGGCTTTCATGTTTTGCATTGCAGTGCCTTGCAGAGAATAGGCTGTTCTGGCGCATACTGCACAGCTGGGTACACCAATATAGAATAAAGATCACTTTAAGTCATAGCCTAAATTAGGAAACTGAAGGACTGGAATAATCATTTAAAAGTTATTATATAACATATGTATACACTGCTCATTTGTATGCTAAGGGTTTAATTTGGAAAAATGGGAATGTAGTTAATAAACATTTGACTCCAGTAAATTTAGGAACTTTTAGAACCTCATTCACATATGAACTTTTTTGATTGCAAGCATTTTTTTATCAATGGGGCACGAGGTGAGGCTTTCATGTTTCTGCTGTCTCAGCCATAGCCGCTTACCCCTGACCTTTTTATCTTTCCCCTCTGACCTCTGACAGATAGCCCTGGGGAAAAATAAAGCAATGAAAAGGTCAATGTTAGGGTCAAGGATTCAGAGAGTTGATAAGGGCATTATTGAGCTATTACCTTATTATATCCACCTTTTCCTGGGAACATACTGCTTGAATGCATGATATATCATACAGTAAAATGCTCTTGTACATACACATACAGGAAGGGAAACAAAACAACAAAAGCGCAAGTGGGGCAAAATGCATGTAGTATTATAATGACTTTATATGTATATGTTTCACATGTGTGTGCGTTTATGTGTGTTCATTCAGGCGTGCGCTCATGTTTATGTATCAGAGCAGATAGGACGTACTAGAACATTCTGATAGTGCAGGGTCAGTCATGCATCAGTAACAATGCATCAAATTATATCAGACTTACCTTCACCAGTAACGCGAGCCATGATGCAGACACTAATAATTCATACCGTTTGCTTCAAACAGCCCTCACATGAGCCGGGATGCAGAGGACAAGCCACCGCAATTATCATGAGCAGCAGCATTCCTGTGCTTAGCAGATTGGAGATGCCAGGCGCTCAGCTTAGCGCTGTGCAGAAATGTCCTGGCTGCGCTCTGCCAGGATGGCAGGATCACACTGGTCTGCAAGTAGCCTCCAGCTACCAGCCACAAGGCCTTGGCTACCTCTTTTATATGGGCAGGGTGCCGGTTTCCTCTGTCTGTTTGTGTATGTATGCTCGGCATGATTGTGTTTGCACGTTTTTTGCATGAGTCTGCTATGGGGCCTTAGTACCCTTGCTGTGAGGTATATTCTTACCCTGTGGTACAGGATTAGTCATAACACTGAATGGGAGGACATGGACACAGTAGGAGGGGAATAGAATAGCTGGAGAGGAGAGGACAGGAGAGGAAGGGAAACCCCCACAAAGATAAGAAGAAACGTGTGGGTGGATTGTGTGAGTGCATGTGTGCCTGCATGCCATGGGTATTCATCAATTTCCCTAAGATTCTCCACTTTTTCTCCGCCATAAATCCCAGAGGCAAGAAGTAAACACAAACTCTGCAAGATCTGCTTCTCTCTGCCTTTTTTGTTTCTCTGCCATTCCTTCTGTTTCACTCTCTTCTCTCCTCATGTAACATGAACTATGCATGATTTTTTATTTTTTTTTGTATTACATCTGCAAAACATGTCTGCCATCTAGTAAAGAGAAACTGATATAATGTGAGGTCCGGAGGATGTGGAACATATCGTCTTTCATCTCTGAGCATGCAGGTGTTGCAGCTGCCGAGTGCTTGTCATGAGCAGTATAAGCCCCGTTCTGAATCCTGTGTTCGCAGCTCGAGTTAACTTGTCTCTTCCAGGTATGGCAAAGATGTGTATTTTTGGAAAAGCTGGAAAAAAAAAAGTGTGCACCGTGCACATCACAAAGCAAGCAGAAATGGATGAACTTTGTGTGTGTGGCTGTATGTGGGTGTGTGTTTGTGTTTATGTGTGAGCGTGTGAAAAATGGCAGCGTGTGATTTATGTAAATGAGTGTCATCGGCCGAGGAGGAGGCAGAATTCCCAGGCCTGATGAGTGGCTTAATGATTCATCAGCCTGGCTCAGGCAGGCATCAATAATGGATGACAGAATGGGTCATGCAGGATTGCTCGCCCCTTGATTAAAGTGCTCCACAGCTAAACGCCTCACTTCCTCCCTCTTCTCACCCTACCTTCTGCGAGGATAAATACAAAAATGTGCCATACATGCACACCCCCGCGCACACACACACATTTGCACACATGGACGCATACACCACTCCCTCAGCTTCTTTTTGTACAGCTTTATGTCATCTCACCTCTCACATGCTTAATAAGCCCTCATCCTTTCCTCATCTCCTCACTCTGTTTCTTTGGTCTTAATCCAATCACGACGAGTGAAAGACGGAGAGAATGGGGTAGAGAGAGGCAGTGAGAGAGTGCAAGAGGGGGGAAGAAGGAGAAGTAAAGCGTGGGAGAAAAGAAGAGAAAGCCACAAATGAATGCTTTATAATTTGTCTGTTCAGAAATGGAACCTTTCTCTCTGGAGATAAGACAGAACATAAATGTTCTTTCTCTCCCCTCCACACACAGAGTGAAGGGAGTCGTTTTCTCTCTGTCTCTCTCTCTCTCTCTTTAAGCTGTATGTGGGTGTTGGTGTGACAGGACAAATCTCTGTCTATTAGGAGACATAAACCTCTAAACCCTGAGCTACACGGCCATACATACTAATGCAGCCATACAGAGGGCTGGATAGAAGTTGGGAACCATAGCAAGGACACACAGAGAAAGAAGGAGATGTGGAGAGCAAAGAGATGGAAGGAGCCAGAGCAGGATGTTGAAAGCAGAGAGAGAGTCCTGGCGGGATTTCAATCTCTGGCCAGCACTGGGTCTTAACTGCTACACAATCTTTGAGTACAGCAAAACCAGCTTCAACAAAGTTGGACTGATGTGGACCAGAGTACAAGTTTAGTGAGTGTGCATGTGTGTCTCCTGTATGAGTGTGATAATGTTGAAGTGAGCAGTTCCTTTCAGCCTTCTCGTCTATATCATTAGCCATCCATGCACTCACACGCTAATGTGCCCGAGAAAAGATCAGTCACTCTTATTGGACACACTCATGCTGTCCCTTAATAGCACAAATGAACCACACAGAGTGAACATGCATACACGCACACATACTGTACACACACACAAACGCTCACCCGTACTTCAAAGCTTCAAAAGAAACTGCAATCACAAATGCCTGAAAGAGAGCAATCATTCTTCAATTCACCGACAACAGCAACCGTTCGCTCTCACCCGTCCTCACTCCCCCACAGTCTGTCACACCCCTCACCCCTTATCTGTAAGTATCTTAGTTGGCGAGACTAAGATGAGTGTTAAGAGTGTAGCGCATAATCTTCGATTGTATTAATCCTGTTCTTTAAATCTGTCACTTCCCAAACTGATTACCTTCATCTTCTTAACTTGCTTTTCATTCTAATCTGTATCATCACACGCTGACAGATTACAGTCCCAGTTTGATCACTTTAACAGATAGAGACACAATCCTCTTTGAGGCAGTCAATCATCCACCTTGTCTGGACAGACAGGTCCAGTGTATTATGTGTGTGTGTGTGTGTGTGTGTGTGTGTGTGTATGTACCAACTAAACGACACTGTATATCAATTTATCCATCCAGGGTTTCCAATTGTGTCTGTAATTTAAATGTCAAGAGTGTATGGTCCATATAATTCCATTTTTCTGCCATCTGGGAGAGGAACGCATTTAATACTGGAGATGACATTTAGCAAGAGAGGAGAGAAGCCTGATATGCACACAGATGGAAGGACACATAACTGACAAGTGCTTTTAAATGCATGAGAGAAGAAAACTGATACGAGAGAGGAACTGAGAGAAACCCCCCCAAATAATATAAAAGACTACTACTAACAGAAAAATACGTGAAATAAATTGGAGGTGGAGTGATGGGAGAGGAGAGGGTGAAAGGATAATAGTCGATGAGATCTCACCAATCTAGTCATCCGAGGATCTTTTTATGTCATTCTCACCGCTGAGATCAGCAGTAGAGAGAGCAAACAAGAGGTGCAAGAAAAACAGACTACATAAAAAGCATACTTAAAGTATATGTATGCAGATAATTAGAAATTGCCGAGAGAATGAATAAAGTTCACCTTGCGTTCTTTACACCTACTGTCCTTTGTCATCCTGTAATTGGTTTATGATGTTCTCATCAGTGTGCGCTGAGAGAAAGAAGGAAACCTTTGGCTTTTAGAGAGGCAAATGCAAGTCCTCAAACAGCACAGTGAGTGGTAGGATCATAAAAATACATTAAAAGACACAGAGGAGACCCGGCTTGTAGAACGCTTGGGTATTTTAGGAATTTGCATGCATGCTTTCATGCATTCGTGCTTCTGCCTTGATCCCACCCAAACACAAATTTTATCCACAAAACGTCTGGAAAAGAAACTATGGGTCATGTTTGTTCAAGTGGAGAAAATGTCTTACGATCTCCTCTGCTATGCTGTGCCCTGGTGAATCAGTTTAACTTGTCCTGCGTGAGCCAGAAGCTGAGCTCATGATGTATGCAGAATGACACAAACGCAGAGAGATTGAGAGAGGACAGGAGGGCGGTGTTGAGAGGTGGGTAGATTTTAAATGTGGCACTGTATAGTATTTATGAATGATACAGCAGGTAAAAACAAAGCGGCACTGTTGAATGGGGAGGAAAGATAGAGAGAGACAGACAGAATGAAGGCAGGGAGGAGTAGACAGATCAGCAGAGGGGCTCTTTGGCCTTGCTTCATGATAGGCAGGGAATTAAATTTTGATCGCTCACTGAGTGATTGTTTGGTTGGACCTTGTGACTAATCATAGATTTATGACTTCAACAGGAGAGAAGCGATACAATTTGTTCATGACTTCCTGCTCTTGCCCCAGACAAAAGCACTACAGTTATTTTGAGGCTTTGGAACACACTTCTCTCATTATTTTTATATTTGGGTGTAATATGTCATACGTTTTACATGAAGTCAGGATGCTACCCAGTAGATTTCTCTTTTTTATACACAAGTTTAGCTTAAGGTCTATCAGCAGCATTTAACAGTTTAACAGTACATCTGTAACACATTTTACATACTGTAAAAACCTTCTGTAAAACAGAACAATATATTTTCCATTTTGTACTTTGGTGTGCTGGATTTACAATTAAACAATGACTATAAGGTTAAAGTTCTGGGTGTGTTCACATTCATATTGCATGAACAATGTAAATAGAAATGTAGATTTCTATTCGATTAATAGTCCATTTTTAGGACAATGATCCTGAAGATACAGACAAAGCAATCCAGATGGTTTTAAGGCAAAACAGAAGCTACCAAATGTCAGCTGAAGTGTATGGGTCTATGACTGGATACTAAGCATGTGTAATCAAATGTTAAAAATGATGACTTTAGTCAAGTTAGTGCTGTAATTGCACAGTTACTTTTGGGCTTGTGCTTAAAAAGGGTTGCTCCTATACATTTAATCTGATTCTGATGTAAATGCCTTTAAATCGAAGGGGCACTTCACCAATTTTACATCTGAAGCTTTTGAACCTGAAGTTAATTCATCATGATGAGTGTTAATTAGCAGCAGTTGTATAATGTCTCCTGTGGCTCTAGAGATCTTTTTCAAATCAGGGTTATCCTGGATTGGATTTGAGACTTTGAGTTGATACCAGAAATATCTATGAACTAAGATATGAGTATTTACCATATATCATGAATATATACATATAAATATATGTACCTACAAAGCCATACATATGAATATATGTATATATATGTATATGCTATTCAGCATTGGGGAATTTTAAGACAGAAAAACAAACTAACCATCTTTTACAATAGACGCAGACTCTCAGTTTCAGGATCACATCCAGGGAGAAGCACTCCACATTTCAGTAAAGCAACAAATGGCGCAGGGCAAATTAGCAAATATAATCTCCTCATCATTTATTTATTCAGTTTGTTTCTTGCATGCTGCTCAGCTTAAAAGGTCAGAGGGAGACGGGACATTTGGTTATGTTTTAGACACAAAAAAAGGAAGAGAATGAGACAAACACGGGTGATTCATGGCGTAGAGGCAGGTGCTTAAGATAGAATACCGATTACACAGAAAACTGATGAGTCATGACACACCTGACACTGGATCATTGGAATAGTGGTAATCTTGTATACTGAATTATTTTCGCCTGTCTAGTGTGTTTTTCACAGAGGTGGTTGTTGGCAGTGTGTGAGATGACGTAGCTCACTGATACTAACACATCTGTCCTTTTGGCTGTAAGAAAACACTAATGACTGTATCTATGGTCAACACATCTGTGGTTTTGGCTATGGTTGCTCCATGTACTTGTTTTGGCCATACTTCTAACTGGCTTTAATGATCTGGAGCAAACAAAGATACACAAACACTATCAGATGGATTCAAATAGACAAAAACACAAGCTGGGATGGAGATGTAGATGCATAGACACACATAAAATGAATAAATGGGTGGGTACTGGCTACGGAGGCATATTAAAGGCAGTCAAGGGAGATGCATTAGGGCTGCAAATATCAGCTCATTAACACACAGCTATCCTGTTTAGCAGTCTGTGTTCGTGTGTGTGTGTGTGTGTGTGTGTGTGTGTGTACGTGTGTACGTGTGCACAAGCGTGTTTGCCGCTGAGATCTGCAGGTCATTACAGTAACAAGCATCTTAGCCCTCAGGTCAGCTGTCATTAGCTACAGAAGAATGGCCAGAAATCACTCCACAAAGCCAGACTCTCACACTGCCAGACTCTCTCCACTTGTGCATGTGCAAATGCATGTGTGTCTGTGAGATTCTGTGAGAGAATCACAGAATCACTTTAGAGACAGGCAGAGAGGAAAACAAAGCGACAGATACATGTAAATAAAGCAACTGGGGGGGGGGTGAGCGAGAGTTAAACAGATTCTCTAAATTTTTTCATTTTTATTTTTTTATCAGAAATTAAATTGTTTCTGTTCATTACAGTGGCCAAGTTAGGGTGATAATTATAGCTGAAGATAATTAAAGACTTAATTGGGCTTGATAAACAGTTATGAATTGTTTATTGAATTGTTCTCACAAGGCACAGTAGCAATTACAAGTTCTCTGAATTCATAAACATCTCCTATTCATAGTCTGTGTCACATTTCTCTTCTCTTCTCTTCTCTTCTCTTCTCTTCTCTTCTCTTCTCTTCTCTTCTCTTCTCTTCTCTTCTCTTCTCTTCTGTTTTTTAAAAAGGGAAGGTAACCTCGATATTTTTTGAGATCTTGTCTCAAACTCTACTTATGTTGTTTTGTGAAAGGCAACTCTATGAAATCCCTGAAGGTCTGTTCATTAGTGCAGTGAGGATGCACTTAATATTTTTGCTTCATTTCATGTTCCATTGTTTTATATTTCTTCAGTAGTTACAAAAAATTGAAACAGTACATATAAATACAGGCAGGTGCATCATAAGAGTACTTTAAGTGGTGCTTGCCAGTTGTCCTCAATAACAAAATAATCAATACTTTTGCACTAAACAATACATTTCATAGCAACACAAATCAATTACTGTAATAGAGCTGGAACGAAGCAGAGTTCTTGCAGAAATGAAAAAGTCAAGGGGGAACAGTCTTGAAAAACATAATAACATACAGCAGAAAGGATACAGAAGCAAAGAGAAACCATATTCATGAGATGAAACTAAGTGATATTACAAACATACAGTACTATTGAGGGTTCATATGGAGCGATAACTGGCATGTAATCATGTATAGCCTGTCTTTGTATCAGCTCTTTCAATTACTCTAACAATGATCTCCTCAAAGTAAGTTTTATACTTTTTCTACCCCCTGCTGCAAAAGTTCTCTTCAGTAGAAGTTAATATATTTGAACAGAGAGATCTGTTACCACCCGTTATGTTGCTACTGGCCTTTCTTTCTCTCCCTTCGTGGATTTATTATGCATGCTGAGTGTTGTTTCGGCCTATTTTTTGCTAGTTTGGATTTGTTTTGAATTCCATACCGAACCAAGATTGCAATTAAAACTTGTGTTGCAAGTTGTTAGCAATTATCACATCTGATCAGTTTCATCTCAGTATGTCCAAGCCAACATAGTGTGAGGAGGCACAAATAATTCACACTCTTCTACAAAGGGTATTCAAGTACTCAGCACTCGCCTATGCACAGTCACATTCACTTATTCACACATACTGATAAAAGCACATAATCTACTTTATCTGATTCTCCACACCCACTTAAGAATAAATACAAAAACATTTGCAGCATTTTATCAAAGGCTCATACTTTATGTATAAGGGTTATTCTCCCACAGTGATATCTACTACTAAGCCTAATCGCTCCCTGCATTATGTACCATCCAAACATCTTGTTTTAACAGGAAATACATCAAACTGAAGAACAAAAATGCTCTGGAAATAAGTGAGAGTCAGAGTGACTGTACTGTAATGTCTCTTAACATCAAAAGTCTCCCTCAAACTCTCACTAGGTTGAATCTAGCCATCCATGAAAATGCTGCTCAATATTTAATTACAACCAGTGACGAAGTGACCAGTGAAACGAGTGAAACAATTTAGTTCAAGTATGGTACAGTAGGTGGCTGAACACAATTTTAATGTAATTGGTTAAATCATAACAAATTATGTAAAAATTAAACAGCAGTGAACACATTCAAGTCACTATATGTAAGGTTTACATGTAGATGCAAATTAAAAGAAGCCTGCTGATTATTTTCCACTATTTACATAATTCAGTGTAAAACAGGATGCTTCTACTATATTTGCATTTCATTTTTTTATTTTCCTGAAAACTTCCTTCTCCCCGCAGTCCAAAGTTCCTGTGCTACCAGTGTAAAGAAACAACACTCCCCCATTGCTCCGTGCACCCAGTCATGGGCAGTGCGTATAAGCCTACTAGCTAACAGCAGCTACATACTGCAGCAGTTTACTTTACTGCCCATTAGAAAACGCTGGAAATCACAGATAGTGGAGGCAGAGCAGCTGGAGGACATCAGAGGGAAACCAGAAAACATTTTCTCCATAAAATATGAACTGGTTTCACCAAAATTAGTATATAGGGTTATGTGATTTAGTACCATAAAATGTGACATACTTGTCCCAACCCAGAGACCAAGTTGCATAGTGTGAGAACAGGCATACTATAAGTCAGTCTACCAAAATGATAGTAAAGCTGTTATTTTAAGGTAGGAAAGCTACAGAAAGTTGCTTCAAACCAGCAAACTAAAATGTATTCTGTCAACATGAAATGTTTGACTGTTAACCTTGCTTCAAGTGGATGACACATACGTATTACACCTACTGTTCAATTGATTCTGTAGAATGTGTTGTATTATTTTCTTGTTGTGTAATGATTTGCTGTAATTGAAGTTTGATAAGACACTTCTATACACAAATACAACCTCAAACACAAATCCAGCCTCGCTCTGTCCTTGACAAGGTTCCACTTGCAGTCAGCTTAGTCAATTTAAGTCTCTGTACATTTATCTTGCAACTAATAAGAATATTTTTTTTATGTGCTATAAAAGTCATACAGTACATCTAAAAAATCAAAAGGGTTGTTTGAATTGAATGGCAATGGTAGGGTAATTGCATCTGAAAGGTGCTGCTGCTGTTGCAATCTACAGAACTCCCAAAGGTTCCTCAAGGGACTATTTCTTTCTAAGAATTTTTTTATGAATATATTGTATATTATTAATTTCCAGATCACACATTCTCAAATGCTGACAGACCACATGCATAAAACACTTAAAGCGTGGCCTGTTCATTTCCACAGAAGGCATAGAATTACGTGTGCGTGTGTGTCTGATACTACAGTTATGGTTCATAACAACTCCTACTTGCAACATAATTTCCGCTATGAAGGGGTAAAACATGGCACTTCTCCCGCAAATTGTGCATAAGTGAAAAGAGAAAAAAATATGGAAATATCATCCTCATACAAACACTCACACACATAATCATGCAAACAATCTCAGTCCATTCAGGTCTGCAGATATCAATTGTGCTTTCTATGCAAACAGATTTATGCCAGTGAGTTAAATTGAGGTCTAGATTAATTTAGCAGTAGTATATCAGGGTGACAGATTCTGTGTGACTGTGTGTGTGTTTGTGTGGACGTGCTGAATGTGTAGATGTAGTTCTGCCAGTGAGTATATGTATTCTGTGTTGGTGCATAAGGGCAAGAATCATACGAGGTGTACACATTTAAGGCAAATGAAAGCGCTCATGTTTGATTTAAGTATTCAGCAGGAAAATGGGAAATCGCATGTCAGGATGCCTCGAACAGAAACAAATGGCACCTGAGTTCACACACACCCGCACGAGAGCACACATTTCTGCTTTCATTTATTCACACCTTTTCTCATGTACATACGTGTCTCTTTCTATATTTATTTTTCTCTGTTAAAAATAATTACCCTGACAGAACGCAGAGAGGTGAGAAGAGATAGTACAATGGCAAGCACACGTGTGTGCAAATTGTGCACATGTACACACACACACACACACACACACACACACACACGTGCAGGTGTGTGTAGGCATGGTCAGCTCCTATGTAAACTTGCATAAAACCCACAGGTTGACAAATACGCAGCAATCATTATCTCAATCTCATCACCCCAGCAGTACTCAAAGGAAGGCCACTCTGGGTGATTGGATCATTTCCTGGTTGTGACTTAAGCCTGCAAGGCAGATCAATGCGATTGCACACACACACACACACAGACAGCAACACAGGATCAATGTATATTAGTTACCTTTCTGATGATTTCAGTATAGCAGAGCCGTGTCAGCCTAGTCGTTTCTTCAGCCTCCCAGCTTCAACACCCATTCTGACTCCAAGCCAGACTGAATGGGCTAGAGGAAGGACAGTTTTTCTAGTGTGTGTGTGTGTGTGTGTGTGTGTGTGTGTGTGTGTGTGTGTGTGTGTGTGTGTGTGTGTGTGGATATAGCATTTATGTGTGACAACTGATGGTATGTACAATAGGGATTGTTAGACTCTGTGGTAATAATAATGCAGGTTTTTTTCTGTCTGTCGATCTGTCTGTGTGTGTGTGTGACTGGGAGGGCATGCAGGGGTCATTTCTCCTCTTGCCTGCATCCCTATCCTCCCTCTCTTTTCCTCTCACCCCTGTTCCTGTGTGCAGGCATATTACTGAAGCAAATTGGGGCCAATAGACTCTGTCACTGCATGACCCAGGGCTCACCAAACAGAAAAGGAGCATGCCAGACAGACAGAAAAAGGCAAATAAATGGGATAAAAGGGGAGATAAAGAAAAGGAGAAAAAGGGTGAGTTGGAAGAGGAGAAACAAAGGGCTGGGACTGCAGGAGAGAGCTTGTAAAGAGAGAGAGAAAGAGCCAGGAGATGGACAGAGTGAAAGAAAGAAGCAGAGAAGGAGAGAAAGAGAGAAAGAAGTGACAACCTCAAATTAAATTCCCATCATGTCAGTGTAGAACAGAATTCAATAGTGTTTATTGGCAGCCCCCAGCCTGAGGGAAATTACATTCTGAAGCAGAGCATGGCATGAATGCACACACACCCCTGAACACACACGCATATACACAAGCGAGCACACACATTTATTGTACACAACATTGTGCATGTCCTCGGACTAAAAAAAAAGAAGCCCTCTGGCTGATGTGAGCATGCAGACAAGCGATTTATCCCCTGAGGTCCATGTGCCATTTGCGCAGTGCTTGTGTATCTGTCTGCTCACTTGCTATTTACGCGCTATTTACGTGTGTGCGTGTGTGTATTTGTCTGGAACTTTCTCCTCTTCACATGTGCGATTTTGCCAGTGTGCAAAAGTCTAGGTTGTGCTTTTCAGATGCTCAGTTTTTCTGTCTGTCGGCTACAATTGTCACTTTCTCTGCAGTCAAGCTCAGACTATTTGCCATTACAGTACATACGCAGGTTTTATTATAGTGGCTGTATTAAATGTGTCCCCAGGCTCAAGTTGCCATGAGCACAGGGCTTCGATGCCTTTGTCCAACCTCCAGCAGTAACGGCAAAGGCAGCGTACTTTAATGGGAAGCCGTTTAACAGTTTTATGCAGAGCACATGTAGAGGCTATTACTGCTGATGTCTCTGGGATGCAGATTTGCTCTAAATGGCTAACAATCTGCCATTCTTTCAACCCCCTCTCCAGACTCCTCTTTCTCTTTAACTGTGCCCCTCTAACCCTTTATGTCTCTGTCTGTTTATGCCTCTATTTCAACTCTCCCCCCACCCCCCAATCCCACCAACGCGCTCACTCGTACTCTTCGTTTCTCTTTTTCTCCAGGAGCGTGCAGAGAGGGCTTTGGGATGCTCAGTGGAGGATCTGAAGTCTCTTTTCTACTGTGAGCTGTGTCACAAGCAGTACCTCAGACACCAGGAGTTTGACAACCACATCAATTCTTACGACCATGCACACAAACAGGTACATGGGATGCACCTGCACTACAGCTACACACACATACTATAAACAGACACACAAGCAGACATTTTATATGATCTCTTGTTGTAGAATTTGGGTGTGTTAGTATTGTGTGTGTTGACGGAAAGCTACTTTGCATTTCCATGTCAATCTTCCCATTGGATACAGTTTCTCAGCAGGTAACAGTGGGAGTGTGACAACCACATCATCTCTTACAAGAACACACACAGTGTGGAACACCTTAACTCGAGGCAGATACACACACAAACAGTACAGTATATACACACACATAAAACATTTACTTTACATATCCTTTTTAAGAGGTTGATCTTAGATAAGATGAGATAGATTTTATTGATCCCACGCAGTGAAATGTAACAAGATGAGAGATTTTGTTCAGATTTGAATCTTGCTTCATTTCCACAACATCTGTTTTGCACATATGTCTATATGCTCGTATGTGTATACTGCCTTTGTGGAGCACTTGGGTGCAATAACCTGTTTATGTTTAAAGTAGTATATAAATGAAATTAAAGTTACAACTCAAGTTACAGCAGCTAAAAGGACGTACAAAAACTATATAAAAATGAGGCTCCAATATATCACAAATCAAATAGAAAGGTACAGCTGCTATCAAACACGTTTTATTTTCTGACAACCCAGTATGTAGAAAAGCTGTGAAGTCATAACCTATTCCTTTGAATGCTAGATTTGATGAAGGTCATAAAATACAGAGAATAACCGCTGTTCTATCAAATAAATAAATATGAAATCATGTTATTTTTGGACAGATAGATAGATAGATAGATAGATAGATAGATAGATAGATAGATAGATAGATAGATAGATAGATAGATAGATAGATAGATAGATAGCAGAATAACTAGGTTATATATAAAATAAAGGCAAAACAGTAACCAAAGCAATTTGAATGGAAACCAAAACAAAAATAATGGTAATGTGGACAGTTTTAAATTTTTATATCTCTCCAAGTCCCTAATTTATAATAATGAAGGATTCTTTTTTCAAGAGTTCAAACTTTAGCTCAGTGAATTTAATTTGTATGTATCTGGTACATAAAGACTTTATTCTCCAATTCAGTTCACATGAAAAAATAAGTATTCTGTACCAAATAAAACATGGAGCTATTAGTCACAGCTCAAGTATGATTCTGACGAGGCCAATGGACCATTAGGAAAAGGCCCGGCAGCAGGTTTTCTCCTGCATTCTGCTTTTACATCCGTTTACATACACAACCTCCACTCTTGACTAACAGGCTGAAGGTTCAGCGGATAGTATATTCTCCTACAGCTACCTTTTGTCATGCCAAGACATACACTCACATACAAAAACATACAGTTATGCACTTACCCGGGTACACATTTGTCCTCAAACACAGGCAGTCTATGAACCAAGCCAAGCCGCTTCCCACTTCTAAACGCCCACACTGTGCAACATGAAATAAACATTAAATGAGACTGTTCCTCTACTGTCATTGTTCTTTGAAAATGAATGGAGGCAACTGCAGGCCAATGTTAATGCTTTGTTTTAGCCAGCGGCAGGCACATGAAATGAGCTGCATGAGGCACTGAGCTGACAGTAGCCACTAGCACTGTAGGAACACACACACACACACAGCCATGCATGCACACTCTGCATTGCCTACCGAGGAGACAACAGATGAAATTCTAGCTGAAGACAGCTTCCCTGCAGGAGTATTGGCTTTGGAGAATGGAAGCTGATTGCGTTTGCTCTGTCTCCTTTGCTTGTCATCGATTCAGGGATAAACATGTCTGAATACAACGCTTTATCAGCATTTACTGCTGATTACAGAAATTGCTCATTACAACAGAATTACACTCCCTTTTAAATAAAAGAGCAATCAGCCCATTAGCATGGCCTCTCACATGCTACCCAAGAATACATCAGCTCTTATTCTAAGGCTGCAATGGATATGAATCAACTCTGACTCACCCATAGTTGCCTCATCCCGAGCACTCCTTAACACATCTAAAGGAATATTGATCGAAGCTTTGACAGACGGATTGAGCTTCACAGCACATAGCTAGACTGGCATGTTGGAGAGCAGGAGTAATATTGCTTCCCGCTGTTGGGGACATGACATCATCTTTGAAGACAAAAGTATCCACTTTAAAGTGGGAAAACGGAAATATCTCTGCCCTGTGTGCTCAGTAAAAATGGTTCTGCGTGCAATATTTTGTTTGGCTCTAAATATAGCTACAGGTTTTCCTGCAGTGGGACCTGTTTTTAAGAGAGAACAATAACCTGGCAGAGTGCAAATGCAAGAGGAAGGGGGAAGAATTCATCTTCATATATTCCATCTATTATAGACGGCTCTTTCTCTCTCTTTCTCTTTTTCACAGTCATTGCCATGGACAGCTACAGTACAACGACTCTGATCTTTTCTTCCTCCTCTTTCCTGGCTCTGTCCACAGTAGTTCATTATGTATGCATCTCTGCTTGAACATGATTAATATTTCCCATAGAATGAGTTTGGCATCAAAGGCCCTCAAAGCTCCTTACCACACTGACAAATATACACACACACACACACACACACACACACACACACACACACATATGATCACACACATGCACAAGCACCTAGACTGTAAGACATGTATGTTTAAAGGATACAAACCCACGAGGCAGCTGCTCTGCTGGCAGATACTTAATGCTGGCTTCAGTGAGCTGACAGTGGGATGTTAAGCATCGAGCGATAATGTAAAAAGACACACGATTGTGTAAGACTCAGCAGAGATTAACCTGACAACTGTCAGCTCCAGCATAAGATCTGGGTGTGAAAGAGAGTGAGTGTATAAATAAATCTGATGTCTAAGGGGCTAATCTGATGTGTGCGTGTGTGCGTGTGTGTGATACATACAGTATGGGTGGATAATAGCGTAACATAATCTAAAAGTGAGAGTGGTGTAATCCTGTTGCAATTTATACTACAGTATAAGTTCACAAAAATATAAGATAAACAACAAATCCTGAATTTATAAGCTATGGGTAGATTGCACACTGAGGTGACTAAAATGTACTGGGAAGACAAAAAGACAGGAGATAGGTGGGATAGAGGCATGTGATACTGCAGCTATTCCCAAAACCCTTAGTCCATCCTTAGCCTTCAGACACACTGAGAAAAACATACACGTACAACAAAAAAAAAAAAACACACACACACAGACACACACACACCTTCCAAGCATGGATAAAGGATGGATTAAAGTGTGTCAAAAAAGGAAACCGGAGAGAGAGGCATGAATCATTGTTTTCCTGAGAGAACTGGTGCACCTATGGCTATAGACACATATTTTCACACAATACACATATGCAAACTCACGCAAAACACACACACACACACACACACACACACACACACACACACTCATAAAACAGACGTAATTGTTGTTGTTTTCTACACAAGGATGCAGGTGAAGACCCACCAGTTTGCTCAAAACTAAATCACTATCACTATGGTGTGTACACCCACGTAAAGTGAGCACACACAATTGTCTCGCATTTTTCTAACTTGAAATTGGTGGCCTTCACATTGTCCCACATGGTTATTTTGCCCATGATAAGTGGCCATGCCTTTGTGTTACGGTGACGTGTCATTTCAGCATCAGAAAATCAATGCTTTTGGTATTCTCCAGCTCAAAAGCAGATGTCATTGGATCAGAAGTTTTTCCAAACTAAGCTGCAATGACTGACAAAGGGTCGAACATTTTAGAAATTTCAGTGGCATTTCAGTGGTTATGATTAAATCACTCACGTCACTCATCTCAACTGTGTCTATAATCTACTATTCACCAGTTGGGTTGTGTTTGCTCTCAAGCTGTGTGTTGGAGGGTAGATGCTTTCTTCCAGGCTGAATGGAGTTAATTGGACATGAGCTTTGGAGGGGAACATCTGCAAACGCTGCTGACTGATGTGTATGGTTTGAAAGACAGCTGCCTGCAGAGAGCTTCCTAAAACTAATCTCTCACTCCCTCTTCTATCCTCTCACTCTATCCCACTCTTGTGCATTCCTCGCTACTCCCTTCCCTCCACATATTTTTTTCTGCCCCCCTTAATTTTTATTTCCCACAGAGGCTGAAGGAACTCAAGCACAGGGAGTTTGCTCGCAATGTGGCTTCAAAATCATGGAAGGACCAGCGCAAACAGGAGAAGGCTCTCAGACGCCTCCACCAGCTCGCACAGCTGCAGCAGGATACTCAACAGTGAGTGGGAGGAGTGTGTATCTGTGTGCATCTATGGCGGTGTGTCTGTGTGTAATGAGACCAGGGGCAGGAGTCCAGAGGGGTTAGAGTGCGTCACATCCAGTCAACATTTTTTAAATGTGATGGATGCACCCACAGATGTGAGAGCACTCACTTGTCCTAGATAGGCCACAGGTGAAGTAAATATAACATGCAGCCACACTCTTGCTGACATGTTAAGAGATGATTTGTAGGAGAAGGTGATGTTTAACAGGAAAATGTATGGCAGCAAATAAAGTGGTAGAAAACTGTACTTAAAGAAGAAAAAATAAGTTAAAGAAAGATAGATGGAAGAAAGTTGAAAGATGAAACTTCCCTCAGGGTTCAGACACCCAATCAAACAATACATCACATAATAATCAACTTGATTGCACCTATTCCCTGTGCAATTAAATGTGTTTTCCTATAATCAGGCGATGATATGTGAAGAGCATTACTATGACTACCAATTTCATCTATCTATCTATGACACTCTGGCATTTGCATTGCTTTTAAATTCATATACCAATTTCAAAATATTATTTATAGATTTAATTATAGCTTTAATCAAAATAAGCCAAGTTAAAGTGAAGCTAAAAAATAAAATTAAGAATGTTTCTATTACCTTTTGTTGCAGAGTCCCAGGAAGGACATATGGACTAAGAAGTGCAGTCAGGGCTGTGAGTCAGCAGCAAGATAGAGGAGACATGGACCAAAGAGACCACAGCCCTGAGGACAAACCTGAATCACACACCCAGAGACCCCCTCCTACACAGTCCAGGACAACTCCTGTCAACCACCTGCCAGAAGATCCATACCAATCTCCTTCCCAAATACAGCTGGCCACTACTTTGACAAAGTCTCCACTAATCACACATCCGGCATCCAATACAGGCCCTCCTGCAGTGAACACCCAGTCTTGCCTGGGCTTGTATCCACAGCAGCCTCTCCCTGGGCGGGGAAGAGCTGGAGGCAGACTTGGGGTGTCCTTCTGCTTCTCACGCAGGGGGCCCAGGCTTGAGCCTTCTGCCTCCGTCTTCTCGGACCTGGAAGAAGAGGAGAGAGAGAAAAGGGAACAAATCAAAGAAAGGATAAAGGGAATAATGGAAGACATTGACAGGGAAATTGGGGAAGTAGAGGAGAGGAAACACAGTGAAAGTGAAAAGCTCAAGTCCAGCTCCAGCTCTGACAGTGTTGGACCGAGCAACATGGTGCCAATCCCCAGAGAGGCTGCCAGAGAAGAGGAGGAGATTGAAAAAAGAGACACAGTGAAAGAACACTCTCCTATTTCCACAGCAGCACCTGATAATCTGAACCACGTTTCACAGACCGAGGTGACCATGTGGGGCACACCACTAGCAGGGGCACACATGGACACCGAGCACACAGACAGTGATACAGAGAGAAAGCAAGAAACAGAGGGGGGCAGGGAGGAGAATCAGTATATGTGTGTGCTGGGGAAAGATGGCTCCACCTGTCTTAGATGGCCTGTCAGTTTGCTTAAGTTCACCAAGTCTCAACCACACATCTGCTACAGCTGCAACCCACTCTGCTTGAACCCCCAACGGCCAGAACAACTCACAGAGGATCTGCAAGAGTCACAACAAAATCAGCTGTGTGCACTTTCACATGAATCAAAGCCACGTGTGCTAGCTATTCTTACACCAGACGCTCATTCTTGTTTACAAAGACAGACAAGACAAGAGCTGAGAGCACAGAGACAGGAAAAAGCTAAGGAGAATTTCAAGGCAGAACAACATATCGATGTTGAGACAGAAGAACACCTGTTCCTAAAGAACAAAAACCTTTCATCATCAGAAACAAGACCAGAAAGAGGAGAATGCACACTAAGTATTAAGAATTGTGTGAGGGCTGCCTCCCATCCGTTTGACCCCGCTCATAGTGACAGCTCTGACACAAACTCCCAGAATCCTCTGGGAGGCAGATTAGGGGCTGTGAGAGGGATCAGGGAGAGAGCCATCACATCCCTGAGCTGTAAATCAGAGTCTGTCATACAGCCTGGCACACATGGGATATGCATCAGCCCGTCCAGGTGTGAGTGTAGGAGTGAGACAATGTGCAAGTGTGCCAGCGCTCCACAGCCGTATGTGGGTGTCTCAGAAGTGTCACGCAAAACGAGGAAAGCCAACACAAAGAAACACAAGCTGGGAAAGAGCAAAAGGGGCGAGAAGGAAAAAGCTTCAAACAAGCAGCAATCAGCAAGGTGCAAAGTGAGAAGTGTTGTCTCTACAGTCTCCACCGGCAAAGAGAGGAGAGGAGAAGCTGGAGGGAGCTGGGGGAAGAAAAGGAGGCAAGAGAAGGTGGGGGAGACGAGGATGAAGAGGAGGAGGGTGCATAGAGCAGGGAGCAGCTGTCTCCTGGGGAGATGTGAGGCCGAGCCAGTATCTGTCTCTGTCAGGAAGAGGAGGCCTCACAGGAGCCACAGTACTGAATCCCAGTCACAGCCAGACAGAGAGCAGGCAGAGCACTGCAGTGCCTACTCCCAGCTCACCAGACACACAGCAGACAGAGACACCAAGGGGGGGGCCGAGCGAGACGAAGATGCAGTGACTTTTCCCTGGCGGTCTCACTTCTCCTTACACTCCTTCTCACCAGGATGCAACTCGAAGCTGTTTTGGGAAAGAGGTCACCATAGCAACCCCAGGAGTTTCATTGACTGCTGTTACCCTGACAACAGCTGTGGTTGCAGCCCGGCGAGAAAGAGAAAACTCCTCCACAGGGACAGGAAATTCATTCATAGTAAGAGGAAGAGTCTGAGGCATTGTGAAGTCTGGGAGGAGACAGAGAGGGGTAGGAAAATGGGAGGGCGTGCAGGTTGCAGAGACAGGGGCTTGATTTCAGATACAGAACAGTGGGAGTGGATGAGAGGAAGCTGTCCTGGAGGCAGTGAGGAGGGCAGGTCAAGGTCTGGGTGGAGATCCAGAAACAGAGCAGTGGAGTGGGATCGGTTGGCAAGATTTAGCCCCAGTCCTAACAGCTGGGGCAGGAGAAGCAGACATCTTAGCACAGAAGATGTAGATTGGGACAGGTGCAGCGTGGACAGATGGACATGGGGCAGCAGCGACAGCTGGGAAGAAAGGGGGACACATAGATCTACGTCAGGCTCCAGGACAGGGGCAGACAGCAGAGACAGCCCAGGCTATGTGTGGAAGTGTACAGGCAGCAGACACTCGAGCTCGAGACACTTCTCCAGCCCCGAGTGGTGGACAAGTAGGCAAACGTACAGCCCCCAGAGTGCAATCAACACACGAGGCAGCAGATGCTATAGTCCGCGCTCCTGCAGCCCCTGCAGCAGCACCAGCATGTCTGAGCTCAGCTGGGAATGGAGCAGGAGCAGTACCTGCTCAGGAGTCATAATGGATGGATTGACAGTTAGCTCCTCAAGGACATCCTCAGGAGCTCCAGGACTGTCAGCCGAGGCCCCTCAGGAGGCAAAGAAGCAGAGCAGCCCAACGTCCACTCCATCCGGCCTTACCTCTAGCTCGTCCTCTCCTTCTTCACCCCATCGATCCTCTTTAGCGTCCACGGTCCAAGGCCTCAACACGCACCATTGTGACACAAGTTCTTCTAAACTCAAGAAGCCCAATTCACAGTCTGACTTTGGCCATGGGCCCTCTGCTTCTGTCACAACAAGCCAGTCAAGAGCAACTGCAGGACCATCGCCCAGTAAATCTGGGCCACAGAAATCCGCCAGGATGTTGCTTCTCCCACTCATAGGGAAACTACCTGCAATCCAGAAAAAGGCTAGGAGGAAAAAAGACCTGCTGGAGAAGAGTCAGGAGAAGGAGGGAGAGGAGGAAGAGGAAGCTAAGGGCAGTGGAGGGGATCCTGGAGCAGTCGCCAGCAGTCAAAAATGTTCTCTGGACATGACTGAGTCAAACACCAGCAGCACGCCAAATCTCTGCCCGTCACAGATTAGGACTGATGACAAACAGACAGGTGGACAGACAGCTCCACCAATCAGCTTTACCGCTGAGGAGATGGACAAATATCGCCTCCTGCAAGAGCAGGCGAGAGAGCACATGCAGAAAGTCTTGGAACAGACACAAGAGAACACAGACACACATATAGAGACAAACTACACACACACAGTACAGACAGACAACTGTGGGACATCAGAGGAACAATACACACCTGCACACTTGCACAACCCTTCACAGCCTCAAAACCAGTCCATTCACACAGACATGATGCAAACGCAAGCACAGCTCTCCCTCCAGGTCAGTCTCCCACTTCCACATGTGACCCCACAAGAGAACTTTACTCAACCCATGGCTCTGGGAGTCCCCAACCTCCCCCCTCTTCCGCCATCACCCTCTCTCTCCAGCCTCCATCATATCATTTTACAACACACAGCCCTCTCCATGCCCCCCTCATCCTCAGCCTCTTCCACCTCATCGTCCTCTTCCGCCATTCACCCACACCCAGCTCAGCTCCCTCACACTCTGCCCCCTCTCCACCCGTCCCTCCCTCATCACCTTCACCTCTCCCCATTCTCCATATCTTCCCTGTTTCCCTCCATCCTGTTGTCCCATCATCCTATCCCTCTCCTCCACCAGTCTCCGGCTTTTCACGCAACCCCACTCGCTCCACTCTCCCCAGTAGCCCTTCAACCCTTGAACCCACAGCCTTTCATGGACAGAGCATGGCCAGTGAGGTTTCAACAGAAGGCGTTGTGATTTTGACAGAGTGGCCAGATTATTTATTAATCTTCTGTGGCGACACAGTGAGAGAGACCGAGAGGGAGGGGTGGGGATAAACGGCTGTTATTTGAAATGGGGATGTGTCAGTGCTTTTACTAGCCTCAACTTCAACTCTTACTCACATATGGCCTCACACACACGCATGCATACACACAAACAGCCCAACTATTGACTGTTTTCAAATGAAAATTTGTTTCTTCATCTAGCCTCTGCTGTGTTGTAGCAGACAGTGAGAAAAACAGACTTTGATCCTTTGCTTTTTTCCATCATTCCTCATTCAGTCCCAGAATAAAGGGAAAGGTGCACCTGCTATTCAAAGACAAGCTGGGCTTGTGTCATCCTCTCCCTTTCCTTCTGAACCACAGACAGACCAGCTGCCTTTTGAAGTATCCTTCATGCCAGGTACAGAGGGGCAAAATAGAGTGATAATACTTTCCCCTTATCTCCATTTCATACAGGTTACCTAAGTTAGAGTGTGACTTTCAACAAACATAAATAACGTTTCAGTGACCGGGGTTACATAGTCATTTAACCTTGTGTAAAGGTGTATTCTGTATTTGTGTTTGTGTGTGTACGATAGAGGTCATTCTGGACTGACACACACATACACAGTAGGACAACTAATTTCCATATCTGACACATGTAAAGACCCGTTTTGTCTCTATAGTGTAAATATTCTGACAGTGAGTGATAATATTAGAATCATGGGGAACAATAAAGTAAAAGGTGATTTTAACCTTGACCAGTAGTACAATGCTTATTCCACTCTCAATGGCTTCAGTGATACAAGGACTTCAAAAACCTTTCATAGTCATCTGTGACATGAGGTCTTTTTTTTTTTTTTCCCCACACAGCATTTAAAAAATTGGTTATTGAGACAGCAATGAATGCGGATCTGTTGCATTAAAACTTGGGTGAAAATAAATGGGTTTCATTGCTTTTTCTAATACTGTCTGCTTCATTTTGATTGTGCAACACATTCCACATAACAAAAAATAATAATACTGTGTGGTTCACAGCATCTCAAAGTGAGGCCCAGACTTCCTAAGAGTCTCTTAAAAGATCGTGCAGCAGTGCTCCCAAACCTTTCTTGCGCACGACCCCTTTACTTGAAGCAATGTCTGCTTGTGACCCCTTGTCACGGAGTGCATGTCTATGAATTGTGAGCATGTCAACTGCAAAGGGATTTTCTCTTAAAAGGTTTTATTGGAATAAGTTTGAGATGTCAGAGGGGCTAAGACAGTATTTCACAATAAAAGTAAATATTGGACAACATTTTAAAAAAAAAAGAAGAAAAAAAAAATACAAATAATTTTGTGGAGCAGAATTTTCTTATACCCTGCACCAGTAATCATAATGAGATGAGATGAATCGCCCCTTGTGAAGGTGCTGAGGGTGCAAAACCACCATCCTAGAGGGACCGAAGAAAAAGTAATGGTGACATTTAATACATTTATCTATCAAGTGAAGCAATTTATTGAATAAAAATAAGGATCCACGTGATAGTGTTTTTATTGTTTTGAGTCACAGAATTAGATACTGCCCTTTAAAAAAATAGCATATTTTGTTTTAATGGTGTGCTATCAGTCCTTTTTATTGTCAAACATATAAATCATTTTGTTCAAAGAAGCACATTTCTTTGACCACATTTCATTTTAATGTCCAGTTTGACCTTTGGTTTACTGTACTGGGCGTGCCCAGAGCCCAAATCCAAAAAATATCCACTGAGATTTAAGAAATCTGCCCCAGGCAAGTGCTTCATACATGTGGGCTAAAACAAAAACCTTTCAGCATCATTAATGAAACATCGATGGGCTTCTTTCTTGCATGTCCTGCCAAAGGTTATAGTGGTTAGTAACTGTTGCTATGCATCTATGCCTGGTGATTGGTGAAGGCACAAATATATTAAAGCTGCTTGCCAAACAGTTGATCACTGCAGCGGCCGGCACTCAGGGAGCAGAGCACAGAAGAGAACAGAGCGGCATCCAGATGGTCTATGGACTTGGACTACCCAGAGTGCTTTGAGAGATTGGATTGATTTGCCCTCCGTGATATCAGTGAACACAGCCCAACACACAGGCAGGGCTACGGCAAGGGGTGACATAAATACAGACACAAAAACAAGATACAAAATGTACACTACCAGACCTGAGGTGTTGGCTAGAAATATATGTCAACCCCTGCAGAGATTCAGTAATTAGAGCACAATTCTTCGTTCTCCTCCTTCTGACCCCTGAGCTTGTGTGTGTGTGTGTGTAGGTGTGTGTGTGAGAAACAGAGACAGAGAATCCCTATCTCTCTCCACAGGACTGGAGATCAAACAGACTGTGTGAAATATAGAGCAGCAATAATTAGCAGCTGTTACACCATCAAACCTCTCTATCTCTACCTCGCTCTGAGAGACACACACACACACACGCACACACACACGCTATGTTCTTATCCCAGAGTTTAACTTAGAGACACTCAAATGTGCTGAAACTTCCCATTCCTCCAATACTGATAATCAGGGAAATGATACAAAATCAACTCCAGTTTTTCCACCATCTTCTCGCTAGTTAAAATCGCTCACACAGCCTAAAAGGGGAAATGCATGAGAACAGTCACATACACGAAACTTAAAAACAACTGCAGAATTTGAAAAGAAAAAAAAAAACATAGAAAGAACAAAAACAAATTTATCCATGTATGTGAAGTGTGTTTGGGACTTTAACTTTATTATAATGCGAAATTGTGAGTCACACACACACAGAGTTATCCACACAGGGGTCATGTGGAAATTAGTAATCACAATATCACTATACTTTCTGTCAGTGACTGATTAAATCATTACCTAAACCCTGAGATTCTCCCCCTGGTGTGTTCATGTTTTGCTGTTGTGAGTGCGTGCATGTGCGTGCATGTGTGTATTTGTGTGCACACGCTGAGGTGTGAGTTGATTTATGATAGAGAAGAAGCGTTTTCCTCAGTCAATCGCTCCTGTGAATTAATGAGGTATAAAAACTAAAGCTGGCACTCAGTCAAATACACCACAGAGAGCTCACTGTTGGGGCAAGATCACCTCTATTGGCACCATATTTGATTGTTAGATTGTGGGTATAGATTGCATTGAGCAAAAAGGAGCCGCTCACGGCTACTGAAGCGATCCATCGACCCAAATTGTAATGCTGCATAAATGAGACACTTCCCATTTCTTGCACTCTCCCTTTTCTTGCCTTTTTTGCGGTCTTGCCTCCATCCTTTCTCTTTGATTCAACCAGGTCAGTGGGGCTGTGTTCAGTCAGTTCCCCCGGCTGTTCTCTGACTGCACAGAAGAAAAGGCGCCATTACACTTCTCCCCTTGTTCAGAGTCTACATCTTTCACATGTTTGAATGCTGTTGTACTGCACAGACTTTCACAGCACAACGTGCTTTGCAGAATTATAACACAGAGAAAGCCCTTCCCATAGCTCTTCTCCTGCAGTGACATTCATTAAAAGTTTTCTTGAGTCGTGGTAGAGTGTGACATTCAGTAGCAGGGTGTTTCACTCCATTTTACATCTTTTTACCGAATCCCTGTGCCTCTTAGGAATAGTACTTATACTAACACCAAGGATAATATTTTAACTCTTCTGTTGAGCCAGTAAATGGCATCAAAAGTTACAAGTCAAAATAAAGTAAAAAAAAAAAAAAAAAACCCAGAAGATTAGAATGTACTAAAAACTGCATAAAAATTCTAGTTCACATAATCATGTCTTAGTCACCTCATTTGATCATAGCATTTTGCATTTCGATCATTTGAGGTTCATGCCTCACTTTAACTTTTGTGAGCTTTAAAACTCCCATAAAGGTACAGTTCAAAGAGTTGTCTGTGATCATTTATGTGTCAAGAGATACTGCTGTTGCTGCAGGTGTAATATATGGTGAGCTAAGTGGCTTTGGGCTGTTTAGAGCTTTTACAGCAAAAAGATATATTATTGTGTATAATGCTGAACCAGAAAATCACTTTCATCCTATGAAACACCAGACTATTTTTGAATCTATTCACTTTTGTATCCTTGACTCCCTTGTGGAGGAGGGACTTGTTTGTGTAGGACTTGTATTATGTAGAAATATTAACTTTGTGAATTCTGTTCTATGATGGATTTAAGGCTTAGAAGAGGTAGTGGGCTCAGTGATACTCTTAAACTTGGCACAGTTGCCCAAGGACATGACACTGTCAGCACATTGCTTACACGCACGCTCATGCTCACACACACACGAAGGTGCAATAGGCTATAATTTAGGAGGCTGTAATAGTGAGATGTGATGCTCTGTTGTAAGAGAGCATGTCTAATTCCCCGGTTATGTTATCTCTGAGAGACAGATGTTCCCACCAAAGATTACTATGCGCACACACAAAACAAAAACACCACACACATAAACTGTGTGCATGCCAAGATGCATGAACACATTCAATCCTCAGACAATAGAAGCAGCAGGATGGTCTAAAATAGCCTTATTGACCAAAAAACACAGATCAATGATGAGACGACTTTTCTGAGAGTTAATTATGAGATGTAATGAGTTTCTGCAGAACAGACGAGAGAGAAAAACAACAGCTCTCACAGAAACTTTTCCTGAACAAATATTTCATTTAAAACAATCAAATGAATCTTATAATAGACACTGACCTCTTGCCATATTGACTACAGGGGGAAAAAAAAACTTTTTTTTTCCAATAAGACCACTCTAAGACAAACCATATTGCCTTTTAATGATCATATTAACGCCCACAAAGCTGTGAGTATTAACCCTTTTGCATCAATCCATCAGCTGCGGTGCTTTTCCTGGGTCAGATGCAGTGCATTCATTACCCAGGAAATTCATCTTGTACAGGAAATGTCTGCACCGCAGAGGATAAAGGTCAGTTGATTCATGGCTTCTCACAGTGGCTGTCAGAAAAACCCTTGGGTCAGATAACCATCGCTCCCATTATGTTGTTAATTCCCAGTTTGAATGCACGGCCACAGTATTAAGAAAGTGATGCAGATTGAGTGACATGCAGTTGCTGTCTGTCAGGGGAGTCGATTTTGTCCATGGTCTTCTTTATCCTGCTTGTCTGGATTTCTGTCCCATACATAAGTACCATAGAATACCCATAAAACCTCTCCTGCTTCCTACCACATGATTCCAAAACATCCTAAGAGTGGCTTTGAGACGTTGAAAGAATTCCTTGCGCACCTTGAAGCAAATTTGAGCGCTTGAGCGTGACTTCAAGAGGACAATTTACACAAATGAACATGTGAATGTTGTATAAACAGCAGAATTGCCTCTCAAACTCCTTTCTCCTCAGAGCCCTGATCTCCCTCCTCCTGTTTCCGTTTAACTGGTTTCAGCTTTAAGTCTCCAGATTCTGATAATTTCCCCCCTTAATCCCTTCAGAGGAGCACCCCGCTTAACTCTCTAATTAAGTCAACGATACACACATGCACCAACACAGGATAAACAGCACCTACACACACAGAGCTTTAAGCATCCAGCTATCTGATGCACGGACAATTGCTGGTTGCAGTGTTGAAGTGTGTGTGTATGTGTGTGCTCGTGGTTACTGAGTGTTTGTGTGTCTGTATTTCAATGATTAAGTCCCAATCAGGATGTTGTTATGACGACACATGCATTTTTAAGCTGTTAATCCAGGATTATTCTCCCCTCCACTCATCTCATTACTGTCGATTATTAAAAAACACATACGCACGCACACACACAAAAATACTAATTATGGGTTGGTTTCCCTGGAGACGGAACACATTCCGCCAAGGTCTCTAAAGATAGCTTGACATACAGGTAAAAACCAACACAAATGAATTCACCTCAGGCTTTTAGTATGCATAGCATGTAATGATTTCTTTTGTTTATGCACATATTTGTTCATTCTTAGATATGAAAATGTTAAAGATAAAACTTTGTAGATCTGTGGTGTGGCAATATATTTATAGAAGTCTGATTATCTCTGTGCTTTGGCCTCTCGGAGAGCCAGTTTGGCCTTTCAGAGAGTGATTTTCAGCATAGACTGGGAAAGAATGAGAATAAACAGTGAGTGTCCTTTCCTGGTGATTGAATGTGTGTCCTTGTGTAGAAACTGCACTCCCCTCTCTCAGCAAGTGAAAACATTCCCGCAGAGCTGAGGCTGATGTACAGGTGAGAGAATAGCCAAGGATTTTGAGATCACCTGAGGCTTTGTGTCCACTATGGCCCACTCACACTAGGTCAGCTCAGAATAACCAGAAAGGGCTGACCGCCGATGTTCACTCACCCCTGGAGTCATTAATCACACAGCACTGCAGATGAGCCACATGGACACACGTGGTAAAGCACACACACAAATGTAGAAACACACATACACACGCTCGAGCCCATTTTAATTATAAAGCCAAATGCTGGATGACAGCATCGCTCCAGGTAGTCAGTTCTCGAGGCCTGTACTCCTAATGCATTATCATACACTACACATCACAGACATGAATATTTCTGAGCAGAGCTTAGTCAACAAATAACAACACATCATATTACATAAAGCTACTGATATCAGCAGCATATACACACATACACACACACACCACATCATATCTGTAACTTTTCTCTTGAGCTTTATTTTACGCTCTTTAAACACAAACATACACAATCAGATCATGGTATCTGAACCCCTGTATTACCGAACAGGCCTCTCAGCTTGCAGCTGGGGTTGCAATCAGGAGCAGGATCTCAGATAACGTTCCCATTTACCGGTTTATGAAATTCTTCAAAGGGGCCACGCAGCGGTGACTGCCTGTGGTGTGTTTGTTTGTTAACAGGCGTAGTGCAAGGAGAAATACTCTGTTGTGGATGTGTGTTGCGGCATTCACATCACATAAAACAGTCCCCCTACTAAGAAGGTATCTGAGGAAAATGTCAGTTCATGAAAAAAAATGTATATATCAGGGCCTGAGAAATGCCACAAATGTCCAATATATTTTGCAGGTGCATAAAAGTGAATAGTGAAACTGCATTTTAAAATTATGTTTGCACTGTATGTTTGTTTGTGAAATTTAAAGATATTAGGTATGTACACAGTCACAATGTAGGTTTTTTCTTTTTTTAAATTTTCAGTCTGGCACCTCTGAACCAGTAGTTTGCTATGCTGTGAATATCCACGCTGGTCAGTAAAGGAAAATTTCAGAAGCCATAATCTTTTTTTGTCCACCTAAAGTAAGTGCATATCTACCTACAGAAATGTACAAATTCCTCTTCCTCTTCACCTTGGTGCACTCAATTGTTAAAAGAAAAGAAACAAAGAGTCAAAGGCATCCGTGCATTATTGTTCCATGCCATTATGCTACATAACTCTATCTAGAAATTTTAAAAGGCTGTAACATAAAAACGAGTAAAGAGCTGTCCGTTTCTCCTTTCTAAAAAGCTTTGTGACGGGCACTTTGTACAGTCTAGCAGGGAGAGAAACACGCGCTGCATAAGTTGATGTCAAATTCTCTCTATTGTGTCTTGTCTTGTTGAATCCAATGAGTTAACAAGAGGAGGAAAAAAATCCAAAGCGGGAGAATAAACTGAATAGGAACCGCACATGAACTTTAAATATTAGAACCGTAAGTTTTGTTTGTGTGTGTGAAAACATGTGTTGTGTATGTAGGCTTGTAGAAACAAATGTGTGGGTGTGTATGAGAAGGTAAAATCATTCAAAGGTGTTTTGCCTTTGCTGCTGGTAAGACGTAAAGCTCTAAAGCTAATTTCTTTCATCAACGTCTGTCAAGAAGATTAAGGGAAGCATTACTCAAGTATGCACTTATTTCCACCAAAAGCATAAAACAACTAGCTGAAAGAGATTGAGTCAACTGTAGCTTTTTAATGCCACTCTTTTTGTGCATCTGACTTTCATCAAATTCCATCTTTAATAAACAGGTGTGCAAGGACAACCAGTATAAAAAGGCACTTTAGAGAGCCCACAGGAACATTTAAACTAGAGGGAAGCATGATGGGGAAAAAGTGAAATCACAGAGTACGACCAAGAGGCTGTGGTCAGTGTTCCATGGGTGCATCTGCTTCGTCCTCCTCCTCTTCATCACTACAGGGTTCATAATCGTCATCCAGGATTGGGTCTCCCTCCTCGCCCTCGTCTCCCTCCATCATCTCTCCTCCAAGCTCGCCTAGCAGCTGCTCCACATGCTCCAACATTGGCTGGTCATCACATCGCAGCTTACTGTACAGCTGGGGAAGGAGAGAGAGGAAAAAAAGACAAAAAAGGATGATGATGAGGTGTGTAATGGGGTAGTAAGTAGACTGTAAAAATGAAAATTTTAAATAGAAAGTAGGTTATACAGCAGAAATGTTGAGACCGAAAATGAAGCGCAAAATTATACTGCAGAGGCAATACAAGAAATGAAATATGTATATGAGTGAAAAGCTCTCGACCGAAGCTCTTCCGTTGTGTCACTGAAGAGAGCAGTGCATCACTACAGCATCAGTAAGCAGCAGCTTGGAGTTGAGGGAAGAGAGCAGCCCTGAGGTTTTAAGTCTCTAAGTGCTGGTTAGGCCGCCTGAAATATCCAACAGCAGCTGCATTCTGTCAGCACGGCAGTCACGGCTCGCAAAACGCTGGTAAACAGTTTTTGTCTTTCATTTGGCAAATCAGCACATTTGATACACCGTTCAGCCGCACAAGAGACAAAAAGACCATTTATCTTCCTCTTGCTGTTGCAACATGCATGCACACACACACACATACACACAGAAATGTATCCTAAAGCACATATGGTTATGCGGCGTACACGTGCACGTACACGCACATAATCAAAGTTGTTATCTCAGTGAAATATGCCGTGAAAGAGCAAGATAAAAAAGTCCTGTTCTCAAAGCAGGCAGCAGATTTATCTCTGTAAAATACTCTGCTTGTGTGTAATTACTGAACTCAAAGTGGAACTCGGTGATAAAACTACTGGCGCTACCACTAAGGACAGCAAGCATAGCACTGCGTTTCTGTGTGTGCATATACAGACTAAAGGGAACTGATACAGCGATTTATATTTATGCTTTTCTTTCCAAAAACAACACTAGAGAGAAAAAGAGGGTGAGTGGGGAATGGTTTATTATGATCTTCGAACATTATTCTATTTCGTCTATCAAACACATGCACGCACACACGCACGCACGCACGCACACAGACACTTGAGCTCACGGACGATAAGCAGCTGAGTGCCATCATTCTCACTAAAAGTGTAACGAGGCCAGGAGAGTGAAGAAGAGTGTGTGTGACTGCTTTGCCCCAGGACCAGTCTCTAAGCAACAGCAGGTCCTGACAGGAGACACGCAGTCCCATGGGGACTCATTTGGAGTGTAAGAATGTGTAGAGTGTGTGTGTGTGTGTGTGTGTGTGTGTCGGTGTGTATATTTAAGTGGATGCCGTCTCTGCAGGCTGGAGCTCCAGGGAGGTGAAGCGTGACCCAGGCCCAGGGCACAGGGTCTGATACCAGGGGAGAGCTGACCCTCTCAGCCTACTTCGAGCACCACACACACATACCCCGAAAAAAAACAAAAAAACAAAACAGATTTTTATTCTGCCAATGTCACTGTGAAATGCCTGGAGATGTTTATCCACAACCAACACTCTGAATAAAAGTTTGGGTTTGCTTTACAATTCACTTGGCTCTATACACGGAATAATTGCACATTACAGCCTTGGGTAAGAAGTAGAAGGTGTCTTTCGTATGGGTTGCATAGAGAAATAATGTAATAAATACAGTGAATGAGTGAAAAGAAATGTTATACAATACTGAATGCTATTTGGTAATAGTTTTTATACAAGGTAATATTTTCTATGAATCAATAGCATGGTGTGTCTGCGAGATAGGATGTGATTATTCATTGTGATGCTTTCAGCTAGCTTAACAAACAGGGGCTATTCTTTACACATTCTGCACCGAACGCTGCTGAGATCAGCACCGCTGTCGCAAAAAAAACACAGGCATTTCTCATTTGCAACAGCCTATGTTTTCTCTTCTCACTTTCACGGCCCAGAGAGCTGCCTGGAGAGGGAGGGAGAGTGTGTGTGTGTGTGTGTGAGTGTATGTAATCGTATAACTTTTTCATGGTCCACTTTGCTCTACTTCCAAGCCTTGTGTCACAGCCCAAAGCACACTTGACCACCGCCGCAACAACTCACCAAAACACACACATACACACACACAACACATTATACACTTAGACACGCAGGAGTGCATGGACACATCTCTTCTCGCTGTCTACCCGCTATTCTTTTTATCCATGCTAGCGCCATGGCTCTAGGGATGATCGGTTCACTGCTTTGGCCCAGACTAAAATATCTCAAAAACTATTAGATGAATTTCCATACGGATGTCCACGTTCCCCAGAACATGAATACGATTGACTTTAATGATCCCCTGTCTCTTCTAGCACCTTCATGAGTTTGACATTTGTGTTTCAGAGTGAAATATCTAACTATTGGAAGGACTGCCATGAAATATGGTATAGACATTAACAGCCCCCAGGGGATGAACTTTGGTGATCTCCTGACTTTTTCCTCTGGCACCATCATCAGGTCAAAATCTAACTTGATCACATACCTGCAAAACTAAACTAATGGCATTCTCATCAGCTACAGCTGTACTTTGTGTTTAGTGCTATATAACAAATGTTAGCATGTTCACACACTAAACTCAGATGGTAAATACTCTACCTGCTAAACATCAGCATTTTAGCGTTAGCATCACCACACCTGAGCACAACCTCACAGAGATGATAGCATGACTGTGGACTCTTAGTTTTGTTTATACTCACATGTGATATTGTTTAAATGATATATGATATGTATTTTTATTTCAATTCTATACTGGTAACAGTTATTGCCAGAGGGCCACAGTTAGTGTAATGGATGTAAACAGGGACAAATGTCATTCACCTCAAAATAAATAAAAAAATATTGAATGACACAATACAGCAGCACTATATTCTGACAAGTTATTGTGTGTTTTCTACTGCTTGCTAAGCATATTGATACACTGAATTCACTTTGCTACTGTATGCCCATTTGGGAACTGGCAAACTTCTAAACAGAGAAAGCAATTTAAAACTTCTGAACTCTGTGTTTCATGCAGTGACATGGTGTGGTATAAACCAAAATAGCAGCACAGTGAGGAAACTTCTACAGTAAGAAGCTGGCAAGTTTGACTTCATGATAATGACAGTAAGGACTCCAATCCTTGGTAACAGAATTGGAAAGGTCTATGGAATCTAATACAAAACAGAATTATGTTCGCTTCAGGTGCACAATGGAGCATAAGTGCTTCTGGAGCTGAATGAGGTCTCACTCTGTGTATAGTCATTATGCTGCACACCGCAGTACAAATTTAATAGTGAAAGAGGAAGGAAGGGAAGCTTTACCAGTCTATGTAGTGCTGATGTAAAAATTCTGAAGTATGCCTTTAATTAACGTCTTTCTCGACTATTATTCTATTTCTTCGTATGCATCTACAGCATGGGTCAGCTTAGATTATCTGTAAATGCTCATCTTTTGTCCAGAATGAAGTGGACAAAGGTGTAATAAGAAGCACTAATGGACACTTCATACCGCAACTGATTCTTTTTCACTCATTTCTTGGTAAAAAACCTTTTTCGACAGCTCATATGGCAGAATAACGACGGGTTGATTATATGGTGAAAGCCTAATCATTCCATCATTGTTCACTTTCTGTTCCACATCTGTGCTTAACTTCCCCTTTCATCGCACCTCTTCTTTCATTTCATTTCCTAATGCCTTCATTCTCCCGGCTTGTCTCTTGACCATTTTCTCCTCGTACGTTCTGGCTTTCTTTCACTTGCACTCCTACACCCTCACCAAATGACCTTCCTGTCAAAGAGACAGATAACTCTTCATACTTCCACATCTTACACTCACGCTTGCACATGTCGGCAAAATCTTGCCCTCCTCTCAAGTTCCCCTTTGTACACTCAAATCCTTTTCTCCCCATCACCAAACAGAGCACTCCGACCGTACATCTCTTCATTAATCACAGAGAAATAATTAACTTCTTTCACCACATTCACATGCTTCTTCAGTGGCAAGGGTGTGACACTGGCTGATATTGGACCTTCAAGAGTGTGAGCAGGGCATGTCTCTGGAAGTCTCAAGAGGGCTGACCGCAAGCTCTCTCTCACATACACACTCACACAACTTAACACTTCAGTCCTCCGGTCACATCCTCGGTTGGGAAAGGCATTAAAATTACATGACAAGCACACCTAGGTCCAACCCTACCCACAATCCGTGCTCATGGGATACCCTTTCAGCCACATCAAATAGGAAAGCTTTTGACCTCTGTTTGCCCTAGCTGCTTTTGTGCATGCTCACGCGCAAGTACACACACATGCGCACACACATGCAACATTGTCCTCTGCGTACACACTGCAGATCCTTCCGCAATCGCACCCTATCTGGCTTAGACTCAAATTCCATTTCACGTCCGGTTTTACTATTGATTTTACCATCGCCACTATACACCAGCTACACCCCACCCCCCCACCCCCCCACCCCCCGCCCACACAACCACACACACAAACACACACCACATCCAATCTGTTCCCTTTCTCGCCTCCCCTTTCATTCTCCCACTCCTGCTCCTCTCCTCCATTTCTTTCTTGTCCTCTCAACTGATCCATTCTTCCCTATCACTCCCTTTAAAAGCATGTCAGCTGTGTGTGTGTGTGTGTGTGTGTGTGTGTGTGTGTGTGTGTGTGTGTGTGTGTGTGTGTGTGTGTGTGCGCGCGCTCGCGCAAGTATATATCGATCACAGAAGAGATGAATAATGAAGACATTTCTTACCAAATAATTAGATATGCAAGTTGGCACACACAACCATAATTTAATATGTGCATCCACATAAGGTGCGCCTACGCATACTTGCATCTTTCTCTTACTGTCTCACACTACACACACACACACACACACACACACACACACACACGCACACGCACACACACACATTTAGCAAAGTCATAAAGTATGCAGAGAGGTGGACTGGCGCCAAAACAAGCCGTTGGGCTTTGAGGCCTCATTTCCATGTTGGAGCCAATTTTAACTAGCAGACTGACTCATCGTTAATAATTAACACTCAGTGACGCTCAGAAACAAAGCTCTGATATAAACAAGGGAGAATCTTGTTTACACAATATAGATATGCATGTGTAGTGTGCACACATATGAGCAAAAGCACAGAGCTGTGGAATCTAGTAAATCATGTGGGCTGTTTTCTCTGCACACACCGCCTTACCTTTTCAAGGTCTTCATTTACCTTTCACATTATTCTGCGCCTGTTGCTTCACTCACTCTGCAAAGAAACAGCTATGTTGTTTACTTGTCACGCTCTAACGCCTCACCCAATTCTTTTACCAGTCTTTCACCTTTTATTCCTTTGCATTCTGTCTCTCTGTACAAAAATAGCCGAGTACTTAATTCTCCCTATTTCTCAATTTCATTTTTTTCAATGTTTTCATTGTTTGTTTGTTTTCTTTATCCACTCACCGCAAAGCTGGCAGTTCAAATCTATATGCGCCTTGTGCTTTTAGTTTCCTCCCCACTTTTCCCCTCCTCTATTCTTCCTCTTGGCAGCTCAAAGCCCACCTCGCTCCTGTCTCAGCCGTGGACATCCCCAGTGGATGCTGGTTAGACAGACCTGTCACTACATTGCTGGCCAGAGAGACAGACATCAATATATCGCCACTCTGCTGCCCCTGCTCATCTGTAGACGGACACGACCGAGCAGGACAGGAGGAGGGAGGGTGGATAGTTGGTCGGGGAGGTGAAAAGGAGAGGAAAGTAAAGAGAAAAAAAAAAAGATCGGAGGTGGGGCTTGCCATCCTTCAGTCGGTGCTGTCTGATTTACAAGCCTATTGGATTTTAGACTAACATGAATCATGGCTGCATAGAGGCATTGCTCCCTGACAGAATGACAGAATGAATGAGACACATCACTCCAAGTGTGTGTGTGTGTGTGTGTGTGTGTGTGTGTGTTTGAGAGGAACTGGGAGAGAGACAGGGGTATATTTAAACCTCTTTGAGATTGTACAAAAAGGCATTTCTCTGGCAACAATGGAGCTTAGTAGGATCCTCTCATATTCACAGTACTGCATGTTCTCATGACAAGGACTGCTTCTTGGGAGTCTTATCTATTGTGACAATGTACTAGATGTAACCATCTATACTCACAGTTGCTGTGAACAGTGGTGGAAGATGTATTCAGATCCTTTACTTGAGTAAAAGTACCAATAACACACTATGAAAGTGCAAAGATTTTATCAGGAAAATGAACTTTATGTATCAAAAGTACTCAACAAGTGGCCCCTGTGAGTATTACATGTTATATCATTAGATTATTAATTAAGAAGCATTTAACACTTATTGTTGGCTGAGGTGAAGCTAGTTTTTAATAATTTTATATATGGGTACAACTAACTGTTTTCATTATGAATTAATATGCTGATCTTGGTCTATATATAGTTTGGTTCAGTTTTTAGTTTAAACATATGAAAATTGCGAGACTCAGCCATCACAATCACCCAAAATGGCATCTTCTAATGTCTTGTCTTGTCCAAATCTCAAGTTTCCAGTTTCCTGTAATTTAATATAAATGATCGCTTTTGTAAAAATTAAGCCATAAAAATGACACCATGAAATGGCAGAAAACGGCTTATATGCTTAGTGCAATTAACTAACTAGGATTTGTGGCTGCCTGATAAATGTAGTGGAGTAAAAAGTACAATATTTCTCTCCGAAATGTCGTGGAGTGGAAGCAGTTTCCTGTAAAGAACAACTATGTCAGATTTGTACTTAAAATCAGTACTTGAGAAATTGTACTGTGCACCACTGGCTGTGCACTATAGGAGATGAACCACAGATATATTGTGTCTGCATCATCAAAAAGCAGCAACCTTTTGATTTGTGGGCAGAATTTTACAAGACTGTCTTAAATTGAATTACCTTCTTAGCATTGGTCAGGTACGATCTGGCCGCCTCCTTTAACGCCTTCCACTCCTCCTTTTCCTCCTCCGTCACTTCTCTTCCCTCTCTTTCTTGCTGCTCCTTTGCTTTTTCCAGCTGGAGGTAGCACACCCAGCCTGAAAGATACCACACCTGGGAGGCACAGAGAAAGAGAGGCGGGTTGTGGGGTGGTGTGAGGAACAGAGATTCAGACAGAGGGAAAATGTTCTTTGTTGCAGTAAGTGAGCTGTGACAAGGGAGACAGATTTGTAACCCTCACGGAGCATGTCTGCATGAAATCCCACATCTTTCTTTAACAACAGGTTTCACACTTATAACATGGAATCACACAGACGCACACACAAGCAATCCATCACACACACACACACACACACACACAAGCAATCCATCACCAACATAATAACTGTAAACCTGATCCAATCCTGACATATACTGTCCACATTTACAAATACTGCATGAATGTAAATGCATGTCTGCACATACTGTAGCTTCACAACGAACCCAACCTGTGACTCGATAGTCACTAACAATATGTTTTTTATCTTTCAATAGCAAAAGGTGAAATTACTTTAATGAAACATATACTAAATATACTTTAATTAAATGACAAAAGAAATTCCCTCTGGCAAATATCTTTGTTTTTTTAATATCATCATACTCAGAGGTTGTGTTGTGGACAATATTAGCCTTGCTATTAAATTATAGAAACTTTTTAATTCTCTTTATTTAACGGTTCATTTGTTCATCCTCTGTATAATTAAAAAAAAAAAAGTATTTCTCATGGGTGTCTTACTGCCTCCACAGAAATAATAGGCATTGCAATAACAGAATCTTGATTCATATACGATCAGCACTGCCTGGTCTGACAGTTTGATCAGATTTGATCGAGAGCCTGGTGCATTGTGCTGGACCGACTCATTTGCATAAAGTTGAGGTTGAGTCATGTTTATGCAAAAACAGATACAGAGAATGGTCCGTCAACTTGCTGCGGCATACTGATCATGCATCATGCGGCCACATCTCCTGCTCTCCATAAAAATGAATCTGCACGCTGCCTAACAAGACAGCCTCAACTCTTTTTTTTTTTTTTTTTTCAGCGACATCATCATGACAACTCCAGAGCAGGTTATGTTTAGGGGATGATGTGAAACCTCCTCAGGATTCAACTCTTTGAAATTATTATTCCTTTGGCCATATTTTTGATATTTTGATAACCTTGGAAACAATAATGTCATTTACAAAAAATGATTTTAAAAGTTAAGTAAAGGTAAAAAGGTGAAAGGTGTGTACTATTGAATTAATAGATAGTAAGAAGGGCACAGGTTTATGAACTGGCAGTCACTTGATGATGAGATATTAATGTCAGCAGTGTTTCCAGGCATATGACCCACTTGACAAAACAGAACTTTGTTATTTAGAAATAACAAATAGTTTGCCTAATAATGCAATAAAATGTATCCTTTTCATTACACTGCTGCTATTTATTGGAAAATGACAGAGACAATATGAATATGAAATGCTTGCAATGTTTCAAGGAGACAACACAAAACTATATTAGTGAAAATACACAGCCTTGATCTGTCAATGTAGCAAATGACTCCTGCCTCATTTATCCAACATGTCAACAGCTACATTGGATTGGGCCAACAAAGAATAACCATATCAATCTCTCAACAATATCATGTCATTACTTTGTGTTGCTCCAGTAGCATAATTGTCTTTTATTATAATGTAGTAGTATATTTGCCATAACTAATGAATTTCATGCATAACACAAATCTGTTTCCCTGAAAATATTTGGTCATTATTTAGCCTCTTCTGTTGCAACTGTACAACCCTTAGCAGGATTCTGACATCAGATGTGTGTGAATCACTCAATTCAAGAGAGCACCATGTAGTTACGTGTTAAGGGCCTCTTAACTGGCTGACTGATCTTAACTTGGCACATGATGAAAATACATAAATAAATAAAAATGAAATAAACCCTAATAAATTAGTTTTCAAATACTCCTGTTGCTCCAGAGTTCAAACAGTGAATGGAGATGAAGAATAACTCACTAAGCTGAAACACACCAGAATCAGCCTGTTCTCCCTATTTTCCGTGACCACACATTTTATTTCTCCTACATAATCACATACACTGTGCTACACTTGCTCTTCCACCCCTAAACACAAATCACTCAGTGAACTTGGAGGTGTGTGTACGCCTCTCATCTAAGGCCAAAGATCACCCACCCACTGTTCTTCAAGCACCAAGATACAAATATTAGCTTTATTCATTATTCATTGAGGGCAGAGGCAGTAGAGACCTGCACCTCTGCCAAATCAACCATTTAGCTAACAAACACATCAAGGCATGCTACACTGAATTCAGAATTGCCGCTCAGCATGCTGAGTGGGAGTCTACCCCCTGCAGCCATACTTATCTGAACAACAGCAGCAATGGATAAATGTAGTAATGTTGCAGAACCAGCAGTATGACATTTTTTATTACTCAAACATTTTCTGTGAATGCTGAACCTTGAAAAAAAATAATAAATGTGTCCTCGTGTATGTATGTGAGTGAAATTGGGTCACTTAAATTCTTAACTTCTTCAAAATGAGAACCACTGCATGTCTTCAAAAACAACTAGAAAAAGGCCGGAATATTCTTTACATATGGTCCAATGTGAAATATTTGCGAATGTTGCCAAAGATGGAGGGCATCTGCACTCGAAATTAAAATATGTAAAAAGTTAGCTAATTAAGAACTTCAGAAAATCCACTCTACCCTTCCACTACCCCAGACAGAAGCACACGTAATAAAATAAACTCTGCGTCTGTCAATCAAATCACTGGCACTATTGTCATTTCAAAGAGAAGGCACATCCTAGTTCCCATATGGTGCTGCTGAAGGAAGAACAAAAGCATCATGAATGAACAGAATACCTTTGAAACCAGATTTGCGAGGAACCAGCTCAGTTGTTTGTGCAGACTTAACATTTTAGAAGTAAGGTTCCAACTTTGAGATACGCAACAGCAACGAGGCGGAGACGAGAGCTAACAACTTATCTACTGCGTTTAAGAGAGGAAATAAAAAAGAGAGTAAGACAAAGAGGGGAAGAGAGAGGAGGAGAGAGGGAGTATAATCTGTCTGTCATGCACTTCGTCTGACATCACTAATATGACTCTAGGAATATAAGTGTGATACGATGTGACAAAACACTTTCTGACCATTAGAACTGGTGACTGTGTGTGTCATTGGCTATTGGCCAGCTCAAATCAAGTGTCACAGCTGTGTGCGCCCAGTTTAAAAGTTCACCCCCCTGATGACTGCTCTCAATCTGTCAGCAGAGGGGTGTGAGTGGGAGGCTGAGCCCGAGGGGGAGTGGGGGAGAGAAAGAGACGCTGCTGTGCTCTTCTGTGTGACACTCGGCGGCACACCTTTACTTCCTTTGCCACTAACAGTAGGGATTTGGAGCGCACTGAAAGCACATAGCTCCTACTAAAGCACAAAAATACTGCCTTTCACGCCACTCTATAATAAGCATTCAACCTTTCAGTCATACTACGTGCGTAAGCATGCAAGTGTTGAGAGCAAGTAATGCGAAAGTGTGGGTAGCATTTCTTTGTGCAGGCGCATAAACAGTGGCTCAACAAAAGCAACTAAGCGCTCAGATTGAGACCTTCTACACCGGGGTGATGAAACATTTGCCTACAACTTGGTCTGATGTGGCAGTGGCTACTCTATCACTGCCAGCAAAGGGACACATAAAAAGACATCACTGTATCCTGTATCAGAGTCTATTCAAGCTCTAATAATTCAGTTGAACTGCCATTTTTGTTTGACTTCATTCATTCAGCCTGACATTGACTTAATTTTCATCCACACACCATTTCTCTAATGAAATTATTATTTCTGCCACACACATTGAGACCTTGAAATGAAATGCTGACCACCACATGTTTGGCTGGGCCATCACTTCATTGCTTACCTGAACGACTTCATCGTCTTCCTCTAGAAGACCCTCCAACACGTCTACCGCCATCTGATGCAGAGAGAGAGAGAGAGAGAGAAAAAGAAAAGGAGGATTACAAAACTGAAATGAGATTGGAAGTTTGCTTTATGAAGAAAAAAAAAAAATCACAGAATAGTCATATCAGAAAATAAATTTTCAGGTTTAACAAATTCATCGGCACTCTCTCGTAGTCTCTTCTCTTGTGCAGCCTTGGCCCATAGACAAACATGATGCGTGCAGTGTTGTGCATCTCCCAGGCACCTCGATCAATCAGAGTGATCAAAGGGTCTGATAAGCGTCTATGAGGCCACGGTCCCACACACACCACCGTCGATACCAACAAGACAACAGACATGGCCGTCGATAGACACACTCGCCAGTGCTTATCAGACAGTCAATAGTCACTTTGGCTGCTCTGTTCGATAGCCCTTTTAATCCATTTACTGACATTAACAGTCAATATATTCATAGCATCTGTACCACTCCATAGGACACATGCTAAATCTGAATATCAGCCTGACCCCTGCCCCGAGAGCAGGTTTGATGATCCAAAGGTGTTTAATGCTTGAGGTCTCATAGGAGTTTAACGCTCAGTGACCTTTGCCATAGTGCGTCACTGTCTAGGTCTGTTTCTGTGGGAAGTTTCTATTAGAGAAAACAGACCTTGACTAAAGTAGGCTGTGTGTTTGTTTTGCTCCGCTTCTCTCCTTGCGGATTTCTGAGGTTGTGTGTGAGTGTAAGTGTGAGTGTGAGTGTGAGTCTGTGTGTGAATGTGAGAGTGAGTGTGTGCGAGAGAGGGCCCCAGGTGATGATATATTGATTTTTGTCAACTTCAGGTTGGAGGCGACTGTTAGCCAATCACCCATGGTGAAGGGCAAGTATAAAAGACATGCATGTACCCGTGCACGCACACACACACACGCCACTGCAGTCCAGCACTACAACACAGCTACACACAACAGTGAGCACAACAAGCAGCACTTGTTTCTTGTTAAGCCAGTCTTATTAGCTGCGGGGCTTCCTAATTTTTTCCCCCTCCCGCTCTTCTTCTCTTTCCATTAAGCCTACGTGCTTCCGGTGGCTATAAACAGGTCAGGTGCCTGAGTAGACTGAGGGTGAGTCAGGTTAATTGAGAGAATCTCGTTAAGAGTGTGCAGATGTGCATGCCAGGGAGTCAGTTCAGTTGATTGATTGCTAGACCAATTATCAGCTGAAAGCCCATTGTCTTTAATTAATTAATGACTGATTAAAAATACACAAACAAAAACACCTAATCCCAACTGATGATGAATGGATTCATGCCCAGCGTCAGAATTATCTACTTGACTTTCATTGTAGCACACCGATGTGACACGCACACACACACACACAAAATAATTCGAGCCAAGCACTAGATATAAGAGATAGGAGTAAAGATCTGTCTGGGTATTAAACAACTGATAGAAGAGGCAGTTTTGGAGCAACAAAAATAGAACAAGAGATATCTGGAAGCCAGGATAAGAGCGCAACAAACCATTATATCGTCTCCAACTATATTCTTTCCTAACTACACTGGTCAACCCAGGGGCGAGTGATTAAAGATTCAGAGATTCCTAAGCCGCTTCACGCTCTAAACAACAACAAGATTAATATTCCCATGAAGATAAGGGGAAGAGAGGGGGTGCTACGAAGGAAACAGTGCAAAAATTGGAACTAGGGGTACAAAAAAATATCTTAATAAACAATGCAAAACTGGTCCATGTACAACGATGATGCACCGCAAACACACATACACACACGCCAGAGACACTATGTACATGCTGTCCTCTTTATTTCAAGACCTGTTAAAGAAAAAAAAATGCGGCACTCTGGGGAGGAACTCATTTATAATGGCCATTGTGTGTGTATGCAGTTTGTGTGTGCGCGTGTCTGTGTGTGTGTGTAATCTTCAGGCAATTTTGTTTAACAGAATCATTTTACCGGAGCGCACAGCAGAGACAGGAGAAAGACAAATCACTTTACAAGCGAGGGCAAGCCGTATCTCTAACACACAGAAAGCCATGCAAGCAAACACACACACACGCACGCACGCACGCACGCACGCACGCACGCACGCACGCACACACACACACACACGCGCGTCTACACTTAAGTAAATAAATCCTAGGGATGTCAGTGCTAACTGTACTTGCAAGCGGCATTGGAAAGTACAAGCTGCGCTCCATCGTGAGCTAAATTTAAGAACGAAATGTTCAATGAATAACATGAAAGTAAACAAGAGTGACAATGACAAGTAACTAACCATCAGCTGCTGTGACAAATAAGCCAAACAGACACCTTAATGGCTGTCAGGGGAGGCTGTCTGTCTGACTGACTGTCTGTCTGCTATGTGGCAAGTGAATTAGTAGTGGTGATGGCTGATGATATGTGCGTCCGTGTGTTTGTGCATAACAGGGCTCTCTGGGGGCTGTACTAGTACTGCAACAGTCATACATGATATCAATGTCAGTATTAATAAGTAATAAAGCATGAATTTAGGGTTCCAAATAATTATGAAATGATCTCATTATTTTCTTGATTAACTGATTAATTGTTTTGTTTATCAAGTTAAAGAAAGAATTTTAAAAAATATCCTCAAACTGATTGTTTAGCCTAAGCAACAGAAAAAAAAAACAATAGTCTAATAACAATTATATAAAGCAAAGAAGAGCAACAAATCCTCACACTGGGGAAGGCCAACATATCATATTAATATATGTACATATATATACCAATAAAGAATATTGATATCTAAATCAGATTTTAAAATCAGATTTTTTTACTCTCTAATATCTGTGTCGGCATTGGTATCAGTTGGTCTCAGCTGGTCTCAGCAACACTAATGCTCAATTCACAGTGATACAAACCAAAGAAAAGCAGCAAATGATCCCATACTAGAGCAAATGTTTGGCACTTTTGAATGATAAATGAATAAAAACAATTAATAAATGATCAAACTGTCAATTAATCTTCTATACATCAATCAATCTATTAATTAATTGTTTCAGCACAACAGGCTCAGATATACTTAAACAAATCCTCAAGCTGCTGGACAACAATACCTACACAGTAGTCTCACTTGTACTGCTTTCAAGCACCCCTTCTACTCAATTTCCATTACAGCTATGGAAATCACAAACACATTTGGCATGCATTCAAGTGTTTCTCCTCAGAAACAATCAAACAGGGAAAAAAAAGACCTTGAAGAGTGACATTTTTTTTTCCTTCCAAATTAAGTGTCACAGATCTGCATCTTGCTGAAAACTAAGTGAGAAAAGCAGCAGTCATGAAACTGATGTTTTCAAGAATTAATTAGCCCATTTTATTTGCCAATTTGTTTACAAAAAGCATGAGATAATCACAGAATGCAATGCTTTTATCATGAGGTGATGTCACAGTCTCCATGCTCTTGACTCCAAGTATCATAAAATAGCCATTTTCTCTTTTCACCTGCACTCAGCATAAAAACTGAAAGGCATGCTCTTTATTAAAAACATTTTTTTCCAAAACCGTTTTGAGACTCATTGCACACTTCCTACTCTATCGTTACTATTGCAGAGGCTGCCCACTGGCGAGGAATTTGTGACCACTTCTGTTAATGTCATAACCCATTAATTATCTTTAATGAAATAAACCCTAAGAGACTTTCAAGGAAAAGGTGGCAGAGGTGCTATTTCAGATAGCAAAGGTCATATGTCTAATGTGTGATGTTCTTGTTCCGACTGTCATCTAGTGAAGTGATCACAAACAATGAGATGCTGCAATTAACCATTGAGAGGAATAAAATTGCCAGTTTTTGTGATTTAATCTGTCACGTTGCACTACAGTGATTGTTTCCTATAATAACTAGTGAGATAATATCATACAACCAGATAATTTGGCCAAAGTAATCACAATATGACATTTTTATTTTGGCAAATGTCTACTTTACTCCAATTCAAAGCATATAATAGATTGAATGTACAAAGCCCAATTCCATTCATCAGACAAGGATCTTTCTCCAACACAGACAAACAAGTGCTCTTTGGCAGAGGACACTGCCGTTCTATTACCACTTATCATTTATAACGAGGCCTACTATTTACCAGAAATAACTGAATAAAACACAAAGATTTAATATGTTCCATTGGCAAATATATTAAGAGACTGTTTAGACCAAACAGAATACTCAACTGGGAGGAAATGCAGACAAATCGTCACATTCTGGCACCCTGCTAAGAAGGTAGCCTTCAAACTCTCTACATACTGGAAGCACACAACTTTACAGTGAGTTTAGAGTTGTGAATAGATTTATAGTCCACGGGGAGAGATAGCGAGCACAAAAATGAGTGTGCAAGTGTGTGTGTGTGTGTGTGACAGAGGAGTAGAGGAAGGAGAGAGAAGAGAGGATGTTCCTATCAAATCCAGCCCAGTCCCAGTCTGGGAGAGACAGACAGAAAATAGCTTGCTTCTACTCTGCTTTCACCCTTAAGCTCAATTTCTGTCAGAAACTTTCATATAGCTGATGGCTAAAAGCAAATATGACTGAACTTGCGCATGCATGCGTATATGCATATGTGCACACATGGCAAAATATTAACGTTATAAAGCATTCAGAATGTGTGCAGTTTGTGTTTCTGGACTTGATGACACCAACAGGAGGATGAAGACAAACGACATGTCAGAAACTGTGGACCGAGACGTTGTCATTTTACTGATACACCTGACAGCCCATCTCCCCCTCGAAACACACACACACACACACACACACACACACACACACACACACACACACACACACACACACACACACACACACACACACACACACACACACACACACACACACACACACACACACAAAGATATAACTCCAGCTGAGCTGTCTGGGAGCAAGGGGAGGGAAAAAAGGACACCGCTCTCATTTCCTGTCAGTGATAACCATAAACCACTCAACAAGAGCGACTACAAATTAATCACTGGATCACAACAGAAGATAGCTGTTGGTGTGGCAGCAATCACAGAAAATTACTTCAAGCGTTAATGACTGTTAGTGGCTTTAGCAACGAACTGAAGGCAGTGAGCCACTGAAATCAAGGCCATTAATACTGGAAATTGATGAGTGATTTAGAAGTGCGCTGTATCACAGATATGGCAGCAATCCATCAGACTAGAGCTTCCTTCCTTTTTTTCCTCCTCCGTTCTTCACATCCCTCCTCCTATGTGCGCCCCCTTTACCCCTGTCCCTCTCTGTAAATACCACTCTTCAATTATTGACACTGAACTCTGGAGGGGATAAGGACCAGGCATGGCCTTCCCACCCTCAGTGCTATTCACTAGAAAGGAAAACACACAAACGCATGCACACACACACACCTAGAAATGCCAGGCCGTCCTCCCACCAATGAAACATAGACACACCACACATGGCACACAACATTTTACCTCATATTCCTCAGACTCGATGAGCAGTTTGGCCGTGGTGATGCGAGACTCGTACGGAGGGATCTCATTCTGGAGAAAAAGGACAACACCGCCACCTCGACAGTGAGTATTTACACTAGCATCCAAACATAGTTCTTCCTTTGTCTGATAATAACACGATCCAATTTCAAGGTACAAAACATTCTGCAACTACGTGGCTGTTAATCACAGTGAATGTGTCGGCAGGCTGAGTTCAGATCAACCTGCTCCTGAAGATAAGAGTCATAACAGTGGTGCCACTGGGATTTTTGTCTCAAATCATCAGCCCAGCCTCTCTTCTATCACATTTGCTCCATAGTTGAATGCAAAATCCAAACTCTTTTATTTGGTGTTGTTTAAAACCCATCCTAACTTTGACATTACAGCCATTCTTTTCTCTTTGTAAAATTCCCTGTAGTAATTGGCTTACTTATCCTTTATACACTCTCCTGGTGTTGCCTTGTGCTTTCATATCTGCTCTCTCTTCAAACACAGACACACACACACAAAAGCACACAGGTTTGTTAAGTATTTGTTCCATCTTTTATTTTTCATTATCTCTTACTTTTTATCTCGACTGGTGTCCTTATGTTTGTGCTCACTGCAAAGCACAGTGTGACAATCCTGTTAGTTCAAAGTGCTTTATAAATAAACTGGGATCTTAAGAGCGTTGGTTGCTGTCAGAGAAACACCAAGCACAGTTCCAACTCACCTGCAAGTCTTCCTCTGTTTTGGAGGAGCCTGCACTCTCTTTCTGGGCAGGTAACCACAGTCCAACACTCTTCAACAGGTATTCTTTGCCTTCCTGAGAACAGCAAAATGCACAGATGTGTAAACTGACATGTACATGTACACACAAATATATGCATAGATAAAGACATGCAAATCAACTAAAAGGGACAGAATTTGATGGGTTTCACTTTTATAGGTTGGATACTAAATGATCTATGGTATATCATCATATATCAAGACCTTTGGGTTAATTTGAGGTAAATTTTATTTATTTTTTCTCATAAATTATTACTAGAGTATTCCAAAATAGGCTGTTGCTGGATGCTATGAAGTGTGACTGGAACCAGCCTGCCCCCTACAGCTTACATATAGTATTACTGATCCACTTTAGTTCTGCATAATCTCTTGTTTTTCCTCAGTTTGCTAATAAAACAACAAGAAAAACCTAAAATATAGTTTTTCGTTTATTTGCTCAGGTTTTGAGATATCCACAGCTGACACCCTGCCAGTACAAAGCAGGAGAATTGAATTATATTTGTGGTGCTCACAGAATTGAAAGACTATGTGTCTATGCCTTTCAACAAACAATGCACTGGTTACACAGGATAATTTTCAGTATAATTTTTTTTTTTTTTTTAAAGATTATTTTTTTGGCCTTTTCAAGCTTTATTCTGATAGAGACAGCTGAAGAGTGACAGGAAATGTGGGGAGAGAGAGATGGGGAAAGACATGCGGGAAAGAGCCACAGGACGGACTCGAACCCTGGGCTCCCGCAGCAAGGACTGAGCCTTCGCACATGGGGCGGCTGCTCTACCAACTGAGCTAAACAACGCCCCATTTTCACTATATTTTTACCCTGCATATAAAATTGTTCCCTGAAAGCACAGGAAGGTGGTTATGTCTGAAAATATGACTGGCTTGACATCATCACCTGTACTATACATTACTGCTACTTTCATAGTGTAGCACATTTTATTCTATAAGATTAATGTAAATAGATAAAGAAAATAATGTTTTATTCAACTTAAAGATTAATTTGTGACTTGAATAACTCACAGGTGGTACGTTTTTTAACATTTTGAAATGTCTTGCTCATTCTTACTGTAAGAATTATTAAGTCTAACTCAGTTTCTCACAGACAGGCCATGAATGTGGTCTTCCTTTAATAACAGTCAGTAAAGTAGCAATACTATATACTGGAGTATCTCTTGGGTAGTAATATTCAAAAACAAATATTAAGACATTTTTCCAAATTCATTGTCAGATGCTTCATACTGCTTCATACTTTGCATCTTCTTTTCCAAATTGAGTCCAATAGGCTGCTCATCTCTCTCTTTATCAGATGACTATATGACCTCAATGATCTGCCCAGTAATTAACATTCCTATCGGCATGACCTGTCTGTGTGTGTGCATGTTAATGTACGTGTCCATCTGCTGATTAATGACATACAATTCAATTTTCTCAGAATAATTAACTCAGCAGATTCCCACTTTAATGTGGTGATAACTCATCCTTAGTGCGTGTGTGAGATGTGTGTGTGGACTGACCTGGTTTCTCTCTGTACTGAACAGGTAACTTGCCATGAGCTGTAGCGCCTCAGGGTTGTCATGGTGATACTGTAATGCTTTCTCAATGTACTCTCTGCACTTGTCTGCAGCTCCCTCTACCATGCTACATACACATACATGAACACACACATACACAGAAAGACAAATCTCATTACCAAAGCAGTAACATGAAATGAAGATATAACTGTCAAGAGTGTAACTCAGTATGTTCTAGTACCAGAGGTCTGCAAGGTAAATCTCAGCAATGGAGCAGTAGGCTACACAAACATCCTTTGCTGTGGGGAGTTCAGGGTCCTCTTCTGGTAAGGCAGCAGCTCCAGCTTGAGCCTGTTTAAAGAGGAGAGTGTAGATATTTTGAAAGATTTTATCAAGTAAAAAAAATAAATAAATATAGTGAACATGGCAAGCAGATTTTTTAAATCTATGATGTTATTAGTGACTCAGTGAGGGGAAACGTAACGTCCCTATATTCCCATAAAACACCATCAATAGACCTTTTTTGACCAGAGAACATTTTGACAGAGTACAGTAAAAAAAACAAAAAAAAAAAAACACAAGCGTAAAATTAATCATGGCTGAATTACATTTAGCTGCTTCGGTTTCACAGTCCTGGTACTGTGCATGCTGACTCACTGTCACACTGTAATGGCTTACTGCGACATTTGTACAGAATAACTTTGTGTTATTAGTAACACGTGTGCCTTTCCTAGAGTCTATGAAGGTCTATGAAGATTTAAATTATACAGATTTTTTCCTGGTCATAACATGTAGCATTTGTTACAAATACAGAGGCTTTCGAGTCAAACATTGAATCCTACCTCTTATAAATACTGTAAGAACATTTATTTTACATGACACCAATAATAAAACAGACCATAATGTAGGTTAGACTACTTGCGAATTCAAGATTGGAACCTTAGAGAGATAAATGAAATGCCTAAAAGCTGAGCCATTATTATAATATCCTATTATCTTTTCTCATTTGCCTTAACTTTCTTTCCTATCAGTTCATTTTCAGTTTAATATTTCACTTTACACTATTACATGGAACATTTCTATTCTGTACTCTGTATGCTAATATATCTCTGAACCCTTGGGAAAACTCAGTTTTCTACTATTGAAGAGGGGAAAATAAAGAAGTAGCTGAAATCAAAGGAAAGTTCTGAAAAATCCTCTGGACACACCAAACTTCAGCGTCAGTCCAGCGTTATTTTCCACTCAAGAAGCTCTAAGAATGTCTTCGCTGCCCCAGAATTTTAAGTCCTCGGATGTAAACTTGCTACATAGCTGTGCCTCATGCAGGGTACTGCTGTGAAATATTTGGTCTTCTTTTGAAGGTACACAAAAATATAATAATGCAAGTGAAATCAAGTCAATTTATACAGCACCATGTATCCTTAGATCAACTTAGACTCCATTCAGATAAAGAAAAAAAATGGAAGAAACCTCAGGAAGGGCAAAAGAGGAGGGATCCCTCTCCCAGGACAGACAAACATGCAACAGATGTGTGTACAGAACTGAACAAAGTAAACAACATACAGTACTTTGGACAAACAGGGTGATAAACTTATAGACAGATTTAGATCTGAGAGGACATCGAGCAACTTCAGTTGTCACCAAACACAAAATTCAAGACACTGTTTTGATAATTCATAACTGACTGACCAGGCTACACAGTAACAAGTCCTGTCCTATGTCATACTTTATGCAAAGAAACTTATACTGACGTTCTGGGGGAAAAAAAGAGAGAAACACCATCACTCGAAACAATGGCTGACTGTATTAACAGATGTCCTTAAGGACAACCCTAAAGAATTTGAAAAAAACCTGGCGACCTTTTCACTTGTATTTGAAAGGAATGGACAGCTAAGTTAGGTTGTACCAATAAGATGACTTGGACGCTCGTAGGGCTCCTTTTTTTCTTTCCTTTTCTAATATTTTAATGTACTGGATTACATTGTTATGTGACCAATATGATGGCGTTTTAAAATAAAAACATTTGAAACAAGAAGCTTGGGAATCTCTACTCAGTTTCTTTGGCATAATATACAGGTTGTTGCAGACTGGCTTCAATGTAACAAGGTGTTTTCTAATAACCTGTCATGTATATATAAATAGTAACGTTGCATGAAAGCATAAAAGTAATGTGTCACGAATGACATATGGTTGACGTCACACCTTGATCACCATGTGCCACCTATCTGCCCACTACTATGTGATTAATTTAGTGTTTTTCAGTTGGACTGACATTGGTCTGTAGATGTATGTCATGATGACACATACGATAGATAGATAGATAGATAGATAGATAGATAGATAGATAGATAGATCAACAGCACCCTCTTGTGAAGACAGATAACATTACACTGGTATTCAGTCATAGGTGTAATGAAATTTCTCCCCAACTGATGAAGAGTATGTATAAGAAAACCATAAACTACATGTGAGTGTATATCGGAGTGCACTCACTGTGGTCTGAGCTTGTTTATCCAATGCAGCCAGCAGGACTTGTATTCCTCTAGTGTAGTACTCCACAGCCTCCTGGCCTGTGTGGATTTGTCCCAGGTACATGTACTTACTGTGGCCTTCATCCGGGCTCAGTTCCACAGCACGTAGAAAAACTTAAAGAGAACTGGTCAAGGAGGATGCAAACATCACTGTGCTCAAACATCATGTAAAAATGACAGTGTTTCAGTGAAACAACTTTTAATTACTGACATGTAAACCACAACCTGCAAAAAGGATATTCCCTTAGCTTTCTGTGTGTCCCCTAATTCAGAGCAGATGTGTCCCAGCATGTCCAGACCTTGCAGGTTGTTGGGCTCCACATCGAGGGCTCGCTGGCAGAAAAGGCTAGCCATCTCAAAATCAAAAGTGTCCACACATTCCTCTGCCTGTACAACAGATGATCACATGATGTAACAAACATGCAATAGATGGTCAGAATGAAAGAAAAAAAAAACACATTTCAAAAGGCATGACAGATCTGAATCATGTCTTTGTTGTGGATATCTTGTCAGTGTCACCTTTTCTAGTAGTTGCTGTACAGAGTACTTCTCAGCTGTCTTCTTCTTGGCTTTTTCGTGCATTCTTACTTTCATCCTTTCCTGTGGTGTCAACCCAACAATACCTGCGTCTTCGTGATTAAATAAGCGGAGAGTCAACGTTAGTTTAGTTTCGTACAGCCAAGAGTTGAAATCAAAGCAAAACAGGTTCATGTTGACCAACTGCTGTCTGTGAGGCTGATGTTACATACTGTAAATAACTAGCAAAATGTTGAACCTTTGAGAATAAATTACCCCTGTTTGGCCGGTTGTCTTTCCTCTTTGGCTTGTTTTTCTTTTTGCCCTTTGCCTGTCCTCCCATAGTTCTGACAGATACGTCTTATAGACACAATTTATGCCTTCAAAACAGACTTTTCTCAAAGTGTGAGTGTTCAACACGCGTGGAAAGCAAGTGTAGTTGAGCTGAAAGAATGCAGTGCGCATGCCCAAAGCGGCGACTGGGTGGCTGCTACGGCGAGAGAGAGGGGACATAATAAAACGGTTTTTAAATAACCTTTTTCAACTGACGCATAAAAAAAATGGAACATTTATACGCAGCTACATTGATAGTCATTGCGTTTTATCAATGACGTAACCTTAAACGTCCACATTTTACATTTTCTTTCTGTAAGGCGCTGATTACTTAAAAGGCGGGCTTTAAATAAATTAAACGGTTCCGTTTGTGGGTGGGTGCTCGTATTGATTGACATGCCTGTCGACCAATGAGGTGACGCGTTAAAAGTGTACCCCTTGACGCATGTGGAACTTTCTGGATTTCAACCAATGGGCAGTCACGTCAAATGCACGTCTTTTTTTTTTTTTTTTTTTTTTTTTTTTAAAGAATTCTCTTGTAAATAAACGAATGACAGAGACGTTGGTGAAATTGCTACCAAAATATTAAATCAATACGGAATCCAATTACTCCACTGTCTATTAAGGTAATGGTGCTTTAATGTTATCTAACTAATGACAGACCGAATTAATTCATACAGCAACTATCGACATCGCTGTGGTGTGAGAAGTAACTGAATGACAAAGCAATGAAAGATTAGCCGCTAGTAGTAAAGCTAATGCTAACTGCTGACATTACCAAGACAGCTCAGCTCATTAAACCACACAGCTCCATGACAACAATGTAATAATGAAACTACGCGCCACTAAAATAGCGAACTGTTTACCTGCTGTCGGTACTTCTATTGCTAACCATCGTTGTAAGTATTTGACGTTAACGGTTAGCTTTCTCGTTTGTTATTGAGACGAGCGAGTATATAGCATCACACTGATGTATACAGCAGCTATATAGCGCCATTGTCACCTTAGATATCCAATTCAGTCATCGGTGAATAAAAAATTGTGCTCTCTTTTAACTTACACAGTAACTTTAGCGTATGTTTCTGATACATTTCTTTGTAGGCTATTGTAGCAACGTTGATGTCACTCCTACCCGCCAGTTTGCTGCCAGCCAGTGGAGTCAGACTGTATTGTGCCACACAGGTAGCTTGTGGCCAATGCCACAGGCACGACCTGCCGAGAGAAGTGGACTATCAACTCCAGAAAGAGCTGTCAAGTTGGCCTCAACAGAGCTGTCCTGTCCCCCTGTGGCTGTTGGACTAAAAAGGGAGTGCCTATGGATCCACTGACAGTAAAAGTTGTCATGTCGGAGTTAAATAAAGAGGTGGTGGATTTGGTTTGGGGGAGACCCTCCAGTGGAGGAGTGTCTGCCTCCATCTTTCGCAGATGGACTCAAGGTAATGATGCTTTGCCTCAGTGTGATGATATGAATGAAATAGTTTTTGCAGGACAGGAAAGACATAACAGTCCCCTAAAAAAACAGGGATGTTCATCCATGTGCTATGAAGAGCCAAGTGTTTCTATGTTTTCAATCGAACCCAAAGAGTACAACAGGCCATTTACGCTATTTGGTCCTCCTCTTTATCAACAGGTTGTTGGCCTGTGGTTGGTATCAATATGGCACATAATCATTCCTGCTCTAGTGTTTTGCCTGAATGTGGCTTTTCATGCATACACTTGTGGTTTTTTCATGTGTGCAGGGAGAAAGTGTCTTGATAATGCCTCATTTGACATTGCTGTGAATGTATTTATAATTACTCTGTTGACACAACTTTTTATTCTGTCTTTATCACAGGATTTGTTTTTAGTGAGAATGAACAAACAGCACTGGAGCAGTTTGAAGGAGGGCCGTGTGCTGTCATTGCACCTGTCCAGGTATGGTCTAGTGCAAACTTTAGTCTTAATGTCCAGCATGTTACCCTGCTGAGCCCTCACACCTCCCACATGCTCAGTGGGTGGATGTGCTTTAAACTGTATTGCGAAAAGGGGAAAATGTGTCTTGTTGATCATAGAATATTAAAAAATGAATTAATTTCTATTAGTCAATTAAATGTAGACTATGGACAAACGATACATAGCAAGTGTAGCATAGCAGCAGGAATATTTTCTTGCAAATGTGGAGGCTTAGTTTGTATTTCTTTGCAGGCATTCCTCTTAAAGAACATTCTCTTCAGCAGAGAAAGTTCCAACTGGAGACAGATGACAGGTACATTGTCCAAATAAAAATCAAAACCGTTGTTTTTTGCTGAGTTGTGTTGCTTGTTCAATTGAGCATGTTTTATGCTTCTGTTTGTTAGAGGAGGAACAGAAAACAGCATTGTGTTCCACTCTGAGTGAAATCTTGGAGTCTGCCTGCTCCAGCCCCTCCACAGGGCTCTGCCTTGTGACCTGGGCCAAGGGACAGAGCCCACATACTAGCACACATACTAACACACAGACACAGACACAAACACAGTCGCAGTCACAAACACAGGACATGCCAGAGCCAGAGAGCAGCCAGCCGCCACAGGAACAGCAACCCAGTGAGTCCTGCGTCTGTCACATTCCCATGTTAGAAGCAAAATTCAGAATAACACTGCACAAACATATTAATGTTTACTTATTTACCCAAGCCTAGTCTTTGCTATTAATCACAATAATAGTAATGTTAATGACTAACTATTTGACAGCGTGGAGTTTCTGTGTCATGCTCTGATACTACAGTGTGTGTTTACTTGTGCCTAGCTGCTTTGGCTGCAGAGGACCTTGGCTTTGAGCGATTTCACAGTGTTCTCCAGTAAGTAACACTTAATATTCTTACCGTAGCCAACACCTTGCATCTCATACTCATGACTGTCTCTTGTTCAACGCAGATAATCTTGACATTAAATAATATTGTGCGTTCCTAGAGAGATTAAGACCTCACAAATCTTAGCTTTACAATGGCCAATATGCAGTACTGAGACAGAGAACTACATATTTCTCAGAAGACATTCTCAGCAGAGGGGAGGAGAAGAGGGGTGGTATTTGATTCATCTAGTCTGCAAGAATTGGCTTTCACATTGAATTAGCTATTTCACTCTGCTCACAAGTTGACGACTCAGCACTTTCACTGATTGCCTAATAAAAAAAAAAACTACCTCTCACTACCTTACTTGCACACATACTGTCTGTCACACACACACAAACTAAGTGAATGCAAGGCTGCCTTTGCCAGAGGAATATTGAAATTTCATCGCACAGCATTCTGGCAGCTGAGACCACAGTCAGCAAAAAACAGTGCTGACTCACAGTAAAGAACTGCATGCTAAACTAAGAGAGACAACTCCACTAGAAAGCTTTCCAAGGTGGAGCAAAAGAGGGTAGTGTCTCTAAATAGACAGGATCAGATTTTTCTTTGATGTATTTTATTGATTTCTGCTCTATTGTGAAAGTTGTCTTTACTAACCTGACATGACAGATACAATTAAGACATCGGTCTCATTGATCCTAAAACCCAACAAATCTTTTGAGTGTTTCATAAATCAACTTGATGTTTGTTCCCTTCCTGCAGCAAGCGGACTGTAATGTCAGTATCTGGTCTCAGAGAGGAGGTGCTGTCTCTCTACCACACCTGGAGGGGGTGCTGTGGAGTCTTGCTTTTCCTCTACTCTGTCATCCTCACCAAGGTAGTGGAAAGAAATGGCTATCTCTATATGGATAGAAATATTAAATACTGATTAGAAATGATGAGTTTGGTGATGTTGTCTCTTTTAGTTTTACCTGAAACAAAGATTTTTTCTTTTTTATTAAAAGACGTGATTTTGTTTTGTTATTTTAAGTGTTTTCCTGTGTATTACATAATTGGTCAAATAGACAAAAATGAAATGCTTGCCTCTTCTGGTCCTCTCTCTTTAGGGCATAGAGAATATCAGGAATGAGATTCAGGACACAATGGAGCCTCTCATAGACCCTGTGCATGGTCATGGCAGGTACAAAAACACCTCTCTTCATCGCACTTTCTCATCAGTTGGCTGACACAGGAAATTCCACATTGCGGAAAAGTCCTTTTTTGTGTGATAAAGGGGAACTGCAAATCTTATGTTGTCTCCAAAATTCTGGATGTCTCCTCTCTTATCTGTCTTTTCAGTCAGAGCCTGGTGAACCTCCTTGTAACTGGCCATGCTGTCTCTAATGTCTGGGATGGAGACAGGGAGTGCTCTGGCATGAGTAAGACTTCATTGAAGTTACTGCATGCACACACAAACATGCCATATTCACACAACAGACACATGCACACATACCACACTCACAAAACTCAGTTTTGTGGCCCCAGATTTAAACCATATCCACCAGAGGGCAATAATTCTTATATCCCACAGCAATGCACAAAAGGCCAAATTGATTCCAGTTTGACATAATCTAACAAATTCTCATTTTCTTGCTCTTTTTTTCTCCCTTTCTTGTAGAACTACATGGTATTCATAAGCAAGCATCAGTTGGCTTTCTTACACTTATGGAATCACTACGCTACTGCAAGGTACAGAGGTTCACACAACAAATTTTCGTTTGTTCATGGAAAATATGCAAGGGATTTATGGATTTTTATTCTTTGATGAAGACTCACTATGAATTGGACACCCATTGTATAAGTTGGGAGTGCTAGGAATACAAATAAACACACAAATGCTCAGTGTTGCTTCTGACTCTTAGATGTGGGACATATCCAGTATGTGAGCACAAACTACAGTGAGAGCTCCCGTGTGAAAATATGTGTTTGGAAGGAACAGTCAGAACAGACTAACTCTAAACTCTCCAGTCTCTCTCTCCCTACATTCCCTACACATGTACTGAAACACACGTGTACTAAAAATAGATCACAAAAGAGAATTATAAATACGTATGACGTGACACATTTTAGTCGTCTTGAAAAACAGGAATCTTGGCTATTTATCATTGCCAACATAAGCAAACCCCAAAAAGCTGGCACTGAAACATTCTAACAAAGTAAGCAGCTATAATAAGTTAATAGCAAGTAGATGGTTGCCAAAGTAACTAGAGGGCTGTTAAGAGAGCAACACATATTGAATAACCAGAGGTCTGGTCATATATACTGTAGACTGTTTATTGTTTATAATTTATTGTTCTTATATAGAAATCAAATTCAAGCTGGATATGAGCCAGTTCAGTGACTAATAAGAGATGATCCAAGTGAAAATGAGTTGAATGTTAACATACTATACTTATGATTTGGTGAGGATCCAAAGAAGTAACATGCTGTTCATATTCTGTGTGATGTAACCTCTGTTCAAACAATAATGTACTTAATGAAAACTTGGAAATGACTGAAAATAGACATTCATTTGTTACACATTCCTTTTCTCTGTGTGCATGTTTCAGGTTGGGGCATTCCTCAAGTCTCCAAAGTTCCCTATTTGGATCCTTGGCAGTGAAACTCACCTCTCTGTGTTTTTCACTAAGGCAAGTTCAATACGCTTATCCATAAGCGACCAAACACATATTTCACACACACAGACACACATTGTGTAATACAAGCCAGCCTCCTCAGCAGGTCAGAAAAACCAAAATATGGAATGTGCTAAAAGATTTAATATAGTGCAGGTCAGATATCAATTTTGGGAAAAAGGAGACATGGGAGGGGAGGGGAGGGGAGGGGAGGGGAAAAATGAGAGCTGGAGATAGTCATATATGGCCAGTGCTGTTTCTTGGCTTTTCACCTATCCCGTATTAAGAGAAAAAAAGCTTAGTTTCCAAAGAAGAGCTTAAGAACTACACACACACACACACACACACACACACACACAGACATCTTCATGCTCTCTCTTTCTTACTCTCATGCACACAAAAACACACAATTTAGGCCTCTCAACCATCTGTGATCAACTAAACAATGTGTGCTTCATAATATATGACCATGATGTAAACTGCCGAATTTGGCCTCCAATGAGAGCCTCCATTTGCAGGATAGTTCTGTCTACCTTCACTGCCAGGTTCATTTAAACAACATGAATCACACATTTTTCTTTCCTAGCACTTTTTTTTGTTATTGTACAAAGTTGTCCCAGGTAAGAAGCCCCAGAAATAACATCCAGGAACCAAGTCACTAACAGCTTCTTTACTGTAAGGATGCTGGAGTTTCCATTGACTCCCAAGAAATGTTAAGAATGGACAAATTAGACTCAAATTTAAAAGCAGCTTGGTTTGATTAATGATTAATCATGGAACAACCACTGACTGAAATTTAGATAAATGTTAAAAAGTAGATGTTAAAGGATCAGTGTGTAGGATTTAGTGGTGTAGTTGTGGATTACTACCCCCTCCACTTATCCTCCTGTTACAAGTGTGAGGGAGAAACTACATAGCCTTGAATGCCCTATCTAGTGCCAGTGTTTAGTTTGACAGGTGTGGGCTATAGAAACATGTCAGGCTTTATGGATGAGGACCCACAGCATCTGCAGATAAGAAGCTTGTTCTAAGATAATAAAAACATAACAATTCTTACTTTCAGGTGATTGTGCAATATCCAGGCTAGAGTGCAATGAATGACTGCTCTTTACAAGTTGCTGCATTCTGGCGGCTTGTGTTTGACAAAACTGTGATGTAGTACTTTGTGATGGCTCAAGGGTTTATTCTGCAGCACAGAATGTCGGAGTAGGGTGAAAGGGGTTACAGCCCAGGAAGCAAAACTGGAACCAGGTTCATGTGGTCAAAATGCAGGTAAAATCCCTTCCTAAAAGAGTTCCCAGGTTCCAGAGCCAAGATATCCCGTTCCTACAGCAGCAACTCAGATATACACCGCACAGACATGTGTGTACAGACATACATGCAGATTGTAACTGGGGTCAACGCTGCTCTTGTAACTTTGAGAGAAACTTTGGCTCTTAGTATATGCATGAGTCATCGGATCGCTGTGCTAGTGTGGGTGTATGCACATGCATGGGTACACACTCACCCAGTTTGCGCTCAAACAAGCATGTTTATCATCACTATCTGCGAACATGTAATATGATATATTACTATGGCCTGTGTACTAAAGCTGGCAGGTTTGATTGTAACTAATCGATTCTCCCTGCTGTTGCAAAAATGGCACCAGAGATGCAAAGAAATCCCAGGCAATCATCTCCATCAAAACGCCACACCCTTAATATACCATTGATTAAAAGCTCAGTTACATGCATTAAGCTCAAAGCCTGCTAGCCGAGTGGATCATATGTTGGCTTAGTGATGACCCAAAGTCGTCATGCATGTGCTGATGACTTACCGATTGCAAAAACTCCCCCGGCGCTGGTGACATGTTCACATATACACACACACACACAGTCCAACTCTTTCACACACATTCCAGAACACAGGGAACCTAACCCTGATTAGCATTAGTCGTGTGTGTGTGTGTGTGTGTGTGTGTGTGTGTGTGTGTGTGTGTGTGTGTGTGTGTGTGTGTGTGTGTGTGTGTGTGTGTGTGTGTGTGTGTGTGTGTGTGTGTCTTCAGGTGGATGGCTTCCTGTAGGGAATGTGATTCCAGAGTTCCCATCTGGATCCATTTGTCCTGCTGGAGACTTGAACACACACACACATGCATATGTACTGACGCACATGGTTGACGCTATACCATGCCAGCTCTACAGCTTTGAGCCCAAGTTGAAGGGGTAAGGCGTGGGGCAAGAGGACTCTGCTGGTAGACTTTACTGAGTCTGACCCTGTCCTCATTGAATGACAGTCTATCTTTAGAGCTAATTTGCAGCACTCTGAGATTTCCCAGGCTTCGTGATACAAAAATACACGCTACCTGGTTATGTAGCTTTTAGCTCCGATATAGAGCCTTCCCGACAAAAGCAGAAAACCTGATCCCAGGCTCTGATGTGTCAGCGGCTCCTTCTGTCTGCCATTGGGGACGGGTGTGTATTCCCACGAGTCGCTGTCAGTGTGTGACTGTGGCTTTCAGACCATCAGCTTAATAGCATTAGTGTTTTTATCTAATCTACCTACAGAAAGGCCATTCCACCATCTCTGATCCCTACCCACAACACCCCCCACACTCTCTCTATGTCCTCTGTTGTATTAATGTGTGTGTCTATGTGACAAAGAGGCTGAGTGTGTATAATGGCATGTAATGGGATCTGTTTTTGGACAAGAGTTTCTGAGACGCCAGAGGAAGGAGAGAAAGGAAGAAGGACAGACAGAGAGTGAGGGAGAAGAGGGATGGGATGATGGATGAGACGTATCATGCAATATGTTTAAAAAAAGGATTCTTTCTTCCTTCTTTTCCCCCTCTTGTCTTTGAAGTAACTAACCACTCCAGTACAGTAGGTCGGTTGCCCAAGAAAAGGATTCCCCAGCGCACCTCAGCCAACCTCTTCAGATTATTGGTCCCTTATGGGAAGGAAACAGGAAGAAAGGAAGGATGCACTTTAAAAAAAAGTGCAGTGGTCACTCAGGAAAGGGGGGGGGTTGATCCTCCTGTGACATTTCTCATCGCTCTTTATTCTCCTCAATGAGTGATGAGGTTCACAGCCTGTGTCTCTGCTTCTCGAGGGAGTTCAAAGTGTGTTTTTGTGTGCGTATGTGTACAGTAGTCGTGTTCGGGGTCAGTGATTTACTAGGAGGGAGAGCAGCCGCTGTGGCGCTTTGCGTCCCTTAAGACTGTTTCTGTCTGCACACACACGCAAAATGTCCTTCAAGGGAGCAGGAATTTGAAGCGCAAGTGTGCAGACAGATAGTGTAGGTCAGTCTTTATTGGCATAACCACAGTGAATTTACAGCATTGCCAATAGGGCTGGACTGTATTGCTATCAATATCATTATATTAGACATACAGACATTTATGTATAATAAAATATTCTAAATTAAGACTAAATTGCTTTCCTTTTCCAGAGCTTTTGACTGCATCCCACAGCCTTCAGATGATGGAATTTGCTGTGGTGTCAAAGCAAATGAGTGTAGAATATTATATTAATAATGAGTCTCCAATAATTCAATAATAACACATCAAGCTATGGCAAAATAAGCAAAATCACGCTTAATATTTATAAAACAAACAAAAACAACCAATTTTTTGTTGTTTATAATCACAGCTTGGTCAGAATAACATGATATGATCATATCAACACAGTATGACACTGGTGAGTTCATAAACAATAATACTGAATGAACTCTTTCCCCCCAAGAGTACTGAAAGGTAGCTGATACAAGACAAAGATTTAATGTGACTTAACAGGACTAGAGTATGACATCAGACGTTTGTGCTTTCTGTTGAAGAGGATTACTTTCTGTTCTTAGCATAATCAGAGGGCGCGGGCCACACACAAACACAAAATAACAAAGCGGTGTACATTAACAGTCATTAATAATTTGTGTCAGGTCAAACCAAGGGCCATTGTAATAGGATGAAAAGCCGTCTGTGTCAGTGTGTGTGTGCTGTGTTATTCTTCCTTTTCCCATGTGTGTCGTTCGCTGTTATAGGACCCATCATTACGATATATAATATCCTCTAGTGTCTCTTCTCTTTTCTGGTAAGACACAGTCTTTCACATCCAAGACAGCTCCATAAATCATTACTTTGTCCTGTCTGTCACACCTGAAACACACACACACACACACACACACATATACACAAACGTACAGTAGATACTACACGTACTCTGTATGTAGCAAGAGGGATAGGTTTTCCATTGTTTTCTGTACTTGTAATCACATGGGACACAGGCAAGTTAAGGTGAACAAAACAAACACATAGAAGCACACATACACCCTGCATAACAAGTCCGTACACACAGACTCCCTCCTCAGCTTGTCATGTAGTGAGTCTGTCGCTGCCTGCTTGGAACAAGGCAGGAGACACTGTCCGAGACCTCTGCTTTGTTGTCTCGAAAACCGATCCCTTCAGACGCACTCTATGGCCACTCAGAGCCTCTCAGCACACACAATAGCCTTATGTGTGGACCGGAGGGAAAGAAAGAGTAACTCTAGCGAAGTACTATGCCTACCTGTCTTTCCTGAAGTACCTACCTGCATGAGGAGATAAAGGATGAAAGGGGGGAGGAAGAATGGATGAAAAAGTCAAGGGTGGAAGGGCAGGAAATACTCCAAATCTGGAGTACCTACTTAGCACAGGAAAAGGCAGGTAAAAGGAGTAAAACTGGGTAAGAGAAAGGGCAAGAGAAGAAAAAGGCCCACAGGGGTTGAGAGACACTAAGTCTAGCGAGGAGAGAGCAACAGAAGTGTAGATGGCTAGAGGTGAAAGTTTAGGCAGTGGTCAGTAGAGTTTCTCCAAAATGATGCAAATGGCAAAGCCAAGTTTGATACTTTATCTACTGTAGGAGTGTGTGATGCAGGAAATCTGGTCTGATGAGAAACACACATACATATGTGTATGTTTATCGTGCGTACAGTACAGTCACATTCGATCATGTGCTATGAGACAAGTCTGGATGTGTCAGTAGACCTGACTTTACTGAAAAGACCCTGCTGCTCACACCAAACATTTAAACTGTTGGCTCTGCAACAAGACATTTTTTACCTCAATGAATGTATTCTGGTTTTGTTCGGAGCAAATGTTCCGCATTACTTTGTGTTTTTAAGTCCTCAGGGTGGTGCATGTTGCTTTTTCTTTGTTCCTATGTAGGGTAGCTTGTTGTTGCACTGTTAAGGTCGGACTGCGGGGATTGGAATGTGCTCCTTGATTTCATAAGGCACACTTACAAGTGTGTGCCATTGTACTGTATCTCTGCATGAGCATGAATATTTGTGCAGATTGAACGAATAGAAGACCAGCTTGTTTTCCAGAATAAGCAAACAAATTTTGGCAGTGGACAGGCCTAATTACTGCACAGATTCTCCCTCTTACACTGACACACGCACCAATATTGTAACACAGTGGGACTGAGAGGAAAGACACGTTGAAGCACCAAAACACACACTTATATACACACACACACACCTTCCCTGTGGAGTGCGTTAGCTCCATGACATGTTTTCCAACTCAGCAGAGTCTTCCTCAGGCCTCTAATAAAACATAGATCAAAGACAGCCAGGCAGACCTGTCATCACACACAGAAACACACACACAATCACGCAATGTTTGCTGCTATTATGTGTGCCTGTGTTGTATGATCTTATGCACATGTGAGTCAGTGTCTTTTCTTTTCTACGGGTTTATTAGCCTCATATTAGCTTGTTTAGACTGGCAATAATGGCACGTTTTGTTTTGTTTTCTCGGTTGATGACCACTTACGAGCAGTTGTCTTCTGGTAAAGTGTTGACATCCTGTAACTGTGTATTACTAGGTGATTTACACACACTGTGTCCATCCCGCTCTGGAAGATAATAAATTGTGTTAACCGAGCTGTGGCTCACGAGGCACATTGGACTAACGGCAGCAGGATTATATATGGCAGACTAAGATCGATTAAGCCTCTCATCACTTCAGGAAAGGATGTGTTTTTTTAGTTCAGGTATACTGTTGTAGGAGTGTAATATAAGTTCAAGTTACAGTTTTTTCAAAACAGTTCATGTTTCATGTCATTGTTTCTCCTACAAGTAGTGAGTTTGTCTTCAGACTGCAGTCGACAGCTAAGGAACTTTTTTTAGCGCTTTATTCCTCCTGGGACAGCAAAATTATCCTTGTCCACCCCTGTAAGTGAAACACAGACATATCTAGCTAATGACAAATCTACCGTCAGATTTATGGAGCCTGTAATGTTAACACATCAGGACCCTGCAATACTTTGTGTGACAGAACAGTGTGAGCCGCTCTGTGCCTGTTTTTCTTCTTCATCTGAAGAGCTGGCAGCTGGGAGTCATCTCTTCTCGATGTGTCCCCCTGAACCCCCTTCTCTCTCCCTCCCTCTCCTTGAGTAAGCCCCGAATACAGTAATAAGTGGACCGTGAAACCCTAGCAGCCTGTACGGATCTGAGGCTCAAGCTTTAATAAAGGCTAGCTAAAGGAGATGAGCAGGGTTCATTTGCTCTCCAAAAACAATGTGTGTTTGTCCAGCACTTTGTTGTCATAAATACACACCCTCCCTCTCTCACATGGAAGAACAGTGCGAACCCTCTGACTCGCGCCTACACAGTTGCATTAGTGTGTGCGAGACAGCTAAGGCTGAAAAGCCATCTTTTTTAGAAGTATCTAATTTCATCCTTTCTCGGAAAAATATCCCTTCTATCTCCTGAGCTTTTTTTTATTCTTAAACTTCTCTGAAAGGTTTTTCATGTAAGATATTTTCATGGCACTAGCCCTTGCACTCCTCCTCATTGTTTGCTTGCTATGTTGCTTATTTGGAAACTGATGGTTATCCAGCTGTTTAACTTGCTACAAGCTGTTCACAAGATCTGACAGTTAAGCTTAAAAATAAGCAGATAAGATAAGCGAAGGCCTAAGAAGTCGTTCCTATCCAATGAGATCTGTCACAAGTCTCTAGGTTTAGAGGGTTTAAGGTTTAGTATGCTCAAAACAAACATGTTAGCTCAATGTGTCGCCCAACCACACATGAAGGCGCATTCAAAGGCTGCCGTCTTGTCCTCCTTGATCTCTCTCCAAGAGCTTTGTGTCCATTTCTGTTTATTTATTATTTCAATCTGGTTAATCTTACAAATGAGGATGACTGTGCACAGTTTCTCCTCAATGGCATTCATGTTGAAAAGGGGGAGAAGTACTCATGTGAAAAATGAAAAAGGAGACCATGAAGAAGTTCAGACCTTGCACACCTGGCAGAGGCGAAACCTGTCGCATTCATTTCAGAAGGTTACAGAAATTGTCAATTGACTGCCAAATTCCCATTTTAGATAAATGATGGGTTTTCAAATGTTGTTAGATGATCTCTCTAGCACTTCATTTAATCAGCCTTTACAGTCAAAAGAGGCATGCACATACTCACCCCCTGATTTTTGATACCCCTGCCAACACTACTTCTTTCTTTCTTTCTTTCTACTTTCTAAACCTCACTAACAAACAAACACTGTACAGCTTGTCATAAATCACGGGCTGTATATGTAAGACTCGATTTCCTGATTGTGTGTTTTGAGTGAAAACAAGCCGTCTAACTTTATCAGCAGATCAGTTAATAACCCGATGGATTCTGGTGATTGCAATGGGCCCTTAGATTACATGTTCTCACACACACACACACACACACACACACACACACACACACATACATGTACGGTGTAAGTTAGCAGTGCATTACACACTGCTGCAGTGGGTGGTACTGCATGTTCAGTGAATTTCTAGTGTGCTGCGTATTAGTGCTGCTAAACCTTGTCAAGGACAATCAAAATCTGTTAGCTGTTAGCAGATCTAGATGGTTGGTGCTTCACGCTGCTTTGTTCTAGTGTTTCAACACGGATGAAGTCATATTCTGCAACAATGTGATCTAATTCTTCCTCTCCTCCCTGCTCTATCTCTCTGTTCTCTGTCTTCCCTGTCTCCCCACTTTAGTCACAAATCTCTGTTTGGTCATTTTTAGGTCATGTTGCCATGCCCAAAGCTTATTCTCTCCTTTCTCTCCCATTTATTTATTCATATCCTTCTGTTTCTTCTCCCTGGCTGTCTCTTTATAGGAGATGTCCCTGGTAGGCCCAGAGTCTCCATCAGAACAGGCAAGGAGGGTCTTCCAGTCATTTGATCCTGAAGGTAAATAACAAGTGTGTGTATCACGTACAGTATTTTGTGCACATTATCATTATGTTGCCAGTGATTCACACACATTACCCCCTGCGCACTTGTTTTTATAGACCGTGGTACTTTATTTGCTCATTAGTACACCAGATTTATGAAAATCCTGGCACACAGATGTATTTTAATTATTCCAAACTTTCACTCTAACACAGCTACACACACATACACAGACACTGAGCAAACAATATCCTTGCTCTGTGTTCTTTCTCTTCCCTTCTTCCTGGTTGAGCAGATGCATTTATAACCTCCACTGCCCTCCTCGCCTCCTCTTTCTTGTCTCCATTATTTTCTTGTCCAGGCAGAACGAGGGACTGTTTCCCTCCTCTCATCTCCACTGTTGTTGTTTACGTTGGTGAGATCAGCTCCTCTTACAGCTGAGTCAACCACCCTGCTCCTTCCCTCTCCATCTCGCTGTCCTAGACCTCCATTCTTGTCACTTCCAGGTGACTGGGGTAAAAGGCGAGGGGAAGGACACAGAGAGCGAGACAATGATGATAGGAAGTTAAAGAGAAGACAGACTGAAAGATGAATTAAAGATCGGAAGTCTGTATTGTCCATTTATGTATCTTCGAGATTATAGTGCAGGATGTTTCTGTGCGTTCATAAGCTCTTGGACACAAGAAACAGAGTAGAAATGACACATCTAGTCAACACATCGAGTGTTTTTCTTCTGCCGTGGAGAAGAACAAGAGCGAGGTCAGAGAGATGCAGAGATATGGAGCCGCACTCAGGACATGAATATGTTAGCATCACACACTTGGAGCAATCCATGACGCAAAAGTGTTCAGCTGGGGATCACAAGTACCACGTACCTTCATATTTATGTGTATTTATTGTAAAGTTAAGTGTGCCATTCTCGTCGCCATAAACAACAATATTTTTTATCTGGCTTCTTGGAACAGCATGTTGTTTTGTAGAGATCTACAACTGTGTGTGCATGTATGCGTGTGTGTGTGTGATGTAATGCGGTCTTGCGTGCTCTAACAACTTCGACAACAAATATGTAGACATAACAGCCTGTTTTTTCTCCTTGTTCTTTATCTGTCTTTTCCCAATGCTCAAAATACCATTTTTCTTATTCTCAAATCGCTGCTATCATCTGCCAGGACATTCTGCGAGCCATATGGTCTTTTTCTCTCACACACACACACACACACGTCCAAAGACACACACACGAAACGCACGCAGAAGCCACAGTAGGTGCATCCACAGACATAAATGCGCACATGCCAGGAGGATGTACTGTACATGACACACACATTCACACACCGCAGTGTATACACACATGCCGTAGCCAGCAGCAGCACATTTGAGTGCTGTGTAAAAAAAACTCATAAATCTGTCTGTGTCATATGTAGAGTCAGCACGGCTCCCTGTGTTGTGGAAAAAGGGCGCCAGACGCATTCACGCATGCAATGACTCACCAGACATACGCACAGCAACCCACGCTCTCAACTTGTCTTTTAATACTTTGGGTTTGTCATTTTCCCTGTGTAAAGTGTGTGTGTGTGCACGTGTGCGTATACGTGTCCTGGCTGTCAAACTATCAATTGTTACACTGAGAGAATAACATCTGGCATTGGAAACGCCAGATTAAGATGCTCGAGAGCGGACAACCGAAGCACTCGTCAGTTAATCTTCTTCACAATGCACCAGGGGTTTATGTATGTATCCTAACAACAGGCCACACAGGCTCGCATGCCGATGTTTAAACGAGACAAAACTGTAAGAGCCCGGACACACGCAAATACTGTTTCCCGCAAAAACCACATGTTAGTGTTTAAAGGTTCTCCTCTCAGGTAAAGCAATCATCACAGCCATGGAATGTAGGTCAGAGAGAAAGGACAAGGTGTGTGTGTGTGTGCGTGTGTGTGTGGTTTTTAGTTGTGTCAGATGAGTTAATTCTCCCGGGCCTGTGATGTAAATAGTGCTTGTGCCATATGTGTGTGGGTGAAGGCTTCCCCTATTTTTTTTTTTTTTTTTTTTTTACTGAAGCCTGTATTTTTGTTTTGTCCAGGGTCAGCCAGTGCATCAGTCTCTCTCTCTCTCTGTTTCTGTCTCCAGATAATGGCTTCATCCCGGAGTCTCTGCTGGAAGACGTGATGAAAGCCCTTGACCTTGTCTCTGAGCCTGAGTAGTAAGTGCTTGCATGTTCAAGGCTTTATGTTTGTGTGCGTATTTCAGCTCTTGTGTGTGTGTGTGTGTGTGTGTGTGTGTGTGTGTGTCTGTGTGGCACCTGTAGAGCTTCTAAAGTTCTAACTCCTAAGTCACGGCCAGGCCAGGTCAGCAGCCCCGTACTCATGTTTCACTACTAGGCTACTATAACGTAAGACCAGAGAGAGTCCACTATAAAAGCACAGGAAGAAAGAAAGGGCGAAAGAGAGTCAGAAACAGAGGCTTAGAGGGAGATCATTAACAGCAGGAAGAAAGACTGAGAGAGGGAGGAAACGCTTTAAAGTGCCGCTTCAAACAGAAGCACGTTCTCATCTGTGGAACAGTAAGTCCTAACGCTGCAGCCGTGGGCCTGGCCAAATAACTGGACCACTGATCTGCTCTGCAGACCCCCAGATGGGCGATACATCACAACACAGCACAGCAAACTGGGGGGAGGCTCCCAGTGCGAACAGGCGAGTCTCATTCCTTACCACACAACGAGAGACTTATTGCAGGGATTCCTCCATGTGAAAAAAAATCTGCGTTTTTAGTGTTTGGGAAGAAAAAGATTAATAGGAGTGTCTAGAAGTACTAAATTGAAAACTTTCATCACTCGTGGAAGATGAGTGCAACGGTTTTTGTGTTGCCTGGGACTTTTTCTACGTACAGTATCATATGACCTATGGCCATCAGCTGCTCTTATTTGTGGTAACCTTGTGGACACTGACTGTTCTCAGCTAAAGTCAGGATACAGCTTCAAGCAATTACAGTCTCTTGATCATGTGTGTGTAATTAAATTTAAATGTCTGGTTTTAAAAAAAGAAAACTGTTAATCCACCAAAACAAAATGCAGAGGATCTGCATTTACCAACAGTTTAAGACCATTTCAGTGAACTATTACATAATCCTTAACTACATCTGATGCACAACGGCATCAGACACATGAATTAATCAAAAATATAATTTCAGTGTGAAAAGAATACACCGGCTGTGGCTCGGAGGTAGAGCGGGTCGTCCACTAATCAGATGATCAGTGGTTCGATCCCCGGCTCCTCCATTCTGCATGTCGAAGTGTCCTTGGGCAAGATACTGAACCCCAAATTGAACCCCTGAAGGCTGTGCCATCGGTGTGTGAATGTGTATGAATGGTTAGCTCCTAAAACTGATGAGCAGTTGGCACCTTGCATGATCATCAGTGTATGAATGTGTGTGAATGGGTGAATGAGATGTAGTGTAAAAGTGCTTTGAGTGGTCGGAAGACTAGAAAGGCGCTATATAAGTACAGTCCATTTACAATGAAGTGTCCTCATTCCCATATATTTATATTCATTTATGGTCTATGGAGCAAATCCAGCATATCCACCCAGTGTCATTCAACTATGTTTTCAAGCGATATTAACGGACAATTAAAGCAAATGTGACACTAAAATGAATATTCACATGTTGTTATTCCTTTCTCACCATTTGCCTGTATGCAATTTGTAACGGAGACAGTGCACAGTGACAAATGATAGATCCAGACCAGTCTGTAAAAACATCAGCTGACTGCAATACAGGAGGATGGATTGGACACAACCAATAACTGTGGCACGCTCTCAGCGTAGGCATTTGCATGCATCCTCGTCTCATGTCTAGTCCATGATGAAGTCATATACAGTCATTTATTGATCCCTGAGGGAATGTGCACTTTTCTCACTGCTCTGCAAAGGGAGCAGAACGCTGGCTGTAGAGCAGCACATTTGATGAATCCAGATCTTTTAGAGATTCAGTGCGTTGGTCAATGACATTTGAGCAAGGTCACTGTCTGCTCTGCGCGCTATCCTGCTGCACACACTACACGTATAAATCGATAGGTGAAGAAACAGTCATTGCCTTCCCTCTGGGCCTCAGCATAAGCCTGGCTTCTCTCCCTACTGCCTTAAAAGGGCAATCTGACCAGATTTTTTTATCATCGTGGAATAATGATAACACTGATCTAACACGTAGGAATGTCTGGAAAGAGGTATGTTTAGTTGTACCACAGTATTCATAAAAACATGCACGCACTCACCAAAACACACGTCAAGTCCACACAGTGGGATGAGGTGATTGTAAATTTGACTCAGTTTTTATACAGAAAATGTTTTTTGCTGATCTTACGGCTCCTTCCAGCCTGTCTCTTTTTTTTTTTTTTTTTTTACCTGCATATTCCTTCTTTCTGTTTTCTCTCTCTGGATTTCTTGATCTGTTTTCCCCGCCTCACTTTTTATTTACTTCCTTTCCTATCTGTCCCTGTGCCTTCTCAGTGTCAGTCTGGTGAAGAGCAAGCTGGATCCGGAGAGTTTGGGCATAATTCTTCTGGGCCCGTTCCTGTTGGAGTTTTTCCCTGATCAGGTATGTGTGTACGTGTGTGTGCGCAGAGGTGGACTTCCACTCCAAAGACACAAACACACACAGGATGACATATACCTTCCACCAGCCATTCAATCCACTCCACAGTTAAAACACATGGACAAAACAGTCGTACATACTGTATGGGTGACACTAATGTCTGTTTTACCAAGCACATGTGTAGTGCTGTTTTAGCAAATCAAAGGTTTTTATGCCAAAAACATTCCTGTGGTGTCTCATGTGAAATGTATGCTTGTGTTCACCATCATATGACGTTGCTTGCTGAGAAGCTTAGAAATAGCGGTAAAAACTCCTTTTATGAGCCAGAGCGAGCGAGGGAGAGATAGAGGGGAGCTGTGTTAAAGTGATCAGGGCTTTAGGGACTCGCCAGAGGAATGGCCCCCGAGCCGCAAAGAAATTATACTACCATTAGCCAACTGGACACACACACTCAGACACATGTGGGATTGGGGTGCGGGTTAGGGTTTCATATATAGGTGTATAAGCACGAGAAGCTGGACACACTCAGACAACACACCCTATTAGCATTCTGCACCTTTATGCCAAAGTCCACGCGAAGTGTTTTGGCTCAGTGTCATTGTTCGTAGTGTTGGCTGCTTTCTTGTAATTGGAGTTCAGCTTTGCTTCAGTGCACAAATACACACACACACACATTTAGATTTAACACTTGGGACTTAACATTAAGCTTTTGGTTGCCTGTTTAAGTTTTTTGTTCAAAAATGTTCTGCCTCTGTGAGTCTTTAGCTCCATCTCTGTGAGAACAGTTTGCCCAGAAACTATCCCAACTGCATTGCATGTTTTTTACTCTGCTCCCTGCCCTTGTTTCAGGATTCAGGAATCCCGGACTCATTTCCCATCTACCATTACAACGGACTGAAACAGTCTAACCACAACGAGAGGGTAAGACACTGTTTCATGTTCTGTTTTTTCATAGCAGCTGATGGTCGTGGTTCCTCTTCATATTCTCTCTGTCGCTCTGCGTATTCCTTCTCTTCTTTTTCCTGTCATCGTTCACTTACACGCACACACACAGTTGGAGACGGTCGGCCACTCCAGAATAAACAGTAGCTATTGCGAGCCTAATAGCCTGTCCATCCATCCAAAAACCCTGGCTTAGCCTCCTATTTCTTCAAGTCATTTCAACACGGAGACCACTGTCAGCAGCCTAGCCGTGATAAATGGTCAAACACAGGCCTATTAAGCCGGCTTAGTTTGATGGATGATTGTCAGTGGATGTAGCTGGTGGCTGTGCAAAAGCCTGTTACTCAGGAATATCACTTTCTTCATCTGTCAACTTTGTCTAGTCTGTGAAGTAGCCTTTTTCCATACCGCTACCTGAAAATTCAGGAATGGCACCACGTATGTGCCCACACAAAATCTCACGCCTACGCACACACATATGCACATGGCAGCGAGGCACCTATAAGGTTGTGATGGCAATTCCATTCCCGTAGCTCCAGATGGGAATAACAGACCTGCTAACAGCAGTCCCCTGCAGCTGGTATATATATGGGTGTGTGTGTGTTGTGTGTGCTGTGTGTGCACCTTTTATGAATGTCTGTTGTATCCTTGCATCTTTTGCATCTCACCCCTTCAGGAGAGGTGTCTCAAGAAAAGATTTATAGAGGTGACACCTGTCAAAGTTGCAGAAAGTGTTTAAATTTGTGTATATTGTGTGTATTGATGTGTGTTCTCAGGTGGAGTATGTGGAGGGGACAGCTTTGGTGCTAGGTTTTGAGGACCCCATGGTTCGGACAGACGACACTCCAGTCAAGCGCTGCCTACAGACCAAGTGGCCCTACATCGAGCTGCTGTGGACCACCGACCGCTCCCCGTCACTGAACTAGCAGTGACACAGTCTCTGTGTGTGTGTGTGTGTCTGTGTATGTGGATGTGAATGAACCACTCCTGCTACACACACACACACACACACACACCTCTCCAGCCCCCCCTCTGCACACTGACCCTAAAAGGTCAGCAGATTACAGCGACTGACACACGTATACGACGACGACGAATGAGAAAACACACAAATGCACACGAGAGACTGAGACACACACGTTCATGGACTAAACAAACATGCCTGAGATCCATCCTGTCATTCTCACTCACACATTCCACAAAAGTGCAAACTCACCTTTTCAAATTCATGCTATTGTCTGTTCACCATGGCTTGTAATTGACACACAGGATGTTGATGTGATTATTTAAAACAAAACAAAAAAGAATGACTGTTTATTTTTAAACCTCTGCTACAGTTTAGCAGTGGACAGATGGTCACTGTAAAGCAAGCAAAACTGGTTTGGTTCAGCGACTTGAGTGTGTCACCAAATCACATTCTGAACCACATGTACAGCCAGTCGACTGTGAAACACTACTGTTAATCCAGCTATAGGACTGTTTGAGGGAAAACCTACCAAAGCCTTCCACACACACACACAGACACACACACACACACACACACACACACACACACACACACACACACACACACACACACACACACACACACACACACATACACACCCATTTTACGGCGTTTACAGTGTAAAGGGACCAACCCAGACACAGAGAGCTGGAGATCTGAACAGAAGGTTTCTTCAGTGTTTTCACCAAGATGAAGCTGGTTTAGGTGCTTTGTGTGAATGTGCATGCTTCATGCACCACACTAGGATGGTTGGCCAAGTGCTCATGTATTTATTATCACACTCAAAGGTTCTGGAATAAACACTTTTTTTGTTCAAAGTTTGTGTGGTTCAGTAGATTTTAAATCCTAGATGTCCTCTCTGTGTATTTCTTGTTTTTCTCGTAAATATCACATACTGACCCGACATTGGACAACCTCAGGTTTCAGGATGTCCAAGGTCTGTCTGGATCCCGTCAACACTAAATCACTCACTAACTTATGTTTCGCCCAGAGACTCTAAATCAGTAATTCACTAAATCTCCAGGACACTGATGGTGACTTGAGTACCTCTCTGTAAACGGATTATATATCTCTGCATGTTTTTGTTTGCTCATCATCACAATTTCCCCAAAAAAAAGACAAATAATGAAACATTGGCTTTTAATAAGGCATCCTAAAACAGTCCAAGAGTACTTAACTCAGTGTTTATGTATTTGTGCATATCTTTGCTCCAGTATGCATCGGTGCACAGGAGTGTTGTAACATTGGCTGGGTGTGTGTCTAATGGATTTGTCTAATGGAGAAAGGATGTGGGTCTAATCTGACAGAACAATCTGTTTAACTCTCTTTATGAGTTTGTAAAAAGAGAAGGGGATCGTGGGCACAGTGTGTAGAATATAAAGCACTACTGTGAGTGTGCAATAATCAATCTAGACTGACCTGCAGTAAATCTGTGATCAGAACACACTGGCAGACGGACAGGACTTAACCTGAGCAGCATGTGCGTAAATGTGTGTATTCCTGGAAACTGGATATCTGTGTGAATTTTATTGGATGTAAGAGGGTGGAGAAAATGATTACAGATGAACGCGCACGCACACACACACACACACACGCACCAGTTGCCTGCCTGGCGTCACAACAGGAATAGGAATATGTCTGCCTCCTCACTTCATCATCATCACCATCTCTTTCGTCAGTGAGAAGAAAGTGAGGTACACATCTGTCTCCTATGTGCTCATGTTTTGTAGTCTTTTTTTTTCCCCTCCCACTGTTCATCTTAGATTTACATAGAAACGGCTGAGAAAGAACAGACCCCTCTCTCTTACTCTTCTCTCTCACACACACACACTTCATTGTTGCACAAAATGGATCGGGGAGATTGTTGAGGCTGAACCCATTTTTGTCTGAATTAAATGAAACAATAAAGGAAGGAGACAGGGTTACTGGAAAGGATGGATGTAAGGAAATGTTTTAAAGGTGGAGAACAGGGCAGGTAGATGGTGTGGAGGCGAGAAACTTCTCCATCTGGCAGGTCAAGGTTTGTGTCCTTCCCATACACTCTTTACCTCACCTTCTCACCTGGTTCTTATCAGCTCTCCTGACAGAAAACACACCCCAGTGCCACACTGACTACATGTAGTGCTGCTCCACTGCACTTTTACTACACTGTGAGGCTGGCAGTAGTGTTTCATTCATCAGTAATGTGCCCATAAAGCTTAGTTTAATTAAAACAAACTCCCCGAGCTGATAAACAGCAGATTGGGAGTTTGCCTGAACATTTGTGTCACATTCATTCATCTCCCCTCCTCTCTGCCCCACAGACACGCACGGAATATGAGTTTTTGATAGCCTTAGAAAAAAGTGTGCTGAGCTAAATACATTTTAAAAAAACAGCCAAGTCTGGCCTGTTGCCTCTTTAAAACTATTTTTCATTGCAGGATATTATTTTCAGCAAGAGCACAGTGTGTTACCTCTGAGCTTTTAAGGGGGAAATCGCCTGGTGTTGAGTGAAACGATGAGCGGGGCCAAACTGCCTGAACTCACACAGCTCAAGAGATTTCTGCTGTAAGCCGACATAATAATTACTGACATAATTACAAGAGATTATTCTCACAGGGAGGAAATGCTGCTCTGTTTTAACGCCATGACTGAACAAGTCAAAAGTAGAAAGTGGCTTCATTTATGATCTTTTGTATTTGTGTGCGTACGCGCAAAGTCTCTGCGTGCGCCCGTGGCTGGACTTGTGTAAGGAGGTGGTTGTAAATCTCACTTGAATATTATTTATTGTTTCAGGTTGAAGCTCCCAAATTCGCCGCAAAAACGGTGTGTGTGTGTGTGTGTGTGTGTGCCATAAAAGGAGTAGTGACGCGCCAGTCCCGTTGCGCGCTCAGATGTGGTCTGTGCCTTGTAATGTGTGTGTGTACATGTGTGTGTGTGTGTAGGGGGTAAAGTTTTGTGCAGAGGGCGGGGGCGCGGCTGTGTAGTCTTGTAGTTGAGACTCTGGACAGACCTGGTGGTTTCAGGGTGTCAGGAGGCAGTTCTGGGGGGAGCGCAGTGATCCAGTGACAGCCAGTTGGCGGACTTAACCCGGGACAAACCTACCTCACCTGCACAGAGGAAACTCTCTCTCTCTCTCTCTCTCTCTCTCTCTCTGCTCTGTCTCCCAGTTCCCTCTCATTTTTGGGGGGGTCTTCTTGCGCAGCTGGCTGTTCTTTTGGGATGGAGCGTGTGTGGGACTGTGTTTCCTCCGCTGGGATGTTTATTCTCGGGGTGCTGTCGGTGCTGTGGCCGGCGCTAAATGGAGTCTGGAGTTTTAACCTTTACGCAGAGCATCCTACGGTTTACAGGGGACCCGATGGAAGTTATTTCGGTTATTCTGTGGACTTCTACCAAGCTACCAGCGACAGCAACACGTGAGTGCCAACAGCAGGACTGAAGTTGTCCCATCAGGGTCCTGCAGGAGTTAAGATCTAACTCCACTTAAGCTATGTACATTAGTTTAAACTGTACTTTACACATCCAAAAAATACATTTAAGTGATCTCTGTAGCTACAGGTATGTCATACTGTAATGAGGCTTAATTATGAAACAGAAAAGAAACTGAGATGCATGGACGAGCCAAATGGTGCATCAACTGTACAAGACTGCATGAGACATTGCACACTCTCCTGCATGTCTTGCATGTACTTTGGTTTCTCTATTCCCCCTCCAGAATCAGTGTGTTGGTGGGGGCTCCAAAGGCGAACACCTCCCAGCCTGGTGTTGTGGAGGCTGGGGCCGTTTACTACTGCCCCTGGCCTGGACTCCCTGACAGCTGCAGACAGATACCTTTTGACAATTCCAGTGAGTAACCTGAAAGCCTTTTCAATTTTTGTTTCATGTCATGGATCAAAATGAATTCATAGCGAGCCTCCTGGGGGCCCCACTGGGTATAAATCTGTTCTATAGTGTCCTGCTGTTATGGGACATGGCCAGGAATAACTTCACTGTTATATTTAAACAGATTGTGAGACATATGTTCAAAAATGTCATAGTTTTATGAGCAGTATTTTAGTGAATAACTGAAATAAAATTTAACAAGTGCTCATTTCACAGAGGTCCAACTGGATCCTTTTTAAAGCCATAGGTGGCCCCAGATTTGACTCCATTTGGAACCACTGGAGTTTCATAACCTGTGTGTCTGGTATGTGTCGGTGTGTGTGTGTGTGTGTGTGTGTGTGTGTGTGTGTGAGTTGGCACATGTGTTGCTCCGTGAAAAAGAGAGATAAGACATGTGGGTCTCATCAGCTTCATCTAACAAAAAAGGTGGCTGGCGGGTTTGCTGGTGCAAGCCTACATCATGTTGATTATGGTTTTCAATACATTATCATCAAGGGTAACTGTCCAATCAGTCTTTGTTTGTGCATTTAATGTCTCTGATGCACACTTTTCCATCCGAGTAGTAAGTGTGTGCGCAACAGTTTGAGAGAGAGAGAGAGAGAGAGCAAGTGGGAAAGCGAAGGGGGGGGGGGTGGTAAACTGTATGCACATGGGAATTTAGTTCCCCTTCGGAAGAAAGGGGGATTGGGTGAGGTCTGCTTTTTATTAGATCTTGAAAATTTATCCCCGTCTCCATCCTCTCCCCCTCTCTCTCTCTCTCTCTCTCTGCCTCACCCTCTCTAAACCCTTCTCTCCCATTTTTGTGAGAATTTCTGTCATCTTGGTAAGGACCAGAAAAAGAAAGATGGAGAAGGGACTGACCACCTATAGCACAGTTAACTTTGGTGGAAGTGCTTCTGCCTTTTGAGGGTGGGAAGAACTAATCTATTGGACAGAATTCAGAGAAAGCTGTAAACATACTTGAAGATTAGATTGCAAAAGCTCAAGGAGAAAGTTTTAGTTGTGGATGGAGCTGCAGCAGCAAGTGATACTGGCATGAGGATAATAGCAGAGAACTGTCATGATATATACACCACTGTTAATGAAGGAGCATGAACGAAACAGCTGATAGCAGATTAGCTGATGCAAGCAAGACCCTGTTTACTCTGCCTGAACTAAAGCTAAAGGCTGCATGCACATGAGGGAAAACCCCCATAGTGAGGACACTTTTCTTTGCTCTCCCTGAAGTTAATTACAGGTTACTTTTCATAGAGGGGTTAGTTTGAGTGTGAAGTGTTATTGGGGAAATTTAGGGTTTGGTGGAATTAGGAATAAACATAGAGGAACAAATGCATGTGCAGTCGTGTGTGTGTGTGTATATCTGTTCACTAGAATGAGTGGGTATGTACAATGTGATTGATGACAGTGGCCATGGTGGATATTTCTAGAGTTACAGCAGACCCTTTATTACAGGTATAAACCAGACATGGGGACAAATACACACTGGTACACACTGTACAAAATATCAGCATGAGTGGCGACCATCTGTGTCTACTGTACTGGTTAATATCCATATGTCAGCTTCACATGTGCCTGAATACGTGTGTGTACCTGTGAGTGTGTGTTTGTGTCTGTGTGTGTGGCTTCAGTAACACTATGCAGATGTGTCAATTCATGCCAGTGCAGGAGGTGGGGGGTTGAGACCGGGATTGATATGGTGATAGGCACACATTAGTGTTTTCTTATCCATGATTAGAGTAAAGAAACCTACTGTTTTTCTAGGGTGTCAGAAAACGATACATGCATGAATCATGCAATTATTTATTTAAATTCCTTTTCTCAGTAATGTCCTTCACATTCAAACAGTACCACACATTCACAGATCTGAGGTCTTCAATCTACAGCCAGTCCTCTGCTGTGACCTCAGCTAAACAGGGTTGGGTGCGGCTATTAGTATTCTTAATTTATTTTACTTTTACACACAATTTCCAAACCTGAATTAAAAAGAGCTTCCTTCCAGTCATGAGCCTGTTTTTTAACCTTCAGGGCCATGAAAGTGCCGCTGATGAGAATGATGGGCTTTATGCTTAGATTTAGTGCTTATTTTCTATTAGATTATAGAATAATTTCTGCACACACTCAGAGAGAGATAAGCTCTACCATACATCCTGTAAATGATGGCATGACAGGAAATGAATTCAAAAATAGATTTAGAATCAAATAAACTCCATAACAAACTCCCTCAGAGAATGGAAAATATTAATACATTAAAAAAAAGTTTACCATACATCTGCTTTTATGCATTTATTGTCTGCCTCTATGTGCCTGTTTGAGTGTGTGTGCATGTGCTGAAAGAAGGTGTTTAATGGTGAGGGGTCTGCGCAGCTCTAAAGAGACCCAGCTGGTCTTTAATAACGCTGGAAAATATCCACAACAGAGCAAAGACACACATGCACACATCGGCTCACACCAAATCTGACACTTTATTGTAAGTCGGCTGGGAAATGGTCATAATGTGTATGTTCAAGTTTGTGTGTGTGTGTGTGTGTGTGTGTGTGTGTGTGTGTGTGTGAGAGTCTGTGTAAGTATCTTAAGTGTTGTTACATTTTATAGGAAAGGCTTTGACTGAAAAAAAGCCCTCAGCATCCTGACAAATGTCTGTTTCTGGGGGGCAAATGGTGTTTTGATGTTTGTTATAGGCCTGTTTAAGACGTTGCTACTTTGTTCTTGGTTATCAAGGACAAATGCTTTCCATTCACACAGGCAGTGCTACGGGCCTTGATCCACATTACCACAGCCAATATCAGCTTTTACTGACATCGTTATGAAATTTCTCTTTCATTCTCTTTTTTTTATGTCTTTTCCACTTCCCCTGTGTCTCTCTCTCTGTCTGTCTATGTCTCAATCCAGATAACAGAATGATAAAGGTAAATGGCACCAGAGAGCCTCTGGAGTTTAAGTCGCACCAGTGGTTTGGAGCATCGGTCAGGACACACAAAGGAAAAGTGGTGGTGAGTTCACATGGTGTCAATTAATATCAGATCACCTGTATCATCATACATGCCTGAAATCTATAGCTTCCGCACAGTGTTTCTTTGAATGGGTCTTAATCAAAATATTATTTGTTGTGTAGGCATGTGCTCCTCTCTATCATTGGCGGACAGTGAAGCTGAGTGGGGAGAAGGACCCCGTTGGGACCTGCTATGTAGCCGTCCAGAACTTCAGTGCCTACGCAGAGTACTCACCCTGCAGGACCAGTGAGTCACTGTGCAGCCCAGTCTCCAAATGTCTCCATCTCCCTTTTACTGCTGTTAAACCCTCTCTTCCTTTGTTTCCCTTTTATCTCTCTGCTGTCAGTAAAAAGACAAATTAACCATGGTATTTAGAGTGTTTTTTATTCTAATAGACTGTATCTGCAGTGTAACATGTCACAATATAGCATAAAGTTTAAATATGGTGCACTGATTTTTATGTCAGCCTATAAAAACTAATACCTCGGCCTCAAGTTTAAAAGGTCAGTTCACCCAAATCACACACACACACACACACACACACACATGCACACAAAGAAATCTCTAGCTGTACCTAGCCATGCAGATATTTTGGCTTTATTTGCCCAGTTTTTGGTATATATCTGTCTCTGAGATTCCAACCACCACCCCACAACAAATGAGGCAAATCTAATTTTGTTTGTGGTATTGCAAAAGTATATGAAGAATTATCAGACTTTCATCAGACAATTTCCAGTGAAATTATCTACTGAAGAAATAGTCCCAATAAAAACTCTTCTAGCGTGATTTCAAGTCATTTTTCAAACATTCTTCAACAAATTCCACTCACTTCTATTGTGTTTGAGTGGCAACAGAAATTTCAGAGGTGGATACTCGGCCAAATAAAACCAAAACTATCTAAAGGTGAGGAATTGTGTCACTTTTTTTTCTTTTACGTTGGCTTTCCAAATGGATTACCTCGCCTGATGTTTTAAAAGATGCCAAAGCAACCTGATAGTCCGTCTCACTCACAGTATCTGTTTCTCTCTCTGGTCCTCCTCTTTCTGTCATCAGTTCTGTAAAGGGGATTTTCCAGCCCCCCAACCCATCCCCTTAATCTCCTTCTTTTTTTTCTTCTTTCTGCTCCAACTGTTTTCCTGCGACCCCTCTCACCCTGTACAGTGATATGGGGCACCAGCATAGTATGATAAGGAGAAAACGTGGCTATCAGGTGGCACATCGTAAACAGCAGATCAAACACAGCCCCTATCATCCTCTTCCATCATGCGCTCTGCATAAAAATCCCCGTCATACTTACACTCCCTCAAGCGACTGGTTGAAAGTTGTTAAAGATCTCTGTTTTGTTGTTTATGCCAGTTCTGACTAATCAAGACTAGAATAATCACATTGTAAACTCAATTGTTCTCAAGGGGGGAATAACGCTGCAGACCTGAGAGCAGACGTAGTATTTTTTCATCAAGTCGGATTTTTCATGCCTCCAGCAGCTTTTTTTGCTTCATCTGAACATGAATCTACGAGCACCCAGACTCCTACTATAACTCACACTTTGTTTATATGTGCACGTGTGTAGTTACGCATCATTAAGCTTGACCTCAGGGTGCCTCTGAAATGGATAACAATTTATAATGTGCACATAAGCTTTGCGTGTTCATGCACAGTTTGATGCAGTAACTTAAACAGAAACACACCTCGGTTTTTATTCTTTTTCTTCATTTTTGTAGCTGTTTCATCTGATAGAAGCAATGCTCTCTGCAGTGGTAGTGGAGTGCTTTGTTCCAGAAAATTTATTTCTTTAACAATTAAGATTCTGGTTCTAGTGTTTGAATGTTTTTGTGGTTTTCAGATGATCCAGACCCAGAGGGACAGGGGTTCTGCCAGGCTGGCTTCAGCGTGGATTTCACCAAGGTAAAGATTGCAGAAACAGTCATACAATACCGCCATGGCAACCCAATGTACACATCCCGTCCTCTCTCTTAAGTGCAAGCAGAGAGGTCTCCTCAAACACGCGACTCCCTTCAGAGATTTATGGACACGGGGGAAGATGAGAGCACATCTGTCCCCAGAGGAGCCTCCACTCCTGATGTGACCCATCACCTCTGAAGACAATAGACCAAACACACACACACACACACACACACACACACATGCATACACATTCTTACACTGTATAGTCAATGTGAACTTTGGCTTTTGTCTCATAGTCCAACTCTACCCTCCTGTACAGGAAGCTGTCATTCTCCACAGGATGTCAACAGACATGACAGCAGGAATCATATATACACACACACACACACACGGCCACACACGCTATATTCCCATTCAGTCGCACGCAAATGCACACTGACACTGATAAATTTCTGTCACATGACTAACCCTAACTAATTGTATTTATTCCAGGAAGGAATGCTGGTGGTAGGCGGACCTGGAAGCTTTTACTGGCAAGGTAACAGCAATAGCAGTGTGTAAACTTGAATGATTTCATAGATGGGAAGGTGTTCAAATGAGAGAATGCAGATGAGTTTAACAGTCAGAACAGCCCACATACACACACAGACGCACAGACACTCGCCAAAGCTGCAATATCATTACAAGAGTCATACGTAGAAGAGAGAGACCTCTTTATTTCTTTGCCGCTTTCCTTAACCCCCCCTCTCGCCCCTTTACTTCATGCCACTCTGTGTCCGTAACAGTGTAACAGGAAGTGGGTGTTTGGGCTCTGTAATGAGCTGATCGGGGGGTAATGGAGTGTGGAGGAACTGCCCCTCTGCCCCATGATAAACCGCAGACGGGCTTGGAAAAGCTTCAAGGAGAGAGGAAGAGGCTCAAGGGCAGGCTACAGGGTTGAGAAGGACAGAAGAAAGGTGGGGAGAATTTAATGGCCGAGACCAGGGAGGACAGGGGGAATGATAGAGGATTGTTAAGGAGATGATGGAAACATGTTGCAGGGGAGGGGGAAGAGAAAGATGAGAAGTAAGGGAGTAGGTCAGACACAGAGAGAGAAGAAGAAAGATGGATCTTCTGTTTGATAAAACTAGCGCTAAGGTCAGCTAGCTGGCTGGATATGCAGGGCTAGTCTAAGCAGAGGGATGAAGTGTCTTAATAGTTGTAGACACAGCTAGAGTGTGTCAGAGTTCAGCTGTTGAAGTGTAACGCTACTCCCCCATCTCCAGGTGTTGGAGAGTGTGTGTGTGTGTGTGTGTTATCCAAATTTAGAGTAGTTCTGCAGCTGCTTGTAGGGAGCAAGGATACAGTCACTGATCAGTTGAACAAGTTAATTTCTCTTTCCTTTCTTCGTAATTGCTCGTCTGTCTCTCCACAGCGCTTTGTTTAGAAAAAGAAAGATACACTAAGAGTGTGTGTTTTTAGAAAAAATGACAAAAGTGGCCTTGTGATGGATATTTAAAAACTGCTACACAAATTGCTATGATTTGGGGTTGTTGTTTGCCGTTGCTGATGTTATTACATATGGTTAAATAATGAATGTTCCAGCATACAAGACCACATTAGGCAGGCATCACAGACAGCCTAATGGACTGCTCCCTCTCTCTGCCCTCAGCGTGGCAAGGCTGGCTGCCTCCAGTTAAAACACTTCCTCCAAATGTTTATAAAAGCACTCAGCCTGGATTTTATGGCCTCTAATATACAACGATTATCTTCAGCCTGAGTCATCATTTAAAAAACTCTTTTATATACAGTCGTTGTTATCGTTGGGTGTAAAGGACGTTTCAAATTAGCAGCAGTGACTTATGCATCTGTGTTAACAGTTTGTAACACGGTGTCAGATAGGGGGTTAATAATGAGTTGATATAGTGATATGTTATTCTGGGAGATAAACTCATAGCACAGTGCGAGAGAGATTGGTGAGGGGTGGGGGGCGGGGGGTGGAAGAGGAGTTGAAGGGAGGGTTAAGAGGGCACATTTCCCTGCCTGTCAGTGCATACACACACACATTAAGGTGGATTTATGGAAGGTTGAAGGCGGCCGTAGATAAAATCTTTTGTTTGTCTGACCTCTTGTTCAACAGCAGAGGAAGGGTGTTGTTTATGTGCGCTCACCTATAATTCAGGATACTCGCTGCGGAGAGGACAGGCGTTTTCTTGAGGGTTTTTAAAAGACCTCTGGAGTGCAGATATTCCTCTGCCGATGGTGTGTTTTAGCTTTCCTCTGGGAGGACTTCGATGTGTCACCAGCTCTGTGCATCTTTCACATGGTTCAGCTCCAGCAGGTTTCTATAGAACAGGGCAGCGGTGCTCCCCTCATGGGATCTGAGCTGAATCCTCAGTCCATGAACAGATGTGACTCAATCACCCTGAGTGTTTGTTTTTCTCTATCTATTTATCCGTGTGTGCGCGCGTGTGTGTGTGTGCGCGCAGGTCAAGTAATGACAGCAGGGATAGCTGAGATACTGAACGGCTACTCTTTGAAGGCAGTGCTGAGACGGGTACCGGGAGAGAAACACACCAGAGCTGCTGAGGACACACACGACGACAGCTACCTTGGTAACATGCACTTACAAAACAAACACACGCACGCTGACAACTATGTTGATCTAAATAATAGTCATACATTACATTACATACATCCATAAATGCAGTTCACACAGAGCACTGCATACAGAGTTAATTTCACCCATATGTTGTCATGTGCAACCGATTTCTTTTTCTAGGTTACTCTGTGGCAGTGGGAGAGTTTACAGGAGACTCTGAACAAGGTGAGAAAGCCAACAATTCATTACAACTAACCGCATGCAGCACCAGAGGAATCCCTCACTAACAACATCAGCAGGCATCCAACACAGCAACACAGTCTCAACACTCACTACGGCTGGGTGCCAGGAGCATTGTGTTGGGTGTTGTAGGGTGAGCTACAAGCAGTGGACAGCTGCTTGACAGTGTCTTGGTCTGAACTCAGAGGCAGTAATGAGAACTGTCTCTGTATGTCTGGGTCGCGACCCTGAGGGGACAGGACTTCAGGAACCACTGATAAAGGGATTTCCTCTCCTCCATTCTGACTGATTAGAATGATTAGCAGCAGACTCCACAGACCTCTTTAGATCTAGAGTGGGTCCAGAGTCTCTTCTGAACTTAAAATATTAGGTGGGAAGAGAAACGGGCAAGCCATGAAGCATCATTTTATTAAAGAGCGGGTGGGGGAAAGTGCCTTTGAGTTCATATTAGTTTAACTTTTCAAGCGAGAGGCCAAAATGTATTTATAAAAGTTACGATTACTAGAAATGTACAAATCACTTTTTTTTCCCAGTTCTAGACTCTGCTGTCTTGCCAGTGGTGGAGTCTTTTGATTAACATCCCTTTGCAAAGTTCAGGTGCTGCGGATGTTCGTTCCTGTGCTATCAGCTTGTCAGTAAATGAAACACACAAGCTATTTCAACAGCGCAGCTCTTTTGTTAAAGAAAATATGTGTTCAATCACAGTCATGCTATATCATTTTATAAACAATGTTTTGAATTGATTTATCGTCACACACAAGCATGAGACCCTGCCACCCCAACGCCACTTCAGCTTCCCATTCTTAATTTCCTGTCTATCAGAGTCTCTTTGCTAATCACCATTTAGTGGGATCTTTACGGGACAAACTTGCGTTTACATACCCCCATACCAACCCCGCAAAATCCCTGAAACCCCTCTGGCACAACACATGTCCTAGAGTCTTAAATCGAGCCATAAGAGGTTACACATGCCTGTTGATGTGTTGTGTTGTGGTATGAAGCTTGTTGTGGTCTTGTTCCCCCAAGCCCTCCTCAGACTGGAGAACTGGTCATAACTGTGTGTTCTGAGTGAAGATGGAGATGGGAAGTCCTTGTTCATAGGCTCGTGGTTGAGACTTTTGGGTACAGCAGGAGGGCAGGAAGGGGGGGACTTTTCTCTCTTTCTGGGTGGGTCTTTCAGATCCATCCCTATAAGTTCACAGCACCACACTCATCAATCAATGAACAAGCAGAGCCTGAGCACCCAATCACTCAGTGTGTTCTCAGTGACACTTTGCCCTTCATACAGGGTGGGCTCGGTAGGGGATTTTAGGGTTTAGGCCTTTGAGACAAACTTCTGTTTAGCCCTTTCTTACTCTTTCTCACACATTTACATGCACTAATTTAAGTCTTTCTTTGTTTTCATGTTTCCCAGAGCTGATAGCCGGAGTCCCAAGAGGAGCACAGAACTTTGGATATGTAAGTGTGAACCAATAAGCAAATTGAAAAAGAGGCACACAGGATAGATTTTGGTGCTAGATTTTCAGAAACAAAGACCTTTGTTTGGTCCTTTATTTGCAACATATTGTTACAGGAAGGTGACAAGTTAAAGAAAAAGCCAGAATCTAAGCATAATGGATACAGATATCTCATTGCAGGGCATGAATGGTCACTTGGGGTTTTTGGACTGACGTGTTCAACAGCACTCTCCACCACATCATCAAAACATTAGGGAACAAATCTTTGGAGGATGGTGTTCATCCTTCCAGTATATTTCCAGAGACTTTGAAGGTGCTGGCTTATGGTGAAGCCTAATGTTGGTATTTCCTTTTCTTTGTCACCCATCTGTATGCTGTATATAAACCTGACATTGGTTATGAAGATGTATGACAGTCTGTGTTCTGTGTGCGATAGGAAGTTCAGGAGGGATCAGAGAGTTTTAATGTGCAAACACCCATGCACGCAATATAGTTTCATACAGCTTCATGGATAAATGTATCTCTATAGCTACAACATGTACTGTATATGTATCTGAACTGTAGTGTGTAGAGTTCTCTTATGGGAAAATGTCCCCAGGGCTGACTGTGTCAATCCTCCCTAATGACACACAGCTTCCGCTGCATGTGGAGGGCGGTGACCCCACCTAACCCCACTAACCCTTCTCCACACATACCCGACCCCTAACCCTAACCTGCGGTGCAACCGCAGGACTTACCACACTGTGCACACACACACACACACACACTGAAAAGTGTGTGTTTTATGTCTGGACGTTGTAGCTGGTGCGAGAATGCTCCTTCCTGTACAGACAGTGCACTGTGAGTGGCATAGAGGAAGGAGCTTGTAGCTCACAGTAGGAGGAGTTTTATGGCGGGTGCAGGTAGGCCATGTTAGCGGCCTGGTACTAAAGTAGCTGTCAACCCCGATCAGGTTACTTCTATGACCAATCTGACAACTCAGAGCGTTCAGATTCAATATTTGCGTTTACACATCCACATCTGTCTGTGTTCGTAAGTCTATCCCCTTTTAGTATGTCTTCAGACATCTGTGATTGGGTCAGCGCGTATCCTCCCGCATGTGTGTGTGCGTGTGTGCATGTGTGTGTGCGCGTAGCCCCCGGCTGTCTCCATGTGGTTGTTATTTTAGGTCTTATGAAGGAATTCTCAGCCTCCCCCCTCCGTCGCTCCCCACGGCCGGGGTTAGGATGGGGGGAAGGAGAGAAAGATGACGGGGGGAAATGGTAAAGGCACAAAGAGGATGATGGTGGGGGAGGGCAGGGAAAGGGGTTTCAGTCGAATAAAAGCTTTTTTTATGCGGTTTCTGACTTTTTTCCCGCATTCTTCTTGTGCCTTTTTGTCAGACTGCCTGGCCATGATTGCTCCTACTACGAGGACAAAGTCTGGTGTTTTATTTGTCATGCCATATGGTAACTGACTGTCTATCTGCTCGTTTTAGGTGGTGATGATCAACTCCACCAATCTGACCTTCATCCAGAACTTTACAGGGGAACAGGTAGGAGCATCAACACATCCCAGTCACAGTCAGTCATATTGCAAGGCTGCATATAAACCACTGCACCGTGGGCTCCAGCTGATATGGATTTTCTTCCAGTTTTGAGTGAATTCAATTTGAATGTGGATGGGCGAAAATGAAATTACATAAAACCAACCAAATTATATATAAAACCATAAACCATAATGGATTCATGGTTAAAAAAAACTCCTTTGTTTGTCCCCCAGATGGCCTCCTATTTTGGCTACTCAGTGGCGGTCACTGACCTGAATGGAGATGGGTAATTAGAAAATTTCTTTCACTCTAGACACATGCACTCACTTTGTCCCTTTATTTCTCTGAGCTTTGAAACTATGGCTTATGTCCCCAGGACTGACGATGTGCTGGTTGGAGCGCCCCTCTACATGGAGAGGGAGATGGAGAGCAAACCCAGAGAGGTTGGGAGGGTGTACCTGTACCTTCAGATGGCCCCGCTCACTTTCTCCATACCTGTTGCCCTCACCGGCATGCACACATTTGGGCGCTTCGGCACAGCTATAGCACCCCTGGGAGACATCAACCAAGATGGATACAATGGTATGCTGAGAGGGTGAAAGACAGAGAGAAGGGGGGAAGAAAAAGAAAGATGAGATAAAAAGGAAATTGAGCCAGATGAAATTCAGCTGAGAAACAAAAATATGCAAGTTGTGAGAGACAACAAAGAGAAGGAGAAAGATATGGAGATGTTTAAATTTAACAAAATCCTTTCGTGTATTTTGTGCCAGTGCATGAACCTTTTTCTCTTGTACTTGTCTGTCCTTATGGGGCTGGTGCTTTCAGGTAAACTGATGATAGACAAATCTTTTTCTGTGTTTCCCGTGCCTCTTTTGACTGTTTTGTCTTTGGCTGAGGAAATCCTATCAGATGTTGCTGTTTGAGAAAGCTCAAAGCTCTTCAGCCAATCAGGAAGTGCACAGATGAAGGGTTGTCTGTGTGAACTTGTTTCCTCCTGTGATGATAAGAGTTTAGGCCATGTGTGTGTAAGTGTGTGTTGGAGCTATTTTTAACTCACCAACCTCACCAGATGTGCACTGAGATAAAATCATCTGGGATATTCTGTCCTGCAGCCCTCGGTTCATTCCTCTTCAATGTGTTTGTTTAATCCTCACATTGATTGGACACAGACACACACACATGCACGCCCTCACACAGACATAAGAGACCATGCAGCCTGCAGCCCAAATGCTCCACGAAGCTAAGACCTGCTGCCTTAAAAATTAATGAACTGATGCACATGTGGCTCTCGTACAACATCAGTCCCAGTGATCTGTGCTTTATTTATTCATGGCAGTGCGTGTTAATGTATGTCCCACCCCTGTAAACCCTTTAACCGTCAGATCAATAACTATTGGATCAATACTGAAGCTTTCTTTGGGAAGAAACATAAATCTCATCAGGCTGTCTGTCAGGATGCGATGGTCTCTGAGGGGTGGTGACGTGACCTGAGAGGAGATGGAGCCTCTGCCAGCTGCAGTGACATGCAGAGAGTGGTCAATGTCTGTTGACATGATTACATTATCCATGGAGTCTCCATGGAAACATTGTGATCAGGGTTTTCAGCAGCTTCTTTTTGCTAATATCAAACGTCTGTGTTTAAGTATACCTGTGCCCCCGTGCAATTATGTGTGTATAATCACTGACAGATCCCTTTTCTGTCTGCAGAGACCTCATCACTCCGTTTGTAAAATTCTTCCGAAAAGCAGAACCATACTCATTTCCTCTCATCTTCATGGCTTTGTTGAGTGTCAGTTGAAACCTTACAATTTAGCTAATTTAATTTGCCATGTGGCTTTTTTTGTTTTTATCAACCAACACTGAGACAGAGTCACCATCACTCATAGAGTGTCAGCCCATTTCTGTCTGTGAGTAACAATCTCCTATAGTTTTGGTCTCAGTGATCACAGTGGGTGTTCCTCATTTCGTTGTGAATGTCTACATTCTGTGGGATGCTGTTAGCAATGCCCATGAGTGACTTTCACATTATTTGAAGATTTGAAGTATGTTTTTTTTTTTTTTTTTTTTTTACACGACTATTCAGCCATGTACACATACTCACACATAGACATACAGACTCACAGATACACATGCGCACACACAGGCACATGTATACACTTGCACACACACATGGTTGCATTTATCCTCTCCACCCCGCAATCTGCTTCATGTGGAACTACTTGTTTAGGCTGAGAGAGAGGGGGTCCGGAGACAAACAGGATGTCTAGAGGTGTTTGGACAGTTACTGTACTGAGGGATACTTTTATGCAGGACAGTGCAATGTGTGGACATTAAGAGGTTTAAGAGTAAACACCAAAAAAGTACGATATGGTATAGTAAAAGAAGTTAAAAAGTCATGACAGGTGCTTTCAGTATGTTAATTGTTTTTATTTCTGTTTTCATGTATGTCTGTGTGTGGGTGCTCTGTTGCTCCACAACTACATGCCTGCATGTCTGAAAGGATTCTTTAAGGGGCCTCTTAAAACCTACTTTCTCAATCATCTCCTTGTTATAAACAATTAGGTCCTACATAAAAACAGCATTTCAGGGCAAAGTTAGAAAATATTTGGTTGTTTCGATTGAGAGGTTCTGTAGTTGTGTTGTTGTTCAAGCTGATTTGAAATCAGCAGGGCTCAGGTGGAAAAGGAAAAAACTCAAGTTTTGTACTTCCATGCACCAATCTGGGAAACATTTCATGTAAAGAGAATCTGATTAAATTGTGTTCTCCAATTAAATCTGACTAAATCACATCTACACAATCATAAAGAGGCAGGTTTGCTGAGTTTTTCAGTATGACATTATTTCCAAATGCTTTCATTGTTGCATAGGATTTAGTCATTACTATTTAAAGGTATAGAGAAATACTTTGATGGAATATCGAACCAAGTTTTCAGGGGCTTAGAGTTCAATATTTTGGGAAATGTACACATTTACTTTGCTGCCAAGAAAGAAAAATTGATACCCCTAATATCTGTCCAGTATTGATAGATAGATAGATAGATAGATAGATAGATAGATAGATAGATAGATAGATAGATAGATAGATAGATGACTTTATTTATCCCCGAAGGTAAATTAGGTATAAAGGGAATGCGCCCAATGTGGGGTTACACTTAAGAGGGAAACAGAAGTTAGCCTGACTCTGTCCAATGTTTTTTTCTAATCCACATATATAGCACCTCTTAAACTTACTAATTAGCGTGCATGTTATATCTCTTTTGTTTAATCTGTACACAAACAGCATTTGGATGTCCGCTTGACTGATGCTTCTTGTTGCATATGTGTTTGTGTATGAATCAAACAATTAGGATAATGTGTTAACTGGTAAGGTCAAGATGTGCTGTTAAGTCGATTTTTTCCCCTTTAGACAAAACCAAGCTGTTTCCCTGTTTCCAACATCAAGCTAAGCTCACCGGCTTCTGGCTAAAGCTTCATGGACAAACAGAGTGGCATGGATTTCTCATCTAACTCTTGAATAAGCTAATTTCCTGAAATGTCAAACTATTCCTAGTTGTAAACAGACATGTCGTCCTGCAAGCCTGCCCTTCACCCATTTATCACATATAATAAGGTGACCTTAAACCAAATGTTTCCAAAGCAGAGCACAATACTAAGTAACCAAGAATGATCTAAATAGTGCCTAGAAAAAGAAAGATGGAGGGGAGGAAAGATTAAAAGTGAGTAATACAAATGGAAATTAAAGAAAAGAGGTGAATGACCATGCTGTCATGGTCCCCCAGTGCAGCTAAATGAAAGTCAAGCTCTTTTCCTTCTCTCTTTCCTTCTACCTGTATGTTTTCCTGTGCTTTTGTCTCAAAGGGACTTTAACCCTGTTGATGTCTAAACCATGCGTATGTGTCATCTCTTAGACGTGGCGGTGGGCTGTCCGTTCGGAGGCGAGGAGCGTGGAGGCAGAGTACTGATCTTTAACGGTAACAAAGATGTATCCACCCAAGGCCTGACGATGAGCCAAGAGCTGAAAGCAGCCTGGACCCCCAGTGGCAGCTTGCCTGGATATGGATTTACTCTGCGAGGAGGCCAAGACCTGGACAACAATCAGTATCCTGGTAAATACTCACAGTCAACCTCAATCAATCCAAGTCAATCCTTCTTTGCTCAGATCCCTACGTTATAATCAAAATTCTTTTGACTTGCATTCCTTCACTTCTGCACTTTCCATCCAGCTCCTCTCATTACAGCCTCCCTCCTCTTCATTCTTGACCTCCACATTTCATGGTTCCCACCCCCCCAACCCCATGCACTCCTCCACTACCATCCCCATGTTCTCCTGTATTGCTTTCCTCCTCTTCTCTGGTAAAGTCATCAGTCAGAAGAAGGGGGTATAGGGATAAGTGCCAATGAACTGCTGCCGCATCCATTCTTCGGGGATTTTCAGTACTCAAGGAGGAGAGAAAACATAAGATTGGGAGTAAAAAAGAAGCATAATAATACATTATCCGCATGTTCAGTCCGCCAGACGTTCAAGCCTCGGCCCAGATCCCTAAAACAGTGAGCAGACAAAGCAGCATTCAATCAAATTACATGCAAGCAGCTCCCTTTTTTATGTGCCACCTACTTACTTTACCAGACACCTCCACCTTCTGACTTTACAAAGCATATTAGAAAACTCACTTCAATGCGAGACCTGAAAAGGAGAGGATTTTTTTATGAGTGTGAAGCTGTTTATATATGTGAGTTTCAAGTTCAGAAACAAAATCCACTTGAAGCAAAGCAGGTCTGTAAAACCACTGTTTTACTACCTCATTTTCTTCCCAATTTAGAGCCACTTTACTTACAGCATTAGGCTTTGTGCTTCCACAGATTAGGCTGAAAAGGAGAATTTGTTTAGTTTTACCTTTTCTTTTCTTTTCATTCCTTTGCCCCCACTCTCTTCCTCCCTTTTTCCTTTTCATTCTACTATAATAACATATTTCTTCATTGCACAAACAGGATATCAAGGCAAAATACACACACTTAACTATACACAAGTTCACATGTGTGGCTTGTGATCGGTTTCACTGGCAGCTCCAGAGTGTGTGTTGAGTGTATGCCAGGCTTGAGGTCAAAGCTAGACCCTTTGCAGACCCACTGCAAATCAGAGATGCCGGATTAAAAACATTGCACAGTAAATACACACACAGAGGTTACAGGTTGAAACTTAGGCTGGTAGAGGACCTTTGGGAGGAGGAAGTGGAGTAGAAACTCATGGGTGGCAGAGCACTCAGCCAACACACACACACACACACACACACACACCGTATAAACATGCACACACACAAACGGTGCAGCACTTGTGTCGTCTGTCATTAGAGAGGTGGCTGGCGGAAGTTAAACACACGCGCACGCGCACACACAAACGGAGTGTCGTTAGCACGGCAGTAAAGTCACACTGTTCAAAGGAGTCGGAGATGTTTGATCAGCATTATGAGAGGACTGCACAGGCGTCTGGGAGGCCTGCTACAGCTACCATATGCGCCCATCGATGCTAAACGTCATTAGTCTTCTCCAGGAACACAGAGAGAAGAAAGGATGATGATTACGCTCCATTTTTAGCTTTAATGGACTTTCTCTAAAAGACTATGTCATATATTTGCGTTTTTTACTTGATAGGTTACAGCAGGAAAGTAAATGAAAGGTGAAAGAGATAAAAAATGACAAAGTGGGGACAAAAATAACACCCACACTTAGACTACACTGCTCAGAATTAAAATCGTGATTAAACTATGGGGCATGACACAGATGCAGCACTGAGTTAATGTTTCACTGATTCATTGGAGGCTGCAGTTAAGGTTGGGGTCAGCTGCCCATCAGAAGGAGGGCAGACTGCCTCAGGGTGCATTTCAGGTTCAGCCGAGGGGTCAAAGGTCAAAAACTGACAATGTTTTACCTGTCAATCACAGGGCTCATTAGGTTGGTAAGTAGGTGTAAAATGTATTGCTGAGCTCCACGTCCACTCATATATTTAGCAGCCATCTTTATTTTCAGCTCATCCTGGATGTACTTTTATCTAAAATCAGTTCAAATATAGTTTTAAACCCAAAATGTCCCTTTAAACTAAACCTGCTATATTTAGTCAATCCTGAGAAAATCCTCCAAACATGGAACAACCAATTGCCCTTGTCCACATTGTGAAACATGTACTTCTCAGTACAAAAAGGTAGTGTTAGTGCAGCCTTAAAATCCCACACATGCATCCAAGAATTAAGAAATCCTCCATTTTTCTCCCAAAACCGCCTCCTTTTCCACTGAGTGCCATTGACCTTTGGCATTTCATCATCAAGGCCAGTCCCCTGCAGCCAAACAGGCAGTCAGGGCAGGCAGCCAGTGACAGCTTGACAGTCTGTCTAAACTCTCGATGGAGATTGTGTTTTCACAGCCCAGGACAGACACCATCAGCTAAAGCAGCTCAGTTACCAAGACTATACCTGCACCAAGACCTAGCATCAATGAATAGAGTGTACGTATTGGTGTGTGAGCCCATTTGTGTGCAGGTAGGGTTCGGTGTATCTCTATACACACGCACACTAACCCCAAATCAACAGTGGCAGGCTTTCCTGTGTGTAAGGAAATGGGATTGACATGAAAAGGAAAGTGGGCCGTTATTTGATTTAGCCCTCAGTGCAGCCATGCGCGCACTCACACTCTCACACACACTTAACCCCAAAGGTGCCCGGTCCTCAAATCAGTCTCATGTCATGCAGCGGTTTTGAGAATAAACAAAAGAGTGGATAAGGAGTACAGACAGCCACTGTGTTGAAAACACACACCTAAGGCAGGAGTGGAGTTGGATTTCGGGATGCACAGAGGAATTTGGACTTGGAGTGAGGCGGTACCTCTCTGTCTCTCTGTCTCTGCTGAAACACACACACCTTGCTTCTGATGGCTTTCACAGATTGCGGTTTAAAGGCCAAATGTGCTATCCTCTGCCCTCCTTTTCTTTCTGTCATTTCCCACTTACTCCTCCTGCTCCTGCATTCTTTTCCCCCCTTTTTCGTACCCCTTCGACTGCCCTACAAAACCCACATCTTGAGGTCCTTTCTATTTGCAAGGCTTTTTCGATATAGTATGCACACACACACACACACACACACACACACCAGCCACACACTCGCATAGCGACATAGCACACCCCAGGGGAAGAGGGACAGGGCCTAAATGTTTAATGTTGTGGTTTCAGGGGGACTCAGTGACTGCAGCCAAAGGCAGAAACAGATGTGCCTCTCTCAGATTCAATTAGTCCCTTTCTTTTTAAATACACAGGAGAGGAAAGACACAGCATATGACAAGCAAAGTCTACAAGAGTACACTTCCACCAGCTTAGTCCAATAATGCCTGCAGCAGGTTACAAGTATTTTCCACTGATAGCTGCCTCTAGTGCTAAACAATTAGTTTCTATTAGTTATGTAACAGAAAATTAATTGAACACGATTTTGGTAATCAAACATTCACTGTAAATTGAATGAATTCTAGTTTTTCTGGGTTCACCTTGGGGAATTGGCATTCTTTCCATTTCATCATGTTATAGTCAATTAATCATAAAAAATAATAACTGATTAATTGATCATGAAAATACTCATTAGCTGCAGCCCCAGTTGCCTCTCACTGAGCAGCGTTAAAGGTTATTCTGTCTTTCTTAGGATCACACAACTTAGTTTTCCTCCATCTGGCAGTGGTGGCTTGTATCCATTAAGTGCCTCTCTTCAGTTTCACATTGTTTTAATCAGCACTCGTGTGTGTGTGTGTGTGTGTGTGTGTGTATGTATGTGTGTGTCTAAGTCTATTTGTGTGTGTGCGGCTTTTATTGGTATGTGTCCCCTAACCACAGCCATTAAATACGGGCTCTATTTTAAACTCGGAGGGCCAATTAAAAGTGTGTGTTCATCACAAAACCCATGAAAACAAATAAAAATCACATATAGATGAGATCTGTTGCTGCTTACAATTAGGAGCTGTTCCTGCGCAGGCTGTTGGGAAATGTTTAGCAAAATACGATTGGAGCAATGTGAACTCTTCTAATGGCACTGGAATGCAGCGTGGGGTCCCTGTCTCGCAGCACCCACACATACATACACAATGAACTCACAAACACATACATAACACGTGTTGTGTTTATGAATTTAGTCTGGAGCGGGTCATGTGTGAAAGAATAAGAAATAAATAGCACAGTGATATTAGAAGTCATTGCAGTGTCACAGTGTGTGCGTGTGTGTGTGTGCATGTGTGTGTCTGTGTGTGTGTGTCTGTGTGTGTGTGTATGTATTAAACGTGAGAAGTCTGTGTTTGATGAAGATTGCTGGAGACCTTGAAATCAGTCCCATCTGTGGCATTCTTTGAAGCGCTTTATTTCTCTCTCTCTCTCTCTCTCTCTCTCTCTCTCTCTCTCTCTCTCTGTCTCTCTCTCTTTCTCTCTCTCTCTCTGTCTCTCTCTCTCTCTCTCTCTCCCTTTCTCTGCAGACCTGATCGTAGGGGCGTTTGGCTCAGGCGAGGTGGCGGTGTACAGGTAAGAATGTACAAGGTGTTCTGTCTCTTTTTGAATTTCCTCACGTCATATTGTTTAAATGTCGGTTGTGTGTGTGTGTGTGTGTGTGTGTGTGTAGGTCTCGAGCTGTAGTTTCTGTGGAAGCTTCAATGATCTTGACCCCCAGAATCCTGAACCCCGATGACCGACAGTGTCACCTGCCTGAAACAGATATTATGGTTACCTGGTAAGAAGAGCTAGATACTTAACTGATATGGTTCAGTGAAATAGTAAAAGTGTTTTCCAATGCCATGCTAAATACCAACACTGGCCTATATATACCACACACTCCCAGTGGCTGACTTATATGAAACTCTCCTTGGGCTGGTACCTCCTTTACCTATTTAAGTCTGTTTGTTTTGCAGGTTTGTTTTGTCAAAGCTGATTACTGTTCGTGAGTTCGAGTACATTTTAAAGGATCTAGAAAATCGTTCAGATTTGCTGTTTTTGAAGCCTATTCATGCGTCTTAACTTGATACTCTTTCATAGCATCTGACATTTGCCTTAGATTGTTGATGCTAATTGCTTTTGATATTTATTGTTGTAACTATGTTTTAATGTTGGCCTCTTAGCCAGATATCTCTTGAAAAGGAGATCTTAATCATAACAAGACTTTTGTGAGGTCAAATAAAGGAAATCAAATTAAAAAACTTTAAAATATCCCAATAAATAAAAACGTAGCCTACAAGAAATACTGAAGAAACACCACTAATAATTAAATATAATAATTATTAATAATAAATAATAAGTAAACACGCAAACTGTTTTCCCAAAAGAATTTATACTAGATTTTTTTGTTTTCTGAAATGTTTCTCTAGCTCTTCACCACAGTCCACAATTTATTGTAATTCTTTCCAGCCGTGTATCACTCTTCGACTTCCGTTTGGCATTGCATTGTGGGACAACAGCGTCCATCAACGCCACACTCAAAGTCAAGCTATAAATGGACAGTGACAGCTTTGACATGCTCAGTTATATTTCATTTTTAGTTTGGAATTTAGAGATAATGAGGCCCACTGCTGCAGTGAAACCTGAAGCTGTACGAGAAATCTCACTGCTTATACTGTATCATAAAATGGTATGCAGCATAAAGTATACACATTCACAAATCACACTCACTGACAGATGTGACAAATATTTCACCCCTGTGCTCTAGACACATACCATCAGCCAAGGTCTGTTTGTCTGTGTGTCTAATGCAATAATTTAGAAGCACACTGAAAACATGTGTTTGTATAACATGGAAAGTCAGATTTATGGGACTTTGCAATTAATTTGATACTGCATAATTCTGTTTTGATTATGTTATTTTTCCTGTGGGTAGCAGACTGACTTTGAACAGTCTTGGGGTGAGTCTAGTCAAATGGAACTAAAGAGGGGGGGGGGGGGGTCTAAAAGCTCCTGCTGTTTTGCCACAGTCTATTGTTGGTCTTAACTTATTGGGGCTGCAACTATTTGGATGGGAGAAGTGTGTTCGGCTAGTTGCCATCATGGTGTCTGTGTGTGCGTAGTGTGGTGTGTGAGTATTGGCAGTGAGTGAAAAGACAACAGGGTTTGGGTCAGATTGACAGAAAGCACTAAACTGTGGAATTCTGTCAAAACAAAACCAAGCTTATTTAAATAAACCGCCATAGAGTTTTGGTCAGAGGTATGGAATCAGATAGGTCAACGGACACTCACACATGCAAGCTTGTAGAATTAATGGATGCCTGAGGCTCTTGTGTTTCAAGAGGGGTGAGGATTTTTGGACTTTTTAGTTGTTTCCCTGTGGTGAGAGTCGGAGAGACGTGAGAGTGTGATGAGAGGTAGCTCCAGTTTGGGCCTTTTAAATTACATTAGATTTGAGCCTTAGGGTTAAACATCTGATTTTTGGATAAATAATAACCTCGCAATGTTTGAAAAACCCAACTCATTTAACAACAGTGACCACTGTTCTGACAATACTTCCATAATCGTCAAAGAGTCTTGTTGCAGTTGAATGGAGTTGCGCTTCTTTTTCCTAATCCAAACAAAGATGGCAGGTAGAAATTATATTTGTCCTTGGCCAATTTGTATGAGAATGAAAACATTTTATTTAGTTATATATTATATATTTATGTTTCTCTACAACATTTTATATTCTCATACAAACTAACATTATTATTAGGCTATGTTATACAAAAAGGAGCAAGGACATTTGTCATTTCAAGCTAAATAGATTAAGAAATACTGAGAAACAGAAATAAAAATATTAAGAAATACAATCTTTTTATTGTGCAGTGGACAGAATTCAGTTTTTGAGAATTATGGAAATATTCTTTGGAACATTCTTATATTAACAATGGATTTCATGACTCCTTGTGTGTAAAATGTGAACTAACAAACAAATTATCGCTCGACTTTGTAGTTCCTTTCAGCTCTACGGAGATTTATAGCAAGTTTCCTCTCGCCTTTTTTATAGCTGTTTTCTGCTGCAGAAGGCAGCTGGTGCTGAAGAAAAGCTGACTCTATGCTACCTGCCTAACCCTCCAGGCAAAGTTAGCAAGCTAGCTGATGACCATAATGGAACATTTAGCAGCTAAAATGCAGGATGTTTTTCTCAAACAGAGTTTAAAGGAGAGTGAATACTGGACTTACATTCTTCAGGTGGACAGAAACACAATTCCAAATACATGAGAATGTTGCTGTGAGTCTGTTGAATGTGTAAATAGGCAACTGTACTAACATGTTCGACATATTAAATGCCCCCAAGTGGCCGAACAATCAGTTATTGCAGGTTTAAAAAACCTTCTTGGTTTTTCAAAGAATGCTGAGAGTCAGTTTTTTGAAAATCAGATGCTTAACTCTGTTTGCACAAATGTAATAATGATACATGAGCAGCACAAACTATAGAGGGGCTATAAGGGGATGAAGGATCGGCGGAAAAGGAGGGACAGTTACTTAATGACCAGTCTTAAATTAAACGTTCTTACTCATTAAGCAGACTTGGGCTTGTGAGGGAGGGGATTTATATGTGCATGTGTGCAGGGAGGAACAGCTTGCAGTGTGTAGGGTGGTGGAGCACAGATGCATTTTGGGCAAAATTACATACAGTAATGACTAGCCAAGTGCCAGACCTCTTGTCAGTAAAATGGGGGTCATTTCCACGCTACATACACTTAAGTTTGACACACAGTGCTTATTAGAGTCGCACTTGAGCACACCCACCCAAAAACACAAAACACACACATGCTTACATGCAACACATATTAAACATGCATGAAACCACCTGGAGAGGTCAAAATGGCTTAGGGGAGCAATTTTTAAAATAGAAACCTGCATTTTATTTCACATAAACTCACATCTGCATCACACACACGGAACGCAGGAAAACTAGCTCATCATCTTTGTGTCATCTAATGGGGATCCTAATTATTAACAAACACACAAGCATCCACCGCATCTGTGTTTTTGGATGTTAGGATTTGTGAACTGAAACCAAACAAACAATAATTGCATGAAGTCATTTACCTCATGCCTCTTATGGCTGAGTCTGCAGCATAAAATCGGGAGCATTACATCTGTAAACTCCCTCAGATTAGTGGATATTAACAGTGTGGAGCTCCCTGTGTGGGAGTCACTTTCCTGTTCCTGATTAAAGAGGTGATAACACACACACACTTACAGTCACACACACATAAATAGAGGAAATGCAGAAATGTTTCCCAGTCTCCCATGTCTGTGTGTCTAATTGAAGGGTCACAGGGCCCTCGGCGGTATTTCCCACTGTCCCCTGGAGTACAAGAAGGAATATGTGTCTTGCTTATCGGCAGTTTATTTAGTTTGTCATAAAGTACATGTTTTGTGTTTTGGCCTGCATACAAAAATGGAGAAAGAGTGTGGTTGAAACGTCTGCAATGGATGAATGAATAATATCACTGGAGCTTAGTTTGTGGTCACGATCTTCTTCTTCCAAAGTCACTGCCATGACCAGCACCTAATCTTTGGTGTGCATTCACCACACGACTCATGTCGATTATTTATTTAAGTATAACCAGCCTGTATTGGCTTACAAGACCCCAAAAATGTACATTATTATGATTTCAGAACTCCATGTCTACAACCGAATTCATAAGTCATTAAAACAGCACAAATCACAGTAAAGGTAAATTAAATTGTTCTTCACTAAACTTCTGAGACAAAGTTCATCCAAATTAATCATTTATCAAGCGACTTGACGTGAAACTAATTCCCACTGCCATAATACTTTATAATGACTCCCCACTGTGCAGGGAGAGGAGACTCAATCCATAATATCTGATTTTGAATGATGGACACTATTACAGCTTGCACTCTGCTCAATGCACAATGCACACAAGTTACTGCACAGAGCTTAAGTGTATATTTTTCTTTTGTCTATCTATCTTATTGGCAGCACATAGTTAGAGCAGCCATCCATAAACTTGCATTGCTTACGATTCTTGCATAGTAAGTGTAATATCCTGTATGATTTGATCAAAAAAGAACCTTATAGTATCATGAGTGGGTACATTTTTAAGCATCCACATTTTGCTCACTTTGTCAGTAATAACTAGCAGTTATCTCAATCTTCTCCCTCTCATGTCTATCTCTTTATCTTCCCAATATTCTCTTCCTCCAGTCTGAAGGTGGACGTGTGTGCAGCAGTGAGTGGAGTGGGGATCCCCAGCTCTGTAGGTAAGCAGCTGTGCACAATGTGGTGAAGTGGGAAAGGGAGGCAAAACGGAAAAGCACAGAGGGTGGGATAGTAGTCAGAGCCAACTCCGTTGTACATCTCATTAGAGTTTCCTGCTGTGAAACCGCAGCTCTGCCACACCGATCAGGATGGAGGTCTAATGCAGGAGGGAGGGCGGAGAGAATAGGGTAGACAGACACAGGCAGTGGAGGTGTACAGTACAGTACATTGTTCCTACTCTCTCTAATGTCTCCTCACTGAATAACTAACGGAAAGTCAGACGCATAAGGGGAAAAGACTATGTGGATTCAACAGTTAAGGAGTGTCTGATTGCCTTATTCACTCTTCACTTATTATCGTTACACTCATCTTTTCCTCTCACTTTTCCATCCATCTCCACCTCTGCATCATTACCTTCTGTGCAGACCTGAGAGCAGAGCTGCAGCTGGACTGGTTGAAAGGCACCAGAGGTGGAGTTAAGAGAGTTTTATTCCTGGACACCCAGCTGCCTCAGCGGTCAGGGCTTCTAAAGTTGGGTCACAACCGCCCACATGCATGCCTGACCTACACCATTTACCTGAAAGTGAGTGAATCACACACACATACAAACGTAATGTTGTAATATCGTACAAAGAAATCCAGCTGTTAAGTCTACTATTTAAACTTTCTGTTACTCTCTCAGGAGGACGATGAGTTCAGGGACAAACTGACCCCTATATCACTGGCTCTGAACTACAGCTTGGCTCCACACTCTCATAGTCAAACCCTTCCACCTGTACTTAACCATTACAGCAGCACCTTCCTTCAAGAGCATGTGAGTATATTGTACATATTGTACATCTATAACATGTTTGCACTGGAAGAAGATTGGGGGCAGGACGAGGAAGAGGATTTGCCTGTTGCTTTTCCTGTGGTTTCTGCTATTTAAGGGTTTCTTTTGGGGAGACTTTCCTTATCAAAATCAAGAGTCTAAGGATAAAAGGAGTCATATGTTGGACAGATTGTAAAGCCGCTTCTGGCAAATTTGATTTGACTCAACTAGTCTAAGCTAAACTCTAAGCACATACTGCCAAATTTGAGACCCAAATCCAACCCGATATTATACTTTTGTCATTTGTTTTTTTATGACAATGTTGTCAAACCATTACAATTCAGAACTTAACTATGAGAAAATCAAGAGTTCCCTGCACAGCAACGAGTCAGGTGCTGGTTGGTTAAAAGTTAGGCAATGCAAAAGAATAAAAATTAAGGAAGGACTTGCTCTACACCAAAAACTCAGCTCTAGACCAACATAAAACTATTTATTTGTCAAGCAAGCCTGATGAGGAATATGTGAAACACATTTCAAAAAAGTTTTAAGTTTTGCCAGAGCTGAGTTTTTGATGTGCAGCAAGCCACATCTTCATTTTTGATTCCAGCACTTAACTGTGCTTATGCATATCATTTTACCCTATTGAAGAAGCCTTGCTTTGATGATGAATATTTTCTTTATTTTTCCATTAACTACCATTAGCAAGCCAGGCTTGACATTGTGTGTCTGAATAACACTGACGGATGCAGACCATTAGAATAACCAGAGAGACAAAGAAAGAAAACATGTGTATACAGCACCTGCATCCTGATGTGTCCCTGTTAAATATCTATTTTTGGTTTCATGATGATGTCCAGTGTACCTTAAAACTCTCCTCATGAAAGCCCCCTTCTCTGTGCCCCTCTTCCTCTTAGGCCTACATTCTCCTGGACTGCGGTGACGACAATATATGTATCCCTGACCTCCAGCTCTCTGCCAGCATGTAAGACTGACATGGCCACGCCCTCTGACCTCAACCTGTAAACACTCAACACGTCACATGGCAAAAACACAGACACACATGCACACACAGCTCAGCCAAAAGAAAGTATGTCTGTTATTACTCACACAATGAGCAAGGTTTGAAGTTGCTCACATTATAGTTCCATTGAGCATGTGGTGTGTGAGAGTGTATGTGTGTGTGAATTAGCCTACTTTCTATAGTGTTTCCAGCTGTACCGTATCTCCATGGCAGCGTTATACAAACATCCTGTCACCCTCCACTGACTGACACTCACTCAAATACACACACACACATTGTTGGGGTCAAGGATATTGCATTCCATGCAGCAGAGCGCATTGCACATGAACCAATCCTAAAAATTATAAACTGAATTTTACAAAAACACACAGGACAGGAGCTGAGGACTCTTGTACGTCTGTAACAAAATGCTTTATTGCTTTGCTTCCTGTGTCCTCTGCGTGACTTTAAATCTTGTCCCTGTACACTGTTCTTCTTTTCAAATAAAACACACACACACACACACAGGGACCGCTCAGAGCTGGTGATTGGAGACGACAATCTGGTCATGTTGACCATCACTGCGGTGAACCAAGGAGAGGGGGCCTATGAAACAGAGCTCCACACACTGATACCACCAGAGGCTGACTATATCGGAGTGAAGCGCAAGGTGGAGGTAAATAAACACACACTTACACACACATTTGTTTCACGTTAAAGCATAAGATAGGCATATACCAATGAGGCAGTTGTCTCATCATGACTGAAGGGTCAAGAGATCATTTGACATAAGGAAGTGAGCTATTTGAGGCTGCAGTTACAGTATGACATCACATCCTGTTGTGTCTTTGTGGTGTGTGTTTGTTTGTAGTGATTAAAGTGAGGCTATCAGCAGGCTATGCTTTACTGGCAATAGCCCAAAAAGCCCCTATTATGATTTACAAGCTGCATTAGTGACCACGGAAATGGATAGGGTCAACTGCTGTGTGTGTGTGTGTGTGTGTTTGCACGCGTGTGTGCGCTAATGAGTGTGTAATGGGGCTGTTTGATTGATGAGGTTGTTACTGTCAGAGCATTCATCACTTCTCCTCTCCTGCCTTCCCCCTTCCTGCCCTCCTTTTTTCATTCTCACCCATTCACTTGCCTTCCCTCTTTGATGGTGTTGCACTTCCCTCTGCTCTTTTCTTTCCCCTCTTGGCTCTCAATGCTCCCTATTTGTCACTTTCATCCACTTTGCCCCATCACCTCCCTCATTGTACTTGTCTTTTTCTCTCTTTTTCTGTCACCTCTCTAGTCCCTGTCTCAGCTAAACTGCGAGTACAAGATGGTCAATGAGTCCAGGATGGTGGTGTGTGACCTCGGGAACCCAATGGTGGCTGGGACAGAGGTGAGTTGTTACAAACTAAAGCACACACACACACACTTTTCATTAAAACACCCCTTTGAAACATACATGCTAAGAAGCTACGGCTGTTACTCCTCAGATTTAATTCACACTGATTGATGGTTTCCAATGGTTACTGATCATCACCTTGACCCTTCACGCACTTTGACTCCCTTGACTATGCTTCACACACAATGTGTGCGTGTGCATAAGTGTGTGTGGAGTGTGTAATAATAATCCAGTTAGCACTTAGATGGCTGACACATGCAGGAAGCCGAGGCTTTGTAAAGTAAAGAGTGGTCCCTTCCTACATGAAATTCTACCACGCCGGTGTATGCATGTGCGCCCAAAAGCATATCACATGTGCTTCAGTGTGTATCTGTGAACAAGTGTGTGTATTACTTGTGAATGTAAGGTTTTTCTAAAGGTGTCAAGGCCGGCATGGTGGTGTGGTTGAGCTCTGGAGGTGAAACACGTCGTGCTGATAAATCAATTATGTGGTCATGTTTCACTGTTGGGGGAGGAGAGCAAATCAAGGCATGTGAAAGGGACAAAGCATGTGCGTGTGCGTGTGTGTCAGTGTGAGTGTGTGTGTGTGTGCGTGTGTGCGTGTGCTCTCCAGCCGTCCAGATGTTTCCCATATTTAACTCTCCCCTTGCCCCGTTGGACGTTCAGGAATCCATGAGCTTATGCAGAACATACCTCCACATACCCCATACGGACTCTGGTTGTATTGTACAACTGAATAGTTCTCATCACTGGAGTTCATTCCTTGTGCCACATGACACAGCTGTAATGCCTCACCATGCAGGGTGATCAGTGTAGGAGGTACATGCCTGAAGGAAGGCTGGTTTTGGCTTCAGTACATGTGCCGGTCTGCTTCCCTGAATCTTTTTTAAGTCTTCATTTTAGGCATTAAGTAGAATTCACAATATTTTGACAAAGCTTTGGTTGCAATCAAAAATGAATGACACCATTAAGGCAGATTTGGCCACAATTCAAATAATCATCTAACGACTTTCAGTGGAGTCCTGTTGTACATTAATTTCAGCCATATCCCACGTCCTCACATTAAAGTGTATCAAACAACCCAACCCAGACAATCCATGTAGGCTTTAAGCTGAATTCTTATTTGTTCAAATGGATACTGTCATGACCGTCTCTGACTCTGAGGGCTATGGCAAATAAAGACTCCAAAGATGGCACTTAGAATAACTGATTGATCTTCTTTATATTTTCTACTCACATGTATGTAAAAACCTACTTGGCAATAAACCTGATTCTGATTCATTTACAAAACTATACCGTTGCAATGCTGGTTACTCTTAGCGTTAACTATAACTTGACTTTTACTAAATTAAATTAGTTACGGGCTATGGGTCAAGCAAACACACATGGACAGCTTCTTCTGTGTCACTTGAATACTTTAATGTCCACTTCAACAGTAGGACCACTCAATACTGACCAACAATGTGATGCAGCACATCCAGGTTTAACTTCATATAACTCCTCCAATATAAACAATCACTTATTAAAGGCGAGGTGTGCCATAAAATATGTTCCTGTTATGAATTAAGGAATAGAATACATCATAGAATAATTCATTAAGTTATACCAATTCTCTCTAAGGTAATGTATGAAATAAATCTTCACAAAAATAAATCTCATCTTACACTTTAAACTGCAAAAGAGATGAGTTGTGGCTGACAGTAAAGTCAGTGGTTTAAGTGTGTGGGAGTGTGGCGAGTATGGTGTGCAGGTGTTTGCAGGGGAAAATAATAACAGAATCAAACAAAGCACATGGAGGGAGCTTTGCCGAGAGGACTGCGATCCAGACAACTCGGAACTTGGGAATAAAAAAAAATTCCGACCTCCTGATAGAAAAAAACAATGTAACGCTACTCACAGAGTTCCTAACATCACACACATTCTTGTGTATTTCAATCAATGGTGTGTGGGGGAGGTGGGTTGTGTATTTGTATTAAGTCAGTAATGGGAATATTTAGTGGCCATGAAATAAAATGGATTATGCTGTATGTATTATGGTTACCTCATGCGTCATCTTTCCTCCTCTGTTTTATTTATATATGCGAGGCTGCACGGCTTCAAACATCGGTTTGTCACAGCCAGACATGTTTTTTGTTCACATTTAGTGTCATGCTCCTCCAACGCTTTGACGTCATCATTTGGAAAATTCAACTGGGAAATTCCGACCTCAAACTTTGAAATACAGCACAAGGTGGCAGCTAGTGAGTGGGAGCATTGGGCCCAGGTGATCCCTGTCAGCCTGCAAGAGAAGAGCAAACAAGAAAACAGGCTTATGGTTATGTCACAACACCAGTACTTTTCTTATGGCTGACAGAAGGTATAATTCGTTCAGAAACTTCTCAAATCACCACTTCAGAATAAACCATAAATCTCTCAGCATTGTTTCAAAGAATCACTGTTTTGCCAAAATGTGGCTAAATACATTGCTTGTGGCGAGGGTCTGTAGCTTCAAGGAGGGCAGCAACCCAGCACAGAATGTGTATTTAGCCATGTTGTGGCAAAATGGTAATTATTTGGAATACGCTGAGCGTACAGATGGACAGCGGAGAATAAGAAATTACTTTGAGAATGTGTCTGTGGATGTTTTGATGATTTTTCTCCACCGTGAAAATGTATAATCCAATGTGACCAACATAAATTCAACCTGACCACAGCTGCTGGTCTCTCTAAAGGTCTCTACAAACTTTTAACAGCCACCTTTCAAGCTGGGGCGTGATGCTCAAAAGGCAAATTTTAAGAGACACAGTTGACCTCTTCAAACTTTTATTGGGCTGTCCTCCTCCTCCTCCTCCTTCTCCTCCTCTTCGTCTGTCTGTGATAAGGAGTATCATAGCTGATACTGACGTCTTCTCTCTGACTGATTCATACTCATTTGGGGTCAGTCTCCTTAGATCTTTCCTGTCTGGCTGTTCTCCTCCAGTCTCCCTCTTTCTAATGTGTCCCATAAAGATGGCCTGACTTTGTAGTCCTGCACCCCGCCCTCACCCCCCTCATCTGGCCCGTGAAGCGTTAGTGCATTAGAGTCTGCATGCTGTCATTTCCCTCTCTGGACCATGTGTTTGACCTGTTGTTCAGTAGAGTTACACAAGCATGTACACACACACTGATGTCGTACAGTGTATGAAGAATAAATCCTGCACATGTTCTGAGTTAGAGTTTGAGGACAGGGGATTTAAACTGGAGAGAGACAAGAACCTTAAATATGTGTAGTCTGGGTTTTTTCAGATTTTATATTTCTGCTGTTGACAACACAGACACACACACACACACACACTCACATGCACAGACCAGATCTTCTGCCTGTGTAACAACAGAAGAGGATGTAGTTAACAGGGACTTTACTGTCTATTACTGGACACTTTAAACATGATGTGGCCTTTGATGTACAGAGGCATCTTATTTCTGTCTTTCTGTCCCCTCTCATCTCTCTTTAACTGTCCTCCTCTTTCACCCGTCACATGTTTTTTATACGCTCTCTCTCTTCTTTTTTTTGCCTTTTCTCCACACTCTTGCCCAGCTGTCGGTTGGTTTGAGGTTTTCTGTCCAGAGGCTGGAAGATGCTGGACCAAAGATCAGCTTTGAGCTACAGATCCACAGGTGACACACCCACCAACTCTCACGCATACCCCCCTCCAACTTCCCACACATGCACACACAAAGAGTTGTTTGTCTTTCTTCTGAGCCATGTAAATAAGTTCTGTGTCTGTCCTGATCACGTCGCTGTCTGTGGTTTGATGAAACTAACCGCAGAGACAGAGAAGACAGATGGCCCAGAGGAACTCGGGGAGACGACAAGCTTTACACAACATGTTCACTGTTTGCTTCATTGTATTGCTTTCGATACATCACATCACTAGACACAGACAGTTAAATGCTGGCCAGATCTGCTGCCAGAGGAATTCTTCTTGGAGTCAGCTGAACATACAAATACAGCTTTATTATGAGCTTTTTCTAAGCCTTTGTGTTCACTCTATTTTATCACAGCCTCCTGTGAAATATCTGTACATATATACAGAATGTAGAGTCTTTGGGGTCTTTAGATTTGATTTAATTCCCTCTGAATCTCTCCACAGCTCCAACAAAGATAACTCCGACAGCAACCCAGTCAGTTTGAATCTGTCCATCGCTGCCAAAGCTCAACTCGATTTACGCGGGTGAGTCAAGCATCTTTGCATGTGAGAGTGTGGCATCTTCTCCAAGAAACAGTGACAGAATTCTTTGTTGCCGTGTCTCCTTCAAAAGATGCAATTGATCTGGTTTCAGCCCAAAATTTTTTGGTGTTTGCAGAATATTACAGCCCCTTTTGAGATGTTTAAATTTGCGGAGCCTGTTTATATACAGATGGAAAACAGCATGAAACACAGTTCTCGAAATAAATTTGAACTAATCGTGAGCACATGGGAGACTTTGACATGTTCATGGATGCCCATATACCCACTGATACACACGCATACACTTCAAAGCTAGGATCCTTGCATGGCGTTGTTGTTTGGGTGTGGTCAGTAGTACATACAAACAGAGGAGGACCTGGGATGAGAGAGACGAGAGCATACAAGTTTCTGAAAACTGTCCTGACTCAGCTGTGCCCATCTAAAATTTTAATTGTTGTATTTTGAATTTGCTCAGACTTGATGAGACTGCACCCACATCACAAACAATTTTGCCCACTTCAGACTACCATGAAATCTCCAGAATGGTGTCATCAAACGGAGCATCGAACGAATCAGCTTTTTAGAACTCACATTTTCGAACCAGGAAAATCTTCAAACTGGCATTTAGAGCCTTATTTCAGTAAGGACATTATTTCTACTATTATTGATATGGCTAATAGAGAATCCACTAGCAAAACCACGGCAATGGATATCAATATGGACTTAAAATGATTTATTACACATTACAAATGAAGGTGAATCAAGATGATGTACTGTAGGGGATGAAGGGATTAAAGGATTAGGGGGGAAAGGTGAGGAATGAGGGCATGAGGAGAGAAATCAAGGCCTTTGACAGATGGATGGAGGAGTTCGAAGATGGGCCGGTGTCGGCTAGAGACAGGAAGACAGGAGGGAGTTGAGACACTGAGTGGGGGAGTCGTCTCTTCTTTCATTTTAGATAGGTCAAAGCCCGAGTGGTTCCTGTATTCAGACAAAAGAGAGCAAAGGGAAAAAAGAAAAAAGGAGTTTGGGTGGAGAGATGTGAAAACTGAGTCAAAGTGGAAGTGAATGGATAAGTTCTGCTTAAGTACTTGTTGTCCGGAAATTGAATTAGTTTGAGGTGTGGTCTTTGTTCCTGAACCTAAACTTTTTTATAATATATTGTGTTTCATTCCTCTTTAAAAACATACTTACATGTGGTAGTCATTTCATTAGATACACTAGGTGCAATCTAATGCACTCCAGGTTTTGCTGGCTCTGTCATAGAGGTGTCAATTCAAATATATGTTTTAGCAATGAAGTCATAGTTGATGATGATGTTGTACTGGACTGCTTTATACTGAGAGGTGTTACTTAAATTCTGCCCTCCTCGTGTATATAAATGTAAAGGACAAAACTGAGAAGCACCTCAGAAATAAACACAATCTGAAAATGAGAAGTAGAAGAAGTAGATTTTATGTTAGAGCTGTTATTGAACTGTAGGTTGTACAGGTGTAACTAGTGGCCACTGGGTTTATATCTTCCATGACATGACATGTAATTTGATTATTAATATGACAACCTGGCTGTTTTGCTGAACAAAGTTTGCGCTCTGTGCTTGACCGCTGAGCCATGGTGGAGGGATACCTGGTGACAAGGCTCTTCAGGTTCGCAACTAGGCAGTAACTCTCTCCCACAGCTAGGAAAAACACTTTAATGAATGAACACAGTGACCAGTAGTCAACATTCATATAGTCAGTGTGTATTATATTTTAATGGACTTCCAAACCTGTCAATGTGTGTGTGCATCAGTGTCACTGAGCTGTTTCTCCTCTCTTCAGGGTGTCTCATCCCTCTCAGGTGGTGCTGCCATTCCCACGCTGGGAACCCAAAGAGAAACCTGTCAAAGAGGACGATGTGGGGCCACAAGTAACACACATCTATGAGGTAAATGCACAAATTGAAACACAGTCGGACAACGGTCGGTCTCATGCGAAGAGGAAAGTAGAGGTGTGGTCAGAGATGATGAGATGAAGAAGTAGACGGCTGGCTTGTTTTGCTTTTGTTGTTGCTGGTTACGAAGTATGTCTTTGCGCGGACTGTGAAAGATGAAAAGAGCAGAAAAATAGGTGTGGGAAGTTGTAAATTAGGCTATAGCAAGAGGGGGGTCTCTGAGGTAGAGTAAATAGTAACACACAGTAAAAACAGTAGCTCTATAAAGATTTGAGCTCTGGCTCATCAAAGGTCTCCAGCTTAGAAGTAATTATTGCTCTGAAGGCGGGAAAAATAGAAAGGGTGGAGGTGTGACAGAGAAGGGAGTAGGAAGCAAGTCAAGGAGGGTGGAGGAAAGAAGGGAGGGAGCTGGGATTGTTCTTAAGAGTGGACGCTATAATGAGTAATAATCATTGAGAGAAAAAAATAAGGTCAATCAAAGGCACAGGCAAATAGATTGAAGGAAGGAGGGTGGCAGACAGACTGGCGACATGTTTACAATAGAGGTATGTCTATGTGTACATTCGTGCCATGCACATGTGATTTCTTTTTGTTTTAAACGGACAGCTGCTTCATTGAACCGGAGTGCAACCGAGTGTCTGGTCTGTCCTGCAGCTGATAATGATTTTCATTTGTGGTACTTTTCCCAGTTGGCAGCTGCTTCTAGTTAGAGAGGACAGAGTTTTTACTCTTGCAGAATTCCTGCCCCGCAGCACCAGGATCATGTCCTGTTTGGATGACTTGCTTCAGTGTTAATGACTGTGTGTCTGTGTGTGAGAGAGAGAGCGTACAGGTCGGGGTAAAAAATGAGGATTTATTGAATTGATGGTTCATTTAAGCTCATAATTCATTTATGATTTGTGATGAGCCAGGTGATGCTGTAGGTTTTACTTGTCTTGTATTTCAGTCCCCAGAGACTAACGGCTGTATTAGTATTATCTTCACTAAAACACAGGTGGCCTGTGTCATCATCCCACAGTTATGGTAACCTAATTATAGCCTCAGACTGGCTAATAAGACAGAAGAGAGAACAATACTGACAACTTTTTGGTGCTTTTCCCTTTTTTCCTTCTCTTTGTCTACAGCTCCATAACTCTGGTCCCAGCAGTATTCGGGAGGCTGAGCTCCAGGTCGGCTGGCCTTCCCGTTTCCGTGACGAGAACCTGCTCTATGCCATGGAGATTCAAACTGACGGACCAATTAGCTGCAAGATGAATACCAGCCTCAACCCACTCGGCCTTCAGGTAACATGACAATATATGAATATATACACACTTATGGATACAGACAGATATTCAAAAACCCATTTTGAGGCTCAAATATATAATTATGGACATATTTCCTGCTGTGGAAATGAATATGTTTCATACTATTCCTAACCAATAATTTACTTTTCTTGCATAACATCAAACCACCAGACCCACTGCAGTTTCAGACTTTTATTTATTATATTGCTAGCGGCTTATTCATCCATCCATCCATCCATCCATCCATCTCTCCGACCTTTATATCCACTTATTTAAAACATAATTGTACCCGTTGTTCTGGCTGTTTTCCATGCTCTTTGCCAGTTGGCTCAAAACAAGGTGGATGGAGTATTATGCTGATTAGCAGAAATTAGAGCTGGAACAGTTTCCAATATATATGATATCATCTGTTGAGTAATTCAAAAAGAAAACATGCAGTTATTTTAAAAAGTATATAATTTTGTCAGAAAGTGAAATGCTACAAGCTGTAATCATATATGACAACAAACAAAATGAGTCACAAACACAGCGTTTGTGTTTAAAAGGTCAGTGTCACTGTCAGTCTGTCTGTGTGTGTGTGTGTGTGTGTGTGTGTGTGTGTGTGTGTGTGTGTGTGTGTGTGTGTGTGTGTGGACTAAAATGGCTGACGTACACTGGGTCAGCAGACACTTCTGTCACCTGACAGCCACGAGTGTTCACGAGCATAGATGGAGCGTCATACTATCTTCTCTAGAATTCTTACACTGAATAAGTACCACAACAATAGCATTGGACAATCCATCAATTAATCAGTCATCAGACAGTTGTTCAAGTAATTTGTCTCAGGTCTGATCTGAATACTATCAGGTTCTTTATTGTTAACGCTAACGTTTCATAGCTACATTATCAATCAATAAATATGAAAAACATATATATTAAAGGAAAACTGATCAATAACTTCAGCCCAGCTCATAGAGCAGTTGAAGAAACAAGGACATGATCCCACATCAGCTTCCCCCCCGCAACACTTTCATTAGTATTATCAAAGAACCTGGCCAAACTGGAGACACCACAACTGGGAAATAAGCCCAGTTCTTCCCCATGATGGCATCCCATTGCCTCTATGCCACACCCAGGTGCCCTGTGGGGTCAAAAAATTTGAGTAAGGTTGCATTTAGTAATACATTAACAAAAACAAAGTCAAACCATTGACCATCTGTGGCCTGTTTCTGCAGCAATCAGGATATAAAATCTCAACAAAACACTTTTGTGTTTTTTATTATATCTCTTAAAACATCTTTAAAATGTTACTTTACAAGCATTTTGTCTTCATGTCCATCTCCTTCTCATTCACTGTTGGGGCTACATCAGAGCCCATGTGCAATACAGACCACACTAAACCACCAATATGTGATAATTAGTATGTTCTGCCTAATAATTGTCCTCAAAAGACCCTAAAAGACATGCTGTAAAGGAATGTTTAAACAAACAAACGTTTCTTTGTCTCCAATAGTCCAATACTCCAACAAATACACAAAAAGTAGTCAAAATGTTGACAATTTTCTCTCCTTGTCTGCCTCAGATTTCCTCTCTCCAAGACACACCTGAGTTATTGGGTTTCTTGAGGAACACCAGCGCTCCTCATCAGCGCCACAAACGAGCAGTCACTGCCGCTCAGAGTTACAGCGGTAAAACCTTGGTGAGCCTCACAAGAAACAAACTAAACCAAGTGTTTGTTAGTGATTCACAGGTGTGTAATGTCTCTCCACATCTCTTGTTTCTCTGCAGAACTGCACAAATATCTCCTGTCTGAGGATCATGTGTGTGGTTGGCCGGTTGGATCGCGGGCAGAGCGCAGTGGTCAAGATCCGCTCGAGGCTATGGGCGCATACTTTCCTGCAGGTCAGAGTCTTGACTCTCATTTATTGTTTTACTTCTAACCCAAGTGTATCGCTCTTTTTTTAAGGGTTTTTGACTGTTACTAGCTAAAGTTCATTGCTGACCGTTAAAACAGCAGTTGTGAAAGCCATTTTTATAATGAGGGCCTTTTACTAGCAGTTTGGGTGCTTATATGATTATATCACATGATCTTCATCAGCAGATGGAGTTTGCCCAGTTGTCAAGGAATTGTAGATGTGGTCAAATTATCATTTTTTCTGAGCACTTATGGGACTTTTTGTTCATGTCTAATGTCCAAAATTCAAACCACTAAATGTCTTAACTTACAAACCAGCATAATAATAAAAATATGTGATTGGTCAAATGGCCTTTCAAAAAAATATGTTATATTTGTCTTACAGCGGCGTAATGACCCCTACATTCTCAACTCGACTGTGTCCTTCATGGTCATAGCCATGCCTTACCGCATCCAACCCTCCATCCTGCCTCAACACACCACCTCGGTAAGATGAGAAGACAGAAGTGTGTGAGAAAAAGACCATGTATCATGACTGACAGGCACCTAACTGTTATCTATATATGTCCTGCAGATGGGGACCATGGTGTTATGGGGGACTCCTGATGTGTCGTTTGCTGTTCCACTCTGGGTCATTATCCTCGCCATACTGCTGGGGCTGCTGGTGCTGGCCATGTTAACATTAGCCATGTGGAAGGTACACATTCACATACATGTCCACCATTCTGAGCATTCCATATGGTGATTAAATTATCCACTGTTTCACTAATGGGTTAATGTGATTCCCTCAGTGTGGTTTCTTCGACCGGGCGCGGCCACCAGCTGACGATGACGTCTCCGACCAGGAGCAGCTGACTTCTGATCAAACAGGGGACGCCTAAGATGATTCACAACAGCTTCTGACTGGAGGACAGTGGTTTGGGAGGGATGTGCACCTTCTGAGTAACTTAAACCAGATCTGAGATCTGTATTTGTTGGACCTTACATTCCGTGGCTGGAGGTGTTCTACCTCTTTGGTAATGAAACTGACTGAAAGGGCCGACTCAAGACTGCAGCGCCACACAGACTGGGACCAAAGAACGAGGTTCAAACCAGACAGAGTGGGACCAAAACACCCTTAACAGACTCAATCACACACACATGTCCATTGTTTATCCATTGTGATGAAGAACTGAAGACAGAATGGACTTTGTTGTGAAGACAATGCTTTAAATGTTTCTGTAACTGAACATTTTTGTGTGTCTGAGTAAGTGAGGCACAAAGAGACTTGAGATCTATGCACAAGTACTTTTGTGAGTGTGAGAGTGTGTATACGTGCGTGTGTAGGTACTGTACATATGTGTGTGTTTATCAGGTGTCCCTCGTGTCAATCTTTTGTTCACTTATGAAATTCATTTAATTTATCCTCTTTCCCTTCAAACTGGGCTGTATGCAGAGTTATATCACACACACACACATGCAAATGCAGCCACATGCATAAACACAAAGGCACAAAGTTGGTGTGTATATTTATGAATGTATGTGCAATATTTGGGCGTTGTTGCGTGATACTGAAGCTTGTTTACACTGGCATTATTTTATTAGAGCTTTCCATTGTGTATGTATATAAATGATTAATTGGTATAGTGGATATTAGTATTGCTGAACAACAAAAGCAATAGTTCGGACTGATTTACGCTAAAGCCCCACCATGTAAGTTTTGAAAATGGAGCAGAGTGAGAAGACAAATATCAAATAACTAACTTATTATTATCGTGATAGAATGACTTTAGGATTTTATCTTTGAAGAAACAGACCATATCTCCACAGGTGAAGCCCTGCTAATTCAAGGTTCGCGTGTGTCTGTTATTTTGGATTTTTCTTTCGAAAGTGGCAGATAAGACTTCAAATACTAGCTGCAAAGATAAACAGTCCACATTAAAAACACATTGTAGACAGTCTGCGACTGTGTGCATTACTGCACGTACTGTATAGCATTTATCAGTGTGTTTAATGTTGTCATTTGTTATATCTGATATAGAAGTATCATGCACATGCAGGCAGAACACAATGTTTAGGACATCAGCAGCACCATGGGTTTAAAATGAACTTTTAATGTGTCATGTTTGAGTCATATTTGGTTTTTGTATCAAGTGTGAAGTTTTATCACAATAAAGTGTTGTTCCTTTTCTGTATATCAGGTAACTGAACTTTGTCATCATTGTCCAACATGAAGTAAAGAGTTAAATGATCAATGCATTTGCAAAAAGAGCACAGAATATGAAATAATTAGAAATTGAAATATACTGAAGTTGTTAGAACCGACCTTTTTGTCTTTCTTTATATTTACTTAATACTAATATTATATGGCACTTTTGTAATGTTAACGTTAAATTTTAGATACAGAGGATCACACACCAAAGTGTTGTCTCTCTTTTTACTATGGTTTGAAAATGTTTTAATCAAAGTACAAAACAAGACAAATATAGATTAAATTGGATATAGTTGTAACAGCCACCTATTTCTCAGTGTTCAGTGTTTCTCCACCTCAGAGGAAAGTCTCTTGCTCCCCCAGGTGGTCCAGTGTAGAAATGTGTAGAAGGCAGGACAGTGACATCTTGTGGGGATGACTTTAACAAAAAACTGATCCATTTATTCATTTTCCATAACTGCTTATCTTTCTCAGGGTTGTGAAGGAGGCTGCTCCAGCTAACATTGGGTGTGAGGCGAAGTAGACCCTGGACCTTTGGACCTTTGGACTGTGGGAAGTGAGCATATCATGCCTTTACTTTGCCATTAGAGACAAAGGGTAAGTGCTGACAGCTGTGTAATGTAGGTTATACACTGACTATGCACCTCATACAACCCTACTTTAAAAAACAAAACAAATATCCTACAAGTAAAAAGATAATAGATATGATGGAGATACATTTTTGAATATTGCTGAGCTGAGCTGAGCAAGGTTTCGTAGAGGTACTCGCAATTTCAAGGCAACTGAGCTTTGTATGTAGATATGTCAATGTTGTGTTACTATTAGAAGTTGAATGACAATTTCTGTAACGTTGAAGTTTTCTTAGTTAATTGTTCCTTTACAGTTCTTTACAACACCTGTGACACTAAAATGGTGTCTTAATATAGTTTATTTCTCTAATTGTCATTTATATGTACCGCTGTATGTTAGTAGCAGTGCAAGCTACAAGATGGTCTGGTCATGTGAGAATCAAGCCTGTAATCACCCATGGTCTCTTATTCTGTAATGCATGATGGGAGATTGACTTTGTTGAGTTTTATCAGGTGTCTTTCAGTTCTGTGACATAAACTTTGAAGCTCCTGTCATCTCTCTAAATTTATTCTCTCTGTAGCAGCCTCAGACTTTACACTACATACCAGACAACATCACAGGCTCTCACCTTTGGTGAGCTACAGATTTCATGTTTCTCAAATATTTATTGGACAGGCACAGAGCCTACAGATAATCCATAGAAATCAACTCGAGAGTGAGACAAAATAATAAATACTGCACATCTAATCTGAGTCTTTAAAATAACACTGACAATGTTAGTAGTAGAGCACAGTATAATTATTTTCCACAATAAAGCAAGAACGTACATTTTACAAAGTAATATCTGTATATCAGATCCCAATAGGTAGCTCAAATTTAGATCCAGCTTGAACATTAATAATGCGTTTGAAAAGGTGTATAAACGGTCAAAACACACAGAGTAACATGGAGCTTTCTTGGGGGTATGAATCATTCATGAACCATGCACATGAAGATCAGACTGCTGATCAGGCTGTTCCATAATTGCATGAATCCAAACACCATTTGTCATTTATGAGTTATTAAACTGCAAATTATTCTTCGCAGTGCAGCCTGAAAACCAGATCATTTTGAAACACAAAGAAAGTGAATTGCATGTAATCTATGCTTCCATTCAACTGAAGGTCCATGACCTAAAAAAACATACTGTGCAACTGAGGCAGTTGAACAAGACGTAAAAAATTATGTTGCTCATAGGAAATGTCTCTGTGTGCTTAGTGAACAATAAACTGTTAACCAACAACAAAACATTCATACAATGATTAATTTCTATTATTTAAAGTATGTAAAGTATGTTGTCTTCAGTTTGTTCTTTATATATATATATATATATATATATATATATATAGGTTTTACCAAAGGAGACACCTTCAAAATCAGGATATAAAAGGAAATGAGTAGCGACAGTTACTTAAAAAACAGTGCAGCAAAACACTCATCCTGGGTGTAAGCATGTGAAGGCAAAAAGGGATATTCTTTAAAAGACATACAGTATATACACAAAATGTAGCCAGCAAAACAGCACTGGGGGTTTGCAGCAAGAAAATCTGCAATGGCTTTCTCCAAATTGTCTCTGTTTCAGTCTTATCATGGCACGTTTCTTGAGGGAAATATAAAAGCGTGGTAGCAAAGGTAAATATATTATCAGGTATATCTCAAGTGGAAACATTTATCACAGTCACACAGCTGACAGAGCACACGTTCACATACAAAACACATTTTCTCTCTCTGTCATGCTCACAGAAAGACACCCACTGTGTTTTTCTTTATACTCTTTATTTCTTTGAATATATTTGATCAAATGTAAAATCAAACATTTGAAGTAAAGATTTAACAGTTTTTGACTAGCAAACCTCAACACCATCAAAATAAGGGAACATTATTGATACATACTACATACTGTACGTAGAACATACTGTATCTTAGGTGAGATTTATCCAACAAACAGACCCGAATTACAAAATCATTTTTTAAAAGTCTTTTACTCCTGTAATTTCCTGTTTTTTGTATTTTATTGAGCTGGTGCAAAAGAAAAATATCTTAGGTGAAGCAATAACCTGTATTTCTGTCAAATAAATGATGTATTCTGTAAATTAAACTTCACTTCAAAGGTCTGTACATGGGGATCAGTGTTCATCATTTCCACTGGCGACAAGGTCATACCAACATTATAATGGAAGACTTTGGCTATTTACATATCGCTGAGATGCTGTACTGTTAGTGTACATTTTTTCTCAGACATGCTGTACATTACTTCTGTGTATTAGTTAGACTAAAACACCCCACCCCCACCCCCATATTACAAAGTGCAATTCCATAGATCACCACAAAGCGGCGCTTATACACCATATTCAACATTATTTAGAAAGGCTCTGAAAAGTACATATTTTAAGGGGCCCAGCTTAAGCATATTTGTGAGCAGAAGGGGTACATTATTATTACTAAGCCTTGGATTTTAAAACCCCTACACACCTGTGGTCCACCCTCATAGGTCACATTATTTAACCTGATTAGACCTCTCCTCAGGAGTGGGAGGATGTTTACAGGCTCCAATTGATTGACAGCTTCTTGTTTCACAGGTTGAGGCTCCTCCCAGCTTCAACCTGAGCTGAAGTCTAATTGGCCAGATTAACTGTGTAGGTGTGTAGGAACTTTAAAAGGATATTTCAACACTTTGAGAAATGCACTTATCTTACTTTCATGTCTGTATGGTAAATGTGAACAGCCCAGCTTAAAAAAACAGAAATGTACTAACGATACTTTGTGGTTTTACAGGATGGAATGAGCTGAGCTATTTCCTGGACTCTCTGCTGGTTATCTGACAAACTCGCAATGACAACAAGACTCTGGGGAAGTATTTGAGCACACAACACCTCCATAAAACCTCAATGTGATGTTTTTACTCACTCATTAATCACATTAAAAGTGCTTGTAAACAGATGTTACTTTTGGACATGGCCAGACAGGCTGTTTCCAGTCTGTGTGCTAGGCTAAGCTAACCGGCTGCTGGCTGTTGCCTCATATTTACCATACAGATTAAAGAGTGGTATCAATCATCTCACCTCACTATCAGCAAGAAAGCAGAAGTGTATTCCCCAAAAGGTCAAATTATTCCTTTGATCATAAATCCTATATTTCAAAGATTTGTCTGTGTCATGATGCCATTTCAATTCTGTATTTGAAAAATAATTTCTTAAAGAAAAAAAAAATACAAACACAGGCCAGGCTCACAGAGAGAAAATGGCAACAAAGACAAACTGATGAAACAGTACCTCTACTTTGTGACAGTGAAAAAAAAATAAAAATAAGAACACCTCATTCTGCAGAAGAACAGTCACTGGGCAGTGTTTAGCCTGAGCAGTCAAACACAAACAGAGGAGAGAACAGTCTGAGTTTACAATAAACAGGAGTTATAAAAGGTTCATGGCTATTATGATAAATTGCCGTTCCTATTCACACATACTGTATGTTACAGTGTGCAAGTCAAATTAAAGTCTGAGGAGGCCAAATAATGTAGAAATTGTAGCACATTCATGAACATGAAATCGATACCCGGACTGACAAAAACGACTGCAGGAACACTTAATATTGGTGAGTTAATGGAATGATTGAAGAAGGAGGCGCTGTGGCACATACAGTACATAGGCTACATAAGGGTTAGAATATCTATACACACACTGTACACTCTCTAGGATACAATTTACTGTACATGATCAAGACTAGCTGGCTAGTTAACTCTAGAAACTCTTTCTTTCTCTGTATAGTAGCTCTATCTGTCATCAAAAATAAAGTTGAGATAGTTTGCCCGATGTGTTTACATTCCCTGCTCCGGTGTATGTTTTCTCTAAATGATAAACCTGTATGACATGATGTGATTATTCTCATTATATCTAACAGCTGAGGAACAGGGACACAACCACCACAACCTCTACGACCACCACCACACTGCTGGATGCTTCATCAAAGTGCTGCTGCTCAGAACACACACATACACATGTGACTGTGGACATGCATACACACTGTCTCAGGCCTAAACACGCATACACACCACACACACTTGTGTGTTTGCACACATATACAGATACACACTGTTCCTGAGTATGAACTGTAGGATATTTATTGGCTCTACTCTAAAGAAATGACATGTAGAAAGCTGTTTTAATCAAACAGCAGTGCTCTGATATAACAGGTATGGACTTAAGAGAGGCATACCGTCATTGAGGAAAATAGGTTTTAATGGTAAAACCCTAAAAAACCATGTGCTGCTGTGAACTAGGTACATATATTTAAGGCCATAGTTTCTGTAACAAGAGCAATAGGATCAGAGGAATGGGATGGTATCATTTTACCATCAATAAGTAAATATTAGTCTATCTTTAACTTATCTTCCAGTATTTTTGCATTTTAAGTAGCTTAAATCAATATTTTTAGATAAACAATGGTCCAGACATTTAAGTGTTATGCAAAAGGGAGCAAATTATTACCCGACTCAGTAGTTCCTCTCAGCTCTACATGGCTATTTAGCATCCTTGAGCTTACTGTTTTGGTTTCATGGCCTCTAACTTTCTCTCACCACTCTCATCGGGGGGATGATTTCAGGCGCAGAAGGCAGTTGTTTTCAGGTAATCAGAAACTACCTGCCCAGCATCAAACAGGATACAAACAAATTTAGCAACTACCTGATGAACATGATGGAGAATTTAGCAACTAAAGGGCCAGATGTTTCCCTCAATTGTTAGAGACCAAAACAGAGCTAAAAGTAGGATGAACTGGAATTAGATTTATCAGACCGCCTGAAACACAACTACAAATGAATGTCAGTGTTGCTCTGTGTCTGCTGGATGTGTGAGTTTGTCATATCAAATCTAGAAGCCCTCAAGTGGCATCAATAAATGCAGATAGGCAAGTTAGCCAACTGTAGTTTATATTGCAGTATAAGTCCATATGTAAATCAGCTAAAAAGTCATTCATTGGAATTAGAAATACTTTGATTCTTCCCTTGTTGTACAGATTTAAAATGCTGCACTTAGCCAGGGTTAAGACATTAACTGTGCTGTTCTTGAAAGGAATTGTGAGACTCTGAAAACAAACTATAAAGTTAAATTTGACTGAGAGGAGTGCACCCATGTGCGACTGCTGTCACCCACATACTGCAAAAATCAATGGTATCAAATTCTCAGCACACACACCCGTCAGTGGTGTAGCAAACAGCACGTGGATGACTTTATGAGTCAGTATTGAGGACAAATTCAGTGATTTACATTCAGGCCTTTTCAGTCTTGATATTTGCAGGTTGTATTGACTGCTGAGCTCTCAGCTACAGCCACACAAACACACCTTAATCCTGTGCTCCATCTGACAGCCACACACACAGGCACACACACATAAAGACAAGTGGCACAAGGTGACCTGCGGGTGCACACACACATCTGTAATGTTGTTGTTTTTTTTGTTGTTTTTTTTAAAGTAATAATACAAAACTCAAAACCTCATCAGATACACAAGGCAGCAGAGATCACAGCCACGATGATTGAGCATTGTCATTGAAACACCAAAGGTCTCTCCCTGACTCTAACCACTCACAAACCACAAAGCAAATAAACAGAATGAGAGTCAAAATATGGTTACCCACTTTGTACGCGCTGACATCGGGGTCTGTGCTTGTTTGTGTGATAAGAGGAATGGTTGACTGGTCTGAATCCAACAGGTTTAAGCCACATGACAAAGGAGATCCAGCTAATGATATGTGCCACGTGTCTGACTGCCATTCATACACAACATTCACGCTGCATTCATTTTTGCTTTCAGCATTGATTGCACTGATCTCGTGTGTGATACCACTTATGAAGGTGCTCTACTGTACTTCATTGTATCAGACTTTTGTGAAAGAAAAGAAAACATGTAAATACGGTGTAAACTCAGCCTATGTTACAGTAGTCTGGATAGAGAGAAAAGAGAGGATAAACACAAAACAAACCACAGGTAATCAAAAATTCCTTAAAGTTCTCTCAACAGTCTACTCTTTTGTTCAAGCACCTGTCACTCCCAGCCCTGGAGTGGCCCTCTATGCTGATTTTAACCTCCTGAGGGATGAAGGAGGGTTTGGGAAGAGTCAGAGGAGGCTCCTCCTCAGCTCTCTCAGTCTGGTCTCGCTCCGGAGCTGACCAGCGTCTCTTGCGGACTGTGGGTCTCTCTGGATCACCACATTGTATTTTGGTGTCTGTTTTCATGGATTCCTGTCTTACTTCTCCTCTCCCAGAGACTGCCAGCATTGGTCCAGCTCCATAGATCCCTTCCCCTTGTCCTGGAACTTGTCCCAATCCTGGTTGTAGCCCCAGTCCTGGTCCTGGTCCAGTTACGTGCTCCCTCTCCAGCCTGTCTGCACTGGAAGCCTTCATGAGGAGGCCACTGTTACTGTGTGGAGCAGCTGGACTCATACTGTTTCTGACAGTGGGATCCACATTGTGACAGGAGTCAGAGAGGTGACCAGTCTTCAACTTGGTTCCCAAAGGCTGGCTGTCTGTTACTGAACCATTCCTCAGGCCGCGGAGGGTCAGTGATACGCATACGTCGCCCACACACAGCTTAGCGCAGGACAGCTCAAACAGCTGGGTGGTCCGGTCTGGGCAGCAAGACGACCAGCCCTGACCAAATACAAAGAAGGGATACTCCACCAGCACCTCCACACACACCTGGATATGAGAACATGCACAACAGACACAGTTAGCTTTTAGCAACATACAAACTGAAATATTTGTGAAGAATTTATAAAAGAAATTAAACTGTTGAGAGCCATACATTTGTAAAAAGAAATTGTATGTAATTATGCATCTTGGATCAGAGGTTCAATAATGAAAATAATGATGGCTGAATTCCATTTAGCTGCTTCAGTTTCAGGGTCCTGTTACTGTGCATGCTGGCTCACTGTCATGGGTTGCTGGGGCACTTAATGGAATGGAGTCATTGTTATTTACACCTTTTTTCAAAATGTCTGCCGTGAAAAGGATCTATTGGTGCAATTTTTAATATTTTTATAATTAAATATTTTAGAGCACAACCAATATATTGGCACAACAAATAACACATTAGCTTGGATATATCAGTATCGCCGTATGTTTATGCCTGTTAAGTACAAGTACAAGAACAAGAAACTGCAGTAAAGAAATATCAAAGAAAATCAAATGTCACTACTATCAGAGAGCACAGACAAATTTATTTTTTATAGAAAACTCAATTTTGTTCCACTCCACAACAGTCCAGCTCATTCCACTTCCAGTGCTTTTCTTTTTCTTTTTCTTTTAAAATTCTTTAATAACATTTTTATCAAAAATGTTTGCTTATGTTATGTTTTCATGTTATTTTTTTTTTTTAAACTTTCTTAAACCCTAAAATATCAATGTTGGTGTCAGCCTCAAGAATCCAGTATCAACTGAGCTTTGTAGCCCTTTACAGACACGGGGTCTGTAATATTGCTGCCTTTATTTATCTGTAAAAGTAATAGCTTTTGGTCTTTGAAAAGCCAAGGTCTGCATAATTAAATGTTATTCTGGCTTCTGGTAAATGAAAGGGAGCAGTGCTGGGAGGATGATGAATAATGATATGAAGGAAGAAGAGTGTTCTCTCATATCTGCATCAGATACAGATCTCAGAGCTTACTTTGCAGCTGAGGACTTCATTGATGATCATAGTGAGCACAAGGAAAGCTCAGCCATGCTTATCACTTGTTGATTTGTTTTTCTCATTGATTTCATTACCTTTACATAAAATATAGAATTCTAGTAACTCTCTAACGTGATTGATATGATCACTAGGGGGCACCAAAGACTTGAGGTGTTAAATTCTATACATAGAGGCTTTAAAAATGTAACTAAAGATTAATCATGCATGAATGAGGAATGAGGAATAACTTACCTGGGCTTTGAGCTCTCCCACAGAAAACTGTATGACCACAGCATTAGGACTTTGCCCACTATCAATACGTTCAACAGTGCTAGAGTCAATCTTCAGCTCGCTGCTAATTTCAGCACTCTGAATGAAGTCCTCCGTCTTCAGATCCTCCACACGCTTCAGCTCCCCATCGGCCAGCTGGATGATGGAGCCTCTCATGAAGAATGGAGGAAGTGCCACAGGGGAAGAGGAAGAGGAGATGGAGGGTGAGGCTTGAATGGAAACGGGGGCAGGAGCAGGGACAGGAGCGGGAGTCGGGGAGGGAGCTGCTACCACTGCAGGAGCCGGGTTTGAGGGCAGGACCGGCAGCGCTGGTGCCTGTGCAACTGCAGGGGGTTGCTGATTTCCATCTGGCCCAAGCGCCTCACACTTGGACAGGGCTGTGGCCAGATAGGCATGCGGCATGGCGGTGGATATTTGAGGAGTAGTGGTAGCAGTCAGGGCACTCACAGTACGACTAACCTCAATTTCTGTGCCATTATTGGTGCCACTGACTGGGATGAGGAGTGACTGGCCACTCGGGATGACCAGGTGCTGGGGCAGTGTCGTATGGTAGCTGAGGGCATGCTGATTTGCACTGGTGATGTAGCCAATGATGGGTGCCTGTGTGGTGGAATAGAGACTGGCTGGCAGCTCCTCAGAGGGTAGAGTGGCCTGGATGACTGTATGAGGGGCAACAGACTTGATCACCTCTGAAGAAGAGAGGGAGGTGAATGAGGAAGATCTGGACACTGGTTTCCCCAAACAGATGCCTCCTTTCTCAGTCTGGACTAAGGAGATCTTATTTGAGCCAGCTTCACGTTCAGCTCCATGGTTGGGCTGGGCCACCAGCACCAAGGAGGTCTGGAGTCCCGCAGGGTTTTGGCCATAGTCTGCAGGCAGGAGTATATGTCTGGCCTCATAGCTCTGAACCTGCTGATGGTTCGCTGGCTGACTGGGAGTTTTTGTCTGTTTAACAACCTCCAATTCCCCGTTCAGCACACCCTTAGCATGCCCCTCTGGTTTCTTTGCAGCTGAACCATCTGCATACTGAACCACCAGCTGGGATGGAGCGAGGGTAAGTGTTTGAGGGAGAACGGCTGCATGAGGGTGAAGCTGCAGATGGGCCGTGGGTGAAGCGACAGGGTTTCCGCTGACAGTCAGAGGTGTTCTGCTGTCCAGATGAATGTATTGGCTGGTGACTTGGGGAGAACCTGGAAGCGACACAGGAGTCAGTTCTGTGGGAGAGAGTCCAATTTGAAACTGCTGATCCCCTTTGGTGGTGGGGGAGATGAGGGCGGTGGTGTAACCATCCAGGTGGGAACGCTGTCCTATGGCAGAGCTGTTAGGTGCAGAGCTAGCATTAGTGGAGATGATGTGAGAGGAGATGTAGCCGGCGTAGGGCCCAGAGCTGATGAACTGCACGTTGGGTCCCAGCTGTGCAAACTGGATAGTCCCGGCCTGCTGGGGAAGGGCTGTGGGGTAAACTGCAGGCAGAGAAGCCAGGGGCACTGCAGACAGGGAAGTAGCCGAAGCAGGGAGAGAGGTGGAAGGAGAAGAGGAGGAAGTGGAGGAGATGGGACATCTCGGGCTCTCTGCGTCCCTGGATTTGCAGCGTTCACTGGCTACACTTGCCAGCCATGCTAGGTTCTCTGTGTGGGGACTGTCCGCAATCACTGCAGCTGGAGGTGTTGCTGTGGCTACTGCCACTGGCCTCTGCTCCAAAGCCAGGATCTCACGCTTCTTAGGAGGCAGGCATCCATTACTCCTCTCCTGGTTGGATTTCATTGTACCAGAGTGTTTTTAATAATCCCAGGTAATGCTTCTAAGTTTTTCTGGGTCTGTCTTTCTTTCTCTCCTTCACTCGATGGTTATGTGCAGGGGCCGGCCTGTCTCTGTCCTGTGTGGATTTGGCACTCTTTGTGTTCACTGGTAGACAACTCCAGGTCTCAGACCAGAGAAGATAGAGTCACTCCAGCTCACAAAATGAGCTCCATAGACTTCATGAGGAATCATCTCGGACCAATCGATCCACCACCTCCGCGATGTCGGCAGGAATCTGATGGCAAGAGAGAAAAGCTCAAATCAGATACTCAGATAATATACAATTAAATTCAAAAGTCCAGATAACATGCTATACAGATTTTAAAACCCTCAAGGACAGCCTGGGGATTTGGTCTATATAAATAAAGTTGACTTTACTTGACTTGACTTGAAATTCAATCTCATTAGTCTAATTGCACTGCAGAACTAGCTCAGTAAACACAGCCGGTTTTTAACGATATTCACAAAATGTTCCTGCAGGGCTGCAAATGCAAAACAGCAAACACCAAAATACTTCACTCTTTCATGTCTGTGAAAGTGTCGTTCTTTGTTGTACCACAAGGTGGTACCTGGAACTACAGCATCTGATTTGTGTTTGTGTAATGTACTTGAACACAACATGTAGGCCATTCCCTGTACATGTTTCTCCAAGATCAACATCTAAAGATGCCCTGTAGGGATCTGCGTGAACTAATCTATCAAAACTCAATCAGCCTCTCCATGAGCAACGATGCATGACGTACAGGAAAGTACAGCACGATGTTGTGTGTCATCATTTACATAACATGGGAAAGGCTCTTTCATGTTTTCGACAGCAGGCAGGAGTTTCCTGAACTACGGTGTTTGTGTGTCTGGGTGTGTGCGCGCTCATGTGTACAGGGTAAACGTATGTGCGTTACTGTTTGCTGTTATCTCTCTCCAGGCTCTAGGGTAAGAAAGCAGAGCAGAGTGAAAGGATAACAGCACAGAGTAACAGCCTCAGAGGAGTATATGCTTTTGTCTTTGTTTTAACACTCCCTGGCCTTGTGTTGAGTCAGTGGGGCTACTGTAAACATAACATCCACCTCCAGACAGGAACTCTGGATCAGTGGGCACATCAGAAAAAAAATCAAAACAATATGGCTTTAAATCTGATTATGGAACATTCTGCAAGAAGCGTAAATGAGCCTTTGTTACTGGTGCTGAAGTGCTTAAAAATATTTTAACAATGGCTTTCCGCTGTACCCCGTTTGAGTGGTGTTTCAAAGTTCAAGGGAATATAAAGTGGACAACAAACAATGAATGAGTAGGCCCTGTTAAGAGTTTGGTTTAGTCAGAGGCAGATGGAAGGCTGGGTTAAATGAGTACTGAAACAAGCTCTGACTGGAACTGATGTATAAAAGGTGGGTTAGTGAACGGTACCTAACTATGTCAACAAGCCACAGCAGCAACAGGCCATTATCAGTGTTTGACTGCAGGACTACTCCAACATATAGTCTCACATAATATAGATTTATATGTATGCATGCTCCCATAGCTAAAACACACACACACAAACAATATGCAGTGCATCCAATAATTCTACAACATTGACATGCAGCCTTACGCTTCGCGTGAGCTCATTTTTTTCACAGTTTCTTTTTCAGATTGTTCTTTCCTGCAGGCTTATCTGTGGGTCAATGCACAGGACTCTGAGTTGTTCATTAGCCAGAGGCACCACAGAGATGGAGTGCATGACACACACTCACACATCCATCCATTCATTTTCTCTCCCTTCATTCCATTCAAAGGAGGGAACGGTATTTGACAGCTATTTGACAGTGCTACATTTACAGGAGGTTCACTACAGCAGGCAGCCACAGACGTGTTACATAAAGACAGAGGGGGAGTGAAAAAAAAAGAAACACACAGAAGGCGACCTTGGTCAGTTCCTATTAAGATGCATCTACCTCTAACGCTGGTTCTGACAAGGTCACTGCATCCAAAACCAGCGAAAAACCTCCATACAATTCGTTTAACCATACAGCCTGGTAGATCTACCAGACGTAACAAAGGAGGAGAGCAGCAGAGCTGGAGAGAAACAGAAACAGAAAGAGGAGAGTGAGGGGGAGGAGAGGGAGAAAGGCAATGTAAAATGATAGATAGAAGTGTGTAGAAGGAGGAACGGGAGTATTGGGGTGGGGGGAGTGGGAGAAGAAAGAAGATTAGGAATGAGAAAGAGGGAGAGAGAATGGGGAGAAGACAGAGTGCTGCCTCTCCTGACCCACATTGAGCAGCGCCTGCAGCATCAGAGCGCCATAGCCCCCGCCTTGCTGAGAGATCCCCGATCAGCAACACAGCCGCGGCTACAGCCTGAGCTACACTGTGCAGCATCGCTCAGTAGCAACAACCCCACCTCAGCAACACCGTGTCAACACTGTAATGACATCACATCTGAAGCACAAGTACCTCCTATGACTATAGCAGCATTATAAGACAAAGCCAGCGTGCGCTGATTGCCACAAAAGCACACCATTACTCTCAACAGATACACTAGGATGCACTTAAATAGGGTGTTTTTCTTTTCCCCACATGACCTGTACACAACACTCTCTGCACATGGTCACACACACACGGCTCAGCAGTCAAAAGCCTCTCTAGATTTTCCAGCGTTGGCCTATTATTAGAATACTGACACCAACAAACATACGGCCTATGTGATACTACGGAGAACAAAGGCGAGCTTTCAAGACTGTCACACCGAGCCAGACAGCACGGGAGCCCTGAGTCAGTGCCCTCGCCCAGGACTGTCACCTCTAAGACATGTATGGAGAGATGACAACAGAGGGAGAGAGAGGGGACAGGCCACGCTCTGTTCCGCTCATCACACTGATGCTTTTCAGCTCAGACAGAGACAGAGTCAGACTTGCATCTGATCCTCTTTCATACTCCCCCGTAAAAACCAGAGAAATAGGTTTGTGTAGCCGTGTGTGTGTCTGCCGTCACTGTGCATGCAGGAGTGCAGATAAGGTGTTTTCAGTCAGCCTCCTCTCTGTTGTCTCTAGGTGAGAGGCCCCCCCAGCAGAGTTACATCCCCTCTCTTACGCAGCAGTCGCCGGCTCCTCCAGTCCCCCCAGCTCCACTGCTTCCGCCTGAGCCCAGAGTCTTCTCTCTCATGCTCCCAGACCCACTATTTACTCCTCGCATTGATCCACGGCTTCATAGCAATAATATTTCTCTGCAGCAGGATGATGCAGGGAGGCAATAGAGAGGCAACATTTTTTTTAGTGACAGTGTCCTGAGATGTTGCTTCTGTACAGAAGATTCACGCAAAAAGCTAAAGCAATGACCCTGGGGTGACAAACCAGTTGTCAATACTGTCTATACATCATGTTTCATCTGCTAAACCAGTCATAGATACACAGTGAAAACCCTGTACAGCAAATGGCTATATATAGAAAACAAAAACATCATTATCAATCTGAGCTCTGGCATGAAACAGAGGGGGAGGAACTGTGGAAGACAATATGTACGTGCATGTATAAGTGATTTGCTGTATATTAATAGGACCTCCCCTCTACCGCCTTATAAACATAGGTGCTTTAACCACAGAGCAGATCAATACAGTGTACTGCTTTTCTCTAATACCCCAAAGAGCCATTTTACTGCCCCTTCTCTGTACAACAGTGCTGCCTGTGTCTTTAAGAGGCGGACCTACCGTGTGGCAGACTAAAGCAGACAGTAAGAACAGGCGGTGGGTTCAGGCTGTTTGTCTTCACAATGACTCCAGAGTTCTGCATCACTGCTCGACACACACCAATCACACAGTATATGAACAGAGATGTGTGTATGCAAGGCGTCCCTCTCAGCGAAGCACCTCCACCACCGAACAGGGTCAATGCTGTTGAATCCTACAACTGTGACTCTGGACAAACGCTGTGCAGCCTCTGGGGGCTTCAGAATCACAGTGAGAGCGCATGAGTGTAGTAGCAGGGCAGAAAATACTACTGTGCCACAAATCAAGAAGAAAAGAGACAACCCACCCCGCGACACCCTCCTTCCTCCCCTCCGCTGGTTAGAGTACTAAGAATAGCTCACCAGTCTCTCCACAGCCACTGCTTGCAGAGCATGTCCAAGGATTCTTCCTGCCTCTCAGTGTGTGTGTGTGTGTGTGTGTGTGTGTGTGTGTGTGTGTGTGCGTATGTGTGTTGGAGACGTGTTTCCTAGGACTCCTCTTCCTGAATCTCTCCTTTGTGCCGCTCTCCTCTCCTGGAGCCTGTGCTGTAGCTGCTCCAGCTCTGCCCTTCCTCTCTGGTCTCTCTCCGGTTTAGAGGCTACGCTGCCCCTGCAACGGGCTGACGGTAAAGGAAGTTCCCCACTGCTGAAGCTAACACCAAGTCCTGCGTTCAAGGCTGCTCCAACGTGTGTTATGCAAGGCCACCAGACCGCCAGCTCCCTCTCTGCCTGACTGCTTCTCTCTCTCTCTCTCTCTCTCTCTCTCTCACTCTCCCTCTCTCTGTTTCTGCCTCTCTACCTCCCTCCTCTTTCTCTTTCTCTCTCAGTACTCCACTGACACAGCTCCTCCCCCAGCCAGCCTCATCAGCCGCATCAGGTATTCATTCAAAAAAACACACTCTACTTGGCTTAGCGCCCAGACTACGCTCACACAGAGAGGGAAGGAGGGGGAGGGAACAACAGACGGAGGGTGAGGGAGGGAGGGAGAGAGAGAGAGAGAGAGAGCTGGAGATTTAGAAAGGCTTTGCTCAGACAGACATACTGCATGAATGTGAATAACTGGTGGCTATTCACATTGGCATATACATGCAGAGACACAAACACATATGCACAAACACAAACCGGCAGAGGATTAAATGTTCTGTGTGTTAGCACTTCAAAGCTGTCTTAATGCACTGCTTCTTGCTTGTTCATTTTCATATTCATTTTCCCTGTAGAGACAAATCTCTTCCTAATCTGCCCTGTATGCTGCCCTACAATTAGTCAGCTGCAAAGTGACTCAGAGTAACCTACCGTCCCCCTCAGGTCTCCCCAGGCCTCCCCCGTCTCTTCCCCGGAGATATTTCCCTCAGAGCAGGCAGGCAGCGCTGATAAACACCCCGCCGCCCAGCCACTTGGCACTGCAGCCCTCCTAGCCCGAGGGCCTCCTCCTTATCCTGTACAGCACACAGCAGAGAGAGCCAGGCTGGAGACAGGCACTTCACCAACAGGCCAGCCAGCTATCTGCTCTTCTGCAGACGGGACAAGACAGGGTGTCCCCTCCACCTAGACTGCAGACTGGGGAAAATACAGGGAATGCAACAAATCATGCAATGCTGCAACTACAGCTATCCTAGTGAATAGTATTACACGTACAAAGATCCCTTAACTTTATTTAGCTTCAACTTTAGCGTTAGCAACCAAACAACCTTATTATTTATCCCTCAACCTACCTGGGGTTCACTGGACTGGGCTCAACCACCGTGACTCACACACACACACACACATTAAACCACTGAAGTGATATGTTTGCAGCTGTTGAACCTGCAAAATAAAAACGTATGCTGTTTGTCTTACTTGCCAAAGGCAGATGAGGAAGCCTCATCTTCCTAGTCTGACTCAAATTCCTTAAAAGAGGCTGCCAGACCAATGTAAACCTCAGGATCGACACAATCCCCATGGCAACAGAACAGAAAGAAACATGACAGGACACCATCATGTAATATTACAAGCGTCTACAAGAGATTGTGGTTTCCTTGCCTTGAAATGACTCACTGTACATTGAAGGTCAGAATTAATGTCAGCCAAGTGAGCTGAAAATAAGCTTTCCTGTGAGGATTCGCAAATCCGGCTGGAGTAGCGTTGAGCAAAAGGTTCTGAGTGAGTATATCAAGAGTGAGACTGCATGAAGACACAACTGTCAAATCTGTCTTGCAGCTCGATCCAAGATGAACCCCCGAATTCCTGGGGAGGAAAATCAGATAACACTTTAGATTATCGCACGCAACATACAGCGCGATTCTTCCCAATTTCAGACTGTGCACCAGTACAGTACATGTTTGTACAGTACTGGTAGGTACAAGGGAGCAAGACGTGAAGTTTAGGAATAAGATAACAATCCGGGAGCTTCAACTGGGAGGTACAACTTCTAATATAACAAGGTACAATATGACCTACTGAGCATCTATCTGCTGTTTAGGGAGAACTGTAAAGATAACTTACAGTGTAAGTATATATTTTTTGGATTTACAACAGATATAACACTTATATATACATATGCATACACACATACAGTTCAAATTAACTGTTTTATCATTGTCAGTAAATAAACAAAAAACAGATTAGATTATGATATCATAGGATAATCACAACTGTGTATATTAAGTTTCTCATATTGTTAGGATTTCCCATTTATTTATGCCTAAGCTGAGGGATTTTCCTGCAAATAATAATAATGTTTGAGAAATAAAAGAAGGAGCTCAAAACCAGCTTTTCGATTATTTCCCAAGTAAAGCAGAGTAATTTTAACAACCAGGTTTCCATTAACATGAACATGAGAGTCGATGTTTCGATGATTATCTTTTTCCTGGACATGTGTTTGTTCCAAACTAAAAGAACATCTCATGTACCTCTTAGAAACTATGTAGCTTGCCTATCCCCATTTAATTAAAACTTTGCAGTGTTGCTTAAGTTAACTCCTTACTGTAGAAATTCATCAAAAACTTCTAGATTGTTACCTCCTTATTCCCTTCACAACTCGTTACACATTATACATTTGTAGGCTGCCATCTAAAGTCTTATCAGAAAGTCTCCAACACATATCAGGGATATTTAATCTTTGTTGAAAGTTACAGTTAGATAATACTGAATACCAATCAATGCTGATTGTTGTGGTTCAACCTGACAGAGGGGTTTTGCTGGCCTATTTCCGTGCGCTCTTTTACTCTGAGCACACATACCACAAACAAAGAGAGGGAGTGCTCCAAACAACAAACAGATATGTCTTCTTACAAGCATTATGATCTGACCTCTGAGTAACAGGAGGAGGATATAAAAGAGGATAATATTTGTAAAATATTAATAGTCATGGTAAGAGCACTTGCAGCAGTAGCCCTATCCCCCTGCATCTAAACAAACCAACGTTGCATTATGCTTACGTTCCTCCATTTTTAAACACACAGATGTTTCTACACACAGCCTCTAGGTGCTCTTCTCACTCACACACTCTTCCTAGCTGAAAACACGAGGAAAACTCAAGTGGGCTGCAGGTTTTAACACTACCTTACTTTAGCAGAACAAAAATTCCAATTTAAGTTTAGTTTGAACTTTTTCAACATCCTCACAAATCTGAAGAGACGAAGCACATTACCTTAAAAATGTTCAATGTCCGGCAAACAAGCATCCAAGCAATAGTAGCCACCTTTCGCTCTGCATCCTCACCATACACTTACTGCAGCTGAATGAGCCTCCTGTCATTGCAGCTGACATGTCCAGACATGTAACACTGATCTTCATACACACGGGACACGAAAGCATGTATGATGCAAAACAGTCACATGTGGGAAATAGCAAGCCATTCCCCGTGGTGTGCTATTGTTTGCATTAATTAACTCATTCATAATTCTTCAAAACATTTCTGGGTACACCTGTTCCTGGACGGTTCGGGTCGGATGTTAGCTAAGAGATAGTGAGGGCTTTTATACATTAAAACAGTGGTGGAAGAAGAGCTCAGTTTATCTTAAAGTATGTAAATTAAAGTAAACATACCACACGGTAAAAATAGTCAACAACATTCAGAATTATATTTGAGTAAAAGTACAGTAGTATCATTAAAATATACTTAAAGTATCAAAAGTAAAAGTATTCATTACAAAATAACTTTAAACATGTAATCTGTAACGATGGATCATATTTTAAAAGTGAATCATATGTTCTGTAACTAAAATCAAACTGTTAAAACTGTTAAATAAATGTAATAGAGTACAAAGTAAAAATATTTACCTCTGTCATGTAGTGGAGTAGAAGTGTCAAACTGCGTAAAAGTTGGAAAGCTGAGCGATGAGAGGTGAAAATACATTGTACTCTGTCCCCTACACTGAAATGATCACTGTATTATGGAGCTGAAATAATAAATCGATTAATCGATTAGTTGATTAACAGTAACAATTGTTCATTCAGTCATTTTTGAAGCTAAAAAGTTAAAATATCAACACATTCTCTCAGGTTACAGCTTCTCAAATGGCAAGATCTGTTGCTTATCCTTGTCATATATATATATAAAAAATAGCACATTAATCGACAAGGAAAATAAATGCCATTAAAAAGCTGATCTGTCTAAAACTGCTGCTTAATTTATCAACTATTTCACCTAAAATACAACCAGACACAAAAAGGAAGCAATGCCCAGGGAGCAGTTAGGGATTCCCTGCCTTGCCTGAAGGCACCTCGGCAGTGTTCCTGGGGGGGTGGACGTGAAACTGCTACCAGTCCATGCTCCATACTGTGGTCCACGCTGGACTTTAACTAGCGACCCTCCAGTTTCCCAAGCTAAATCCCTACAGACTGAGCTACAGCTGCCAAGTAGTATCATTATATTTATTGATTGACTCATAATGCTAATTATGATCCTAATCCATATCCTAATAAATATCCTAACTTTTGATTTCAGGCTTTTTGAGGGACCTCCTCGAGTTAGGGATCGAGGTAGTTCTACCTCACGACATAAAGCTTGAATTATAAAAAGAAAGTGTTGGAGCAAAGTTCAGGTTGTGAGAGCAGCCAGTGGGAAATACTATGCATTAGTAATAAAGAGAATGGAAAGTGGAGTGTGGGTGGTTGGATTAAAAGGGCATCTGGTATCAGAGCAGGAGGTAAATAACCCTGGCTCGGTCCTGTCTGAGATCAGACCTGTATCTGCTGTGGCGCGCTCCAGTTTGGAGGGAACAACATGCACACTGCACGCTATGTGGGGAGAATGTGAAAGCGCTTGCTGCCATGGCAACAAGGCAGCTCCACAGTCTCCAGTCCCCATTAAGAAAGATGGGTGGCAACGTGGCTGTAGCTCAATGGTGGTGTAGCATGACACGCTGAAAGAGCCTATTGAAAGCCAGTGAATTCAGCAGTTAATGAAAAGAGCAAAGCCAGGCAGGTGATACTGACCTCACCTCTCTGTTTGGGTGCACTTGTGAGAGGTGTGTGAATATTACTCATGTTCACTATTTTGAGCTGCAGATGTAGTACACTTTGGGCTCATATATCTGTGAGACGTTGTTAAGTTACAGCTTTAATTACAATAGAGCAATTGTTGAGTGCTGACGACAGTTCAAAGTGACCTTGAGCAGAGTCCTTGGATTGAATGTCTAAAAATAATGAGTAAGCAAAGGGTTGAAACTCTGGAAACGAACAAATGTTGCTCTGGTGCTTTTCATAATAGGATAAATACATTAGTGTTCCATTTAAGGTCATTATAAGGTCAATGTCATTCATTCATAGTGTCCAAGAAATGGTTATACAAAAGACCATGAAAATAGGCTGTGATGTAGTCTATTTCTTTCAACTTTATGTTTTTGTGTGTGTCATTTTAGATAACAAAAGGCCAAGTTTGGAAATGTTTTGTTTATTCAGGGTTTGAATGTGTTCTCTCTACAAAACAAGTGCAATGTGATTCATCACTGAAGCAGCAACTGTTCAATGCGAGGGAGTACATCAACCATTTAATCAACCTGTTGCATCAAAAATTATTACTACTACCAGACATCTTACAAAGAAATGTACAAAAAAAAAAAAAAATGTCCTATGATACACTACACTGTGTTTATGTTACCAAAGATAACATATTCCTCTCACATGACAGCAAACAGATTATTCACACGTCACTCTTCTCAGTCAAATGTTTGAGGTTTTACTGTAAGACACCATTAAACTGAAGCCTTTAACTCTGTTACATGTAGATACTGTGCTTGTGGTGAAAGCCAAATTCAGCAGAACAAAACAGATTTCATCCTGAGTCCAAGTGCCAAGACTCTTTTCATTCAGCTGAAAATAGCAAGCCACTGCTTACGCACATCTCCAGAACATAGTTTAGGCAACTAAACAACTAGGGGATTGGGTGGGGGTGATTTGTGGAGGAGGAATACAGCCACTGAAAGAACTTAGAGTTTGTTCAAACACATGAATCAAAAACACACAAAATCATATAAAGGAGAAAAAAAAAGTACACTGTACAGCCAGGAAGCAATGTTGCTATTTATTCTTAATTGTATTTTCCAAATATGTCCAACAGAGATTTGTTGAGTGGTTCAACAGGAAAGACAAAAACTCCCTGAATGAAATGATATGTTACATTTAATAACCTGTGTCTTAAAACTTATGAGTATAAGTTAAAAGTAATCAACATGCATTCGGTGTTTGATACTGGTGCCTGATTTGGATATTGAAGCGAGGAACCCAACCATCATTAAAACGACCTCAGTGACCTGAGTGAAAGCCTGTCCACTCCTCTCACTGTCAGTGAGGTTCAATACCAGATTCCCACGACAGAGGGCAGTATACAGACTTCTGTAGCTGTGGTTCACCAGCAAATATATGCTTAATCTTTGTAGTGAAACTATGAACTTGTCTTTACGTACTCTTATGAGAACATGTTGGGTTATCTTCACACACATTCTTGCATAAATAATGTCTTTGTGGTTTAAGAAATCCGTAAAAAATACAATATACCGAGATAAAAATGTAATGAAAGAGAAGAATACACCAGTATTTTACAACTTGGAGTTCATATTAAGACAACATCTCTTTCACATATCTTAGTTTCCCAAAATCTTAGTTATTTCTATATCATGGTAATGTTTTCGTATTATAACAAATGTCAAATAGTGAAATTTTGGGTTTACCTCATCTTTGACCAAATATGTACTGCATTTTGGATTTGTGGGGTTAATAGTCTATTCTTTGTGTGAGTTACTACATATTTTTTACATCACTATATCAGCCAAAGTGTTGGGACAGTACCTCTTTTATTCCTGTGGTGCCTCTTTGTTTGTTTCTCTGTCTTCTGTAAAGGTACAGAGTGTGTTGTGTTGATTGTTTTGTAAACAGTTCAGCTGTTGCCAGGCGAATGTATTCAGCACCTCCTTAGTCCAAATCAGTGATGAAGTGGAAACATGGCACAGTCCCTCTTGACATGATGAAGACTGCAGTAACTTAGTCAAAAGTCGCTTTCAAGATGATACCAGGAGGCAACATGTTTTTACCCTTTGGTTTCTCTTCAAACATAGTCTGTATGTGCAGCAAATGTACATCAGATGTTGTGTTACCCTAAAGCAACAAGAAAAAGAGAATTTCCAGTGCAGCCTCCATGGTTGTCTTGACAACTCAAACTTGCAGCCTTAAGCAGAAATCTACAGTATTCAAAAACACAGACTCCCAGAAACCTAATGTTGTGTCATACAAACTGGTATGAATGCTATGCTCTCCCTGAACACACATACACACTCACACTCTCTCCGTATGCTTCTAGATCACTCATCCTGAATTTGTACTCGCCTCATATTCGCGTCTATTTTTACACCAGGAAAATGAACTCCAGCGATGGCAGCATACTATTCTGGAAAATGAGTTTATTCATATCATACTCGCTCTTGTTTATTCACTTTCCAAGAAATGACTTAATTCATAATTTATTGGCAATTTAAAAGGCTGCACATTTAAATGATACAGTGCTGATATGATGCCCACGTCGGGTTTAAATTGGCTTAGAGGCTGTATGAAAATGATTAGGGTGAGGAGGGAAGCTGAACTTAATGATTTACCTCCTGGCTATATTAAAATTTTCAATAGACCCTCCCCTTGAGTTACATTACATCAGAAATGATGAATAGTGAGTCCCAAACATTCCAGCTACTAACTGGACTACGGTGGCCCCTGAGAGCTCAATTGCCCTGCAAAAAAGCACTGCAGTTTCAGAAAACACACAGTCTCTGTAATGGACAGTTATCACCATTGTGTAAAGTAACTAAATGAGCCTTGTACAGGTGGGAGCTCTGTGCAGCTCAGGTAAAGGCTGAAAGTAAAATATAAAACTAAAGTAGGAACATTTTAAAAGACCTTCCCCTACTTCCAAAAAGTTCTAACAGACACTTGAATAAAAAGAAAATACATAACCTTCCCTCTTTTTGACCCCGATAATAATGTTTGTACAATATCTCATGAATAAAAATGTAAAACCCATAAGTCAGTATTCAAAAATGACATTATTAGTGCCAAAAGTCATCAAAAGAATAACAAAAATTCAGAATCTCTGCATGTTTATATGAGTCTGTGTTACCCTCATCCTCAATGACATCTCTAGTGTGAGAGCAAGCATTTGTATCCCTCCCCAGTCAACAGGTCTCCTCTTCATCAACAGCCCTCTCCACTCTGGCAGAACCCAGCCAGCCTGTAATTACTGACTCCACTTGAGAGGAATACCAACAGGCAGAGACACACAACAACAACACTGAGCAGCATTTCGGTCCACAGCACCTTTCCATAACTGCAAAACACCTGGAGCCTGCTGCTGCTGCTGCTGTGTGAAGAGCAGCAGCCAGCTGTCTCTATAGAACTTCCAGTGAAGGGATACTGACCTTAAGGACACAAATTGTCTCATTAACAGAGAATATTTTAGCCCAGTCGAGCCCAGACTGTTTACCTCATCCCTCCGCCCTGTACATGGCTCTGTTCAGACACAGACACATGGCTGTCAGAGAAAGCTGTGAGCCCTCCATGCTGCCTGTGGATGACTCCCTTGTTAAAAGTGCCAGAAAGGGTGGCAGGAACTCAGGCTGGACACTTCACCAACTCGATACCGTATGGCATGCCATGTGGCGGTGAGGAACTAGATTTGTCAAGCATGGCATCAAACGACATACATAGAAAAGAGGGGGAGATGATATGAATTAAACAAACTGTGTTTCCACAGCTAAAGTGAGGAAACACTCACTTCATCTCACTCCTTCACACTTGAGTTCCTACTCTAAGGTAATATATAACTGAACAAAGAACAAAGTAAGTCATTTGATGGATAGCCCATAATAAATACACATATACATACATTTTTTTTTTTTTTTTTTACAGACAGTGGCAATAGAGGGAATCAGTCCTAGCATTGAAATCATTAGTGCCACATCACTATTTATAGACACAAGCATCATCTTTACTGTGATTTACATTAATTACTGGTGTTTTTCTAATAATACCTGATTGCTATTTGATACTTCACTACAAGGGCTGAGAGGTTTATTGTAACATTAAGTAGTTCCACACATAAGTATGTCATAAATTGTAGTAATACGTGTTCCCTTGAGTTTTTCTAAAATCTTCCTCCTGCACATTCTCTGTGGATACGAGCCAGAGCATGTCTATACAAAAATAGATTACAAACATGCCTCAACTCCAAATAGAGCTACACTCACTCATCAGTATACAGTGCAATAATGGTGGTGGGTAGTGTCTGCCCACACTTTTCTGGTCCTCAGTGCAGCCCTTCACGACTAAGAGTTATATTATTCCATTGCCTACAGTAATGGCATGGTGCATGGCAGCAGCATGTGGGGGGGTCGCTCTGTAATCTGGGAGTACCATCTGTGGCTGTCAGCTGAGGCTGCCACTTAGTGGGCCTAACACAATCACCACGTCAACACTTGCCAACAATTCCCAACAGTTCCCTCCAAATATATGTGACATGCCAAAAAACCTCAAAGAATGGGGGAAATGTCTTGAAGTTGATTCAGGCAGCACTCACCAGTTTTGTTGAGAAGGAATAATTTTCTGCGCAGATGGAGTGCTTGACTTTCTGTGATGATAAATGAGCATCATACACACACAGATTAAAGACAGATTTTTGTTTTAAATGTTGTATGCAAGTAACCATGTGGTGGGCTTATTCTTCATTATGATGCATCAACAGAGGTAGAAATGTCTGTACAGTCAACAAATATACACTAGGTGGTGCCAAACTGCTGTAACTAAGAATGTACTCACTTTGTGTTCAATAATCTACCATATTTATAATTTCCATCTTCTAACAGCTACTTTATTAATGGAATGCAATGATTATTATAAAGTTAATTTATGATTATGCCACACTGAACTGGAAAACACCTATTCATCAATTCATTCATCTTAGAAAATCATCCTATGAATTGTCAAAATATGTTTCATCAAAGATGTCTCATATTTAGAGTGGTAAATGTTTGCTAACTCTATTTAATGAATACTGCAAATACATAATAAAAAATTAAATTATTAATTATAGCATTTTGAACATACGTATTTAAAATGTGGCCACAAAGTGTTGGACAATGGGGCATACAAAAAAGCAAAAAATGCAAATAGAATTAAAAAATAATTAAGTGTTCAGGGCCATCTCTATCTTCCAGAGCTACTAATCAGAATATAAACTGATACAGGCACCTGTTACATCAGGCAAATATAATGACATGTTACTGAGCTAATGATATCTTAAGTTCACAAAACATAAGGCCACTTAATCACTATCAATACATTGTACGGATTATTTAATGGCAGACAAACTGCTAAAAGACAGACATCTCAAACATGCATGAATGAATGAATTAGTGGTTTCATTTAATCTTTTTAAATGCAAAAAAAAAAAAAAAAAAAAATCACATAAAATGTGTCATACATTAACTTTTCAGTCACAAACATGCTGAATTCAAAATAAAGGAAGAGCAGTTGTGGTCAGGTTTACATTTCCCTTCAATACATTTAAATAAGTCTTAGAACACTTAGAAGTACTTCAGCAGCTGAAAAAGCTGAGAAGTGTGCATCACTCCTGCAGTGATAAAAGTCAACAATTCAAAAATGAAAAGTCTGAGCATACAACTCTTAAGACAATTTTTAATACAAACAGATACTGAAGGTATAATCTCAAGAATGCATTAGCGACATAAATACTGAGTGAAATTCGCCCTTAATCTGGAGGAGTATTTAAAAAGAGGCAAATCTTGTGTTCATGAAAAGGTAGCATGTACCATCATTTCATCATTCCTTTCTTTGAAGGAGACAACAATTTGGCACAGGAACAGATCAGAATGCAGCATGTAGATATACATGCAGAAATACAGTATGTATCTGAGACAAACCAAACCCAAGTTGTAGGGAACTGGAATAGTTCATACTGAGGCGTATCAAACTTTCTCAAACCACCTTAATGCTCCTGCATTTTCCCGACAATACTTTGAAAGGACAATGTCCGAGTTCGGCAGGCATTTTAAAAAAAACACCACACAGTGCCTGCTCAGTATTAGGACTCTCTTCTGGACTCTTCTGCGTCATCTGATTCTGGAGCGCTTGACAACAATTGTACCAGCTACCATATCATACACAGTCCTGTTGTGCTGGAAGAACAGAAGTGTGATGAAGGCCGGGAAAAAGAAGGCAATGGAAAAGTTCTTGTTCAAGGCTCGGACAGTTGATCTGTGGAGGGAGACAGAGGCAGTGATTACAATGTAAACGAGAGACAAACTGGGCTGCATTTGAGAGTAAACTGCTGAAAGATAACCTTCAAAATAAACCACTTACGCAGACAGAGAGACATTAGTTGCTGGAACAACAAGCACCCTGTTAGGCTGAACCAGAACTGACGAGTCACAGGTAACAACTCTGAGTCCGATGAGAAACTTCCCTGGAGTGGCTCCTCCTGCTCCCCAAATGCACACAATCTGCAGAGAAATGACATATAAGCTATAAGCTTTTCCAAAATGTACAGAGAAAAAGTTTACAATTAAGTTTTGTCTCACGTTACCTGTATTAAAATCTGGGTAATAGAGTATGCAGAAAACTTACCTCATAAAAACACACTAATATCCGGTACACAAGTGCAACAAGCATCATTTTCTGAAGTTCCTCCATCGATGTGTCCTCATCTATTTCTTCCACGATGAAATGCATGGCGAACTTGGAAACATCCCTGAAAAGCAAAGGAAATAAATTCTTGGTTTTGTTTTCTAAAAGGGTGAAAAAAAACACAGTTCAACACTACTACATACAGAAGTAAACTTACTTGATTCCACTCAGGTGCATAATACTGATGATTATGGTTGCTTTGATGAAAAACAATATGAAGAAATCCACCATCTCAGCAAGGAGTCTTTGGAGAGGTGAAGGAATGCTATACTCACGACCTGGTGAAAAAAGCAAAGTCAAACAGACACAGTACATTACGTAATTATGCACCTTAAGTGTCATTATGACATATTATTTATGTTCTGCTATTATTTATTGAACAGTTAATGTACAAGTTGAATAGTGGATGAAGCGAAGGTTGTGTGTCTAGTTGCTGATGTTCTGCTTTGAGTCATTGTAACACAGTTTGTTGCACTTTGTGACGGGTTTTGGTGATGCCATAAGGCAGTTTTCAGTGCATTTGTGCACAGAAAAGATGTGGATAAGCACGGTGATAGAATATATGCAAAGATGTCAGCTGAGTTATGGATCGATACAAGTTGACCGTGTAATAAACCATGTGAAGTAGAGTATCAAGTCTGTGAAGGACCGGGTTGAGATCTATGACTAATTTTGTATCACCTCTTTTATAGCAATCTAAGTAATATTTTTTTTAAACATCTTTCAAGATTCCCTTACTCGTTGCATCGTGATTACGTCAGGTTTTGGACATAGAGATGAGTCCAAATAAGACACACCCTGCAGACTAACAGCCTAGGGACTTTGAGCTTGTTGTAAAACAGCCACTACACATTATGTCACTCTAAGATTACACCCATATGTGATTGTTGAACATGTAATCCCGTAGCCATTTGCAGATCTGCTGCTGTAACTGTGGCCACTCTTCTAGGGGGAACCAGGCTGCATGGATTTGTTCTCATTCAGCCATTAGGTGATGTTGGATAATAAGGCCTGGCTCACAGTCTATATTCCACTTCAACCCAAAAGTGTTGCACGCTTACCGTGTCTAAATCAACCCTGGATCTGCCTCTAATCTGGATCTGACTGGATTTGCCAATATAAATCCAATCACATCTCTGCTGATAAATCGTGAGACAGCCACCCTTTCCATTCACAACCTCTTCTAAAGTATATTACTGGTTTTCACAAGCGTGTAGTCAAACCATAGTTTGGTATAATTATCCTCAAGCTGTGTCTGGTGTGGTTTATGGTACAAAAAGTTGAAGCCCATTGCAGTCAATTTGTTAACCTATGAAATATACGTTAAAAATAGTTTGTCTGTGGAGTTAGATTTTAACAGCCTGAAGAATGAGTCAAAGTAAAGCCAGCAGCTTTTACCTGGTCTCTGTGCATTTCCATTCTCCTGCGGGAGCTGCTGCGGCTGAGCGGACACCGCAGCCCCGCCAGCTGCCTCACCTGCCCGGCTGCTTGGGGAGGTGACGGCGGGTGGATACGGCGAAAACGGAAGACCAAACGGGCCGTTATACCAGTTCTGGGAGTTGATATCAAGAGGTGCCGTCGACGTCCCGCTGGTGGACTGTAAATAACACGGATAGGACATGGCTGACGCTGCCAGCCAGCTCTGCCAGTGAACATATCCAGTGTAGTACTGCCACATCCACGCCTGCAGCTGTTCGCAGTACTCCTTCGTGGCGCGGCTTTCACCGGCGTTTTTCTTCCCTTCGACACTGTTAAGGTTGCCTATTCTTTGGGTAACTTTGTCAACGAGTGACTCAACTTTGTTAGCAAATGGTTTATCCTTTTCCTTATCGACTTCCATGTTTGTGTTTTCTTTGTCAGCCATGTTTGATGATGGCGTCACGTCACGTACGACGTCGTTCTGGATCACTTCATCTGCAAGTCGACGACAAGATAACTGTAACGGTTACGACCGAGGAGACATTATTTTTATACGTATATTGACATCAAGCGAAATATAATTAAATATGTGTTTTCTGAAGACAAATAACTTCTCAAAAAGGTGTTTATTTCACGACAAAATGTGAACGGCTAAGCCCCCCCCCCCCCGTTATTACATACGGTGGTATCGTCCAATCATTGCCTGCTATGACAAGAATCAGCCACAAGGGGGTAGCATTTCTACAAGATGGAAGCTGCAGTGAGATTATGACATTTAGGGTCCTCGGGTTCGCCTTATGTAATAATTCAAATGAGCAAGTAATCCAGCAAAACGCTTCATACTGTTACTGCTAGACTTGTTTGGATGAGGCCACCTCCAGCTGTGTTATTAAAATCTGATTAATTAGCACTTCAGTTGTAGCCTGCTTTTGAAACAGTTTTAAAGCCTTATTGCTGCAGGTTGCAGCTTCACAATGTTGGCTAGTCAGACTCAAGTAGTTTGAGACATCATGTTTAGTTCCTGGTAATTTTATGCAATTTGTTATTATTTGGATTTTTTTTTTAAATCAATAAAATGTGTTCTTCTGCGTGTGCATAGCCACCAGGTATTTGCAACAAAGCAGCTAAGTCAAACCAGATCCATTTCTATGAATTCACCAGCCATGGTGTGATTGTGTTCAAAGGGGTAAAACCATTTCAAAGGATCTTAAGACCTACACCCACACACCACCCTAAATAAGATTATTCCTTAACAATAGGGTATTCAGAAATCCAAAATGAGTTTTCTAGAAGAACTGAAGCTCCTCCACAAATCCTCTTTCAGTTATGTGTATTTCTACATAATGACTTTTTCGAAGGACTTATTCAGGGTGTACCCCGCCTCTCGCCCAATGCCAGCTGGGATAGGCTCCAGCCCCCCACAACCCTGATAAGGATAAGCTGTTACAGAAAACAGATGGATGGATGAACTTCTTAGGAGGATGTGTCCAGGGTGTACGCCACCTCTCGCCCAATGGCAACTGGGATAGGCTCCAGCCCCTTGCAACCTTGATAAGGGTGTAGGGTTTCAAAAAATGGGTGGACTTTTTAGAAAACTTTTTCATTAACAAAGAAAAAAACAGTTAAACATTGAAAGCAATGTTTCAAAGACATGAAAAATGCTTAAACCAACGTGTGTGTTCATGTGGCATGGTCTTACATAACGTGGCACTCAAGACAACAAATCAGCTTTTCACTGTGCTCATTGCTGCCCAAGAACGACCCCGTGTCACAATCATTCACTAAAGCCAGGAAATCTTTTGGAGAATTTGGGCCTCAACCTACTGCCCCAAAGAACCCTAATTAAAACAAATTATGTGCACTTGCTTGAACTCCATGTCTGCATCTACAGACAAGGGGCCTAGCACAAATGAGGTCACTGCTCTAACCTCAAGCAGGGATTTGCTCCCCAGTCACCCACATCCTTAAGAGGGTTGCTCTGATATGATTTGCTTTTCCTAGTTGGAACAAAAGGCCTCTGTAAGCTTCGTGTCTAGTAGCTTAACCATTGGAAGAATGATCGATTTAAAAAAGTGGCATCTGGTCATGGTGTCTAAATATTGTGCCAGCAACCCATACACCATTTTTAAGCAGCATTGGGGCTTAATTGAGAAATTAACCCAGATCATGAGCACAGGATTATAGTTTAAACAAAAGGTCAGATTTATTTGCCAAGACAAAGTTGTCAATTTCAGGTGATTAGTTTGGCTTTAAAATCTGAATACACACCAATTAAAATTGCGTTTTAGGAAAGCAGAACATTAGCTGCCCAAGCAAATGTGTACAAGCATTTAACAATCCCTCCTATGACTAAAATGGTCCATTGAAGAAAGGACAAAGCAGGAGTTGTGGAATTTGAAGTGACATTTGAACCCACAAAATATGTGCGCCCAAACAAAGAACACTTTCTTTGTGTTATATTCATGCACAAGAACACAGACTTGAAGTATCACAGTTCAGACTTTATTGGCATGTTTGGCAATAGCTCAGTGCATTTGGTGTCTTGGTAATGGAACATGGAGGTCCAGGCTGAACAACATTGATGTTAAGAGAAATTAAGCCCCTTTCTCATAGGTCCTCATTGCAACAACATCATCCATGACACATTTCTGTTGAGACAAAGTTTCAAATGTTAGAAATCATGCATTTTATTATAAGTCAATGATAAGCATCTATAAATGCATGTTTTAAGAATTCACATGTATACCTCCACAAACTGTGGCTTGATTAACATTTACTCACAGCTGTTAATTTTCCATCCTGAATCTCTCGTTCTAGTGTAGTTTTCTTTCCATCCCACGACTGTAGCTGCACAAGTTTGCCATTATCCAGAGTGATGATAGTCTGAAAATAAAAATGTCAGAAGCACCTCAAAATACAAACGGTCTAAAACGGTTTAAAAAAATAAAAAGAAAGATGACCCACCTTGGTCTTTCGACCATCTGCAGTATTCTCGTCGAATTCTTCGTTAAGTTTGAACTTGATCTCTGTGGTCTTGAAAGTACTCTCAGACTTCATTGAAATAACTCCATCATCCACGCTGATCACCAGGTTAGGCTTTGCCATATTGCCCATTTGCCGGGTGGCAAAGCTCACACCTTCAACACAAAGACACTTCGGTAAGACGTTTCTGGACGCTGCAAATGAGGCTCTAAATGAAATTGATCCTGATCCGCTTGGTTACAATTTAGCATGCTGCTGAAGCTCCCAAACTCAAATTAGACATTATAATAATAAAACAAGATCTAATCAACTCACCGACTGCCTTCATGTATTCATCAAAGTTCTCGCTGGAAGTCAGAGTCCATTTTCCAACAAACTGCTCAACCATGATGGTGAAGCTGAAGCTCTGCGACACAAACGCAAGATGTGTGTTTCAATGGCTGAAGCTCAAAGAGAGACTCGCAGTGAAGCAAAAATTGCTGATTATTTAAAGCCTGGTCAAACACGTGCATGGTTCAGGGCTACCAATCAAGATCAGGTGCTGGTGTTGCCAGGGGAACGAGCGGATTGGGGGGGGGGGGGGGGGGGGCGTGTCTTTAAATCAGATTTTGATGATGTGAGATGTGAGTTTATCCCAAATCTGATGATTTCAGCATTTATTGAGGAGGTGAAACAAGTGCTGCAATAATGTGATCTGATGGGATTTAATGTGTGGCTGCATGTCGGACCAGAAGAAGGAAAGATTTCAACACATTTCCACATTTTTCCTCTTAACTGAACAACATTAACAAACATCTTCAGCAGCCAGATACTTGATGTTTTAATGTGACTCACGTTTATATAAAATAGGTTAATTAAATAAGCTTAAATAAAATCAATAGAAAATAATAATCAAATTAACTTGGATAATAATCAAACTTTCATTTAAAACAAAATTGAAATGAGAATGAACATTTCTTTTGTCCATGGAACTCACTTGACAATAACACTTGGACGCAAGTTAATCTTTAGTTACAGATATCTACACACGTTAAGATCTATCTAAAAAACAATTATATTACAGAAAGACTGTTAAATCCTGCTCTCATATGTTTTTATTATTTATATTATACCCATTGAGACTGTGAGATTCACAGTAAAAACGATCAATTAAGTTAATGTTTCATTCGGTTGTAGTTATATATTTTTTTTCTCTACACAATTACAACAACAGGTTAATATTCATTGAAAATAAATTCTTGTATATCTGTCTAAAACTATCACATCAGCTTTTACCATTAAACAGCACCCTCTCTCTGAGTGAATGGTAATACTGGGTTTAATCAGAAGATGGCGCCTGTGAAAAGCAAATAAAATAGAGGTTCTGTTCATAACTGAGCATTTTTAGCATACACATGTAAGTGCTGAATTAAATCTCCAAGTTAAAGTTAAACTTTTATCATTGTTTTGATGTTCATTTCTCATTCCATATTTTCCAACTGTATTACAGCATGTACAATGCATTAACAGTTGAACTGCTTGGCATGGAAAAAGAATTACAAAAGGTATGATATTCAAATATTTTTTGACTGGTAGTGTAAGGCCAAAACAACAACACTCAGATATCAATTGACTTGTATCCAGATGTCACAGATGCTACTGTGGTGTACTGCCTCCCATTGGTGTGAGAAATTTGTTACAATAAGCCTTAAAAACGTAAAGTTGCATGACCAAAACCCCCCCCCAAAAAAACAAAGGTTGATCAAGTATATCTTATTGCTGTTGTTTGAACAGCTATCCTGATCTAATTCAATACCTTTGTATAATAAAACAGCATGTCCTGAACAAGAGGTCAACAAGTCCACAACCATATAATAGATGATATTTATTTATTTATTTATTTATTTCATCCAAATCCTCTTTATGAAAACCAGCACTATGTAGAATGGAGCTTTGTTCATGAAACAAGCTCATGAGTGTTGCTGATGAATGTCTCAGTGAGATCAAAGTGGACATGTGTCTTCAGACGGAAATGATTGCAGATGCTCAAAACAAAATCAGATTCAGATCAGATGAGCATGCAGTGACACACCTCTTCAGTGGATTAAAATGGATGGAGTTGTTGTCTTCCTCTGGCTGCCTCCCACCATGAAATATTTTCACATCTGAATCTAGAAACTCATCACACATAATTATTATAAATGATGCTTAATGAAATTACTTCAGACTGATTTTTCACTGCCTGTATATAAAAAGTTAGTTACAGTATTGAACGCCTACAAACAAAAGAAAGCAGTGAGGTTTGAACGTCTAATGGTTTTACATATCTGGAACTTGAAACATACTGTTACTGTGTTTTCAAAGTGTGTGTTCTTTGCATTAATGCAGCAGATAAAGATTTAAGGATAAATAAAAAATAGCAGAGCTCTTTCAGTGTCCCCTGAGAGCATTTTTTATTGTGTTCCCTCTACAAGGAAACCACACAAGAAGTCACTGTGGCACCAGGTTCTGCATGCCATCATAATTTAGTCCCTGTGTTTCTAGCTTTTGAAGATGTTCATTTTTTATTCACATTAATTAGACTCTCTAAGAGCATCGGTATATGGGGCATATAACTTATGTGACAACCCTTTTGAGGTGGATTCAAAAGGGCTGTCTCGTGTACTGCTGTGACCCTTTTATCACGGCACAGCTGTTTGATGTATTATGAGAAATAACCGTCAATATGAAACCAGAGAAACTGGAATCAATGCGTGCCATATACACTTGGAAAGTTATTAATTTCACTTAGCATTTCTAAGCTGGAACAACTTCACAAAATTAAGTAAATGTCTTAATCTTAAATCCTAAACATTAAGTAAACTTAACAAGTAGATATAAAGTTTAAAAAAAAAAGTAACTTAAAACTAAATGTTATATTTATTTACTTGACCTTAATGAGAGTGTTACATGGCTCCAATATTTGATTTCATGGTCCAAATGCATGTCCATGTTCATTCACTTCATTGACAGCCACAGTATGATGTGATAATCAAAGAAGGGGAGGGAGGGGCCTGCGATATATCATGGAATGCTGTTTACCCATCCAATAAGCCGATTACTTGTTGTTCTGTCACCCGGGGGTTTTCTGCGTACATACAGGTGCCATCCAGCAGGCGCAGAGCCCATCTAATGAACATGAACTCTCACTGGCAGCCACAGAGAAGTCCTTTCCTCCTGGTTTTCATCAACACTTCAGCCTCCATTGATGGGAGAACAGTGGCCATGGACAAAAGCTGTATATACTGTACAAACACAGCTCTGAGCGGCAGCACACTGACTCATTCTTCAGTGTGTGTGAGAACGGAGGGGGACCCCTTTCAGCTCCTTTGTGTTGGTGTCTGTCAACAGTGTAGTTGGAGGCAGAGCCCATTGTGGCGGCCAGTGTTTCGTATTGACACAGGGCCTCGCTCAGCTTGTTCCCAGGGTCCAACCTGAGGACTCATGAATAATGGAGAGAGGATCCTCAGGGCCAAGGGGGAGTTCGTAAGTCTGACTGGGCCTGTTATAAACCTAAACTACATCTTTATATGGCGGCAGGTAAAACTGCGGTCACAGCTGATCATGCTGACGGTGAACTTTGCAGCAGCTCTTTGCAGCCAATGATCTGACACTGTGACTCTTGCAGAAAGGTGGTGCATCACAAAGTACAGTACACAAGAAAGCCACACAAAATGTATATAAAGTTATTAAATAAGTCTTTTTTACTTCCCCATCTTGTTTGAGTACATGTTATTGTATTCCCTCCTTGTTGAAGTTGAAACTGTCTTTTTTATTCTGGGTAAGCCTTTGCCCGAGGTAGGGGATCCATTTCCTCAATGTAGAGATTTATGAATGCCTTTTGGCAGTGAATTTCCTTGACTGTAGTTGAGACACTTTTTGAACCAAACTCCACATGAGTTTTTGGAAATCTCTGAAACTCAAAAATGTGTTCATGTTTCATGCACTGCATCAGATTTTATCAAAAAAAATATGCCTTCTGGATACTAATAAAAAACAGAACAATCACAAAATAAATAAATTAATTGTAAAGGCCTGTTACACTCTATGAAAAACAAAAAGCTGAAAATGGAAAATAAACAAGAATGACATGAGGATGTTCAGGTTTGATGAGCATTGGGTGTGTGCCACTTCATGTCTGTTTCCCAGCAGGTCCTAACCATCTGCTGAGAGGCTCACACGACCTGAGCGACGTGCCCTCTCCTCTTTGCCTTTTTACATGGCTGCTGGATGAGGGGGAACCAGAGGCCAGGGTGGGCAGCAATCGTTCTGCTTAGCCAGGATGAAGAGTGTGAGTGTGTGTGTGTGTGTGTGTGTGTGTGTGTGTGTGTGTGTGTGTGTGTGTGTGTGTTTGCAGTCGAGGTCAGAGAGGTGCCTCTTGCTTGTGTGCTTTGAGCTTTTTCATGCTTCCTGCTTTGATCTTCTCTCTCATCCCTTCATCCCACACGCTCCCTGCGCCTCAGGCTTCTGGTTTGCAGCACACCGACGGTGGGGCTGGAGAGGGATAGGCGGGTGAGCAAGGGGGGCTTCCTCTCACAGAGACACTGCTTGTTCTGTCAATACAGGGAGAGGTGCAGGGAAAGCTGCCCATGGGGGCACAGCCGGGCGCAGAGGGCAGTGGGCGGAGGGTTCACCAGGAGCTAAAGTGATGCATACTGTACAATTCTCTGCTCCCCTTTTATGCTCTCTTAGATCCCCCAACAGTGGGTTGGAATTCTTGTGTGAAAAACAACTGCCACAGTGCTTAGAGGGTGGCCTCCTGACCCCTTACAACATGGGAAAGTGCATCCCTCAGCTGGTAGTTATATAAAGCCTGCCAGAGTCATGAGAATCCCTGATAAATCACTTGGCTTGAGGCCTCTTATGTCTCTCTGCATCTTACATGGAACGATTATTTTCTGTGGGTCAATATAATGTGCCTCTTTCTTCTAAAGCTTTTATATATACTGTGTGTTCAAAGTGTTGCCATATAATCAATGTGACAGGAAGTGATAGTTTCAAGACAGCGTGACAGTCGTCATGTGAACATGTGTCAAAAACATTCTCTTATCCTTGCCCTGTGTCCCCTCAGAGCCTGCTAATCCTCACATAACCCCTCACACACAAACACACACACACACACCGTCCAGCCATACCCCCACCTGCTGAGCTGAGACTGGGAGACACAAAAGCAGAGGCACAGAGCAGAACCCCTAATTGAAGATTAATTGGAAGGGGGGGTGCACTTACCTTTATTTAGACATGTGGTAAGTGTTAGGCTGTGACAATTAACTCAACCATCTCAGCAGATGACTGCACTTAATATTTCATGACAAACTTTAAGGGAGGGGTGAGTTTACAGGGGGGATATCTGCCATGCAGCGCTGCGGCAACATAGCCAACACATTCATCCCTTTCAAGACGATGACAGAAATCATTAATATCTGTGACATCTTCCAAGTGCTCTCTCACCTTTCCTGTCAGTTGCAGTAACATGTAACACACATACACATATGACAAGTAAAATGTGCCATTTTTATTGTGTTATACAAAGGCTAAGGCGTATCTGTCAGACAATACTTTTATTGTTGTCAGTATTTCAAAGATTTTGATGAAAACTATCTAAAGGCAACAACTGAGATTAAAAACTGGCATTTTGCATAACCACCAGGACATTATAACTTGATGTGGACATATGATAAATGGAAAATGGGTGAACAAACAGAAAATTGTACAAAGCATATGGATTGTAGAGTTAAAAATATGTATAGAGATGTACAGAAGTAAAGCTGGAATTGGCAGTACGACTTGGTGGGATTCTGATGCATGTTTTTGCGAGTGGGAGAGAGGGGAAGAAAGAGTAAAAGGGCTGTGCTAACAGGCTTTCTGCAGATCACTGGCAGTTTGACTGCAGTGGAGAGTAATGGGGCTGGCAGGGCGGAATCAATTACTGGCCACAACAGATTTTCCCACAGGTCGGAGCTTGGGAAAGCAGTACTTTACTGCAGCGCAGACAGCTGGCACAGAGCATCCACTGGGAAAGGAGCCGGCTCGCAAGAAGAAAAAAAAAAAAAAAAACAGCATTTCTTTTTGATAAACTTGTGACACACCATACATTGACTCCTTTTTTTGTTGTTTCTCTGCTCTGTCTAAAAAAAATAAATTGTTATACATACTGTTAATCAGATTTTATTCCAGATTGCATCAGGAAAATTTCACACAAGTCCCCTAACAAACCTTGGCCCTAGGTGTTTGAGATGATGTGAAGGACTAACTCATAACATTAGCTGACCTTCAGAGACAGACCTACTCCAAAATATAGATTTCCCCAATAAGAAATCACATCTTGGAACAGTGTACACACACACACACAAAAAGCAGATAGAAGTAATTATTATTTTCTAGCAGCTTAACTCAACTAATAATTCATATGGCCAGTGCCTGTCAGGTTCCCTTTGCGTGATGTAAACCAGGAGATACATTTCAATTAGAGCCCCAAACACCCCCAACCTTACCTCATACACACACAAACACACACTCACACTCCATTGATATGCAAACAATGTTTTTCCTGTGGCAACACAATGTGTGGCCTTAAAAGTAGCTCGCTCCATGGTCCTCCTTTCTCTGTGTGGACATCACGTGCTGTCTCCTGTTGCGCTCATTTGGGAACCAGTCTTGTGATCTGCTTTCCCTCTATTGTGGACTTGCATAAGTTAACTGATAATGGGAAGCATACTGGTAAACCTTATAAACAATGTAATTGTTAGAGGCTATTGTAAAGGAGTGTGCACCATTGTGGAGAAAGTAATGAATTAGATTTATATTCATTCATGAATGACTCGTCCACATTTTTCTCAAGCCAGCACACAAGGTTGCCCATATCAGAGTTCAAAGTATTGTTCGACTCTTTCCTAAATGCTGTTCATGGCCTGTAATTGACTCTAAACCCTGTAATTGGCAGCCGGTGCCGAGATCCTGGTGTCAGTATTATGACCTGAGGAACTGTCTTAAGAAGAAAAAAAAGACCTAAAAAAAAGCTCCTGCTAAACAAAGAAACAAGGAAGTCAACATATCCTCCCTGGCTTTACCTATCCAAAAAGCAGAAGGAGAATGGATGCCAACAAAGGCAGGAAAGTAAAGAATGAGAAGGCGGGTGTATTACGGTCAGACAGTGGGAATGAGTCTCAGGCCTGGTCTGTTCCCTGCCCAATATAGCGCCTGGGTGCTGGAACCAGGGGGACAGGCAGGAAGCTGTGGCCCATAGGATAACATTGTTGTATGGAAGTTGTCTGGGAGACATTTCCCCCAGTCAGACAAGCCATTTAGGAGCAGCATGGGTGGCATATTCTCTGTCTTACATAATATGTCATAATGCATGTATTTATGCAGCAAAGTTACCTTTTTACATACACACTCTATTTGAATACATCATGGGCATGATCTCACACACATATAACCCATCCCCCACAACACACACATACACACACAAATGCAAACTCCACTGAAGCAGTTGTTGAATGACAGGTATAAGATGTCAGAATGGTGTGCACACAGGATGCAGGCACGGCTGCGAACGTCGCTGCTGCCGACAGCCCCAACGGTTGACATAGTAAATCAATCCTGATGGGAGGGTGGGCAGGACGGAGGCTGGGGTGGGGGATATGGAGGGAGGGAGTCCAATGGGACTGAGCCGGCCTCTGTCAGACACACTCAGCCACTCAGCCAGCCAGAGAGAGACTGTCGACGGGTGGGAGAACACTCGCCGGGAAGCGCTCACACGGAGATTGAGTTACCACGGAATTAGATCAGGGCTGTGGGAAACAGCACCTCCTAAACACACTCGCACACTCTCAGTCACACACACATAAACACACGCAGACACACCAGCACACACTCAGGCCGCACTCTTGCACACAAAGAGTCACCAAGGGAAACCTAAGGGAAGATTGAGGAAGGCAGCTGGGCACACGCCAGTTTCAAACAAATGCTTGCTTATACCTCTTAGCTTCCTGGAGTAGTTTCTTCAAATCGGTGCCGAGTTAGGCCCACGGTCAACAGGCCGACTGGCATGTTGCTCAGGTTATTAAATGCAGCCTAAAGATCATTTAGAGAAACAAGGCAATCACAGACAAATGAGCTCAAACCAAGTAAACTGGAGAGGGGCCTGAAAAAATGTTGTGATGCAACAGGTGAAAAGTCAAGGTTTTGGAAGGAAAAATCATAATTATGTTTAATGGAGCACAGGAATGTCAGAGCTAATGTGAAGGACCTTGACAGTCAGGTGTGAGGAGAGTGGTTTGTGTCAACTTAATGGAGACCACATGAATCAGTCTGTCCAATAGAGCTGGTGGCACTGCAGAGCCCTATTACCGTAATAGCATCATAAACAATACTGAAGTGATCCCAAATATACTCAAGCTGCCCATCAGAAGACAGTCATGGAAAGGCCATGTGTAGTTTAGTCTGGAGTAGATGGCTATGGAGCTGTCCCACAACAAGCACCAAATCTTCTGCAGAAGAAGAGCTGTCTAGAAAAGGGAGTATGCAGGCCTCAGGAGCTTTTTCAGCACTGGATTACGGGCTATGTTAAGGTCTATAAATCGACCAAGTGGCAGTATGGGAGTGTAGAAATGCATGAAATGGGTGAATGTACTCATGAATCCTTAGTGAAAGTGTAAGCTGACAGGGAGGGGAGGAGAGGTGGAGGGGTGGTGGGGGTCTATGCATGTGTGTCAGGGATAGTGCGAAGGTTCATCCACACTCACTGCATCAACAAGAATGACTGAAGCTCGCACATTGTATCTGTCACCACTGTAACCCCTCTGACATTCTGGGAACAGCATGTTGGCCTGCAGTTGCTCCCTCGAATCAAGCTCTCATCCGCACTTGTCTAGCTCCCAACGCACCAAGTTAACAACTGACCTGATGGACAGAGCAGAGAAACAGCTGCTGCTCTACAAGGTACTGGAATGGAAGACAGGGGAGGGGGGTCACGCTCCCACTGATGGTCTTACCAGACACGTCTTGATGCAGGAATTATACCAGTCTCAAGTGCTATCGTTTCCCAGACACCTATTAATAGTGTTATAGTATTTTATGTTTTTACATGTTCACTTATGTTATGGCAGGAGAAGTGAAGGAAGTATTCATAAAACTTACTTGAGTTAAAGTGGCGATTCTACACTATAAAAAACATTTGATCTAACATCCTGTATTTTTTCTTGAGTGCAGAAGTATTGGCAACAAAATGTACAAAAATAAAAGTCATAATCCAAAAATGGCCTCTGGGAATCATATATTATTATAGTATTGGATCATTATTATTCAGGCGTCAAAATGTAAGCAGTACTTAAATGTTGTAGTTGGCTGAGGTGGAGTTAATTTAAACAGCTTATACATTGTTGAGTAGTGTAATCTAAAGCAATCTATATGGACCTTACTTTATAAAGACGATCACACGTTTTGTATGTAAAATCTGTAACCAGTAACTTGAAACATAAAGTACAGTACTTGAATAAATGTGCTTTCCACCATTGTAGTATGGTTTCATTAGTATGCATACAACATAGCATTAATATTTGCCTTTATACATAAATATGCATAAACAGAAATGTGTGTATCTCATGCCTTTCTCCTTAATACATACTAGAAAAACAGCCAGGGGGATCTGTTACACAGTGGAACATAAACATTGAAAGCTCCTGTGTTTTATATAGTTTGCCCTCTGACCCAAGCATATTAGCGAGGTCAAAATTTTCACACCTTCTTTGTATATTTGTAGCACATTAGCAAAACATTCATCTATGCATGTAGCTTGCGTTTTACAGCATTTCTGTTTCTCTACACATCAGAGGGAGCTTCACTGTTTTCACCCACCGTGGATGAATGATTCCCTGGGAAGGTCTCTCTGCGCCAGTCAGTTGACCTGTTTGCAGTGACTGGGGAGGTGGTGGAGGAGAGGTGGAGGAGAGAGGGGGGGTTTCCTAGGAGAGCCTGGCAACGCTGACTGACTAATGTTGGGCCTCCTGGCTGATCAATGCTGTTGTGGAACCACACAGCTGACAGCAGACAATGAACAACACACTCTGCTAATAGGCCGTGTGTCCTCCACAACACCAAAGAAGAAGAGGGCTCCTGCCATAATGGGGCCTGTTGCTCATGAACTGGGATCTCAGCAGGGAAACTGTTGGACCTGAGGCCAGGAGTCTACCGGTCAGCCTGAGCTGTCAAACACAGAGAAAAGGACTCAAGACATATTAAAAAACATTGCTTTTGAGATAATGTTCTTCAGCACATTCACGAGCTTGTTCATTGATTTTTTTTTTTTTTTTTTTTTTTTTTTTTTTTTTTGTAAAGCATATGTCATTCAAATGCCAGCTCGATTCTAACAGGCTCAAGTCTTCTTCAAACACCGCCCACATCATTCCGAGGTCCCCGCCCCTCTCTCCGCGGTGTGAAAGTACTCACAGCAGAGGCAGGTCTGACGTTTAAACTGTCGCACAGATCCTCGGCTGTCAGTGCGCCACTGGAGCTTTTCTGTGCAAGGAGGACTGTTGATCACTGCAGGCTTGGAAACATAATGAAGCGAAGCCACAATTACAGCTCATCCGAGAGCGACCTGGACGACAATGTTGAGGTGGAGAAGGATAGTGGAGACGAAAATGGGTATGTTGACTTTTTTTATAATAATAATTAGACTATATTATATGTTCTAAGTCACTTCTTTTTTTTTTTTTTATTCACTAACTGCACCTTTATTTCACGTGTCTTTTAATTTAAAATAACAATGTGTTTTGTTTCAGTATAAAATAATTTATTGTTGTTTTACCTTTCAGTCAACTTGATTCCCACGGCTCCATGTCACCCTCCACAACCACCCAAGTTCAAGCGAGAAAAAGACGCAGAGGAGTGAGTAGACTCATTATCTGTGGTGCCAAGTTGGTGTTTAATAGATCCCACTGTTCTGCTAACACCTGTGACCTAAATTAAATTGTTTGTTTTTTTCTTTACAGATAATTGAAAAACGGAGACGTGACAGAATCAATAATAGTCTGTCAGAGTTGAGAAGATTGGTACCAAGTGCGTTTGAGAAACAGGTACATTTCCATCCATCCTTATACCAATACATGTTTTATTTTTCTAGATGGACACTAGACAGGAAATATCATTATCATAAAAAGTGACACCATCTTTCCTGTTTCTTTACAGGGATCAGCTAAATTGGAAAAAGCAGAAATTTTGCAAATGACTGTGGACCATTTGAAGATGCTTCATGCTTCTGGTGGCAAAGGTAAAGCTTTGGATAATAAATAAATAAATACATTCATGTTGTAATACCCTAATCCAAAATTATAAAATATGCTGTAAATTACTCAACATAATTTTTAACCTTCTCATTGTGCTTTCTTCCCTGACAGGTTACTTTGAGGCTCACGCTCTTGCTAAGGATTACCGCAGCCTTGGCTTCAGGGAGTGCCTGGCAGAGACAGCCCGCTACCTGAGCATCGTCGAGGGTCGGGAGAGTACAGACCCCCTTCGGATACGTTTGGTGTCCCACCTCAGCAACTATGCCTCTCAAAGGGAGGTGCACACTGGACTGGAACACTTAGCCTGGGGCTCTGCCTACGGGACTGCCCCTGCCCATCTCCCCCACCCTCTCCTCCTCCAACACCCCCAGGGCAGGACACCTGCATCCAGAAGCAACAGTAGCCCATCCTCCTCCTCCTCTTCTTCCTCTACATCTTCCTCCTCCTCTAGTGAGGCGTCTGGGACCTCCAGACTCAGTGTCATGCCCCCCACGGAGTCCCTAAGGGTGCCTTCCAGCAGCTCGCTGTCCCTCAGTCTGGCTGTGCCAACATCCAAGCTATCGCCACCACTCCTTTCATCCCTCTCCTCGTTGTCGGCCTTCCCCCTCTCCTTTGGTGCTTTCCCTCTGGTTTCCCCATCGACCCTCAGCACAGTGAGCCCCTCCTCCACCCTGTCAAAGCCGTACAGGCCTTGGGGCACGGAGATTGGGGCCTTCTGAAGCTAACAACTGGACTGAAGGCGACAGCTGAGCTGTGCCCACCACCACAGACTAGGCAGGACAACCTGCCTCGTCCGTTTTTATAGCAATAAAACACAGGGGAACAAAGCAAACTGATTTTTATTTTATTAAGTGTAAAGAATAAGTGGTAGAGGTTGCTGAATGGTGTTGTTTCCTGTCAATGTGTCATTACTCTTGAAGAAATTCTAAATGATTTTATGTTATTCATTGAAATTGATAACTAATTTAGTTAACATGCACTGTCTCCAGGTTGAGGACTGATATATGACATACAGGCCATGAATAGATTTACTGTAAGCACAAATGTAGAGGTAATCTTTTGTAGACCACAGACTGAAACTTCTACATTTGTCGAGCATGGATGTCTGTATTTAACATAATGTAGAGTTACTTCATTCAGTCTGCTTCTTTAGTGGCATCAGAACTTGTGGAAATGAATATGCATATTAAAAGTGCCATTGTTGGAAAACTAACCACTTGAGAGTTGGAAACTTGCATTCTTGTATCTATTTGTAATATTTTTGTACCAATAAATGAGTTAAAAGTATAAAACTTTGATTGAACAAAGTGTTTGTTTCTGTTACATTTTGTTAACTCTCATCTCATCTTATTTTCTTATATGGTTTATGTTTTTTTTTTTACAATCACACTATATATATACAAGCAGACAGACTGACTTCCAAGTGATTAACATCATACCTTCCCAAATAATCATTTTTGTTGCAATCCAGTAGAAGTTAATCATGAGCTAATAAGGTCTCGGTTATTGAAAGGCAATTCCTTTACTGTCTGCCAGGTAAGTAACCGAATCTGAGAGCATTGTTGCCCTTATGAATACCCAGGAAATCATTAAGAGCCAGAGGAAATCCTTTACAATGTTGCCCTGACCTCACCAGCCTGGGTTGGTCTGAAACGGAGACAATAGTGTGAACAGGATGGGGACATTGGAGGAAAGCGGTTAAAAAGTAACAACAACACACAGACAGCTGGACCAATAAATCACGGTTCAGCTTCATGGTGTTGTTTCTGCTCCAATCTGAGTGACACAGGTTTTTAGGGACTTATCGTCCATCCATGCAGCACTTCTGGCTTCCAGGAGAGGCAGTCGCTCTCTGTGATTTGTTCAGGAGGGCCATATGATATTAATAATAAATTAAGTGTATTGTCTTCCTTTGAGAAACAAAATACCAGTCTATTCAGAGCACAATATACAAAAGTGTCTGCATTTGATGTCCTTTGGGTGCCAATGACTGACATAAAATCTTGCTCCCTCTAAATGAGGCTGTCATTTAAATTCCTTCATGTCCTTGCGATTCTCATGAGAAATTGAAACATGAATAAATCTATGTTCTATCTGGGTTTTTGTTATTATATTTCCTTCATATTTGCATTTGACATATTGTGAACTTTTGCCCTACTTTCGGATTGGTATAGTCTCCAGCGTGGTTTCTTTTTCTTAACAAACCTGACACTGCCACCTAGTGGAACGGTTTGTCTTAGGCACGACCGATGGACGATCATAGATGCATTTTATGTTACAATACATGATACAATTAACATTAGACTGAAACATGAATGAAAAATCAACTGGGGGAAGACTGTGATTCTCAGGATGTGTAGATAACTGGTTCTTTTATTTGGCAGTTTACATTTCCCTCCTCTTTTTAGCACAGAAAAGTATTAGATGGTGCATGCCATGTTCACAGAACCCCAAACCTTTATTCAGCAAAGCTTTCACAGAGAAATATATGAAGGGAGAAACACAAGCAGCAGAGGATGCAGGCAGATATCAGTGGGACTGTATATTAAAAAGAGACTAGTTCAGTGTGCTGAATGTAAAGCATCCTGCATCCATTCTCCATCTACTCTCCTAAAGAGAGCAGAGGCTAATGATGCCTTGTCGTAAATTCGCATTCACACACACCCACACAACATACGTAATGTTCACACTATCAATATCAAGGTGGGAGCAACAGCACATTCCACTGTCCAAGACAATATGCATGGTACCAGTAAGGTGTCATAACATTCAAGAGGTTAATCCCCAAAACTGTGTACGTAACAGAGCTATTGATTTGGCTTAAGATGGACTCATTGAGAAATAAAATTGTCAGGGCAAGTGGGAATCTGCAAGTGTAGAAACAGTTGCTCCCGTTGGGCAAAGACATTCTTAGTAACAATAAAGCACCTATCAAGTTCATAATCAAGCTCATTTCAGAGGAAGTGGACACTTTATGAATCTGTGGGTTTGGCATATTGTTAAGTTCCAAGCGTGCATGTTGAGAATGAGTAGGTGTGCGTGAGGAAGATACAGATGGGATACGTTGATATCTTGAGGAGTCTGTAGCCTAGGTACACCAACCGTCATTCTTCACAAAGACACAGAAACATCATCAGAAAACACTGCATACGTCAGCAGTCTACAGCCAACTCACAACACCGAGGGCTTTCACAAGAAAATGGTCGCAGAGTCAAATGTCAAGAACAGAAACATTAATCATTCACAAACAAAATGTTTGAAATTGGACAGTGCAGTACAGTACAATTTTTGCATGTACCTCACCTACCATAGATAGATAGATAGATAGATAGATAGATAGATAGATAGATAGATTTTAAGAAAAAAGTATTTACAAAATAATAGCCAAATTTTCTCACATTTTCCCTAAAATCAACAAATCCATTCTCAAGATGAGTGTTATTGACGTTTGTATCCACTGATAATACTGATAGTGGTGAGTATTGGTGGTGTGGTGTGTTGTGATGTGGTGGTGAGGTCCTCGAACCTCTCGGCCTCCAGGGTTGGGTGTCTGTTCTGAGGAGGGTGAGGGCGGGGCGAGGGAGGGGGCAGGACTGGATGGAGGGACGGTGATGGACCATGGGAGTCAGGACTTGTGTGAGCCTCATGCTGTCAGCTCTTCTCTCAGCTCTTTGTTCTTGCGCACCAAAGCGGCGTGTCTCTCCTGAAAACACCAGAACAACAGCGTGAGAATCAGTCATCGGGACAAGCACTCAGACTCAGATAGACTCAGCCTTGCTGGAGAGGTGGACACTCTGGACTTTTGTGCTTTCTTCCTAACAACTGAGGTTTCCGCATTTCTCACCTTCTCCTGTAGACGCTCAAGCATGGCTGCCAGGTGGGCGTCACGGTTCTCCTTGATCTGCTCCATCTTCATCTGGAGCTTCTCCTCAGCCATCTTGCTGAAGTTGCTGTTCTCTTCCATGGCCTTTAGCAAGACATCCCTCTCATGCTCTCGCTTTTCTGCCAAAGCCCTCAGCACCTGGGCCTCCTGATACTAAAAACAGATAAAAAATAATAAACCAAATGATTAATTTCGAATGATCAGCAATCCAAATTGTGTTTTTTGTTTTTTTTATTTCAAACACCCAAAAGCATTTGACAGTAACAAATTTTTACCTTCCTTCGATCTTCAGCAGCCTCCAGTTTCTTCTCAATGTCATCCAAAGAGATGTCCCTCTTGGGGGGTGATGGGAAGTTGTGGGCTATATCTGACACTGGAGACACAGGCTTGAGAATCACCTCAAAGGCCTGGCCAGAGGCCCGCTTGTTTATAGGTTTCACCTCCATGTCTGTAAATGAGACAATTATGATGAAAAACGACAAAACCAATCCCCAATAACACAATATATCAGTCCAATAATTACTACTAATATGTCAATTTACAGGCTAGATAAAACATCCATGGGGGCCAATCTGTTTGATCCAAAGATGTTGATCAGTGTTTGAGCTGATCCATACCTTCAAACTCATGCTCCAGCTTCTTGCGTGTCTCTGGGTAGAAACAGGAGCAGATGAGGGAGAGGACGGACAACTCCTTCATCTTCTCTTTATATGCTGTGGGAACATAAACACACCGTAGCATCCTGATGAGTCTCTCTACTGATTGTTAGTCATGAAAACAGTAAAAAAGAAAAATGAATGCTCATCTGAGGCTCCCTCAATACCACATAACACTCTACAAACAACACAAGTAAATAAATATACTTGACATGCTTCCAAATGAAGATATTATGAGTTAGGGAAGGAAAAATGCTCAATAAAATAGTTAGCATCCGATGACCGGTGCGTTAATGATCTATTGAAAGTACATAAGTGCTCTGTTGCTTAATAATTCATCGGATAAATGTATTCTGTAAGGGTGAGCAAACTAAAATTCCTTTATTGGATGTTATAGTAAAACATTTGTGACTCATTTCAATCAAGAAATCGGAGTGCAGTGTCTAATATCCTCTTGAAATCTGCATGAGCTGAGTGACTGGCAGGCCTGTGTGTCAAGTCATTCAATTTCCTGTTGAATACTCAGCTGTTTGTCCTGTGTCATGATCATGATAATACGAAGCATTTAATATTTGCTGTCAGAGCTGTCAAATACATCTGATGGATGATCTTTACTTTTATGCTCATTCTGAGGTGCGTTTTCACCAGTTCCTTACTGGCTATTTTTAACCTCATCTGCAAATTCTGTCACTCTTTCCATGCTCTTCCCGTCTTTGACAAAGTGCCCACCTGGCTGCTCAGAGAGAACTACAGATTGTCAGTGCTGCTAAGCCTTCTGCTGCAAAGGCCAGTGCGTGAAGCGGCCCCTTGCTGCAGGGCTGGCCTGCCTCCCACCCCGCCATGCACCTGTCTCCTCCGCTACATCTCTGCCACCACACATAATGAAGCACAGTCTGCACACTGTACGGTATTTTAGAGGGACCAAATAGGTTGTTTAATAATGCTTTAGATATATATACAGACGCCAAACAAACCCATGAAAACAAATATGCTAAATGCCTGGCCTACGATAATAACTGACCATCAGAAGAGATATCTAAAGCAGGCTAGTGCTTATCTGTTAATATAATATTCAGCCTGTTAACATCTACACCAAATTGCCTGGAATTGGAGCCTTTTCCTTTGTTCTTGTGCCAATAGGGTGTTTTTTGCTAAATAAATAGAAACACATCTGTCACAGCTGGTGATGCATGTTTGCTGAGGAAGAAATGAGAAAAGCTACAGACATGAATAAAAGGAGCAATCCCAAATAAATGAACAATGACGTTCATGAGACTGTTCAGGGAAAAGAAACACCGTTAAAATATCCAGTTAAAGGTGTGCATGTTTAATTATAGTCAAGTCATGCAAAAGTCAGACTGATGAAGCCCTCTCAGCTTTGCTGTCGGCTAAATGGTCGGCAGCCCAGCATCTTGGGTGGGGTCCGTCTGCATTATGCTGCATGTTGGGGCCGCTGTAGCATGAACCGCAGGTGCGGCGTTGTAAATAAAGCTGTCTAGAGCCGATCCATATTGTCTAATTATCCACTGCTATACAATATAAGATCAAATGCAAATGAGATCTAGCACATTAACATAAATGAGGAAAATGAGGAGACATTTCAGTAACCTAATGACGGACGATCCTTGGCTTTTTAAGCCCAGATTCTTGCTGTTATTACCAGACTCTTGTGCCCAGACAATGGGCCCATAGTCGATAGAAAAATATCAAGGTGGGAGATCTCATTTGTCTTAACTGTAATCATTCAAAAGAGAATATTTCTGAGTAGAGACATTACAGAAGAACGACCACCAGCCATTAGACAATATCGGGCCGACATACACAGAAAGGATGCATCTGTCACAACTCCATCAATCCATAAATCCACAAATCCATCCATCCATCCATCTATTCATCCACAAATGCATCGTTTTTAACAGTCTGATCATGCTTACCAGTTGCTGTTTTAGCCATGGCTGATGTATTTCTCCGCAGAGGATGCTGTAGCTCTGTTCAGGTGAACGTTGATGCTGCTTAAGGCACTGAGTCAGCGAATAGACCGGGGTAGGATCGGATGGCAGACAGGAGGTGGGCACGCACGGGAGCGCGCAAGCAGACCCTCCCCTCCGTCCTCTGACGCGCAGAGCAGTTTTCAGCATCCCCCTCTGTGGCTATGTAGCCTACTTACAGCTGGCCATGAAAGCACAGGCGCATGAGAAAGTTGATAAATGTGTTCTTCAGACAGATACCTGCTAAGCGTGTTTTAATATAGATTTGTGAAAAGGTGCACAGCAATCCAATCCAACACGAGAGCCCGTGGGTAATTTTCCTGAAAACACTGAACAGAAGATATTATGGTCGCTTCGCCAGGTATGAATAGCCCATTTTAGGAACACAAAGAATTAAACCATAATGTAATTGCTAATAAAACATGCTACTAAGAACACGGAGAGGCCAATCTGCTGTGAAGTGTGACTGTATTAAAAAATATAAGAAAAGATTGCCATTAGTCAGACCGTCTAATTTAATTTTAACATTCGAATGTGTCATCTGTTGGTGAATATTGATCTGTTCAAGATGAGCCCAGTGACACCAGCTCTTTAAACCAATATTATTCATTTTCATTAAAGGGTTGTTCATAAAAGCTGGTTGATCTAACACTGTTAGTTTCAATGTGTACTCTGCAGAGGTCTGAATGTTGGTTTGATTATATTAGGCTTCTTCAGAGTTGCAAATTCATCCTGGTTGCCACATTGCACAGATAAATAACTGGTATGTTGTAAACGTGTGCTCCTCTAATGAGTCAGAACATAAAAGGTTCAGATTACATAAAGCTTTATTTGAAAAAAGACATCCAGTGGAATTTTATTTTCCTTCAAAATGATGAAGATTGTTAGTTTTTAGGTCCTGAATGAAACACTGAAACATTTTTAAAGTCTAATCGAAAACAAACAAGACAACATACATTCTGCGTAAAAAAAATACTCCAGGTGATACATATTTGTAAAATTTTGCAACAACTAATACATCACAAGGACACACATTAATCAATATAACTGAAATATTTTGGTTTTCATAAAAGAAGAACCATCAAATTGACAGTTTAAAAAGCCGTGAAGTGATTCAAGTTTTATGGATAAGGAACTGGACATGTTGTATAAAACAGAGGCAGCCTTAATTAAGACACATTTGTTGACCACAGGCTGCGACATAAAATATATCACTCGGATAAATTGTATTTAAGTTAAATACAAGAGTAAACAAAAGTAAAATAGTGCATGCTGGTGTATTATGATAGTGAAATCAATATGCTAAATAAGTGTCAAAGGATAAACAGAAAGGAGTGCACAAGTTCAAAAATCCAGTGATTATATCAGACATATTAAAAAAGGTATGGCAACTGGTGAGCTGTAAAGAATGTATGCAAAAAATGTTGAAAGCTAGTTATCATATTGCACATTTTGCAGTGTTAAGATAGTTTACAAGTTTATAAGTTTCAAGAGAAGATTCCCAGATTTTGATGCATCTTTGCACACCAGCTTGCATGTGTTGCACTCAGCTTCGTGCTGCTTTGGCCTTGAGCTGCTTCTTAATGTAGGTGCCAACGAGTATCTGAGGACGCTGTTGGTAATTGTGAAGGACTTCATGAGAGCTCTTCAGCTGATCCCCCTTCAGCCGATCCAGCAGTGTCACGCAAACCACAGCCGCTTCACAACAAGAAATTAACGTTAGAAACGCAGCATCTGTGTTTTCAGACACCTGACGTTTTTCAGCTATAAAACAATGTTTCATATTGAATTTTCTTACCTCGCAGACCACTCAGTTTGCACATGGCAGCAAAAACTGATGACTCCATTTCAATATTGCAGACTCCTGCTTCATAGGCTTTATTGAGGTACTCCTGTTTATCCTTTTCAGAGTAGGAGCAGAACGCACCATCCAAACGGGCTTGTCCTGAGTAATAGACAGACGGATGGCAAAGGTTTAAGTCTTGTCTGAACCACTGTGCATGTTGGTGAACAACGTGATTGACACATAAATGCAACTGTACTCATACCTTCATAGAAATCCAGTGTGCACATGGTTTTGCCGATCACCGTCTCGAACTGGTTCAGCTCCTTGCTGCACTGCAACAGCTCCTCAGCCAGGCTTTGGTCCAGATCAGTACTGCGGACCACCGTCTTCCCCAGGATCACCTGCTCAAACTTGGGCAGGAAGGTGGGATCCACAGACTGCTTGGTGACAACAACAGTGCCAGGCTCAAGCCCTGAAAAACAGAAATGGCATTGTGAGATAAACGAATGTTTCTACTCTGAATGTACAGAAAGCTTCAATTAAAAAGGAATTATTTATGTATCTTTACTATTATTCACAAAACAGGAGAAATATCAGAATTGTATAGCAGCAACTCTACACAAAAAGCCATATTGGATGACACTGCTTTAAGATATAAAGGACTTTGGGCTCCCTCTTGTGGTAAAACTAAGTAAAGGCATGTGTAAACCATAAGTACTCACTACACTGCATATGCGCTCTGCACTCTATGACCACACAACGTCATCATGAGGACATTTGACCACATAAAGAAAGAAGTCAAGTCATTTCCTTTTACATAAGTTCATTAAGTTAACTTACAGAAATACAGGGAAACTATCATCCATCAGCAGTTAGCAGGATTTATAATTATAAAATCAAATGTATTATCAGGCACCTTGCAAAATTATGAGCTTACCTATTCCACCTGATGTCCCAATGCGAATAATTGTAACATCTGTGCATTGTGCATGATGGAGGAGCTTTATTAGCTCATGCAACATTATGGCAATAGATGGGATGCCCATTCCATGCTGCAAAATAAAACACAGACATGTCATACACACAATATTTTATACACATGGTACACACGTTTTTAGGGTTACTACTATTAGTACTATAGTATTTGTTAAAATATAAAAAAAAAATGTAGAGAATTTTGTTCCCACTTACACTGACAGAGAGCACAGGGCCTATTTTGTACATGGCATAGCGGTCTGTTCCAGCGCAGATATTTGGGTAATCTGCTTTGGGGTCTTCCATACTGAGCTCAGCCGCAATGTACTCAATGAATGATTTCATTCTCCACGGACTGCCCCCAACACACACAAACTGAAAGAAAACATACACACACACATATATACATAACTGCAGAATAAAGATGATTATGGAGGTGATTTGTTTTCCCCCCATAAATGAATATCTTAAAGATCATTACTTTGACGTCACCAAACATGGCTGACAGGTTGTGAGTCCCGGTTCCTAAACTGAAGTGGTAGAGGATGTCATCTTTCAGTGCATCCAGGTGGGGGTTGTGCACACAAACAGGGCTTGAGACAGAATAGAATAGCAGATTTTAAAGGGTCAGTTAACCTGATAATCAGAATGTAGTTTCAATGTAGTTTCACTTCAGTCATTAAGTGGATGAACAGATATGAGATGTGGGAAGTGATATGGAGATCTGAAACCTGCCTATGCTGCCTCATCCAGATAAAAGAAAAAAACATTCTCACTTCATCCTGTGTTATTTAGCCAAACAAACAAGGTGTCACTTCAACTGCACGGTCTTTTTAGCTTGTGGTGCTGTTGAACTGTATTGCATTCCTCACTCCCCACTGATATAAATGGGGTGGGCAAAATAACAGAAACACTTATCTGTGCAATACAGCACAACAAACTACATCCACCAAAATGTTCAGATAGCTGAGTCATTTGTTACATTAAAGTCAATCATTTACACAGGACTAACATTTTTATGCATGCTTTGTAGGACAGGATATGGTAGTCAAAGAAAGAAAAAAAATGTCATTATAAAACAATTCCTGGTGTGGCTTGGCAATGAACTGACATCCTGACACACCCGGAATTTCCTCATTTCAATGTGAAATTATATTGATTACTTAATACAGCGCCTCCAGTAACCACAGGCATACCTGTATCAATTGTGTTAAACATTAAATACGTTTTTAAACATACAGTTTAGGACGTTAACTTGTGAAGTGGAAGTGAAAGTGAAGTGAAACTTCTCACCTGCTGCAGCATGACTCGTTTCTCTTGTCGTCCTTTGGATCCATCTTCCTGAAAACAGTGTCCGAACAAAATGATTCAGAAAACAGACCTCCTTGCACAGTTACAACCTGCTTTACAAGCGTTAACCTCACAACTCTGGCTTAATTACATAATTAAGACAGTTTTTCAATTGCGAGCACCCCCAGCATAGATACTTAACATCGCGACACACAACACTTTATCGCTCACGGCGGAGGAAAAGCGCAACAATGAGCTCTATCTTTCACCTCCAGGATAAACCAACAGAAAGAGATTTTAAAAAAAGCAACAACACAAACACCGGAGAGATTTTACCTTAGAAACGTTGCTGTTTGACTGCCGTGACCTCCGTTTGTGACAAATTAATTCCACTCTTTGAACATCTGACGTCGAGACCGTAACGTGAGGCTCCAGCCAGCCCACAGTGACGTGACGTCGAGCACGTTACGAGCGTCACAACAGGCCGGGCAGCGGCAGCATGCTCGTGGGACTGTAGGCTACTGTGCCTCAGTCACGTACAGAGATGACTTAACAGCAGGCAGCCAAATAACACATTCACAGATGTCCGCGGAGAATTTCCAGCGTTGTCAAATGATTCCTGACAGCTGTATAATATTAGTTTATTACATTTTGATGACAGTGGTGATAAACTCCACATACTCCACATATGTGTTCCTAGAGCGGTCAGTCAGAAATTCATCATGCTCTTTCCAGATTTTATTTTAATGTTAGGTGAATCTCAATCTCAACAATGTGCTTCTGTTGCCTGGTCTTTCATTCCTGAAAGCTTTCAGCATTGTTACTAGTGATGTTTGATTGAGTACCTTCAATCAGTGTTGTTGTCAAGACCACTTAAAACGAGACCAGTACCAGAGGTTATTGAGGCAGAGACTAGACCTTGAGGGGTTGAGACCAAGACCAGACAGTATGTAGCCTACCTCGGTAGGTACAACAAATCTCTTTGTGTGAGGTGTGGTTCCAGTCCTCCCATTAAGTGTTGCCTTACAGGATTTACAGACTGCTGTGTTATTTATTTTGGACTCTGTTTTGTAGATGAACTCTGTGGTTTCCTACACTGACTTTCTTGGATTACATGTGAATGTGGGCGGGGAGGCAGCCATTGACAGTAACAAAAATGTATTGGTCGCATTTGAAGTTTTACATCCAGTTACAGTAATGATGTTAACAAATAAATCAGGTAAAGCACAGGAAATTTAGTTGTATCCCAGCAGTTGACTGGCCTCAAAACTAAGACCGAAATTGAGTACTAGAACACTACATTTTATATCCCCTTTCATTTTATGCAAAATAAAAAAGCGAAAAGCTTGAACATTTCATTTTGTAGTGACAATGTTGAGTATGTGAACAGAGAGCCAGAGACGTATCAGTTCATACAGAGACTGGAATACAAGGTTTGATGCTGTGCAATTAAAGCTGCATTCATTGTTTTTGTTTTTATATGTGAATGTGTGAGCAACCAACTGTACACTTATACATCATTCATTTGTATTTGTGGTAATCATCACCTGATGGTGACTGACTGAATCTGTCTCTTTAGCTGCTAAATGCTCTACTATATTCAAACATTGTCAGCTCTTTGAAACCAGACAAGTAACATATAGTATTTTTATTGAAGTTTTGTTTTTGTTGTAATCAGCTGCTAGCTGACGCTGTGATATTGGCAGATTTGTAGGTCAGAAAACCAGCAACAGACACTAAAATAATATACAGCTGTTAGGTACTGCAGATGTGGTTTCTCACATTACACAGTCTACATATTGTTTATAAGTGCAGCTTTACATTTCAATGACACGTCAGAAAGAAAAAGTCAACACACCAAACTTTTGAACCAAACTGTCCTTTATAGAGAGAAGTCAGCATGTTTAGTCAGACATGTTAAATAATAATGCTGATGTAACCCCAGCTAATACAGCTGATGACAAACATCACTGTCACTGCAGGTAGGGTTTGTTTTATGACTAATATGATGAGTGATAATGAGTCAGCATTAAATGCCATTTTTTTCCTACCCTTAAATGTAGCCATTCATATGTTGAGTTTAGAACATTTTTACAAAATATAAATACTTCACTATAGCCAAAATGTACACAGCAGGAAATCTGAGCAAACCCACACACAAAAAATAGTTTAGTCTTAGAACTTTGTGCAACTTCACTTCAAACTGTTATCAAAATAATAAACATGCAAATTAAAATACCACACATTAAATTAAATTCACCAAGAAAAGCAAAAAGAAGAAATAACAGAAACACTCTTTGGGGAAGGGAACACCTGTGCAAATGTCTTAGGGTGATGGAAGCCTTTCTGTCATCCTGAAAACAGAGAAAAGATAATTATTTTTTTATACTGTTCAAGACTTAATTTTAAGAACTGAATTCAACAAAGTAAAAACACCTACAGTATACATTATGACAGTCAGAGCATCAGCAGTGAGTCTGTTTATCTTGGTATAAACTGTTATGCTAATAAAAGAAACATTAATTAGCATTCAGATATTAATCTGCATTCTATTCAAATTATAATCTAGATTGTCTAATTTGAAAAAGTCACACTTAATTCTCATTATACAATTAAACTCACATTTCTTTCCCCACATCAATCCTCATTTCATGAAGTCTTAGTTGCCCAAGATCTCTCTGTTAAGTATAAAAACATAATTCAGTTTAAAGCAGCACACTATCATTATTTTGACTACTGAAGATACCACAAAAAAATGAATACCAACACACAACTTACTGCCTCAGTTAATACTATGGGGTGCTCCGGCAAGAATTCCGGTTTCTTCCTGGCCTCTGGACAGTTCGCCAGACCAATCAAAAAATCTCTTGAGTAAGATATTCTGCCTACAGAAAAAAAATATTTACAGACAGACAGACAATGAAATCAACATTATCAGAGTTCAATCAGGCAAAAGCAGGTTGGTATGCCCTTTTGCCAAGCATGTAAATAACAATTTGCTTAAATAATCTGCTTCAGGTAAAAGTAATGAATACTTTTATGTTAAACCAGCTTCCCAATGAGCACACATGCATACATTTCAAGAGTCATTAAAAAACCCTTTGTGTCTCACCATCTTTCTGTTTGTGCAGGTTGACAATCTTGTAGAACTGCTCTATGCCAACATTTGTCTATCAAGAGCAAAAATGGAAAATTGTCTAAATCAACTGTGAAGAGATAAAATGGTTCAAAGTCATCTGAACTATTAGTTTTAGTGAAACTAAAATATTGAAGGGCTGAAATGATCAATTAGTTGATGCAAGAAAATGAAATGGTTTTCAAAAAACAATCATAATCAAACCATTATCAAAACAACGTTGATGCTCTATAGTTATTTAATTGATTTAACAAGCAAACATACCTAACATTGTATGGTTTCAAGACAGTTCTCTAATTTGGTGATTTAATGTTTTTCTGTTTTGTATCACTGGAATACATTTGGAAAATTGTGACATTTGAGGCATTTTTTACAATTTCAAGACATTTTATAGATGATTAACTGAAAAATAATCAACAAAATAATCTATAATGAAAATAAATGTAACCCTAAAATATTGTCTTCTTTGGCATTTCTTACCTCTTGATCCATTTCCTCCATCAGTGCCTGCACGCACGTAGCAGCATTTATATTGGGCTCTATATGAAGTGATAGATGTCATTAAATATGAACACAATACATCTCAAACCAACACCTTAGATCCATTCCTATGAGTTTGACTAACTGATGCTCACCAATGTCAACATGGAGGCAGCGGCGCAGGGGTCTCGCAGGCTCCAGGTGTTTTTGGAGGATTCTTCTCCTTGATACCTCCATTCTGGCGTCAGTAAGGTTCAAACATGTTTTAAACATATACTCTCCAAGGCTTACTCATCATGTTTATACTAGTGGAGCAGAGCTGTATTACTACTTTTATATATTTTGATATATTAGGGTTTGCAGAGCATTAGGGGCCCTGTGGTCGATCAAAGCCACCAGCTGCCTGTCAGGAAAAGGTCTGATAAATTTATAGTGGTTACAGATTAAAGATACCAGGATTCAGCTGGCAGACAGATATGTAGGCTAATATAAACAAGTATTAGTCTGATCGTAAGTATCCTACATAATTTAATCAATTGGCAGTAAGTTACATTTAGTTGTCACTGACACTGAGAGTAGCATTAACAGCTATTTAAATGTGAAGGTTTAAACTGACCCTATTAGCTTAAGTAGGTTAACTGTAAGATTAGTTGACATGATCTAATCTGTTCACACTGGTTGTATAAAACTGTTTATAACAATCTTTCTACCTTAGCCGTGCATTTTAAAAAAAGCAAATCAGGTGGCTGAATTGTTGTTGTCCATTACAAAGTGTTTCATGGCAGACATCTGTGTAAACCATGGGCTGCATGATAACGGCCAAACGGCTACCATTAACGGTTCAGTTTAACGTTCACCAGTCATCTAACGGTCAGGACTGTGTGTGGTAATCACACACGGGTTATCATTTTAACATTAGCACCTAAAAGATACGACTGTAACTGTAAACGAGTTAATGCTAAGTGGTAGCTAAAGCAACTTCACAATGATGCACAAGTTTGATATTATATGCACCACCTCAATCTGGATATTAAAAAATCCAGCTGGTAACATTAGCCTATTAATTAGTACGGTAAAGTTAGCAACGGATCTTTTGTCATAATCGTTTCATAACTTTAAAAAGAAGACATAACGTGTTTAATTATTCACCTGTATTTCAACTCGGCGTGGTTTCTGCCTGCTCACTTCACCGGTAACATGCTAACCAAAGCAAAACCATAACTTCCGGTGATCAACTTTCAAAATAAAATCTTTTTTTATTGGTGTGTAATGTCAACGTCAGCAGGTCATCGATGGGATGACTACAAATGAGCACACAGTATCTTATAGTTGACGTGAATAGTAAATTATTTTTCACATTACATTCACAAAGTCTATTACAATTTATATATAATTTATGTATAAATAACATACATTTTCAACAGGGTGCTGGTGTCTGTAGTGAGAGTGAAATTTGCACCTATTCTTGAGTCAATGCAGTTCTCTTTTAGACTGCTAAAATGTTAAAAGCTCAGTGAACATACAGTACTCTTGAGAATTACAAGCAGCCTAATCTATTATATTTGTGTATTTATCAATTGAGTGTCACTAAATTTAAACTTTTCTTTTTAATCTCAGTTACACACCCAAATCATTATCACGTATGCTCTGGTATCGGTTCTGCTCTCACCTTTCAACTCCATCGCGCCAGCGACAAACAAGACACTACACCTGTTACTGGTGTTAAAGTTTTACACAAGAGTTTCTCACAAATATAAACTATATAAATATAAATACAAATATAAACACAAATAGTTTCTCATAATGGCTACATTTTCTCTCCCTAATGTTTATCTAATTTTATACATCTTTGTATATAAATACTGACAATCCCATGAATCATGAATACAGAAAACCACTTATGGGTATAGCATTGAACCTAACCTTACCAGTAACCAATTTAGTTTCAAGTGGTTATTAACCAGTACTTTAAATACATAAAGTTTATGTCAGCAAGTAAAATGTTTGCAATATAAGTGACAATTATGTGAAGAAAAACAGACAATTCAAAATGTACTGTATGTGTTTTTATCAAAGACACTTTTCACATTAACAGTAAAAATCAAACGTCTGAACATTTTTCCGAGCAGGAAGTTGAATTTAACAAAAATATTTCAGTGAGAAAACCAAAAGTCCAGTAATTTACTTTACAATGAACATTGTATACAAAATCAGTCAAAATTACCCAATTACCCAATCACTTTTTTGATGCAGTTAAGAAAAAAAAAGTATAAACTCAAAAACTATATAGTGTGTTCACAATCATACATAGCCATGCCACAACCAAACAATAAAAAAGAAAGGGCATTAAATCAACTTTGCTTAAATCAACATTGTGTATATGTCGCAACCAAACTGCAAAGGCACATTAGGTGCCATGGAAAGCAGTGTCACTTTCACACAAGTAGTAGTTGTATTTTTTTTGGACCTACTGGTCTTCCACTCAGTTCCTCAACTGCTGCTAATGCCTCTTGACGGGACTCAAATGCTGCAGTTGCAGAAGCTTTTTTCCCACTCTGGTCATACTGCAGTTTGACAGATCCAGGGATAATGCGATATCCATAGCAAAAGTCATATATTTCTTCACTTCTGACCTGGAATGGCAGATTAACAAGCTGTACAGAGGTGGGACCATCAAATTGCTTCATTGGGGGACCATCAAACTGCTGCACTGAGTGACCGAAGCCACCACGAATATTATTACCTCTGTCTTGTGGAACATAAGGGCCTCCTGCATATGGCTCATAATCACAGCCTCCGTGGCTTTGAGCCTGTACATTTGTCATTGTCATATTACCATCATGAGGAATCCTAAAGTCAGGGTACTCTGTGTCAGCAGGGTGATAGGATGCCTCGCTGCTCCTGCCTGAGTACTGCCCCTCTCTTGGCAATGGCTTTTGCATCACTGGTGGCTCAACACCCAACTGTCGCATCTGAGATTGTGAAATGCATTTCAGTATGACTTCTGACCCAAGAAACCTTTGTCCATTGAGAGAGAGTGCACTCATAGCCTCTGCCTCAGACCCGAAGAGAATCAAAGCCTTGCCAACCCCAGCACCTTTATGGTCATGCAGCACAAACACCTTGTCCTCTGCGATATTAAACCCAAGGAAGAAGTCCATGATCTCAACTTTCCGTACATCAAATGGCAGGTTCCGCACAAACACGCACACTTTTTCATCCTCATAAGCATCACTGAGGTAAGAGGGAGGCCTCTCCGGAAACCTGTCAGAGTTTCCAGGAGGTCTGTCATCCATGTTATAAGATTTCAAAAGGGAAATCATTTTCTCTCTTGTGACTGGGCGGACAAAAATCCATCGGTTGAGAAATAGCCTTTTTTCATGAGTTAAGGCTTCACAATAGTCACGCAGATTCTTGAACAGCACAAATGCAGATCTAGTTTTTCTCCCCTCATTGCCCATTAAGTGCAGGATCTGGTCATCCTCAAGCTTTGCGTCACAAAAAATCGTTTTTATGTCTTCTTTTTCCATTGAATAGGACAGATTTTCCACAAGAACACAGTAGTCCCCATCAGAAGGAACAATGGACCTCTGGGCCAAAGGTGACTGCGACCTTGCATGATGTTGTGGATTCCTCTGGTTGCGAAGAGGTGATCTGTCCCTTTCAAAGTTGTCCTCCTTGTTGACAGCCATTGATATTTTACCAATAACGCGACACCAATCGTCCAGGCTTATTCTGGAAACCTCAACATACCTTGGCCCAATGTATTTCCTATCCCTCTTCAGGCCTTCATTTGTATCCTCTCTTGTTGCAAATTTGACAAGACCTTTCCCATTCTTTGAGCCATTTCCATTTCTCAAGAACACTATTTCATCAATAGCTAAACCGCTGAAAAACTCACGGACTTCCGCTTCAGTCACAGAGAAAGGCATTCCTCTTAGAAACACATGCAAGAAGTCATCAGTGTTTGAAGCCCTCTGATGTTGGGGCGGGGGTGTATGACCCGATCTGCTACCGGATCTCCTGCCCATCTCAGACTCGACGGATCTTCTAGTACGTCTTGCATTATCCTCAAATCGCCTCTTTTGATCAAGCTCCACATTTCTTGTACTTCTTTCCAGGATGTTCTGCATCTCTGTTTTACTACTTAGTAGCAACATAACAGGTGTACCCTTAATGCAACCCCCTGATCGTGTCATGGCTCTTCTTGCATCTTCATCCGAGGCAAAGATAATGAAAGCTTCCTCTCGCTCCCCACCAATTATATGCACCCCTCCATCTGGAATTCTGAGGCCAGTGAAGAACTTGCGAATATCCTCAGAGCCTGCTGTGGCCCTCAATCCCTGTAAACGGATGACGACCGCCATGCTGAAGCACAAACAACAGCACCTGTAGACAGAAGGGTATAGAACAGCATTATTGCCAACAGAGTTTCTCTAGCTCAGCGTCAATTTCCTAGCATTCCACTGAACTGGAATAGGAATGTGAGATAAAGGGCATCAGACAAAAGGACACGATCACGATCAGTGCCTACAACAGCCACTAAAAAGAGACAAATTCCAACTGGTGAGGTTCACATAACGTTTCAACAAGTACTGTAGTTCACGCTCTGGAGTGGAAAGTCTCAACAAATATAAGCATCTGTTCTTTGTTGAAATGCCAGCTAGATTAATAAACCACTTCCCAAATAAATCTTACAAGTTCAAATCTTACAATCAATCAATCAATTAAGTTCAACACAAAAGCCATTATTAGCCAGAAATCTGAAAACACCAATGGCACAGCATTCACCATACGTAGACGACAAATAGATAGACGACGCTGGCTTAAAAAACGACATCAAAATACAAAAAGCAACACAGTCCATCTGGCACAATCACTTACCCTCACCCTAGACCATTTTAATCCATCACAACATTGGGGGAAAAAAGAGAAAATCAACCATCTTAAGTACTTAGTAAATTCAACTCGCACGCAAAGGTCTTCCGTTAACTATTCAAAGTCATCACATATATTCCGACCAAAGTATTTTTCAAATAAATTTCAAGTCAGTCAATCAGACCTGAATCTGAAAATGTGTCACAGTCCAGCACGTGACAGTCTGTCCAAGAACGACCACAGCCATCACTTCACATTTTGGACCCGTTCCCAACATTGACGCTGTATCCAAGTGCCGTGCATCACAATGGTGGGTTAGAAATGGTCCGAGTTTACTGCCAAGCATTTCAACCAATTCAGCCAGCAAAGAGACTTAAGTGACTGACTCAGTAATTCCAGGATTGAACTGAAAGCGTGTATTTTTCCCGGTGCATTCGGAGGGTACTTCAGGAACGGACAGCCTTGTTGATCCATCCCAGATTCGGTCTTGAAATGCAGACTTGGAAGAAGGCAGTTCTAGTATCTAGGGACAATCCAACCAAACCAGCTCCAAATCTGTCACGCAGGAACCACAAGCCGTAAAGCAAAGAGAGAAACAACACTGATCTCTAACCAAGAAATAATTCATCACCAAATGCCAAGACAGTCAAAACTTTGTGGCTGTTTTTAATTGCAGTTTAAGTGTATCATAGCGTGGTTAAGGCCGATACCAGTGGTTTGGCATATTCAGCCTAAATAACTACTATCTGCTTACACCCACCATTAGTGGCTGTCACTCAGTTTTATTCTGAACCCACTGTAGTAATGATTTAGTTCGTAAAACAATCTTTTATCCAGGGAGCAATTTCTATGATGGAGATACACATTCCTTCACTGTAGGTCCATGTTGGATCAGTTAGCACAGGACAGATTTTCCACCTACAAATTGTCATGTTAGGACAGACTCTGCCACAGGAAGCACGCCACATTTCTGACCAAAAGAACCTAACTTCAAGAGACACACAACTTCATTGCGTACTTGCAAGAGCACACTGAAATCAGGATGTGTCATCACCCATAAAAGGTTCATCCACTCCTCTGAGAGCAGTCCCAACTTATTCCATCCATGAAAGAAAAATACTCTGTTGTGGTTTGCGTAGTTTGTTCGGTCCAGAGGCTGGTGTTCTGGTTAATCCGATAGCAGCAGTCGCCCCTCTTCTTGCCCTTTCCCTATTACGCTTTGCTTCCCCCTGCAACATTTTCACCTCTATATACTCTGGCGCAAACTGATACGTCGAAAGTGTAATCATCTTCTTGTCAGGACTCATCATTCACTAACTGACATTTTGTTGCGAAAGCGTCACTGATTTGACATTTTTTGCAAACTTTTTGTCCTTGAAGCAATTTTCATGTCAATTTTATGGCAAGTTCATACGACATTCATGTTTAATAATTATTTATATTATGTTTTTCCCAACATCATAGCTTATAAATGCAATGTAGCAGCTGAATAGACATTTTCTGTAGTCAGACCTCAAGCATTTAAATGCTCAAATACACCACCACAAATTTTAACACTATTAAAGCTCTAAAACGATGTGTATGTTTCATTATGATGCATATAGCCACTATGAGTAGGGCTCAAGTCTGTTCAAGTACTAAAGTGAAACCAATGGGACCTGGTTTTCAGTAATATAAGTTATAAGCACCTCGGATTTATTGGGGGATGGTACGAAGACACTTGTATGGCTCTCATTGTGACATCTGAACTACAGGCCACAGTAAACTGGGTGAGAGCAGCAATTCAGCTTAAATATCAGGGTCCAAAACTGGCATCATCACCAGCTTTAGCTTTCAAAAACAACCAGCGTCTAACCACCTGTCACATGATTTATTTCACTGAGGAAAACGAGCAGTGGGTGGTTAGTAAATCAAGTAGTTGTAGAGTCAATCAACGAGCGCATTAAGTTTACGTCATGGCTAACCAAGCGCACGCAGCTATCACGTCATTTCATCGACAGCCACAACGTTAGCCGGAGTCAAGTAACAAAAAACACAAACAACCTGAAACAATTGTAAAGCTGTGTGCAGTTTAACTGAGCTAACGTGGCTCGTTAGCCCGGTCGCAAACGTCCAAACAAAGTCCAGCAAAATGTCGAGCTCAGCTAACGTTAGCCGTGTCACCAACCAGGCCTCTAGCTTCAGCTCGTTTGGCCGACCTTTATTCAGAACAGCACAATACATGGACCTAACACAGAGGAACACTTACGCAAATGTAAGCACGGACTATTCTCGTGCAAAAGCGAGAATAGTGAATAAATTCACAACAACGTCGGCTTCACGTCTCCAAGTCAGAAGAGGACCTCCTTCCTCTTTTTCTTCTTCTTTGGTTCCTCCTCCTCCTCCTCGTCGTCGTCGTCACTTCTAAAGGCGAGCGGCAAGAGACCGTGAACGATGCACGTCGCCACCTACTGCCCTGGAGTGTGTGACATTATTCTGGATATCAAACCTATTGCATCGAAATATTTACATAAACTGTAATTGTTTGTCCCCTATTACATGCCTATCAGTGCCACTCAACTGAATTGCCTACTTGTTCACAGGTCATTTTTTGGTTTATATATATATATATATATATATATATATATATATATATATATATATATATATATATATAAACCAAAAAATACCCCACTGTTAATGGGGAAAGTGCAAGGAATGGTAGGATGATAGGAGTACTGTCAAGCAGGATTACTCAGTTAGCCAGGTAACTTCTCAAAAAAACATACTTGAACTAATAATAAATAATGAATAACTACTTTAATCACACAGGAAATGAACTTCCAGCAAGCTACTGCAAAATGCAGTGAGACCACTAGTTTAATTACACTGAAAATAACCATTATTATTATGTTTATCTATTATATATATAAACTACTCTATTTCACATACATTTTATTTTAATAGCAAATTGTACCAGCTTACATTTCACTACAATTGTACCTTTTATTGTATGATTACATATATCAATTAACCTGAACATGATCTTCTATATCTCCTCTCCATTATATATCTATATCCTCCTCATATCTTTTTAGATCAGACAATATCTCGTGTGTGCATTGTTCAGATCTTTCAGAACCCTTTTCATATATGAACTTTTTATTTACACAGTCCATGTGTATGAGAGGTGAATTACAAATTGTAAATGTGGTGGTTTGTTGTATGTGGAGCAAAAATGAAACAGGCTATTTCATGTCAACATCTGGGCTTAACAATATAGTTGTCAGCATATGAAATTTGCTGTTGATCAGAGTTTTATCTGTATATATATATATATATATCCAGTCATCACACTGGGACAGACAGATTCCTTAATTTTTAGCTTTGTCTTGTTACTTTCTCGTTCAACTTTACTCGACATGATAGCGAGGGGTTTACTTATGTCTGTCACTGTTATATTTTATTTATTAAGACACTGTTTGCAGTGCGCTCCAGGGTTCGCGCCAGCTATGTTCCCACATCATGTGATGTTGTTGAACACAGCAGCCACAGCAAGACGAGACACTGTGATTATCAGTGTGTGGAATAAAAGGTATCCCAAAAAGACATGTTTATAAAATCCTTCAAGGTTGTCACTCTTATTGTAACTTACAGGTTAAGACTCTTTCTTGGGGGCTCGGGTTTCGTGGTCATTTGTTCTCGAGCTCTCCTTCAAACTCTTGGCTAACTTGTGTGAGCTCATGTTAGCTCGATAGTACCAACATTCACCCGGGCTGAGGCTGGGGCGCAGCAGCAGCAGCAGCAGCAGCGGAGCCGCTCAGCCGACGATCATTTCCGACAGCTCCGTATGGATTTGACGTCGGCGTTTGCTTGATGTTTTACAAAGGGCCGATTACAAGTGATTTCGAGGATGGGGGAACCTTGTGACCTTAAGCACTTCATAAAGTGAGTACCTCTTGAGCGGCTGATTTTGTTACTTAGCGTTACGTTATTTGTAGTTTAACCATCACACCACACACAAGTAAGACAAAACATCATTAGCTGGAATGCTAGTAAAGCCGGGTGCAGACGGAGACGTATATCCACCCCGTGCTGTTTATTCAGTAAATTAGAAAAGCAACGAGCTCCCCGCTAGTCGTGAAAAGCTTATTTACTATGACCTGTGACAGATAAAAGGTCCACAAGTTACACAAAATCTAACAACAGTGTTAGCCGACTGACTGGCTGCTAGTCCCAGTGCGAGAGTTAGCTAACCCAGCTAGCGTTAGCTTCTGATGCTAGTAGAGCTCCTCGGCTAGCCGTGTTCGTTTATCAACACAAAAGTGACTGTTTGCCTACAAACTCGTCAAACGTTACACTAATCGCACTAGTCAATAAGTAAGTAATAGCAAGTCAACATTAACAACATGAATTATACACAGCACAGCACGAGCTAACGCTGTGTTTAAAGATGGCCCACGGAAGCTCCCTGTTAATGTTAGCTCACCTAAGTTAGCCTAACGGTAGCTGGTTCTCATATTTTTCATAAACCAGCGTTGCAGCAGCTGTAGCTAAGTTAAAGCCGCCTTGCCTGCCTGCTTGCTGCTTATATACATGGTGTAGCATGAGTAGTTGGCAAATCGTGCTACTATATTTCACTAAATTGTTAGCTTTGCAACACATCCTCTACTCGCTTTCACAGTGAGTAGTATGATCCTTTTAAAGGCCATGAATTTGGCTGTATCCAGCCCTCCCGCTCAGGCCATGCTTTAGTTTCCCAATTTGCTTGAAACCAAGTCACCGTTTGTTTTCATGAGAGTGTCGGTGTGTTCATTCACATAAATCCTCATTCCACAGCACCCTTTGTTTTCCGTAGGCCGTTTGCTTGTCCAATAATGAGATGCATGTTCTGTACTCGCCCTGCATCCATGTTTTTCATCTATCCTCGACCATGATAGTACTATTTATAAACCATAGATGAATGGAAGCTCTCATTCTTGTTGTTTCTGTGATGAACCAAAGCGATAGCAGCAGAGATCAACAGCCAAACAAGTGAGACAAGAGGGAAATCTCCCGGCAGTTATAAATATTAAGATGTGCAACTTAATGCTCTGCCAATAATAGATAACAAGATTATCAGGAAGGGACTCCTGCAGCAGTCGTTAATAGTATAACGGTTGTAAGCATGCTGTACACATAGACAGTGTGTTTTGCACAAGCCATACCCGCACCAAACACTATATTTAGTATGTGAAGCAAAAAGTTATCTGCAACTTACCCCAGATGTCAATAATGTCAGAATGATAATACTTACTGACAGAGTAGCTGAAAGCTGTTACTACTAATACTCAGTTCATTGCAACCTTATCTTTCTTTTTGTCAGGTGTGGCGTCACTTTGGAGGGCTCATTTCTCTGATTGGGATTATTCTCGGCCAGCAGCCTCTTCAGGCCTTCTAATCCTAGACGAGTTTCTCAATGGACACTCTTCTCAAGTCAGAAATCAGGTAGCACAAAATGCAACTCACGGTTTATGTTTTGTTTAGAGTTCTTTCATATGAATATGGAAATAGTTTTAGTAGGCTTGTTAAGTTTATATTTTGTCTGTGAAGGGTTTTCTATCACATATTTACTGTTTTTAATATCAAGGTCATCCCAAGCATCATTATTCATACGCTGATAGTTATTTGACGATTAAAAATACAAGACTGTCCTCTGCAAAAAGTCTTGGGCTCGTTTTTTAAATTGCTATCTGATGACATGTTTCCTTTGTTATGTATTTCTGTCATTATTTCTGACGTCAGTCAGTGTACAGATAGGTTGAATTTGAGTAGCGTACCCACAGGTAACAGCGACATTAGTATACAATGGTAGAAACACCTCTAAATACAATGTGAAGATGTCTAGTTTAATCCTCTTGCATTAACAAAGTGACTATAACGTTAGTATGTGTAGGAATGATCGATGAGCGCAGTATTTGGTATTGGATGTTGCACTCAGTGATGCTCACAGGTTGTTTATTAACTTAAAAACATGAATCACGCATGGCATTACAGTTGAAATAACATTCCTGTGCTTACTTGTGTAAAATATTCAAACAGCATCTGACTGAAAGGGTAACGCTCTTGGTCTAGTAGGTCTCTTGATTCGTCTTTTGACTGTAAACTGCTTGTTATAGCTCTTTCTACATAACAGAATATCACCACAGAAGTGTCTCGTTTTGAAGGTCACCGAGAAAAAGGAAAAAAATGAAATCCTTATGGATTAAATGGCCCAATTGTTGCCCTGCACCTATATTAGCCTACCCTAAGGAAAACACATGCACTTTAATAGAACAAAAGCAGGAACAAAACCCTTTTTACAAGCTGAATGCTTAATTTTTAACTTTTTCTCTGTGTTTTGTTGCATCAGCTGTTTTTTTTTTAAATTGGCATCACCAGTTGCTAGACTCAGCAATGTAGACAATCAAGCTAAATGATGTGAGTTGGTTTGGTTATTTCTGCCTTTGATTATGGGACAATTACAAATCATCTAAATAAAATCTGCAGGCGCAAGTTTTGGAATAATTGATTGAACAGTAATGATCACATCTCATGTTCTGCATGAGCATTACACAACATAAAACACAGATTTTTTTTTGTTTTAGTGTGTGATGAAACACACATGTGAGAAAACCTCAATAACGAGCATAATAAAAGATTCAAGTCTGTAACACTTTGACTACACTCAGCAGTGATATCACAAACATTATGTAACGTGGCAACCACAGACCGTCCGGCCTGTGCTATAGTTGGTTTGTTTGTTTCCTCAAATGTGACGTACACCACAGAAACTTTGACACATTCTCTACACCTGGTTTAAAACAGTACACTGTCAATTAATTATACGTTTGATAGTATCTAAAAAGATGTTGTCTGGTGTTACGTCGAAGACGCGCACACACACATAACACAGTGTTCAGTGAACAGTAAACACACCTGGTGGGTACCATGTGTCGATAAGCTGCATCATTAACATTTGCGGCTCACCTGCTGCTGTGAAAACAGAATTGCGGATGGGGGAAAAAAAAAAAGTTTGTTTTTTGGACGACTTTGTAAAAATACTGCTGTTCCTGTATGATTCAGAGAGAGGCAGGGCTAGCTGGTGTGTGTGCAGTAAGAGACGGAGGTGTAGGAGTGTGTGTGTGTGTGTGTATGTGGGTAAAGGAGAAGGAAAAGCACGGTGAACAGGTTAAAGTAGTTTTTAAGTAAACACAGAAATAAGTGACATAAGAAATAACTAGAAATATGGTGATGTATTCAGTTAAAATATAATTCCCACCCCAGTTACGGTCATTCTGTGGGAAACTCTGCAACGAGTCCTCAGTATGTGTTCAGTGACTTCTTCTGTACCAGCACTGTGTGCATTTTGTTGTTGCTGTTTATTTAAAAAAAAGTATATATAAAAATATCCTATTTTATGTGCCAAGGACTTTTTTTCTTTTGCCATGGCGTTGCATCAACGTTTAAAATTCTGGTACCGTAACAACCTTACTGTCTGTGGTGCGATTACGTATATTTTCTATGTAATATATTCTGTCTGAAAAGAATGGATTTGTGAATTGAGTAATATCTAAAGTAGTTAAGCTTAGACCTTGAACATATCATATAGCCTGTAACTGTGGCGTCTCATTGGACACATTTTATTGTATACAAAAGGTCAAGCTTATAGTTGTATTTCTCATCACACGTTGGCTCACTGTTTACCACTGTAGCCTCAGAATAACAGACCAGGTCCCGGTGGTTGAACAACCGTCCTGTTTGTATGGGCTTCATATGGGTGCACCGGTTTTGCTCTACACCAAAGTCATGCTCCTGCTATTTGCTGTTGATCAAGACTCTGGCTTTAAAACTGAAGTTGGTTCTTAAGTATTAGAGAGTGATAACACTGGTCCAAAATGGTTATGATGAATCAAATGTAAAGGGCATATTTCATCCAAACAGCTTAGTTTAAGTTTTTCAAATATCCAGTATGCCTTCTGATAAGTTACTTTATTTCAAACTGAGCTGTACTTTAAATCAGTTTCTTACAGGAATGAATATAGGTATATTACATATATCTGAAATACATATATATGAAATGGGAGACCAAGAAAAAGTGCTTTTAGTCAGACACGTGTCCATGTACTGAAAACTGAATTATATGTCAAGAGCTGCATTAGTCTTAAAAGGAACAACTCAAATTTGAATCATTGGCTTGCATATATCTTTTTTTCTGGTGTTATGTAAATATAATTGGAGCATTTAACATCTAGTGCAGAACTTCCTCTTCTGTATTATCACTCTGTGCCAGGCAGAAAGCAGTAAAGCGCTTTCCTGCTACAGTTGGTGAATGAAATATTCAGTACCTTCCACCATACGCTGTAACAATAGTAATATTGTGTTATGTATAATATGTAGATTTTACTACTGCTATCACCCAGCATAAGTTGATCATAAAAACTACTATACTTGTACTTTGTACTTAAATATAGTGGTCACCTACTTTCTTCTTTAAGCTATTCCTGTGGTCAGTTATGTGTGCAGTTAATAGGCCAGGGAACTTGGCCTTTTACCTGCCCTCAAATGTCTGTTCATCACTGCACCAAGTAGAGTGTGAAGCCTTGACACATACTATGATGTGACTGACAGAACGATAGAGTTGGAATCTATGCTTGTTATGTCGTATGTCAACTTGTTCCCTTTTATGAATTTCAAAAATGCACTCTTATATTCTGTATATGAGCATTTTATTTATTGAAACTCAGAGACAAATCTCAAGCATGCTAATTGATCTTATAACACGTCTTCTGCACAAAGTGGGGAAACAGGAGTTTACAGGAGCAAGCAGTGGAAAGAGTACACCTAACACTGTTGTAGATTGGGTGACGTTGTGCTTCAAAATCATTAACAGTTACAAGAACACATGATGCGGTCAACGGCATGTTCCCATCGTCCAAGGTTACCTAGGAAATTATGGTGTCTAATATCCCTCCTGATAATCTTAAATTATTGTAAATAAATTTCTGTCTTTTCTTTCTTTTTTATGTTCCCGTGATGTATGTAACCGCAGAGAGGAAGGGAGTGGTGCCTCGGTAAGCTGAAAAAAGTTAACTGTAAATATTTACTTTTCATTGCTATTCATGCTATTTGTGAGCATTTTAGCAGCCAGATACAACCCCTACTTTTCAAGAAGCTTTATTTCTGGTCTCTCTTTTGTTGTAGGTGAAGGTAGAGGGCCTATCCAAGGCAGCTCTAATCAAAAGTCTGTCTCCCAGAGTCATGCTATCCAACCATCTCCTACCTAGAGGGACCAAGATGAAGGTCAACCTAGAGGATCAGGGTCGTCAGAAAGTGTCCTTCAGCCTTGCACAGACCAAGAAGCCACTGCAGAGCCCTTTCTTCATCCCTGCCAGCCCTGACAAGTCTGTCACTGAACCTCACCCTGCCTTGTCACAGTCAACCTCAGACAAAGCAGGGCAAAATACGGACAGTAAAACTGAGCAAAAGCTGACACCCATGGTGCCAACATCTACAGCAGAGACACATTCTCAAACATCAGTCTCCCCAGCCACTAAACTGAAAACGGACATGGCAAAGATGCATTTCAAGAAGCAAATTCTCAGTGTCTCTGCGACTGAAGACAAACCAACATCTCTTGTGCCAGGGGAACCACACTCCTCTGAATTGCAGATTCTGCCGAAATCAACAAGTAAGAGTGCAACTGAATTCCCAACACCCCTGCCTCAGAGCGTCGTCAGTGTCAGCCCCTCTGAGAATGCTCATATCGAAGCCTCTGAGACAAGGTTAACTCCTACCCTCAAGAAGTCAGCTGCTTCCTCAGGAAAAGATGGAGAGAGTTCCAGCATCGCTGAGCAGGACAGTAAGGAATACAGAAACAAAAGCAGGTCCCACTCTGATAGTGCTCCCCCTGGCTCAGAATCTGATGGAGATTCAGTACAGTTGTCTTCCAGTCGCAAATCAGTTGACTCCAAAAGTAAAACAAACTCTGACAGCAGAATCAAAGAGGTAAAAAAGTCTTCCTCTGGTTCACATGTGGAGGAAAAGGAAAAAAGTTCCTCTAAACGGTCAGAGAATCATGAAAGGTCTTCTAGTTACTCCAAAACAGACCGTGATTCTAGGCATACATCTTCACGCTCATCTCGATCGGACAAAGATCGCAGAAGGACCAGGTCTAGATCACGGTCTAGATCAAGAGGGTCTCGAACAAGTTCATCTCACTCCAGAACAGAGAGATCCCGAGGTGACAGAGGTTCACGTTCTGAAAGGTCATACTATCACGATTCTGATCGGAGATCACACAGGAGTTCTCCACGCAGAGAGAGAAGACGTTCTCGTTCTCGCACTGACAGAACTCGGGACAGTTCTGACTCAGAGGACGATCACAGGAAGGCAAGGACAAGGACAAGTGACTCCAGTAGATCGTCTGCACATTCAAGCTCACATAAAGAGTCAAAATCATCTTCCTACTCAAAATCTGAGAAATCCTCAAAATCTGCAGATTCTCCTCACTCCTCAGAATTGGATAGAAGGACACAATCGTCAAAGTCTGAAAATCTGGACTCCAGTTACCGTAAATCTAGCTCCCACCACAAATCAGAGGCCAGCAGCAAATCCTCTTCTTCCAGTATGCATACCCACTCTCAGACATATGAAAAACGTCAAAAAAGCAGCTCTAGTGACTCTGACGCAGATCATAAAGGAAAATCACAGGCTTCTGACAGAAGCTGTGGGTTGGAGGAGAACTTTAAAAACTCCCAAAAGAAAACCAGTAGGTCAGATTCGAAGCAGATGACCCCTTCTCGATCCTCTGTGAAAACGAGCGGACATGATAGACAATCAAATGACATATTTCACAGCCCCGGCAAAGCACCACCATATGCAAACCCCACAGAATTTTGTTCTCAGAGTGAAAAAGAAAAATCTGATTCCAAACAAGGTGGAAATGCACATAATAATCAGGATTTTAAGGAGATGGTCTCATGCACCGCTAAGAGTTTGCAAGAATCTTCATCAAAGAGAAAAGAAACAAAATCAGGTCATGAGGTTGAGAATGAAAATGCCTCAGCTTTACCCTCAAGTGAAAGCCTAAAGCATGTAAATGCCGCCCTGGAAAACTTGACAAATGTGAAGGATAGCCTTTCTTCTAATAACCGAACACATGTGAACTTAAATGCAGCTGTTTTAAATTCATGCAGTAGTAATGATACGATAATGTGCAGCCCGGACAAGAAAATTATTCACTGTTCACCAGGGCAAAGGTCCTTATTTGATACAGCAGATGTACCTGTCACACATGATGTCCAGCAGAACACTAAACCAGAGATTGTTGAGCTAAATATAGTTTCAACAATCGACAAGCAGGTTGACACAAGTGTGCCACTCAAATCTGATTCATCTTGTCTTGAATCTGAGAACCAGCTGACACTTGAACAACAAAATACTGATACTGTTAAAAAGAGTAGCAGTACTACCAAAAAGTCCAGATGGGATATTGTTGGGCAGGACACCGCAGAGAGTGATAATTCACAGAGGACACTTTGTGCAGAGACTAAGCTGACTGTTAAAAAAGTGATCTCTGTCAAAAAAATTGAATTTTCTAAAGAAAATAGCCAACAAGACTCTGACATTAAAGAAACTCTTCAGCAAGAAGCTGAAACACATTCCAAACTGGTGAAGCAGATTGAGATCTCTAAGCAGGAAGTCGGCTCAGATAGCACATCCATGACCGATAAATACAAAGACCAAAGTGAGCCTTCACATGAAAGCACCAGCATTGACCACTGTGACTTAAAACTGAGTGTTTCTCAAAAAACAAACACAGATGAACCTCTGCACATAAATGATACATCACAGGTAGACATGTCTGCAGACATGCAGAGTTGGAACGGTGATGATCATGAAGAGAAATCCAAGGGCAGCGACACTCACAAGAGCAAATTGAGTAAGAGAACAGCACTAAATCCAGAAGCATTAGGAGGGCAGAGTGAGGCCAGCGATAGTGACAACTCAGAGTATGACTCTGATTGCGGCGAGGCTATAAAACGATTGCACTCTGTGGTGGTGGTGCCAAAGAATTCTTCCCTAACAATGGATACACAAAACACAGGAGCGTCCCCATGTGCTCCAGTGAAAAGTTCAGAACTGCAGAATTCTAATATAGCAGCTGCTTTTGTGGAAACCAGTGGCGTAAATGATTCATCTAATAGCAGCATGTTATGCCAGTCCCAGAGTAATATGATTGATAGCACCAGTCACTCAGAGGGTTCCAGCTCCATCAGTGCCCAGCCGTACATGCCTGGTCTTGTTAATGCCCATGCAAGTGCCACAGATCCTGCCCACAGCCTTGATAATTCCAGACAGTGTGAGCAAGGGCACAAACAGCATAATGTAAGCAGCAGAGGTGACAGTATGTACTCTCATTACCAACCCAATGATTTCTCCAGTGCTGACAATATCAATGACAAGAATGGATTCAACCTGAGTTGGGATTTTTCGCAACCAGAACAGCCCAGTAGTACTTACCAGCAGCCTGATAGCAGTCATGGGCCACAGTTACTGAACACTAAACTGACAGGAACCTCTCCCAAGGAACAGGAGCACATGCAGATGAATGCCTCCTGGAACCACCAATCCCCTAACATGCAGACTAGCAGAAAAACCTACCTCCATGTGCATGAACATTATCAGGATCCTGCAGGTGAAATCCATCCCGACTCCCTAACTAATGACCACGATGACTACAGTGGAGATAAACCATTTAATCTTAAAACTGCTGTTGAATGCCGTGTACCCAACACTGCTGGGTCATCAAGCTTTGTACAAGGTCATGAAATAAGCAGCAACAGCAGGGGCTCCACTGTGCCTGACCCCCCTAGAGAAGACAGTTTTAGGCCCCACAGAGGCCGGGGTCCTCCCAAGAAAAGGCGTCCAGAGATTGAGTCTGATTCAGACAATGAGGCAGAAGCTGGGCCTGCAGGCAAGAGGGAGCGTCTAGGAGAAACTGACGTCTCTAAGGAGAGTCATGTCAAAGCCGAGGTGCAGCGTCCATCACTCGCTCTGCGAGACTTTCAGGATGCCAATAAATGGAAAGAGTTGTCCAAGTCTAAGAAGATGCCCCCTTACTTTGACTTGATTGAGGAGAACCTATACCTGACAGAGAGGTAAGGTGTTGTCCAGCCAGATCAACAAAAAGAATAACCTCCTTAATGAAACTTAAGCGTCAAAGTTTTCAAATGTTTTTTTGCAGAAAGAAGAGCAAATCTCATCGAGACATAAAAAGAATGCAATGTGAGTGTCCAGTGCTTCCCAGAGAGGAGCGTTCAAGGGGAGTGTTAGCATGCGGCGAAGACTGTTTAAACCGGTTGCTGATGATTGAGTGGTGAGTTGATTATTACAGATAATGCCGTGACAACATTTGACTACACAACAACATTAAATAAGAAATCGCGCGGTCCAAATTTGACAAACTCAACATTAAAGTTAATCCTGTAGGAAATAGGAAGACTCCTACACAAAAATGTGTAGAAGTCTATTGACATATGTTGATTTAAGAATACCTTCTTACTTTTTCGGGTCTTGAACTGTTTTTTTTTTTTGTTTTGTTTTGTTTTGTTTTTCTCCAGCTCCTCACGGTGCCTGAATGGAGTCTACTGCTCTAATCGACGCTTTCAGATGAAGCAACATGCAGACTTCGATGTTATCCTTACAGAAGACAAGGGCTGGGGTCTACGGGCAGCTAAAGACTTGTCTTCGTAAGCCTCTTAAAAGCTTTCATTATAACATTTTAAAATGTTTTTCATGCATTTAATATTTAAATTGACACGCTTTGTAGTTATTGTGAGGCTACCTATCCTGTTGGATTGTGTTAGGCTACATAGTAAAGATTCATGTTGTTTTCACTTTTGTACATTCAAAGGGTAATTACATCCCAAAACAAAATGTGTCATTTCAGTAGGTTGATGCCTAAGCTTATATAATTAGAATAAATCAAGATTAAAGTTAAGAAGGTTTGAAGTCTTAAGTATTTTCTTAGTATTAGTCCATTGTGTAAACACTGGTAAAAAGCTAACATACTACTAGAATTTGATCTTGGTGTGGCAGGTAGTGTCTTTAGATTTTATCATTGGGAAAAACAGACAGGATCATTGTCAAACTTGTTTTTACTTCCATCTCAGAAACACATTTGTGCTGGAATACTGCGGTGAGGTATTGGACCACAAGGAGTTCAAAACAAGGGTGAAAGAATATGCTCGCAATAAGAACATCCACTACTACTTCATGTCTTTAAAGAATAATGAGGTAAGCAATGACACATTGCAATTAATGTTAATATTTAAACTGCAATCTAGTTTAATGATTCAAGGTAAAGTGTCCAGCATAAATATTTGACATTGCATAATGTCTCTTCAGATCATTGATGCAACGCTGAAGGGTAATTGCTCTCGGTTTATGAACCATAGCTGTGAGCCCAACTGTGAAACCCAAAAGGTAAAGTGGGAAAAGAAAGCACTTGAATAATAACTCTTTCAGGTTAACTTACTGCAAGTTGACTTACCTGATGAGGACTTTTATCCCATTCCAGTGGACTGTCAATGGCCAGCTCAGAGTTGGGTTCTTCACCACCAAGGCTGTCACTGCAGGAACTGAACTGACATTTGATTACCAGTTCCAGAGATACGGGTACTGTTTCTCTGCAGTTAATTTTTTCTCCACATTTGTATTTTGTGCTGTTTTGTTGTGATGAAGATAGATGTGTTCATAAAGAGTGGTTATTTAACCTTCTGACTGTTTAGCCGTGGTAATTTCACCTTTGTTTTATCTTTTTTTTAAATATATATATATATATATATATATATATATATATATATATATATATATATATATATATATATATATATAGCAAAGAAGCACAGAAATGCTTCTGTGGAGCACCCAGCTGCAGAGGCTTCCTGGGTGGAGAGAACAGAGTTAGTGTTCGGGCAGCTGGAGGGAAGATGAAGAAAGACCGCAGTCGAAAGAGTGCTCTCACCACGGTCAGTTCTTTCAGACATATTTGAAAGTGTCTCGTTGCTTTTTCACATCGCTGGCAGTAATGTTAAAGTGGTTGCGCCACCACATGAGAATCTCAATTACAATAACTTAATAAATCATCTTAAATGTTGTCATGCTTCAATAATTAGTTTGTTTTTAAGCCATGGTGAAGTTAGCTTTGTAATACATGTATCAGGCTAAAGTGTTTTCATGCCTATTGGTCCAAGAAAAATGTGTTATTTTCCATGATGACATCACTTTGTCCTTCCTCAGGTTGATGAAGAGCTTGAGGCGTTACTGGAGAATGGAGAAGGCCTGTATGATGAGAAACAGGTGGTGTGTCTCTGCAGACTAATGGTCCGAGTGGAAACCATGGAGCAGAAACTCATCTGCCTCAAGCTCATACAAGTATGACCCGAGCGGTTAATGGCTCGTTTATATTGTTGACATTTGTTATTATCATTTCCAGTACGCAATATAATACATTTTTGTTGCACAGGATACCCAGAATCCATCATGCCTGAAGCAGTTTCTGGACCATCATGGGTTGTCTTTGCTGTGGATCTTCATGGTGGAGCTTTCTGAAGCCAAAGGCAACAGTGCTAATAACATCAAACTGCAGCTAGAGGTGACATATATCATTGACTTTGCATTAAAACATTCATAATCTTGTCACATCCCACATAAGTAACTGGAGCCTATAAAGACATATATGCTGTATTTTGCTGTTTGATCAATAATGATCTCTTATTCTGTTTGCAGATTATGAAGACCTTGGCTGTGCTGCCGATCTCTACAAAGAATATGTTGGAGGAGAGCAGAGTCCTGACCTTCATTCAGCGATGGGCCCAGACAAAAACTCTCCCTCAGCCTGCTGAGATGGATGGCTACTCCAGTGAAAACACCTCCCGTGCTCAAACACCCCTCAACACTCCGGACGGTTCCTCCACCAAACTGGGACCAGAATTAGATGGTGACACTTCCAAACCTGCTGTATACCGCCGCCTTAAAATCATCAGTGAAAACAGTCTGGACAGCGCACTCTCTGACGCCAGCAAAGCATCTGATGGGAAGGAGGAAGAGGAGGAGGATGATGATGAGGAAGAAGATGAATCCTCCAATGCAGGACTTCCTGATGGCAAACAGTTGAAGGCAGAACCAGTGGGTGAAGCTGCAAATCCAACGAAAGGAACAATGGAAGAGTCATTGAAAGAGGAGAAACAGGAAGAGACTGAGACAAACTCACAAACTGAGGAGGTAAAAGAAAAAATTGAGTTGGAATTGGAGCCAGAAATTGAGATGAAAGAGGAAACGAGTGAGGCTCAGACGGTTGAACTTGAGGGGCCAAAAGAGCCTAGTGAAGAGCAAGAGACTATGGAGGAGCAGCCCAGTGAGGCAGTGACAGAAAAGGCTGAAGTTGAAGGAGACCAGCCCACGGTTGAAGTTCTCGAGCCAGAGAGTCAGCCCATCCAAAAAGATGTGGCTGATCTTCCAACTGAGCAGCCGTCAGAGAATATGGAAGCTCAGGCAGAGACACAAGAGGCAGAGAAACCTCCTTCTGGTAGTGAGGAGCAAGCTAGTGAATCTAACACTGATGCAGTCCCGAGCGCTGAGCCCCCAGAGGCCAGTATGCCCTCTGAGGTCATAGTGACACCTGTGGACCCATCAGTGATAGGAACTCCTTCTCAGGATGAAGAAGAAGGTGTCTCAGATGTGGAGAGTGAGAGGAGTCAGGAACCCCAACTCAGCGCTTTGGATATTAGTGGCATGGCCGCCAGGCTTCTGGAGAGCTGGAAGGATCTAAAGGTAAGCTCAAAATAATTGCTCTTAAAGGAAGTCTTTTGCAAACATGCAGAGTGTTGTTTTCTGAAGTTTGATGTCAAATACTTGTCCTTTCAGGAGGTGTACAGGATACCAAAAAAGAGTCAGGTGGAAAAGGAGGGAAATGGTAAGTTTAGTCCAATGCTGAATTATGCTAGAATCTTTTCTGTGTGGTTTTGGCTAATTAGATTTTCTCACAGATCGCAGCCGAGATCGAGACACAGCTCTGACGCCACGCACCACTTCCGGTAGCCGAGAACGTGAAAGGGACCGAGAGAAGGAGAGGGAACGCGACAGAGACCGAGATTATGACAGAGACAGAGACAGAGACAGAGATCGAGACTGGGACAGGGAGAGGGATAGGGACAGAGACAGAGACAGAGATCGCGACCGAGACCGAGACCGAGACCGGGACCGCGATCGAGTCTCTGACAAAACTCCACGCAGCACAGAGAGAAGGAGGAGACGCTCCACTTCACCTCCATCATCCTACGAGAGGAGCAGCCGACGAACCGAGGAACGGTAAGTAAATCTTTGTAATTGGGGGAACGCTGTAAAGAGTCCAAGCATAGTGTGATCTTTATACAGCTGTTTATCATAGTGAAGCTTTGATATTCAACATGGGTGTTGTCTGGATTTTTAAGGTTTGACCCATCTAACAACAACAAAACACCAAGAGGAGGTGGTACCAAGGAGCGCAACAAGCTGTCCACGGAGGAGCGCAGAAAGCTGTTTGAGCAGGAGGTTGCTCAACGGGAAGCCCAGAAACAACAACAGCTTCAACAGCAGCAGCAACAGCAGCTTCAAACTATGGCCTATGACCCTGCTCTGGCCTATGCCTCCAGCCCTGGCTTCATCACATACCCTCCAGGATATCCTATCCAGACCTTTGTTGATCCCTCCAACCCGAATGCAGGAAAAGTACTGCTACCTACCCCTTCAGTTGAGCCCACTCTAACTTATGAACAGACACCTCCCCAGCGTCTTATTTCAGATATGGGACTGACCTCTCCATCCTCCACTTCTCAGGCCACTCCAGTCTCAAATCTCTCTCAGCACATCACCACCACCAATCTCGCCACTGGCAACCCTCAGCAGTATGCACAGCCAACTGTAGCAACCCAGGACACAGGCGTAGCTGTCCTCTCTGTACCAGCCCAGACGGCCCCTCAGGTACAGGGCCAGCAGAGCTACACCACCCTCTGGGATCCCACTACGCAGCAGGCAGTGACTGTACAGACACAGCCTGCACAGCAGTATGCCACAGCCCCAGCACAGGCTCAGACACAGACGGCTATTTATTACCAGGGCCAGCCATGCCAAGCAATCTACAGCATCCCCACCGCCTACCCTCAGGCCAACCCTCCCGTAATACAGGTAACGTACTCTTTGCTTGAGTCTGACAACTTGATAGTGATTTTACTATATTTAGATTTTATAATGTTCCCTAGAGTACACAGTGTTGAAAAGCATAGACTCAATTTTCAGCATTCTTTCAAAGCCCCTTTTTATATTTAGGGTGTAACGTGAAAGAGTTTGTGGTTGGACTAGATATCTAACTAACAAGTCAACTTGACTGCAAAGCTGATTTGTGTTTTAAATTTGATATAGTTTCATTACCATTAAAACTTTCAAATCATAAGTAATAAAATGATTCAACCACAATTAAGTTTTGTCTAACCAATTTAGTGTTTTTTTTCAGCAACATGATTTAAACAGAAGCTGTGACTCAAAAAAAGGCATATGTCGTCTCAGCTGAACAATCCAGCACTCCATTACTTGTGCATTGCTGCAAAATTTTAACCTGTCATATGGATTAAATCATTGTTGAACACTACAACACAATGATACACAAGAACTGATTCCTGAATGTCTACCGTAACTGTCTTATCCGACTGCACTTTGTGTGTTTCTGAAGGCGTACACTGAACCCACAGCCAGCTACCTGCATGGTCAGCCTGTGTATCCTGGTCATCAGCAGGGGGTGGTGGTGCAGCAGGGAGGCACAGTCACCACCATTGTCACATCTCAAACTGTCCAACAGGTAACACATGCACACACACAGATAAATCTGCACCCAGTCCCTGATAAATAAGGATGCTTTTAAAGCTCCCATTTTAAGTGTCTTTACTTGAAACAGGATGATGGTGCAATACACGACACATTGATGAATAAGTTAAGAAACAAAAGTTAGTTTGGTCTGTAAGGGAGGGGCAGAACGGGAGGATTAAACATTTCTGTTAATTTTACAGGATGGAGTTTATATTCTTGAGCAGCATGAGGTTAAAGATTTACTGTTTTGAAGGATGCAACAGTTTATTTGGCCACTTTGAGTTTTTCAGAAATCTTTATTGTTTGGAGGCCGTGTCCTGTCTTAGTATGGCCACAAGGGGGTAGCACATGTCTAAATTGTGCAACTTTGTATAGCAGTGCAGTCTGTGGGTCTAAGACCTGACCTCATATAATGACATTAAGTGCCTTAAAATGTGACTAAAGCTAGAATAAATAAAGGAAATGGCTCACTGTGCTCTACTTGTAAACAGATGTTACCATGTATGACTAACTACAGTTGTCATCAAAAATGTAGCTTAAGTGAACTTGGTTCTTGCTCCTAGCAAAATCCAAAAGAAATGGCAAGAAAATGTACTTAAATGTGAACCTACATGGATTTGCTGCTAACACTGATTTTCTATTTGTTCTCCAGGAAATGATTGTACCCAACAATGTGATAGACCTGCCTCCTCCCTCTCCCCCCAAGCCCAAAACTATCGTCCTACCTCCCAACTGGAAAGTGGCTCGGGACCCTGAAGGCAAGATCTACTACTACCATATCGTCACAAGGTTGGTATTGCTGTGTCTCCTTGAAGTGTTTGTGCCTCTAAAAACCTCCTGCATGTACAGTAGTTTTATCTGACATTACATCCCACTGCACATTAGGCAAACACAGTGGGACCCTCCAACCTGGGAAGGAAGTAGTGACAACACTAGTGTGGACCATGAATCAGAGATGGACCTGGGAACACCCACCTATGATGAGAATCCTTCCAAGGTGAGCTTTGAGCGATTTATGAAATGTAAAATATCTGTAGTAGTGTGTCAGACTGTGTTTTTTTGGATGTTTTCTTCATTTGACAATGAGGAAGAATCCTCTTCGCTTTTTCGTTTGGTTCCGAGAAAGTTTGTGCTTGGCTGCAAAACTTGATTATAGTGTTTGTTCCTTGAGGTAATTGAAGATGCTGCACTAGTGATTGCTTTCAGCTGTGTCTCAAGGGGAGAAAAAAGAAAACCACTCAGCACGACACCATATTCACTGAGTGTTATAGCCTCACCGATGACTCCTCCTCATAAAATGGCTTCATCAGAATCTACATGGAGACAAAGATTTGAAGAAAGAATCCACTCACCCCACCCCCTGCTCAGCTGTCTGTCCTTTAGCCTGAAGGCCACGAGGGGAGGGGTGGCTCAGCTCATCTCTTCTTCCTTTGCCTCGTTTGTTTTCCCTCTTCATGTTCATCCTAACTTTGAGGATAATAGAAACCATCTGGTTGACCCAGCATTCATTTATTTGCGGTTTCTTGTATTATTGTCCAACTACGCAAGTGTCCCATTTGTCTCTTTTAAAAAGATGTAACAAAGTTTTTTTTAAAAAAAGCATCAAAAACTGAGATGGAGAAATCTCTGTTTCCCGCCAAGAACAGCTACAAGGTCATGGACCATTTCCCAGCATGTGTTTAGATAGTGGCAGTGTCCACGTCCAGTACTTGAAACTATGGCACATGCTTTGCATTTGTAAAGAGTCCAATTTCACTGTTTCTGGATCCACGGCCCTGGCACTATGTCTGTGTGTGTGAATCTTTTGTGCTGGCTTTTTTATCCTCACCACTTTGTTGTGGGTATAGACAGTCAGCTGTTGCCTGTTTGCCTTTGTTGTTGAAGGTTAGGGCCAGGGAGGCAGCATCCTGGCAGGATATCCCTGCTTTGTGTCAAGTAGCTCATGAGCAGGTGCTGTCTGATGCCCCACTGACCTTGATCGGTACTGTTTTGCAGCCAGTTGCCATGTTTGATTGAGCTGATGCACAGGTGGGGCCTCGCCTGTCATTTTAATGGTAGAAAATTGCTCTGCTGGATCGTGTCAGTATGTCACGGAAATACTGTCTTCCACTTGGCTAAGAAAAAGTCTGACAAACTGAAGTAGATTTTGATGAGAGTTAATTTGTTCCACTAACAAAGCCAAGTGTTTAATGTGAAGCAAATTATACTTGTTTGCAAACATGTATCTTAATCATATCATCTATCTCTTCTGTTATGTAACTGCAGTTCTCCACAAAGACAGCTGAAGCAGACACTTCCAGTGAACTGGCTAAAAAGAGTAAAGAGACATTTCGCAAAGAGGTGAGCCAGAGTCTCCGTAAACAATGTTCGCAGCAATGTTATTTCGCTCCAGATGTTTAAATTTTCCAAACCTCTGCACCTTTTCCTACGTGGAAGTAATTGCCGTCTAGCCATCCATGCAAATTTTAATTGGTTTTTAGATATTCTACTCTTTTAAACATGTCGTGTTGTCTCTGTGTGTCTCTCAGATGTCCCAGTTCATAGTGCAATGTCTAAATCCTTACCGGAAGCCAGACTGCAAACTTGGGCGCATCAGCAACACAGAAGACTTCAAACACCTGGCCAGAAAGGTAAGATTAAACAAATGAGACGTTTACACGTGCTGTTAGAACGTCCATTAATGCTGAGAAGCTTAGAACCTCTCCTTGGCCTCTGCGTGGTCAGAGCACAAAGAAAGCATTGGTCAGCTTTTGACTTAAAAGGAAAAGTTTTCAAAGTTTCCCTCAAACCAGAACTAAATAGTTGAGCTCCCACGATTTCTTGCTCCAGCCAAATGTTTTTGTATTGTGCCTCTGGAAGAGACTAAGAACACATTGTACATGTAAACTATTATCTCCCCTTCTTTTGTTTTACCCATTCCTTTCTAAAAAGCTCTTTTCGACCAGCGTTTCTTCAAAGGGCAGCTTTCTGTTTTTCCATAGTTCCCGGTGGGTTCATGGGTTGTGTATGTAGGGAGTGGTTTGCACTGAGTGCCACTCGGACATACCAGGACTCTGAGGACATGGGCGCAATAAACAGAAAGACAAGTTGGGCTTCACTCATTTAGAGATTGCGTTTTATTGTCTTAAATTATAAAGGACAAAGTCACTAAAAGAGAATTAGCCATCCGACCGCTCTACCACAACTTAGATACACATTGTAATTATATCATTTACTGTAGTCTGGTGACAAGAAACATGTCTAACTCTTTCCTCTGCCCATTCTTCTAGCTAACTCACGGAGTTATGAATAAGGAGTTGAAAGCTTGCAACAATCCTGAGGACCTTGAGTGTAACGAGAATGTGAAGCACAAGACCAAGGAGTACATCAAGAAGTACATGCAGAGATTCGGCTCCGTGTACAGGCCCAAGGAGGACACAGAGGTGTATTAGCCTCCGAGGCCGTAGATGTTACACTTGCTCTGCGCGACCACAGGAGAAGCACAGATTTGCCTTTCCATTCACTCCTTCATGTACTGGCCAGCCTGAAACCGTGAAAGAGTAGTTTCTTACATATATTTATGACTAAGAATTGCACTGCAGCCCAAGAAGCTCTCCAGGCTCTGTGGATCGCCGGTGGAGCCACATTCTGGAGACTGTCCGAGACATTCAGAGTGTCGCTGAATGACCCAAAACTCCAGGTGCAGTGGGTGCTGTGTTCTCGAAGGATGACGCGATGAGGGGTGCTACAGAGACTTAACGTTTTCACTGACTGTTTGATTTTAAGCTTTTTTTTTTTTTTTTTTCATTTGTGGCTCTTAAATGTTCCCGAGATGATCACCTCAATTCCACTTTTTAAACTCTTCTAGTCCTGAGTGAGGATTACTCAACGGAATCAGCTTTTGGTATCATATTTATCAAAGTTTCTTTGTTACTTTCCACTGTTAAAAATGGATCAATGACAAAACAGTCCAGTCCAGTCCAGTCCTCCCCCTCCACCCACCCGCTTCCTTTTTCTTGTGCACGCTTCAACCCCCTGCCACTGACTCTGTATCTGGTGCTGCTTTTAACTGGGCTGTGGAGGTCCAAGCTTCCACTCCTCAAACCCTGCCTTCTTAACCACAAGACTTTGGAGCCTCTGTTGTTTTATGAATGCATGATGTAGGCTGAGGTCAGCGTGGTATCCTTATGGAAATTCCTACATTTTCCATGCCTCCTGCTTCAAGTAATATGCCCTCACCAGGATGAGCTTTTACTCACAAATACACTTATGGATCAGCCAAGAACCAGCAGGTTGGCAAAGGGGTTAGTGATCAATATTCCCATGTCTTTTATCGATTTATATATTATAACGGGAGCAGGGTGTGAATGTTATGTTTGATGTGCTGTTTAGCTGTGTATCAGTTTTTCCCCATTTCCTGTCCAACCCCTACCACAACTACTTCTGCCCCGTTTCCTCTTCGAGCAGGAATAATGCTGAAAATGAAGGTTGTAGCATTGCAGTTTTAACAGTTTCTAAAACATCTTGTGTGTTCTGGTTCTTCTCATCATTTATATGTCCTAGTGAGACTTTAGAGACACTTAGGTTGGCCTTGCTCTGTCACTCATTAATTTCCAAGATTTTTACAGTTGTCAAGGTAGTTTCATTAGCATAGTTTGTTGAAATCTATTAAATTGCATTAAAACACAGTTCCATATGTACATTGATTTATATGTGAATATATTGAATAATAGTTTTGGGAATGTTTAAATAAGCAGACACTTTGTAAAAGAACTATCATTTCATGATTGAAAATGTAAATAATGTGTAAAATTACCAAAGCTGTATGCAGGAGAGAAGGGTCAGGGAGCACAGTGAGCCCACCCATCCTCACCAGCTCAGCCCTCCTGACGCAGTTCCCACATCAGTCTTTGTCAAACATAGGACTCCGCTGACTCACAGCCCTATATTTTATTTCAGTGGTGGGGGAGATTTTCATGCGTTTTTTTTTTTTGTTGTTGTTTTTGTTATTTTTTTATGTACAAAAGTTTAACCCTACTGTAAGTATTGTGTAAGCACATTGTCATACCGAGTGTACAAACATTTTAAAAGATAATAAACTTTTTTTGTAAAATTACATCCCTGCTGTGCAGTTGAACTGGGTTCACTTGGGTGTCACTTAAGTAGACTCGAACAGATCTAACCAAATGTGAGTGACCTCCTTCACGTGATTAACTGCTAAGTGCACACCCAATCCCATTTTAGATTGGCTCCCTCCTCTAATAAGGGGTGCACATGGCATGAATGCCACTACAGCACATACGCACAATGTTGAGCCAGATGTTTGGCCCCAGTAAAGGGAATCAAAGTGATCAACTGCTTTCATTAGAGACGTTCAGTGTGCTCTAAATATGGAGACCCGTGACGGAGTGGTGGAGGAGGCGCTGCTGTGCTCCTCTGTCCCAACCCCCCTCCCAGTGTATGCACATTCCGCAGCCCCATGCCTGTGTGCTCCAGACCGCAGTTAAGCAGTCCCGTCTGGAGTATGTGACGGCATGTAACACTGCCCTAGGCCATGCAAGATGCCTGCTCCCACTTAGAGCTGAATGCGAAGAGATCATTAACAGATTTTGAGTTTAGTACAGAGCAAGGGGGGAGCAAGAGATTGTGCCTCAGAGAGAAAGAAGAGACTTTTCTCCAGAATATTGTGGATGAAACTATTATTTTCATTTCACCCTCAAATTATTAAATACCTCTTAAGTGATTTCCCTCAGGGTTTTGGATAGGAAATGTTCTTATACGCTAAATCTCTTGATAAGACTTCCTCACTGTGTAATCCATCAAGTGGGTTTTATACATTACTGTAAGTGACAGACGTGTCTATAGGACTGTGGTTGCGGTCCAGTTTAACAGTCATTTTCATATCTGAACATTGAAGTATAATATAGTCTCCAAATAACATAAGCAATGCCAGATTTTATGCTGAGCTGTTAATTATTTAGGGGCCATGAGAGGTATGACACAAAGATACCTAAAAATAAAAACATATTTATCAAACTACTGAGGCATGTTGAATGTTTTTGTCATTTGTACTCTCTCTGCCCTATTAGGTGAACTCAAGTACCACTAAACCATCAGCTGTTTCACTTTCAACTATTTAGCTATCCATTATCTAGTTTTATCATCCATTACTTTTAGCTAATTCACCATTTGTCCATTAGCCTACTTTTAGCTCACTTTTTAATTCATTTTACTAATTCATTTCAACCATTTATCCATTAGTTTTAGTAGGCTAAGTTATCTTATTTAGGTGGTTACCCTAAGCTTTTTAAAATGTTTATCCATTGCTTTTAGCTACCTACTTTCAGCCATTTAGGTAGCATTTTTTGCAGTTTGCTAACTACTTTTCACATGTTACACTCAATATGTGGATATCTTTTTCTTTTCATTATAATTTCTTTATTTTCAAATTAATAATACCCGACAAACAACTGCAGAAGGTTGGGTACAAGTACCCCTGGTTGAGAATCACCTCCTGCATAAAGACAACATATAGTAGATCAGAAAGTATTATCTACTGTATGATGCTATGCTCACGGTGCAGAGTCCGTCTGTTACAATAAAAGAGCACTGACTTCTCAAAGTTATTTATTAAATGAATAAAACTCTTACAAAAACACATTGAGGCATACTATGAATATATACAAAACCATACATGGCTGGCGTTAAAAAAATATCAAACCATCTGAGGCCATCACATACGTAAAACTAGCACACCACAGATGTCCATGGTTCTCATAGATTTTATTTAGTTATAGACTTGAAATGGTGATGAAATAAATACAAAAGATGGTAACTTGGACACGAGTACTGATGTTAACAGTGTCTTTGGATCTTGTTTTTTTTCTGTCTAATATGAGAAATCACGGTGACAAAAATAAAAATGGAGCTGTGTATTATGAATGTAAGGAGGATAGAGATAAATTTCTATTCCTTCATTCTTCACAGTTCATAAATGATCTCACTTTAAGCCATGACTTATCAAAACAAAGCAATACTTAAGATATTTACAATCATAGATGATTATTAGGAAGAGCTAAGAAAGGTGTTTTTATATTTCACAGAATGCTTCATTTCCATGTCTTCTGATGAGATCTGAAACATCGCTGGTGCATAATATATCCTCAGTGTAAATAAATACCAAGGCTACTTAGTGACTGCAACATAAAAAGAGAAAAGAAACAGAACAAGGCAACTCATTTTAAAAACAAATCTAGTGAGCAGTTCCCATCTACACATTAGATAAAGTGTTCTTATAAAGAAAATGGCATAATCTTTGGCATCGTTAAGAATTTCTACTGGACAAATCTGATTACTTGGCTGTGTAAACCCAAAACTGGGTGGAGTTTTCTTCTCTTTTTTGGCACGCACAGAAATGATCCCAAATAGGGAAAGTCGCATCATGTTGGAAAACAGTGTTGTTAGAAGAAGCAGTCTCCTTCTGGCAAAAGAACAACTGCAATAGCTAAAGTTCATAAATGAATCATAGAACAAGGCTAGCCAGACTAGAAACATGATGATCTAAGCCGTCCATATTTGTTTACAATAGTACGTGGAAGGCTGATGTTTTCAGAGGGGGCAGGGGATAAATCTGATTATTGTCCAAATAACATGTAAACAGTGGTTTGGTTTGAGAATAATCACACTGACGCAGCACATGTAAACACATTATTCTGTTTCCTAATCGAATACTCGCAGTAACCAGGGTTTGTGATCATGTAAACAACACTTTAAATGTACTTATTGTAGCGTGTGTGAAGGTCAAGTCTAATCCAATCTGACCAGGTATCTGCAGTGTTCATTGAGTAAGGCACTCAGACGTCATTCACTCAGTAGCGGCAGTAAGAGGTTGTGAAATACTGTAAATTCAGGCTTTTCGTTTCCCCTGGTAACTGGTGATTTGCTCTGTAGTGATATCAGACACATCGCAGGAGATTCTTTCATGCAGTTGGATCTATGTATCAATCATCAAATCAATTGCGACACAAACTGGGCTAGAGGAAAGTGTAACAAAAATATCTTTTGTTCTCTTAGCAAAAATTAAATTTAAGTGTCAAGAAAGTAATCAGAACCATCAGTGGCAGCCTCCAGCAGTGACAGAGGTGTTGATATCAGAGTGCCTCCCTTGTCATTTAAATGAAAGTTCTTCACTTGAGTCTTTTAAGGTCATACGTGTGTTTGAGGAGCCGTCAGACCACAGAAACCCCCTGCGTGGGGCAGTTGAGGACTGTTACCACGTCGGGCCTCTCGATGCGAGCCAGTGCAGAACACAGGAGTCCCAGTGTGGAGCCTTCTTTCTGGGCCCAGTTAGAGAGGAGCGTGTGAGCGGGGGCCTCTCCACGCCCAAACAGGTCCAGCTGTTCGGGCTCATAGCCCAGCGCTGCACCCAGCTGCCTCCACCCCCGGCCCCCTCCCTCCTGTAGGAGGCGTTCCATCTCTTCCTGTCTGTGGGGGGGTAGGTTGACGTACAGACGATTGTCTTGCTTGCTGTCCCTCTTAGTACCTGTGGAAATACAAACAAAATTAGCTTAGCATTTGGCTATTTGTACCAAAAAAAATAAACCAATAGGTATAAAAAGTTTATTTACATAATTAATGGATATGATAATACTCCAGATTAAAACATAGGTCTTAAGAAAGTTAGAAATATGAACATTTATAGGTGTGAAATAAGAAAGCTTCCCATCATTATTCTGGTGGGGAACATTTGGGAACTTAAAGGTGCTCTGGGGTGTTCTTGTAAACAAACAAACTTATGTTTACATTCTGTGTCTCTTTCCAAAACTCACTGTGTATCATTGAGGCCTAACACGTGTCAAATGCTCAAATTTACTCATAAAGAAGGCATTTTTTGTTTTGAAACCTACATCAAAACCTAGTTTACATCCGTGTTTGCTAGCTAGCAATCTTTCTCCTCGTTGCCTTTTCAAGTCAAGTCAATTTTATTGTCAACACTGCCATATGTACAGGACATACAGAGTTAAAATTTCCCTCATATCCCCGGTGCAAAAGAAGCAATAAACATGAAATATATAAAATATCTACAATGTGTAAAGAGATCTAAATAATATAGCAAATATAAAAAGATGCTTTGTTCACACAAGAACTTTAAAATCAGTTGTGAAACATATAACTAATCATAGTTAGTGAGGTAATGTGATTTTATTAGTTCAAATTCTTGCCGCATCCTTCACATGTGACTTTCTTTTCTGTGTTCTTTCTTCTCTAATCTAAACAGCTAGTAAAGCAGGTTAATAAGGGTCTAGATGTTTTAGTAACCTTGTTAAATTGTCTTCTGAAGGCTTCTGAAACCACAAATTTAGTTTTGTTTCAAAGAGTCTGTGCCTACTGCACCTTTGCTGGGCTGATTGTCCTGTAGGCTGTGAGAGTCCAGAAAGACGCCGCTGTCACTTTGGAGCTTTTCTCCCTCTGGAGCCGTTCCCAATTCAGCTGCACGGGCCTTAGAGAGAGCCCTCTTCTGTTTACATGATCTCCAGCTGAGAAAAGCAAAGGAAAACAGTTTCAGTTAAGCTACCCACAGTGAGCTATTTTTCATCCCAGAGCCAATCTCATAATCATTATTACATCCATTTAAGGACTACGACCCATCCCTAGTGAAAACTTACCATTTATAAGCCACATATAGAAGCAGACCCAACACTACGGCAGCCAGAATAGACACGTAGGCCAGAATGTTGTTACTGCCGCCCTCCTCCTGTGGTCCCTTGGGTGTTCCAGGTACAGGACTAGCCTCCCCTTCCTTCGTCACCTCCTCAACACCTGGCCAGCGAGGAGCATCGCGGGTCCCGTCAGGCCCATCCAGAGCAGGACGAGATAAAATGTGCAACTTTTTATCTATTGAGATTGAGAAAGGGAGAGAAGTGTCAGGGGCAGTATCATTGCATCTGCACATATGCACATCAGAAACACATTTGGGCTGCATACATTAGGGCCAGAAATAACTTCCACAGAAGCCTGTACGCCTGATGTAATGATACCCTCAGTCATCCTGCTCCCCTGGGGTTTTGAACCTCATTTATTGCCCCCGTTTTCAGCCTCATTCTCCCTCCTGCGGTCTGCCTATTTTAGGATCAAACACTACAAGGTACTGTGCTGACCTCTGTGGAGTCAAAGGATCGTGACATATGGAACTAGAGTGTGTACAGATGACCTGGACTCCTGGAGAGCGAATGAAGCCATTTGGGAATAAGCAGACTAGTTGTCAGGGTCGTCAGCCTTCCTTGGCCTTAAGGTTCTTCCAGGCAGTTAACCTAAAGACCTGTCAACCTCATACCAATTGGATTACAGCACTTCAGTGGGCTCTTTTTTCACTACTCGTGTTTCCCAGCTCAGAGTGTTACAGAGTGTTCAGATGAGGTGTGGATGCAGGTGTTGACCACATGTCCTTGTATACTCACAGACACTCCCACTCCCTGTCCCCCTCCCTTTAGCTCATTCTTTTATCTTTTACTGTTGCTGCCTTTCCCTCTATTAGATCTTTAATATACTAAGGCTGGCACTATTCTATATTTTTCTTATTGTAATCAAATCCTATCCCAAAAAAACAAAACGAACAACGCATTAGTCTGTGGCACTCAGCCCTAAGCCCATTTGTTCCTACTAAAGACATAAAACAATAAATATACAAGCCATATACTATGGCACAAGAACATAAACTATATATGTCTTAGTTCTATCAAATATGGCCAGACTTGTCCAATGTATCTTCTCAGTTTAACTAAACTCACCCATGCAGAGTGTGTCAGAGTTGGGCATGCAGGCTCGGATCTCCACCTCACTGTCAGAGCACTGGGTGCAGGTCTGACAGGGCTTGGTGGTCCTCAGCTCCTCAGAAAATGTTCCCACGCCACACACCTGGCACTCAGTGTTTCCCTGTGGACCACACTCGCGGATAACACCCTGGCCACGAAGGCATTTGGAGCAAGGCGCGCACAGGCTGTGGGCACTGAAGAAGAAGAAGCCGTTGTCACATTCACACTGTGTGTCCTGAGTGGCAGAGCAAGCGGCCAACATGGGAACACTCCATGGGCACTTGGCACAGGGAGTGCAACGGTCGAGGTCTTCTGATGAGGAAAATGTTCCTGGGAAACAGATTACAAAGTCAGCGTCGGTCCAGATAAACTGTGTTTCTCTCACAAATATCAGTGGCAGCGATAAGACGCAGTGCTGTTTTAAATCCTCTTGAACAGATGATAGAGATAATGATAAGGCAGGTGAAACATATTATACATTGGCGGAGTAACATTAGATAATAATTGCTTACCCTGTGGGCATGGTGTGCACTTGGTATCCTCTTTCCCACACTCTACCTCCACTCCGAAGCCAGCAGGGCACAAACTGCAACACTGCCCAGATTCAGTGAACTGGCCACTGGCACAGGCATCTCCGAGACTAACCTACAGTAAATAAATCACATGGTTAGAAAAAATACAGTGGCAAATTTGACCCAACTGTTACAGGATACATATTTCACTTAAGTAGATAGCAAACAAGAGAACAAAGGAGGAGGTTTTTTTTTTTTTGTCAGGAGTTTTCTGCCTTACACCGCATTTGGGAAGGAAATCACACACATCCCACCCCTGTGCAGTCAAGAAGCAAAGAAATGGGTGAACCGAATGGCCTTTTTTTTTTTTTTTATCTTTCAATCTGCCTCAGTTTTCGCCCTTAAAGTGCTCTGAGTCCTTATCTGCAAGTGGGTAATGGAGAGCCCTGCTTGAGTTATGACATGAGGGATAGATCGGACATTCCTAACGGCTTGTGCAGCAGAGCTGGTGCCTTACAGGAGTGGCTGGCTTTAATCAGATGGCTTTAGACCAGTGGAAAGAAAAAGACATAAAAGGGTGAAGGAAAACAGTCCGAAACGGAGAAAAGAAGAAGTAAAAAGAGCTCCCGCCCTCCCACTCATTCCAAATCAGTGTGAATGACAATGTGTATCTGTGTGTATGAATACAGTGTTTGTGTGTGTGTGTGTGTATTTCTTGACATCAGAGTAAGAGGGGGGAGGAATATAAAGGAGACAGTTCCAGCCCCAGGCAGGGGTGTCAGTTAACCAAGGCTGCCCAGCATGCAAGTGTCTGTTTGGGTGAGAGGGGGCCTTTGAAGTCACCAAGCCCTGCAGGTGTGTCTATGAAGGTCAGTATTTCACTAACTCCCCTTCTCCAGGCTCGGCATTTTAAACATGCACGCATTTAAAGGAGGTTGGTATACTCTGCCTGAGGGCTGACAAGAGCAAACAGATGTCTAACAACTAACCTTCTGCAAAGGGGAAAAGTAACAGCTAAACAACCCACTGATGTCTCTCTTTGTCTCTGAGGTCTGCCAAGACACACAGGCAACATGTGTGAACCTGTCGAACCTCCTACAAAGAGCCCACTAAAAACACACACACACACACACACACACATACACGCATACAAGCCATGCCCCCAGTCGCAAAACACTGAAATGTTACATGCTGATACTACAGGCGAAATGGCTTTGAATCGGGGCTCGCCTCGCTCCAAAAACAACAGCCAGTTTTACTGCTGTGCTTACCAAGGAGCCTGATGATATCTGAGCACCAGCCACAGAACCCAGATCAGAGGTATCAGAGGGTGGTAGGATCCAGCAAGCAGGAACCAGTAGGATGTTTGGAGCTGGCAGACTGTGACCAAGTCTGGCCCGTAATAACTTGCAGCACAAAGACTTCCTGATAACTTCCTGGTTGGTTCTCTCCATGTGACAAATGGAGCTCCTCTCCACACACAAGCTAACCTCTTTGCTCTCAATCTATACTATGATAAATATTTGGTGACAGCAGCTCTGCTTTCTTTTTACCTCCGGCTTGGATTTCTTACATTTTACAATGCATGGTGTGAGTCTGGGCTGGTGTAGATCTGTAAAACTGCCTGTAGGGCCAACACAGCTCAAAACAGGAACTGCCAACTGGTGCCCAGTGTACAATAAAATATTTAGCCCATTCCCCACTACAGTGATCTACTCAGCAGAGGAATGAGTAAATCATTATCTACTGTATATACAGCCTGGAATACTACTATATATGGATACCACTTAATGTTTATTGGTTAAAATGAACACGTTTTAAACAAGTTTAAGGTATGTGGCTAAAGATTAACAGTCAAACTATTAGATTTTTAGTTTAACTTTAGTGGAACGTAAATCACTTTTACTTTAAACATTTATTTAACTCAATTCTCTATTCTTATCAGCTATTATCCTTTACCATCTTGCTATATTTGCTGGGATTCGTACTTTGCCGCCGTATCCAATTTTCACGCAAAAATATTAATAAGGTGTGCATGCACCAGAGAGCATTCAGTCTTATCTGTAGAACAGAGAGTCTTAAGGGACGTGGGGGCTGCAGTTGCTTTTTCCATTAAGGTAAGAAGCTGCAATCTGAAGGGATTCCCCAGTGAGAACAGACGGACCACCGAGGAGCACTGCTTTCAATGGGGCTCTCAACTCCACGGCTGCCGGAGTCACTCAGTCATCGTGGATCAAACACACACACACACACACACACACACACACACACACACACACACACACTTCATTTCAGCCCTCTCTGTGCCTGAGACATTTTCTGTGCCCCTTTGATGTGAGTACTTGTAAAGCACATAGGCTGGAGTTTCCACAGTTAATCTAATCTGCGTGAAAATAAACACACAAAAGGATGCTCTCTACCTCTGTCCCTGTGTAGACAATGACCCATGAGCCTTCTCAGCCTGGCTGTGACAGCAACAGACAGAGGTCTTTCAGCAGAGACAGCATGAGCTGAGGGAAAGTTGTCTAAGCTGCACATCCCATCTTCACTGATTACTGTCATTAGTATAGAGGGAGCATAAGGGACAAATTAAAGGACACGGGTTTCTGTTTTTTTCCAGCATCAAGCTCACCCAAAACTATGATCCTAAATCAAACAAGACAGCACACAGTGATCCGTTAACTATTAATCTACTGATTTTCAACTTGCACTGAAGTGTTGAGAAGTGGTTCAAATTTCTAAATGATCCTGAGGTCTGCCCTCTAAAGAGAAATCTGCTTAACTACTCTATGGAAATTCAAATGACTGTGGTAACAAACTAAACCCCCCCTCCACCCTCACGCACAAACACACCCACACACACACACACACACACACCACAAACTGGGAGAAAATGATGATTGCTTTGCTCTGGATATCCAGACCCAGCAACACTGAAAGAAAGGCCACATTTTCACTGGGAACTGCAACAAATATAGCAAAGTACAGTAAACTACAGGCAACATTAGCCTTTGTAACAAAGTTAATAGTAGAAAATCGTGAAAAGTGTGTTTACACACTGTAAGATCTAATCGACTTCTGCAATAAATCATCCAGTCAGTAATCAGAGAATCATTTGACAGAACAAATGATAACTTTCCAGTGGGCAAAAAAAAAAAACATACGTTAAGTCAGTGTGTTTGCAAAGCACAAGTGACAACGACATCTTAGATTTCAAAAGGAACCCTTCTGATTATTATACCCTTATAAAAAGTGAGAGACACTCATCTTTTTAAGAGCTGAAGTTTTATCTTAACACTTTGATCTAACAAAAGTGCTTTGACTCTGAAGAGCGTGTCCAGACAGGACTACAAGCCCCATGGGCTTTTTGAGGTAGATGAGTGTCAAATTATTGTCTGCAACTGTAGAGGCAGGGGCCTTCTTTTCAGCCTCATCCCGGCTTAATAATATGCTATCAAACACCACTGAAACTATAATTTGATCATAAAATACATCATTTATCGCGGTGTTGCTGCATAATCTTGGTAAATAGTGTGCTCCTGTGATGTTTTCCCACATATCTCATGTATGTTCTGTAACCTTGGCTGTCTACAACAGCCTGTGTGTAGATGTACAGTAGGTAGGCCACAGTCCAAGATGTGTATGAGAAACAAGCAAGCAATGTTATTAGCAGTCTATTTAGTTTATGAAAGACTATAAAAGAAATACCGGATGAGATTTAATCATAAGGGTCCCCTCACTCTTTCCATTGCTATTTGCCAACTAGACTGACAGCAAACATATTCACCAATAGGGGCCATGTGACACAGCCTTTAACGAAATATGGCCCTGTGGTGTGAAACAGATTTCCTCTGGGAACAATGGTGCCAGACTAAACTCGTTGGTTGAGGTTTACAAATGGCTACTATTATGATGTTATGATGATAATAGTGTGAGATAAGAAAGCAGCATATTATAGAGGAGTTTTGAGCTGAGGAAATGTGTGTCATTGTCTTAGTAAAGCAGTTATTAACTGTTGCTTACTTTTAATAGCAGAAGTGCGCAGATGACAAACTCTCTCATGTCTTCAGTCTCCAAAAATCCTTCCAGCGGACAGATTGGTGCGTGTCTGACACAACTTTTTTTTTTTTCAGTCTGCAGCTTTCAACAACCGCATAAAAAGTGTCATGAAAACTTCCAGTTCTCTACACTTAAAAAAACACAAACTTTTCCTACAACGTGCTGGTTCCGCAGACGGTAAAGTAAGTAATAGTCCAGTAATCTGATGGGGTTTTTTTTACGCATGAGAAAGCGGTTTTACATCGCAGGCTGTGTAATCCATAGATTCTCCCAGTAACAGCGCGGCAGACGCATTTCCCTCTTTTAGTTCATTCCCCGCTGATACTGTGTAAGTTAACACAAAGTTTCTTCTGTTTCAGCTGGCAGGATGCAGAGACCGCCACCTCTCCAGCAGCTTCGCAACAGATGAGGCAGGAAAAGCTCCTGCGAGCTCTCCTGGGCCTTTTCTCCTCCCATCTCCTCAGCTTTCAAACTGGCTTCCTGATTGGCTGCATCACTGCGACGCGGTGTTGGTAATGTAATGGAAGGCTGAGAGCCACAAAGTCTTACACTGACACTAAGTTAAGTATTGACAGTAAGTGTGTGTGTGTGTGTGTGTGTGTGTGTGTGTGTGTGTGTGTGTGTGTGTGCGTGCGTGCGTGCGTGTGTGTGTATGAGAGCCGTCAAAGTATAGATACCTGCTGGAATCAACAAAAAGTTGATGCTATAATATAAAATAAAAAATACTACCATGAAGGCATATATGCAGACCCAAGGTGATGAATATTTAATTAATAAATACAACCTTATAAAAGTTGTATATTAATAAATACAGAGAAAACATCAGTGGTGGAATATAATAGAGTACATTTACTTCAAATACAAATTTGTGGTACTTTACTCGAATACTTCCATTTGATGCCACTATTGTTCTTTTTAATAATTTCCCTGTACAGGTTTAATTTAAATGCAGATTTATCTCAGGTTTATTTTAGTACAGGTTCATTCTGTCATACTAACCATTTTATGGCAGTACTTTTACTTTTAATAATAAAAGATTTTCCTCATATTTTTGCCTACATACTTTGTTTTCAGTGCTGGAGTATTTTCGTGGTGTTTCTACTTTTATTTAAGGAGCTGAATACATACTACATACATACATGCATTCTCTAGCACTGCAAAATAAAATATAATAAATAAAATAAAATAAAAGAAATATCTAATAAATACGCTTATAAAACTGTATTATGAATTGGTATTCCATACTGCATCTTTTCACAATAACAAAGTCTATTTGGACTCGTAGATATTTATTCGTAGGATATCAGTATTTCTGCTCATTTATTTAACACCTTGGGTTATAGTAATATGGCATAATAGTTGCTGGCAGTAATTATTTACATTTAATCAAGTACTATGCTTAAATACAATTTTGGATTTACTTAAGTTATTCTGTTTTATGTTGCTTTATACTCAGTGAAAAAAATTGTACTTTTTACCCCATTACATTTATTTTGAAGCTATAGGATTATATAAAGTAGTTTAAATTAGCCCCAACTTTTACCAGCTGCAACATTAAAGTAAAACATGCACAAAATAATTATGATACAATAATGTAATATGTATTATTCTGCATAACGAGTACTTTTACTTTTTATATATTCCTACAATATTTATCATAGTGAATAGTGTAATTTAAAAACCCATCCGAGGAGCCAAGGGTAAAACCTTATTGAAAGGAGGTCTGTGACTACTATTTTACAACCCTATAGAGATACTTACATAGAGCTGTGAGCAGTTGTTATCAGGCACAAAAGAGAGCATGTGAATCAAATAAGATGTCCTTAAGAAGAAGTACATGTTTGATCTCAGCAATTCAAAAGATTAGAAAACCAACGCAGGGTAAATTACACACCTTGTAAATTCTAGTGAATGCATCGCAGGGGGCCCGGAGACTTCAGAGAAAAACAAATGGAGAGATCTTTCAGACACAATACTACTTGCACTTCAAAGCCTGCTGAGGGATGAGAGGAGACAGAGAGGATGTCCCTGCTCTGATAAAACTTCAAGCCATATTTCAGTCACATGTCCTTTCTCTCATACATACACAGGCAGAAAAAAAAAAAAAAAGTCTTCTTGGTTTTGATTGTGTCACTTTATGCTCTCTTAACAAGGCCCTAAAAAGTGTCAACCACACTGCAAAAAATCTCCAAGCGTGGAGACATAAAATGCTTAAAAACACTCTGAGACTGTGTGGTGGAAACTTTATATCTTTAGATTTTATGTATATTTTAGTGTTTATTTTATAATTTCCTTGCCTTTTGTTCCAATGCACTATAAAATGTCTTAACTTGCTACATAGTTTTGATCTATAACTGGATCTTATGTCTTTATTTCAACAGATTTCCAAGACAAACCAAGACACTGATACTGGTGTCTGTAATTTTATCGCACTGGTGCATTTTCTTCCCTTGTCTAAAGTTTAAAAAAAAAAAAAAAAAGGATTTTAGAAGAAAAACTACTTGGTCAAATGGAGATTTTTGCAGTGCACTGGACCAAACATTAAACAAATAATAAAATAAACACAGGTTTATCAGCAATCAGACAAATAAACAGTCGGCGTCACTTCTTTATTCTTCTTATCTACTTGTCTTGCTCTAGGGGCACAGACTCTTTATCTAAGGGCTGAGTTCTGCTGCTGCGGTCATACAAAGTTGGGAACGATAAGGGGGCTATAAAAAAAAAAAAAAAAACATGATTTTGTCCGCAGGCCGAGGAAAAATGAACCAGAGGGGGAGAGGGCTGAGGTCGTTGACGGAAGCCTGTTTAAGGGTTGTTGCAGTTCTTGGCAGGAACAACGTGAACAACACTGAAATTGCAGCATTTCATGACATCCATCCCCTCAGCCTGCCCTCAGGTCTGAAGAGGTCAGAGAGATACTGCCAATAACCGAGAGCGAGGTGTCAGTCCCTCCCACCATTGTCAATGGGGCCACATCAGAGTGACTACATCCCTCTTCACCCTCCTTCTCCACTTCCCGTATTCACTATTCTGTGGTTTGTATTTGACTGGGGGTCTACAGGTCGGTTTTATCACCCGCCTCACCCCTCTGAATTGTACCCCCGGAGGTGTTTATGGGGAGGCTGACAGGATGTTCGGCCCACCAGGAGATCAAAGTCTCCTCTTCAAGTAAATGTGACGTTGTTCACTGTGACCTTTTCAACTCTAATAGGGTTAACATCACAGACGCATGCAAGGCTGGGATTACAGTAGAGGAGCTGGATGATCTAACATTGTGGCAGCGGATCAGTTTCCTTCCTGCTGTGGTTCACACACAAGAATCAGAGCTCACTTTTCAGTAATGGGCAATCATCCTCAGGATATGGGCTGTAGTTCACAGAAAAGAGGATTCCTGAATATAAGCGTGCAGCCACAATTACTGGCCATATTAGGACAATTTCAAGAGACAGCATTAAGACATCAGATAGAAACAGACAGATGCACAAACCATTATCATGTTTAAATTACAAGAAGCAGAGGCTGCTTGATTTTTAAAAAGTAAAGTGTATTTTCAACATCCTCCAAGAACAATACAAAGGCTAAATAATAGTGGTTAAAGAAAATTGGATCACAAGTCCAAATTCAAGGCAGTGCTGACCTCCACTTTAAGGCTTTTTGTGTCACTTTGAATCAAACTCAGGACATTTGAACAACAAATAATATCAATACATATTTACAGCATGACTTAAACCTACTCTCTGATAGAGGACTGGGATTGTAAAGACCAAGTTCTGAAAGGAAAACCTCAATTTTGATTAAACTAAAGGCTCTGAGCATTACTGCATAATTATTTAGACGAAATATATCCATAACACTTAGACAGAACAGAGCGGTGTTACATGAATTGACAACAGTGTACACAATAGCAACTAAATTATGAGATGTGTACTTGAGCAGCTGCTCATGCAAACAATCCTTTATATTCGAAGAATTTCTCAGTTGCACACACTTTATAAGACAGCATATCATCTTGTTATATAATTTGACTAAAATGCGATTTAAGACAGACGTGAATGTGTTGTGTGTAATTTCAGGATAGAAAGCAGATGAGATTATAAGTAAACAACATTTCAAATATAGTTTCTTTTGTACTTTCTTACTCTTGAGGTTTTTTGAGCACTACTTACAAAGACTAGGTAATTTGTATGTGTGCGCCATGTTATGGGTATTGCATTCTCCCTAAAAGTTCCCTTTGTCTCTCTCCCATCATGACACTGCGTAACACCTACTTTGTTCCAACCACAGTAAAAGAAGCTGGCAGGAAGTGAATTCCTCTGAAGCTCACTCACAGACTTTCTGCTCACGTGTTTCAGAGACATCAGATGTTTTAAGAGCTTCATAAACAGTACAATACCAGTACAGGCAAGTATGTGCATCCAGCCAACATTTTACTGAGTTCATTAACAACATCTTACCCACATCCGAGTCATTTTAGAGTAGTAAGGTGTGTTTAAATCTGATCAGCAGGGATAAAATCTGACATAAAGACATAGATGATTTGAATTCAGTGTTATTACATGGCTCAAGACACAAGCTAAAAAAGGCACTTTTCAGATCAAATAAAAACAGGAATATAAATCATGTGATGGACAGAGTAATAGCAAAACTAGTACAGACACATTTGTAAAGGCCTTCACTCCAGTGTGTGTAAGGCAACAGAAGGCTCTCCTCTTGAGTTTCATTGCATCCAAGCTCCACGATCATGATAAAAAAAAGTGAATGTATTTCACATACTTGACCATTAAAGCAGTTATTGCTTTAACTGTAACAGTTTTAATTGCTTAGAACCTAAAAGAATGCAGAATTATACACTGTGGTATTGTGGCGCACATCTGCTGCAAGGAACATCCTGATGTCGACCGCTAAAGATCACAACTCAGCAGTGGTTCTCTAGTGACCCCCTGTGCCTTTCCTTACAAAGTCAACCCTCTTGTGGTATTTACCAGTATTGCAATATGGAAATCTCGAGCAACATTTACAGTAGTTTTCAAGTTTCCAGGAGTTTTATGAAGGTGCCATTGCCAGACGATGGCTTTGGGACATTCAACAGCGCAGGGATCACAGCGGTTCCTCTGACAAGAAAGAAGCCAAGAACATGGACTCTGGGGAGTTCACAGCATTACTTCTCTGTGTCTGAGGCTGTATGTGCATCATCAACATGAGTCACATCCCTGAAATATGACTCACTGAATACACAACTCAACAGCAGTTCAAAACCTCAAATATCGAACTCTTCTCCATCCAACAAAACAAGGCCACTCTTTGGAATGATGCTGATTAAAAACAGTACACAACTTTAAATGAAAATATGCAATAAAATATCATTTAAGAATAAAAAAAGTGCTCAGTGTATAGTTGCTCTCTCAGAGAGATCAGTGGCTGAGGACAGTAGTTTCCCAGCATGTAAAAGAAGGAAGGCCTTGTTGAGTCTGGCGAGCATCTTGGTGGTGCAGGTATCTCAGAGTTCCTCCACCATTGCTCATCTCATTTGCCTGCATTCTCGGTTGGATTGTATTCAGTTTCACCTGATGACACCTGAGAGATGCGGCGTGTGGAGCCCCAGAGGCGACGGGGGAACTGTCCTGAGCGAACCTGAGAACAGGAGCGAAAACATGTTAATCTTCACTTGAGGGCTAAAGCAGAGATGTTAGACTTAAGACGCTCAATTATCATCTGAAAAAACGGGTTTTCGACAAGTACTTAGCATATGATTACCCCCCTTCCTCCTCCTCCTCACACACTCACACATACAAACATGTACCACCACCCCATTCCCGCATCTCACAAACACTTCTCACCTCCTCTGGCTTCCCTGCCCCCACCACAATTAACTTCCCGTCCTCTAGTCCCACTAGGATGTGGCTGCACTCCTTGGTCACAGACACGCTCCTCACAGGAACCTTCAAGGCCAGCGGTGTTACCGGAGCCTCCAGACTATCAAACAAACAAGAGTTAGAATAAAAGAACCAAACTTTCAGACTTAATTTGCAGTGCGCATGCAAAACTTTGTGATCTATTTGTTTACCTGCATAAATCTCGTATGTGGAGGCTGCCCTGCATGGTCCCCAGGATGATGTATTCAGACACCAGATGGAGAGCAGTCACCTGCTCCTCCAAGGTGGTAGAGGCCAGCAGACAGCAGTTTACTGAGTAAACATGAATGGAGTACTTGCCCTGTAGGAATAAACAGGAATTTGATATTGCCATAAGCAGACTGCGAAACTCTGTGTGCGTGTTTCTGCTTGTACTGTATGTGTTAATTTACCTTTCTGTGAGAGCGTTCCTCCAGCGAGGTCTGTACCACAATGTGGCCCTCCATGCCCACTTGGAGCTCAGAGATTTGGGCTGGTACACAGCTATCACCAGGAGGCCGCAGTGTTCGCAGGAACTGGCCTCGTCGCACAGTGTGCACGATCACAGTCCCATCCTGACAACATGGTGAACAGCAATCGAGGGTCAGTAAAGATGCAAATCACGCCTGCTTTTTGTTTCTATGATGTAAACTGTTGTCTGTTGTTTCACAATTCAAACCAGGGTTCTTAAACTAAAGACACATGGACTTACAACTACCTACTTTACAGTGACAATAAGCTTTTGGCAACCTGTCATGCTAGAACATTTGGCAACAGAGAGAGTTGAAATAGTTCAATGTAAAGGTCCTAATATTTCAGCTGGGCATTATGTATGTTCTATTTCTAATTTTAATACTAGTTAGGAGCACATGAAAAAAAAAACGAGAGTCAAACAAACAACCACCTGTCCCTCCATATCTATAAAAAGTGTGTGTTTTGGGGTTGTTTCCTGTAGCTGGTACAGATTATATTCTCACTTCTAATGAAGCACATCACAGTTTGCTTGGAGAACATCCAAGCAATATTTTTCAAACATATTGTGGTTATTAGGTTGAGCAGAATTTTTCATATCTGCAAAAACCTCAAAAAGAGCTCAAGTGGGGTGTCGTTTAGCTCAGTTAGTAGAGCATCCGCCGTACAAAGGCTCAGTCCTTGCCGCGGCGGCCCAGGGTTCGCATCCGACCTGCGGCCCTTTGCTGCATGTCATTCCCCATCTCTCTCTCCCCACATTCCTGTCACTCTTCAAGCTGTCTCTGTCAAATAAAGCTCAAAAAGGCCAAAAAAATATCTGAAAAAAAAGAGCTCAAGTTGTATGGGAGAAAATTGTAAAAGCTTTCTGACCTTTGACCCAGAGACAGCCATGTCCAGTTCAGTGCTGATGGCCACACAGGTGACCTCCTGGTCATGTCCACAGAGAACCTGCACCGGCCGAGGAGACAGGCCGCTGGAGAAGCCACCCTGAAGGACAAAAAATAAGCATCCAAATGTGAAGCCATGACTTTGATGGCAGCTTATAATCATGCACATGTGTACAAGCATGAAAGCAAGCCAAGATGAAGTCAGAGATACTTAAAAATGTTTACCTGCTGTAGAACCTGCCACACTATACAGGATGTGTCCCTTGAGCCAGAGATGAGGTAGATGCCGCAGAGATCCAGAGCCAAACAGGTAACAACATCTTTGTGGAACACACAAAAATATTAATAAACGTGTAACACTGAAACAAAACATATGTATAAGTTAGACATGCGACAAGAAGAGCTCACCAATGTGCCGGCAGATCCTGCCCACCAGCTTGCCCTTCGCCAGCTGGGTGACACGGAGACTGCAGTCCCAGTGCCCTCCACTGAACAGCAGACGGCCATCGTTGGACACCACCAGCACCTGATCGCAGATCTCCACCCCGGGAGAGAAAGGTCCGCTCAAGAAACGCTGGGTTCTGCACCACAAAAGCAGGTTTGGAAATGTCAAAGCAAGTTTGAAACAAGAAGTGAACATGGCCTAAATGTGGAGGAGATTTATAAGCAACGAATTAAACTGTCATGACATCTGCAAATTACAACCTGCATGAAAGCCACTGCTCAAACAGTTCTTATCCTGATTTATTTTGTGTTTATGTGATCCACATTCAAGATCAGGTTATAACACGATACATTAAACCAAATTTCAGTTAATTAAACAGACTTTGAAGCTTCACAGACAAAGGACAGACAGATGTTATGCTTCAGTCCAACTGTCAGGAGGGTTTTATGCATTGTTTCAAATGATGATGCTTGTTACTTCTTTTTTAGACTCAGCTAATGATGGTGTATTTCAAAGTTCTTTCTTAGAAAAGAGAAAAGCACAAGGCGATATTCTGCTACACCAACTAATGGATGCAACACAATGATGTCCTCTCACAGATGCGATCTGTCAGATTATTGCATAAACAAAACAAAAAAAACATCTATTAAATATGATGTTCACATGAATGTATGTTTTCTTAGAGCACTCACTTGGGATTAGTCATGGTGGGGTCCTTAGTGAAGGTGAAGTAGTTGGCGATGTTTTTGTCATATGGTAGCCAGCTGTGTGTCCCGATCAACCCATTTGAACTAACAGTCACCTGCAGAGAAAAAGTACCATAATACAAAAATGATAAAAGTAAATATTTCAAATAAATGTCTTGTTGATGTCATGACATGCTCAGTTAGTTTATGTGGCCCTTGTGAAAGTGTCCAACCTTACCAGTATGTCTGAACCCTGGATGATGAAGGAGCGATTCTGGTTCTTTGGTACCACCGCCTGGACCAGAGGAAGGCCATCACTTACCACCTTAGGCAAACACAAACACATGTAAATACATACATTCAAACTAACACAATATGAGTTATTTATATAGAGGAATAATGAAATCATGACAGCCCACCTCCACAAATGGCCGGAGCTTTTCAAGCTGCTCAAAGATATTCGGGGGCAAAGTGTCCAGGCGGGCCTGCCGCCTCGCTGCGTTCTCAGCTGACATACGAGGAGGATGAGGTTCCTGGATGGAGACAGGAACATGATAAAGCAGAGATTAACAGCATTTTGTTGATAACTAAGGCTTCAAGAGTAGCTGTGAATTAGTCTGGAAACTGTACCTTAAGGAGCTGACAGGGAGTCTGTCCAAAGTTGCTGATGATGCCTTCTAGGGCCTTACGCTCAGTCTCATTGGCAATTGCATCCAGATCTACTGCACCTGCAGAAGAGTCAAACAGGAGAGTCTCATATAGGTTCTGGTTACGTTCATCACTAGTAAGAAGAGTATTCACTTTTGCCTTACCCTCATAAGTGCAGTAGTAGAAGACGTTGAGGGCATTTACTGCCTCTTCGCCTCTCTGCTTGTAACCAAAGATCAGGTCAATCCACTCATGGAGGTGACTGGACACATGCTCACATTCCTAGAGTTTAAAATACAAGTTGTTATCATCTTGAATAGTTTTCTTACGATGTTAGCAAAACACAATTGACAGGTCATTGTTGTAAGACTGGCTGTTTGTGTGGACTCACCAGGGCTTTCCTGTGCTTCTTGATGAAGTCTTCTCTTGATGTGGCCCAACGAGGCAGCAGAACATCCGTCACCTGGTCCTGAGATATCTGCAGATGTCCCAGGTCGAAGCCTACAACGATCATGCAGCAGTTATGCAATAAGTTCTTTCATCAAATATTTATATATATATTTTTCTATATCACAACAAACCAAAGCAGAATCATTTGCCCAAAGGTACAGTCTTCCTCACCGTTCATGTTCTGCAGGAACTCTGGGAAGTAGAAAAACTCCGGGATGAGCTCTTTGACGTCAGCTGGACTCTCCATGCGAGCCTGCCAGGCTGCTGCCACTGAGTGAAACTGTCTGTCTGCACAGTCAAACCTAAATAAAGACAACATGTACCAATATGAGACCACAGGATACCAGGAAACTTTATGAATTATCACACACTATTTTCAGCGCTCCCACCTGCCACTCTGCAGCTGGATATGCAGAGTTGTGAATGGCTCCATGCGGATCATGTAGTGCATGACTCCTGCTGCATTAGAGTAGTGTGTGCCATAGTGGAATTTGTCAATGGTGCCTGTTGGGTCCTCAAAGCTCTCATACCTAGTGACAAACAGAGGAAAATACTCATTGATTAAAGCATCGGATTGGTGGTTTTACATATTTTAGCACATTCTCTAGTCTTTCCAAACGTCCATGCAACCATTGTTCATTATTTTGTTGCCTTTATATATTTCCACTATGAGCTTTATGTTTTGAAACCTTATGCTTGTTGCTTGTGGCAGAGTACTGACAAATGGATAATGATCTGGAGTCCCTTTTATACAAGAAACAACCAAAACAACTTTTTTATATAACCACTTACTTTTCTCTGACATTCTGCGCATGGCGGGGGTTGACCACACCTATGGGTTTTGACAAGTCTCTGAAAACTGATGGGTCCTCCAGATCCAAACTGGGAGAGGTATAGTCACACAAGATCCAGGGGAACTGAAGAGGAACAAAAGCACAACCGCAACATGATGCCTCTTCACACTGTACGTGCATCATCTTTTGTACTGGAAGGATCGTAAATTATATGTAGCACACGCGCGCACACTGTCAGGGGAGATGGAGTTTACATACCACAGGATACTGTGACAGGTCGTTGTAAGTGCGTCCAGCAATGGTGTTCAGTTGCATCAAATACTCAAAATTGGAGATTTCTCTGCATACCCATTTCTGTTCAACACATCAACATCAGATTGGTCCAACTTAATCAGAACAATTCAGATCATAAAAACTCAACTTTATAGTGAGAACTGGATTAAATAAATACCTGTGTAAGCCCCGATGCCTTCAGTAGCTCTTGGGGGGAGCGAGAACCAAAGTAAAACAGGTTGGGAGGCCGCAGCCCCAGGATCCTCGAGTATACTTTGTTTCGTACCTGAAAGTGCACACAAAGAATTTAATCTTCTTTTTTTTCCCAGTTTCATTAATTATAGAGAAGAAAGAGTTCAAACCAAGCAGCACCTTCTTTCTGAAGTTGATGAAGTAATGAGCCTGGTCTATGAAGAATAGCTCCAGTGCAGATCGTCGCAGGTTGTAGCGCCTCAGATGGACTTCTCTGAGCTGAGACAGAGGTCTCTTGAAATCAAACCCAATTCCTAAAGACACAGATATTATTCAGGACCCTTTGAAGAACAATAAAAAATAAGTAAATTAGGTGTGATGTTCATGATCACATATTTTCTTACCCTCCTCTGTCTCCTCTTTCTCACTGCTGCCATCATAGAAGTAAAGATGGTGTGTCGTAACCTCCAGACGGCCTGGAACAACCGCCACGATGGTGATGAGCTCACAGTCTTCAGACAGAACCAGTTTCTCTTTCTGGCTCTCGTCTTCTCCCTCCACCCTGACACCATAAGAAAAGGTTAAACCTTTAAATTTTCTGCACTGCATATTTATAAATACACGGTATTCACAGTTATTGGGAGATAAAATTCAAGGATTTAAGGGCTCACTTGTCATCCAGGAAGACGACATCCTCTTCTCCTAACTGATCGTCCTCCATGTCGCTTACTTTTGCTTCTTTAGCCACAGCCAATGGGAGTGGTTCAGAGCTACGAGGGCTGTCAGCTCCTGAAGATCACAAAGACAAAAACATCTTTAGTGGATCATTACTGTATTTATTGCTTACATGCCAAAATAGCACAGTAAATAGGTTTTATTTATACCCAGTGACATACCCATGTTGTCCCTCTGGGCACTGGCCTCACTGTGAGGATCATAGTTGTAGTTGGGCACGAGTTTGAGACGCATCTTGGAATACGTCTCCGCACTGGACAATTTCAATTTCACCTCTGGCTGATCTCTGCAAAGGACAAATTAGAGAAAGTCAGCAAAATGGCAGCATAAATGTTCGTATTTCTTTTTTTTTTTTTTTGTACAACTATGATAGATCTTGGAGGCTACTGATTATCCTCTTAGAGGTAATTCTTGGTCAGAGATTTTTAAAGAAAGATTCCTCATTAAAAGTCAGAGATTGTCATACTTGTTGGCCCATGCTCTTCTCTCACTGGTCAAAAGCCTGCGGAGAGCTTTCCAGTGCTGCCACACCACCCCCTGCTGGCTGGAGCTCTGCTTCTGCCAACTGAGGTACCTGTTGTTCTCACTCCTGACTCTCTTCAGGCAGGGGTCCACGATCACTTCCTGCTTTCACACGAATGTCAGATCAGTAATGTGAAAGGTTAACACTGCATTTTTAGCAAGTTATTACATAATATGCTGACATGAAAGCCTGAAAGTTTTTTAACCTGAAACTTGGACTTGCTGTCTGATCTGTCTTTGTCTCGTTTGAAGGCTGTACTCATCAGGTCATCGAAGCAGGAATTCCAGAAATTGGACATGATGTCATGGCTCCTCCCAAATGTGTCCAGTTCATACTGCTCCATGGTGGACTGAACCTAGGGGTAGATTTTCATAAGGAGGACATTAACACACATATACAAATCTACGACAAACAAAGTGAAAAACCTTGACGCAAAGACAAGAAATGTAGATGACTGTGTAACATCAGGTCGATCACAAACCAACAAAACAAATACCTATATTATCATCAATTCATCAACATAATAAAAATGACAACATACAAATGATGATAAGCTTGTGTGCCGGTTTATTATTTGTTAATATGTAAAAGGTACCTATTGCACACTTCCATATTTCTTTTATTAATTTATTATATCAGGAGTTTTTTTTACAACTACTACACTGTTTAAACTCATACCAGATGAGGTTTTCTGTCCTCTTATAGCCTTACAATTTGATGCTAAAAACACTGAGTTGTATAAAAATACATAAACTTAAATAACCACCATATATTGTACATTAATTTGAAATAAATACATAGATTAAACTGCAAAAGCACAAACTTAAGACCATAACACATACTTAAACATACAGTACATGCTTGAGAAATCAGCCTGGCGAAGTTTCAAATCTCTCCTGGCAGCCAAAGTTATGCCATACTGGCTAATGTATTGCAGGACTCGTATACAGAAGTAATCTAAACAAAACAGATTTATGAACATGCACTGTCACACAGAGCGATGATAAATCCACCTCTCAGCCAGTGGTTATGTGTCTGGCATCTGTTCATAAAATCCCTCTGCTTCAAGTTTGAGCATAAACTAATCTCTGCTTAAAATACATTGAAGGTCAGCGAGAAAACACTTTGGAGTTTAGGTTGTTTCTTCTGCTCTCTAAACTTGTGATAGCATTTCTCAAAATATGGATTAGATATCTCAGCCACCCACCAGGAGGTAACTAGTGAGACCTGGAGGCAAGATTGCAAAACTCCTGAGTGTACACTAAAGTGACAAAGAACAGAGACAGCTGTATCTGAGAGTGGATGGTTGATTATACCTGCTTAGACATACCAAAGGCTGGAAAGGAGACTCCCAAAACATAAGATGAATGACATCTATATTTAAATGCACTATGTCAGCCAAATCACTGACCTGCTGCTGGTAAAAAGTCTGCCACTCCAATGTGTGACAATAAGCCTTCAGGTCCTGAGCGAAGGTCGTGCTGCCGTTGGTAATGGGCAGGTTGGGTAGTAGGTTTTGTAGGGTCACTGGGTCGGCATGCTGATCGAGCAGCGTCCGCACAACGGGCACCAGATGGGGGAAAGCTTCTGCATGTCCACAGTTGGTGTCATCCTTTACACCTCCTGGCCACAGGGGGGCGCCCAGCCGCCCCAGCAGGAAACACACCTCTTCCCAGCTCAGGCAAAGCACAGTCTGGAGAAGGCTGTGGAGCTTCAGATAGGCCATCTCACACACCTGAAGAGGGGCAAGAGGCAAATCGCTTATGATGCTTCTAACTGAAAGCTTGTCCATATAAAGAGATGAACAAATACATATATAATGATGTTTCACTTGATTTTTCAGTCCTTAATAGGAACTACACATTCATGAGAAAATGACTCTGTCAAGGGGGAATTAATCAGTGATGGAGGAAGTATGCAAGCTCTTTACTTAAGTAAATAGCAGAAGTGGTTAGTAGTAGTAAGTAGCAAAACAACATTGTGAAAACACTGCATTACAAGTTGTTGCAAAGTTGTGTATATAAAAATCATACTTAAGTAAAAGTGCATAAGTATTATCAGCAAAATGTGCTCAAAAGCATCAAAAATAAAAGCATTGCAGGAAAATTGAATTGTTAAAACTGATGCAATATTCTACAAACAGAAATTAACTGACATATTTTGTCGAAGCAGAGCTAACCTTTTTATACACTGAATTATCTAAAACATAGAATCAGATTTTATAAGCTCATCGTAAGCTTTGTATGAAATATCTAGAAGTAACACAGTAACTACAGCTGTCAGGTAGATGAGGTGGATTAAAAAATTGTGATACATCTGAAATGTCGTTAAGTACAAGTAAAGTAGGATAGATCTGAAATTCAAGTACCTCATAACTGTATTTATGTACAGTACCTGAGTAATTGTACTTGATTAGACTCCACCACTGAATTTAATATAGCTACGTTAGCACTTGTTTTATCTTAATTTGTATATTAGCTAAGCTTAAGTAGCATCAGTATTGTTTTATTTACCCACAGCGGTGATGTTAGAGTGCAATGAAGTTAATTAATTTCAAACCAAACATTTTGAAAAACAAATAGTTTAAGGGGGAGCTGTACTACTTTGGAGATGAACACAACCAGCAGTTTGTCATGGAAAGCCATACGGTCCGTTCATTTATGACCACTCGCTCTATCCCACAATCCTACAGCAAGAGCAGCAGTCATAACTCTGAGAGGAGCTGCCCTTTCATACAGAACACTCCCTCAGAGGAATGACTGCAATGCCTTTGAAACCCATAGAAGGCCTGGTATTTCTGAACTGGCTTTATCTGAGGGAGCTTATCAAGTTAAATAAATACTAGAAAGCCCTTTAAATTTATTTTCTGCCATCAGCTGCACAGGTGTTTGATTGTGAAACACATGTACAGTGAGAAATGATTGACATTTATGTTTGGTGTACTCAAAGTTGTGGGTGCAGCTGACCGGTGAGTGCTGCTGCTGGATGTATCCGGTGATGATACGCAGGCCAATCTGGGCCATTTCCTTCAGTTCGGTGTTCCCGGGGCTGCCTGGGGTGCTGTGCCAGGCCTTCAACCTGTCCAGCAGGTTCACCACCCCCTCGAAGATCTGCAATACAGCAACTACTGTTAACAAAAGGACGCAATAAAAAGGCTAGACCTGTTTCCACACCTTTTAGCATCTACGACAACCTAAAGAATAACCTGCATTTAAAAGGTGATTCAGTTGCTACCTACACCAACCATGACTCTCCACCCAAAGACAGGAACATTTTCCCTGACGTTAAACACAGTAACGAACAACAACCACACCCAGCTGCCCAGGGTTCAATGACTCAAGTCTATGATACCTTTAATATCAACATAATTGTTGATTTTTCATCTCATGTAACCAGAAAATATCATCACATCCTGACATATAGTAGATTCATTTAAATATTATGTGACTAAACTAAAGGTTTACTTACAGGTTTTTACGTGGAATATTATTAAATAATACTGCACTGACAGAGACAATACTATAGTCAAACAAAACTATTACTTGGAAGACAACAGAAGAGATTTGACTAAAGAAAAATGGACTGTTGCTCTGAGGACTGAGCATTTGTAATTCATTAGTAATCTAAATTCCACTGGTGTGTATTTATAGAAAGCAAACTTGCAGCCTGCCTTGCACTGGTATGTAGTCAGTACCACAGAGATAATGAAGTCACATGACTGCTTCTGTCTTACTAATGTAAGCTATTCTCAAGGCCACCACATGGTGACAGTTTGTGACCCGACAAGCTAAATTAAAAGGAATAATGTTTGTAGGCTTCTTTATGGTGGTTTGAACTCAAACTTTTCTTTTTTTTTATTGATATCTGATATCTTATATATTTTGTATACATTTCATATACTAGACTTGAGTTACATCAGTCTGTTTTTCATCAGCTATTTGCCGCATTGAACGTGGGCAAGATAGGGCTTGAAGTTGAAAGCATGAATGAGGAAGTTGATATGAAATATGATATCTTAAAATAATGTGAGCTGCAACTTCAGAGGTGTTATTAAGTTCATGCTGATGAAACATCATCAGCTTGTTTTGGTTTGGTCTATTGACAATATCTTTACGAAATACAACAAAAGTCCTCATCTTATTTTCCTCCATTGTCCCTGCTGTTTTCACAACCAGCCTGAGAACTGTTCAATCATCTTGAAATCACACCAAGCCCAAACAAAATGTGTGGATGGTGTTTTAGGGTGGAATATGTGATATACCTTTTCACTCCACAGCATTTGGTTATCTGTACCCTCAGAAAACAGGAAGTCCTGCAGCAGCCTGAGGAGCCGAACCAGACTGGGACAGAAAGGCAGAGTCACTCCCTGGGCGTCCCTCAGGTCTGACAAAGACGACTCCAACATCATCTCCAACAGACTGGCACACAGAGACGGAAACACACTTTGAATACGTCACCCCAGTAAGATATGAAAACATTTCTGGATATTTAAACAAAGGATGTCAGCTGAAGGTGTGGTTCCATTTGTTTATTCTAATGCAAGGCAACTCCACTGCTTTTGTTCTTTGCGGGGGGAATACATTTGTTAGTCATCACTGACCTGCGCTTGACGTCATCAGGAGGGCGGACCAGTTGGCAGGAGGAACCCAGTTTGGTGAGAACAGAAAAGACTTGTCCTCTCTCTCTCCACACCGCATCCTCTGTCCCGTCCAACCCGCTGCGGCTCCACAGCACGGAAAAGATGATGTTGGTTAGCAAGTTGCACAGCTCCTCCTCTGGGGTCTGCTATAAACGGAAACAACACTTAGTGGCAGTTTGTTACAGAAAAGATCTAAAACAAAAAATTTAGACAAATAATATACTCTTAATTCAGGGGTTAGCTTGATATATCAGTCAAATCTGAGTTGAGTAAGCAGCCATACCTGTGGGTTGGACGTGTTGGAGATTGTATCTCCAGTAGGAGGGTCTGTCCCGTAGCTGGTATCATCCAGCACATTGGACAGACTAGAGCTCTTCCTGGGTCTGAGCGGTGGAAAGGGTTTGCAGTGCTCTAGAGGAGATGGTGTGTTTGTCAAACTGCCTGCAGGAGTGTGTGAGCCAGTCTCCCCCATGCCCCCTAGCTCCAAATCAAAGGGTGATGTACCAAAGGGGGAGAGGGGCTGATAGTCTCGTCCATCCTCGTCGGGGCGAGATGAGGTGATATCAACTGCATTGGAGATGGAGGACGAGTGGCTCCCCTGGTCCACTGAATCAAACGACTTAAAATGGAGAGAGCCCGTGAAGTTTTTAAGGGGCCCTCCACTTGGAGGCGACTGGGATAAATCAGAGAATCCCTCAGAGATGTCCCGCTGACCAACTTCATCGTCCTCCTCATCCTCGATGTCCTGCGAGTTGCGGTAGGTCAGGAAGATGTCTGTGTTGTTTGTTTCCTCTATGACCAGAGCCTGATCCCTGCGCAGTGGCGGTCTGTAGCTTGTTTCAAAGCTGCTAGGGTTGGAGTCTGCAATGCTGGCAGCATGGGACTCGTAGGACTCTTTCACGTAGAGCTTGGTAAGCACATCCTGCCAGCCAGGCTGCTTAGCAAGCTGCTTCACATAATCCTCATTGGAGTAGATCAGATGAAAGAGCTGGGGAAATATCAAAGACGAGGACAGACGAAAAGCTTGTTTTTATTACTAAGATGATAAGTATGCTTAAAATGAAACTCAAAAGTTCACTAGATGTATTAAGAGTATAAACTATGTGAGCAGACTGACCTTGCGACAGACGTCTAAGCGGACAGTGAGCTCAGCTCGATGGGATAGACAGACCACAGCCAGGAGGTCTCTGAAGTTGGGGCTGGCATCTGTGGGGCAGAAGCCAATTTAAATTCATGTCAAAGTCCTTGGGAACCTATTTTTTAATTAGGTTTCTGCTAAAAATATTGAGGTCCTTCAAACTAATTTATTATCTTCCAAAATTAGAACAATGCTGTTTATTTCACATGGAAGTTTTCTGCTTTTATGATTTTTCTGCATTTTGTGAGAAGGACAAGATCCTGTAGAAGAACTATGTGATTTAGGCCTAACAAAAAGGAAAAAATGAGACACAGTTCTATTATAATTAGTTTACTTTATTAGTTATTGGAGTTTATAAGCAGCTGTTGATTTCCAGGAGGATTTTCTTCAAAGAACTGCTCCATTTAAACCCAAGTAAATATCAAATTATTATCATTTATTACAGGAAACTTTATTCTTTGTGTATATTGAATTCATTCCTGTATAGAGCACTGTCTGTATTTTACATGTGATTAGTGCTAAATTGCAAAGCTCTTTCCAGGAAACAATGGAAATTAATAGGAATTTATGGACCCCTAAAATAAAGTGTTTCCAAATTGAATAAATCTAATAATTACAAACAGACCACAATAACATTTTTGGGTTATTTCCATCTTAAATTTTGACTTTTGCTTATTTATTGTTAAAGAGAAATACATTTTCAGGGGCTTTGACACATATAAAGGTCCCTTTTGTCAACCATTTCAAGGGAACTCAACCCACTGAGCTGTTTTGACATTACCTGTAGCAAGGACCTGCTCGTACAGACATCGCACAGTGGTCATGGTTACTGGAATGTCATCAAGGCAACACACCAGGCCGAGATAGCCGAAATCCTTCAGCTTAATGCGCTGCTTGTTACGTTCAGACACTCGCTCGCTTTTGAGGATTTTGTATAAAACCTGCAAAATCAAAAGGGAGATTGTGAAAAACTTTTTTTTCTGTTTTGACAATATATAACATTGCCAAGTGACGAAAAGGTCCAGTTAGTTGTTCTCACCCTAAAGACTCTCTCTCTGGCTTCATCTCCAAAGCTTGGAGTGAGCAGTAAGCTGTACAGCTGCTCCACGCCCCACTCCAGCAGCACAGCCTGCACATGCTCACGAGGAGGGCTGCTCCTCAAGAGTTCATACAGCACATCCAAGGCCCTCACCACCTGATCGAGAAATGAGAGAATCATGAGGAGAAAAGTGAAGAAGGAAGACAGAGTGCCAAGAAATAGGGAGGACAAGGTTTTAAGTGGTCACAAGAGGAGTTAGGAAGTACAGAGATGCCAAAACACAAAAATAAATAAGGAGGTGTGGATGATCAGGGAGGATTTATTTGGAGATTGGAAGAGAAATATCACACTGCAAAACACAATTTAACTCCCTGAAGCAACACAGCTAAAACATACCTGCTGCTCCTCTCCTACAGACAGAATATAGGCGAGGACACTGTGAAGCTCCTCTGGTGTCGGAGACTTGAGAAAGTCTTTCAGCATGGTGAACAGAGAGGTTTGAATCGTCTGCTTTTCATCAGAGAGAGCGCTGCCATCTTTCTCCACACTATGACCAAAGATATTAATAAAGAAAAAATTGATCTTCTTATGAAAATCATGGTTTAAAATAGATAAGAACAAGAAACCATACTGTGGATATCAAAGGTTCACCTGTAATATGTACGTATGGTATCCAGAATATATTGGACCCCATACTTCCTCTTCATTCGCTGCTTGCCTTTGTTTATCACAGACGACAGGTACTGCACATGGGCTTTGGAAGAAAAAAATACTTTTTTTTCAGTCAGTTTGACATTTAGAAATGTCAAACAAATAGGCAAGGTTGTATCGTAGAAGTACATTAATTTACTGTACTGAAGTGCAGCTTGAGGCCACATATTCACTTTTAATTCTTGCCACAGCCTGAACTTAAAACAATAATGTATTCCATCTCGGCTCTACGGTGCTTTTAGCCTGCATAAAAGGGACACTAACAACTTCGGCAGACGTGAAAAGGTTCGCAGCTGTATTACTCGACAACACAAGCCTTACCCAGACAAACAGCGAAATGGCTTTTAGTCCATATGCGGAAATCAAAGAGCAGGTGCTGGTAGAGTTGCTGTAAAAGTGGACTGTTGCCCTCGTTGAAGACCTGCTCCAGCAGCAGCTGACATGCCATTAAAACGTTCATGTCCATCATACTGCCAGGAACCTGCAGCAGAGGAAGCACAGAAGATGGCTGTTTAAGTGTGTTTGTGTTCAAATATCTTTCCATTCATTTGTATGTATCTGTCTGTAGCATCTATTTTTAGTAACACTTAGACGCTGATGAAGTGTTGCACTCAGTTGAGAGTGTATACAGTACAAGTGTCTTCAGTATGCACTGGATGTGTGTTTCTGTCTTTGCCACTGCCAAACCTGGCAACCCCATGTGACTATTAGGACACAATTTCCTTACAGGATGCTCCGCCTCATCGTAATATATTTCAACATATCCTGTCAGGCAGAAAGCACATTTGTGCTGCACCAACATGACACCTGATTGGCTGCAACCATCAAAGTTTCACATCTATTAGCACTGTATGACAAAGTAAATTTTCATAGGCATCTGCTCTCAATCTAAAAATATAAAAAGTTTGTGGAAGTCTGTCTTTGACATAGCTCAGCATCAGATGGAGCTTATGTTGCCTACATCACTGTGTACCTACTATATTTACAGTTTTGTCTTTAATTCACTAAATTGTTTATATCATCAGTAAAAAGCTGACATGGCTAGTTATGACTGATCCACTAAGCAGTTTTGAAACTGAAATTTATCAGCAAAATAAAATAATAAGACACCAAGAACAGGAACAGGAACATTGCATCACAACTCACTGTGACCTCCATGTCTGTTATATGCTTACTTTTTGATTTTGTTTTAATTTATATAATTCCTAGATTTCATATTTTATAGCTGACATCCTTTGTTCTCAGTAAAGAAAGACCACGCGATCTGGTGAACTCTGCATAAATTCCCCCTACACAGGCATGTGATAGTGTCATTCTGAAAGAACCACTGCTGTTTCAACAACACCATACCCATTCATTACACAGCAATTACACAGCAGCAATACAATGGAAAAGGTCAAGTATTCACTTTCAGATGCTAATCAGTTCTTCCCGCAAATAGTTACCATTTGCTGGAGCAAATTAATGTGCGTGGCACTTACTTTGCTGAGCATGGCTCCTATGATGCTCGGCCCATGGCAGTGCAGCAGGCTTTCCTGATTGACAGGATGATGACGAATCAGGTTTTTCACCATCAGCAGGAAGGCAGCGATGCTGTTTCTCTCTAGTCTGCCCTCTGAGAGAAAAAAAATAGTTCAAAACAACTTTTAAGACTTCCCGTGTTACCCACAGTTATACTTATACATTACAAAGCACTTTATTGACATTATCATATCTCAGGATGAGTCATTAGTCATATGTCAGGGTATTTGTCTCACTTTTGTGAGACTGTTTGTTCCCATCTATCTCATTTTGTTCATGTTATGATTTATGCAGACAAATATGCAAAGGACTGCAATTCTTCAAAAAAGTTTTGACTCATTATACCCACGCTGCTCCTGACATTTAAGCTATGAATAATCTTTGCTACATTCATACGTTATAGTAAGTGGCTCTTGTTTGACTATCTAGCACTTCCTGTTTGTCCTTGCATCATGCATCGTGTGTAGACTCTGACTCACTGCTATCCAAAAAGTCTTCTGTGTCTGAACTGCGCTGAAAATCACATTTAGCATTCAGCACTTCGCATAGGGTTACAGTTGAATAAAAGGAATCAGGAACAACTGCGGCCCTGAAAATGTTGCAAAATTACAAAAGACAATGTCTGTCTCCACCCATTCTTGCAGTTATGTTTAAGCACAATTATCTCTAAAAATAAATGTTATCATCTCTTTCTAGAAACAATGTCCCTGAAATTTAGGTCAACCAATTGTGACAATATATATGCATGAAAAAATGAAATATCAAAACAAATATCTGAACTAAACATGACCTAACCTGCAGACTTGTTCAGTGGCAGCAGCATGGCAGCAGTGCCTCTGGGGGTGGTGAGCTCTGGTCCCAGCAGGTCTGAGATCTCCTGACTGCCATTGTAAACTGGCTCGGCCTCACACACCTGCTGGAGCATGGGCAACAAGACCCCTAAACCTCCCACCACATTTACAACATCCTGTATGGAAAAAAAACGGAAAGAAAACATTCATATACACAATGTTTTTGTGACCTTTCAACATTTAGATCAGAAATGAAATTAAGAAAGGAAGCAGCACAACAACAAAACTGATGTTGTAATAATGAAAATGTCTCATATCTAACCTTGATGTCCCAGTTCACAACCCTGTGTCCTGTAAGCCTGCCATCATATTGGTGGTTGGGCGACAGGTCCAGACATATCTGGCTCTTGAAGGCCTGAGGAAAAACACAAACACACACACACGTAAACAAGATTTTTTAGCTGGTATTGTGAATTAATTTGACTAATAAAAGCATTGTAATAAAATATAATATAAAAGTTCTGATTAGTTTCAGTGAGTTACCTGTGGAGTGTAGTAGAGCAGAAGCCTGCTGTTGAGATCAGATAACTCTCCATCCGCTTTGAATAAGGACACGTGATTTGGGCCTGTGATGGAGAACAGAAACCAATGTAGGTCATTCAATAAGCAAACATTACTTGGTGTACATGTAAAAAAAAAAAAAATCTTGCAGGCGTATTCTTTCAACTGATTATCTTTATCTTTACATTGTGAAGAAGTGGAGCTAAATTCTAAAAAAAAAGAGAAATGTCCACTGTATATAATGTGTACAACTACATTTGCATTGTTGCAGAGAGTGACCTACCTGCAGCATGCAGAGCTCTCGCCTGTGTCTGCTGCAAAGCCTCATGACAGATGAAGGCAGTGCCCAGGAGCCCATCCAGAGATGTGGGTGTTCCCCACTCTGTGTCTTGCAGTCCTGCTGGGATGGTGTGCACAGGAGAGTCCCCTAAAGACCCCCAGCGGCCTCCTGCAAAGGAGGCTGGGAAGGACTGAGAACGAATGAGGGAGGGAGCATGGGTAGGGAAGGCAAATTCAGGTGATGATGGGCTGGAGTATGAGGTTGTGGGCAAGTTGGGAGAGGTGGTGGTGGTAGTGGTCCTGTGGCCTGCAGAGCCGATGCAGCAGGAGGTAAAAGGCTTCAGGAGGAGAAGAGAGAAACAGGGGAAGTTAGATTGATAGAGAGGAACTACTTAGTAATCATACAATATGTTCATGGCCAAGTGTCACTTACCTCACTGAAAGATGGAAAGCGAAGCTGAGCAGTTACCCGCTGCTCTCCATCGATGTAGACATTCACCAGGTTCTGACCAAATGGACGACGGCCCGGAATGTGGACTATAGCCACCGAATGCTGTGATGAGGAAGTTATGGAAGAGCACATATTTTGACTGGTGTCAACACTGAAAAATGCAAATTGGTGGCTGAAGTATATTGCTTACAGTACAATGGTACATTTTGAGAGCAAAACAGTGACACAGTCATGGTTGACGGCTTTGATTCAACCATATTTATTTTGTTCCTACAGCTACAAGTCTGTTCAGGAGGTGCACAAATCAATTTCCTACAATAATTATGCTCCAAGGTCACAAGCCCAGACAACACCACTTAGAAAAATGATGTGTGATTTTATCCTTGATCAAATCTATTTTTATGTGGGACAGGCTAAATGAGGACAAATGTTGGCCAAAATCCTGGCAATACTATTTGTGTCCACACTCACCCAGCATGAGTCAGCTAGTGGGTGCTCAGGCAGTGCGACAGCCATGTAGTCTTTCTTAGTGCAAACAGCCACCACCAGCACACCCTCCATGGTGAAGAAGGCTTCCAGCCCAGTTCCACTCGCTGTGAAGAAACTTTACAAAAGAAAACATATTATGTCACAAGTTATATAATGCAGCAATTCAACTTAATTCTCATCAATGTGTCCCTTTACCTGTAGAGCTGTTTCCTGCGTGGTCCTTTTCCCATGTCATGCTGAGCCCCTGTGCCAGAGTTGATAGAAGGTTTGCGGTTGTTGGAGAACTCCATGTTGAGACAGAGCCAAGCGTGAAAGGCAAACCCGCTGCCTGGCCAGCGTTGGACTGTGGGCACCATAATACCTGCCATTGGGGGCGTAAGATCGAAGTACTGCAAGGCACTGTCCTGACCTTCTCTGGCTGCCATGGCAGAGAGCACTCGGATCATGCGAGTGCAGTAGGGGTGCATCTTCCCCACCACTGTGCCATTGTCCTGATCCACCCTGAGCAGTCGGAGCAGGCTCTTAAGCTCCTCTGGTCTCAAACACAGGGACCCCAGGTCCTGAAGGAGGCCCAGAAGGGCATCTGCGCACTGCCTGTCCAGACTCTCCGGCTGTGAGAGCACCTGCAGCAGAGCCCCCACCATGCCAGCCTCCACTGCCACGGTGCGACAGGATAAAGAGCCACCACAGACAGCAGCCAGCCACTGGGCCACCAGCAGTTGAAGGTCCCTCTGACCCGACAGGTCAGGCAACCACTGCAGGAGCAGCAGCAAAGGCTGGTCGTTACTAATGCCAAGGTGATGGGCGTGGGCGTGCTCACCCTCCACTGCCTGGAGACAGAGAATGAAGATAAGATATAGACATGGTCCCATGGTTCGATAAATTCAGGTTAACTGGAAACAGTTTAAATAGGAACAAGGTCATCAATAAGAGCAAATTGACTTCTACTGTCTCTGCACTAATGAGGAAATATGTGTTTCACCATGTTCATCAGCTCCTGCAGCAGCCTTTTGGTGGGTTGACCTTGACTCTTCAGCACATCAAACAGCTGTGAGTAGCCAATCCTCTCCTTGAAAACCTCCTGAGGGGGAAGGAGACAGAAATAGGCTGGAGAAAGCTGCTCCACAGGGAAACTAGTTGGCACACTTCCATACATTGGAAAGGAATACAATGAGGTTTCATAAATGAACGGAAAACAGCTTTCCTCATCAGGCTCTTACACGTACAGAAGCATGAGGGATACATACAATCACAGAGGGCCTTACCTTAGCAGAAGGTGAGTTACTCATTATAGCTGTGAGGACTCCTAAGGCATGGACTGTAATACTGTCTGTTCCTTTCTCCCAAACCTATATCAAAATAGGGAGAATTAAAAATGTGCATCATCAAGAGTTGACACCAAAAGCCCAAAAAATGTCAACCTTTCACCAAATGGATGAATGAAAGATTTTTTTTCTGATTATTTGAAGTGCAAGAGGAAATACAGCACATTTCTTTTTTTTTTTTTCCACACCACAATTATTAGAGCAGACTGGCACAAAGCAAGTGAGCTGCTGTACCAGTCACTAAACAATCGCCTCTTTGTCAATTACAAATAGGTCCCAGCATGCAAAAACCAAAGCCAACAACCAAGAAAAAAAAAAAAAAAAAAAAAAAAAAAAAAAATCAAAAAAAAAATCAAAAAATTAGAACTAAGGCAACCCCCAGCTACTGCTGAAAATTAAGCAACATCAAACCACAGGACATGAGCCAGGTCTTTCATCCAAGCACAACCGGTCAAACGACAGAACAGCCAAAATATGAGTAAAAAGAAGGAAAGACATGCATTGAAAAACAACCCTTTCATGCACTATGAAAAACACAGCATGTCCTTCTTGCCCAGTGTTGTCAACAGGGAATTCAGCCTCTAATTAGGAGTGTGATATAAATCAACGCTCGCGCACAAGCATTAGAATAATCCTCCAGTTGATAATCTAAATCTTAACGTTTCAGTGTGCATAAAGCTGAATACCAGCTTGTCCTTTACTGTATTTCAAGTTGGATTCAAGCAGAACAAACTGTTTACATATATGACTTGTATTCCAGGTAGACAGATAAGACCAATAAAAAGAGAACTCCAGACAATCACACTGTACAGCTGTGCTACCTGCTTTATTTACAAATGAGCGTGAGCCAGACTTCCTGCCTAAAACTTCCTGTTTGAGTAGTTCAGAGCTGTTAACAAATGGAGAGAAGGCTGAGTTTCCTGCTGACAGGCCAATATCTACACCAAGTGGGGGAAAGTACCTGGTCAACCTCGACCTCTGTGAGTAAACATGTAGTGAGGTCACACATAACCTCACGCTCCGGCCTGTGCCTGTTGCTCCGAAAGAGCTACACACGCAGGTATGCACGCACGCACGCAAACACACACACACACACGCACACACACACACACACACACACACACACACACACACACACACACACACACACACACACACACACACACACACACACACACACACACACACACACACACACACACACACAAACACAAACACAAAAAGACAACATTAGACAAAATTAGACATCTGTGAGAGATAATGGAGACAGGTTTCTGACAGGCGATCTCCTTACAGCTGGAGCATATGCATGTGTGTTGTCGTCGTGCGGGAAAAACACAAGCTGAGAGCATATACATTTTTGTAAAATTTCACACTGATCAAATAGAAACAGGTTAAACATCAGATGTTCTATTAAGAAAAATGAAAGAGGAAACAGACACGACATACATAAAAAAGGTGACAGACAGACAGGCAGGCCATGTGACAAAGTGAAGGACAGATATAAAGAGCCGACAGAGCCGACAGATAGACACATTTTAGATGGACAGGGGTCTGACCTTGCTGTTCTGAATGAGCCTGAGGATGTGTTCAAAGCAGTTGTTGTTGAGGAACACAGCCTGCAGAACTGGTCTGTCAGAGCACTGCAGGATCTCAGGAACAGCAGCTAAAATTGGCAACATGATGGATGTTGACTCATCTTATTTATCAGACACCGGGGAAATCAATTATTTGACCTCCATGCTGAATAAAAGCGATACAAAAGAAATTCTGTCTACTCTTTCTAGTCTTAGTGGCTCTTACTTAGCATTTGGCTCTGGAGGGAGATCAGATTCTCTTCCCAGATCTGCCTGTCTTGTTGTTCACTGCTAAGCGGGCGATTCCAGTTGAGGAGCTGGAAGAAGCTCTCCAATATTGTCCTGATCTCCACCTGCCGCTCCACAGGGCTGCTGGAGTGCAGGAGGTGGATCATCGCGGTCAAGCACTGCAAGGTCAGCCGTGGGAGTGCCATGCCCTTTGGTTCAGGGGAGGTCCTGCAGCACCACGCTCGCAGGACAGAGAACAGGTCCTCAACGGAGTGAGGGGTGATGGCGAGAAGGCCATTCTTCTGGAAAAATATAGACAAAATGACTCCAAGGTAATCGTTTTTAATTTGCACAGACTGCAAAATAGTCACTGATAAAGATGACAGACAGAGTAGCAGACCTTTCCTCCACTGATGACGGCACCCTGGAGATGAACCAATCTGAGCGTGAGGGCCTCTGGGATCTGCTCGCTTTCTTTGAGGCTTTCTGTGAATATGTGTACAAGCCAAGAAACAATGTAATGACCAGAGAGACTAGCTATCACCTGACTGCAATGAAGATATAGCATTCAAATAAAGAATACATTTTTTTCTTTCCCTTTTGCTAAAGCGTGCTGGGAGATAAAATAAAGCAAAAATAAATAATAAATGTCAGAGAGTAATAGTACAGTGGCTCAGCTTAACATACCCCTGTAATGCCAGCTCTGTTGTTCAAAGTTACGTCAAAGAAATACCATGCTAATTGGCTAGGTATTACACAATTACCTCTAAATGTTTGTAATTAATCCTCCTAAAATTCTCCTCCTCCTAAATCCACATACTGAAACTTGCCTAGGCTGAGATTTCCCACATGGCTTAGAGAGTTAGTATTAGAGTTAGTCCTCGATGATCAAATGGGCTTATATAATTAGAAATGCTTGGACTGATAACCTGATAATTAGATGCTGAATAATTATGTTTTTAGCCCAAACCTAAAATTCTGACCAGAAGAGCGAGGATGATTTAAGAAGAGGATGAGATTTGGAGAAAAGGAAAGGTCACAGTTAAAGATGACAGATCTAAGCTGTGTTTGGGCAAAGCTGGGAACAGTTTGATTCTTGTGGTATGTGAGGTTTGACATGGATCAGAGTTGTAGAGCAGACAAAAGGGAGTGTCTCACCATGGAAGAGGGCAGGCAGCTCCTCTGGCAAGGCCAGCGGGGAGAACTTATACTTGTTCCTCTCCAGCAAGCTCACCTCCTCCCTGTAACACACAAAGCCTCAGGTCACCGCATTGACTCCTACTCACATCACGCCTAGTCAGTCGGAGACTTCCACTAATGCTGCCAACGCTAATGGGGCTTGACTTCAAGGCTTTAGAGGCAACAAAACAGGGTGTTACACACCACAAAAGGTTGGGCAAGATGTTGAACGCAAAAGATAATATTTGGTCTTTGTGTGGCTAAATTCCACCTCCCACACATTCACGCATGCAATCTATGGCGTAAAGCAGTACACACTCACCCTGCCATGCGTCTCCTCCACGTCTGATAAGGGTCAAACAGACTCTCACACAGCACAAGTCCATACTGCACAACCAGCTGCACAGACGACTGATCCCCTTGTCCTGTCTTTAGCTAATGAACATGTAGAAAGGGAAAAGTTTAGACATACATTCATCTGTAACATTTTCAGCATAGATACACCTGTTTCTGACGTTCTTCTAACACGCAACAAAACAGCACATTCCAGTACAATGAATAGAAGGTCAGCTACACACCCACTTCTCTTTTCACTACAAACTAGTTCTGTTAGTTCTGTTTGAGGATGTCATATTGTAAACAGAGTAAATTCTGTATAGGTTCACTGTCTCTCTACTTTACATTGCACGAATAATCTTTGCCTGAATAATACTGAGCGTGCTGTGGCGCCAAGCCCCATGATAACTCAATGAAATCTGTGTCCTGTTTGAATGAGAGTTTATAAATGGCCTTACCTGATTCAAACAGAAATTCAAAAGCTTGATGGTTTCAAAAACAAAACCAGGGGTATTTTCTGGGTTGATGTTCTCCATATTCCTAAGAGTAGACAGAAACTCGTGTAGTTGAGTGTTACTTAGCCAACCCAAAAAAACAACAGCAACAAAAGGCATGAATACAGCAGATGCACAGAATGCAAGGGATAACTTCCTGACACTGAGCTGCAGAGACTTTGCACAATATGAATTACAGTTTCTGGGAAACTGTAATTCTTATGGCTCACCATTGCCTCTTTTGATATTGGTACAGACATAATTTTTAATAAAAGGAAATTGATAAAGGACAAAAAGGGTAAATCTTTATAAAGTAAAAAAGATTGTAATGAGTCTCTGGTGACTGCTTCAATACTGTTTTATCCCTAAAAAATACAGACAGCTTAACAGCTTAACTAAGAAATGTTAAATGACCTTTGACTGTTGCTTATCATCTTGATAACAATACTTTAATTAGCACAGTAGTTCCACTATATAAAATGTTTACGTTCATGATGACGAAGTGTAAACACTGCAGGCTGGGCCCTCACCTGCAGACAATGATGAAGAACTTGAGGAGGAGTAGGGGGTGCGGGGTGGTGCTGTTGTGCTCTGCGGCGCCAGAGAGGTGCACCGCACTGTCCCATATTTGGGTGCTGAGGAACACCAGGACCTCCCAGGGGAGCAAGGGCACCTCTGAGCTGCACTCCTCTAGCCTGGGAGAAGGTAGAAGAGGACATGAAGAGATATGGGAAGAGAAGGGAGGGGAGGCAGTAGCAAAAAGGCGAAGGGCGTTGTAATAGGGGCTGCGTTTACACATAACATAAACATGTCAAAATGGTATCTCTACAGAGAGTCAAAGTTCATCCTGCTTTGGGGAATAGAAAGCGATGGGAGCTTCTGGCCATGTCGTTTGTGTAAAATAAATAACTGTTACTACTCACCTCCGAGGCTCCAGTGACTGCACATCAATGAGCCTCTCGAAGGATGACACGAACGCCTCCAACCACTGCTGCAGATAGCTCACATCTTTCTGCGGAAAGAACAAGTGAGGCAATAAAGTTGCTTTCACGCCTCCAGGCTTATGTAGTGTGCAGTGTTCGTAAACTGTATCTGTATATCTGTATGTATATATCAGTATATCAATGCAAAATGCTTTTGCATCGTGCACAGTTGTTGTACTACTATCTGAAAAGTATTTAACTATGACACACTGTGGCCGAAAACATGGCACTGACTAAAGCATATGACCTGTTTTTTGTAACAGGATGTTGCAAAGAGATGTAACTCACAGAGAGGAACGCATGAGCCAATTCTTTCCTTTTTCAAAACTGGGAGGTTTAAAGAAAAACAAAATCAACATTTCTTTGAAGTCCACAGTCATAGGTTCCAGTAAACTCAAAAAGCAGTTTAACCTTTCACTGTAAGCATGTTATTGTCTTCAACAAGACATTCCAGCATCACTGCGTACTTATAATATCATTTAAAACGGTTTTAATCGTACAAGGATGTTTACATACAACCGTCGTTATCTCAGCTTTAATCAGCCTCTGCAGTGCAACATATCCTGCCACTCTGCCCACCTCACATCAGTCTCACAATCTCACATAGACTAAATACAACAAATGAATAACATAAGCAGAGAAACAGGTCAACCTGAAACTGAACACTAATACTAAACTACTAAGTCCTGACGATTCAGACAATTGGTGCTACTTGTGGGAATCCAGCGTTTCATAATCAAATTGCAAAACACACGGCATATCGAAATGTTTCTTGATGTACTGTGCGAAGGAACAAAGTGAACATTTTGATTAGCTGCAAAACATGCACAAAGCCACTGCTGCTGATTTCTGAGGCAGCCTCTGTAAAGCAGGCGGTACAAGGGAAGACATGAGTTGTTGCAGTCTGACTGACTCATTGTACACAAATAACACGCAGTACCGTAAAAAGCACATGGTAGAACAATCAATCAGGTACTTCCCCTTGGCCAACAAGTAAATGTGTGTTTGCTGCACCATGACAAAAACTTCAAGTACAGAGCTCCAACATACAGTACATACAGTAACTACATGTTCCAGCTCATTGCATGTCTAATGTGGAACTAATTGTCCACTAATGCAGTTAGCACTAAAAACATTGTGTAACTTTTCTAATGCTGCATTAATGTTAAATGTACATTACCAACTGGCATTGACTTATGAGCCAGTCCATCTCTCATTGTATGTGGCTGAGCAGGGTGCCAGGTTCTTGCGAACCCAGTCTCAGATGAGCCTTCAGCGTAGTCCTCAACCAGCAGCTCAGAAGCTGCACATCACTTCTAACTACCACCAGCGTCTGACTCGCTCCTTTCTTGTCTTCCAACGTAAAGCGAGCAAACCAGGAAATGACATGTCACGTCAACCGAAGCTTATTTCCTTCATACTCTGCCTCCTCGTCAAACCTCTTCCTCTTTTGGCTCCACTGCTACTGTAGTTGTGAGCAGATATGAGGGAGGCCTCTATAAAAACTTCCCACAGCAACAATGAAACACCGGGACTGCGTTTATGCTTCTAAATTTAACACAACAAAAAGATGTTGCAGGAGAAACATTGAAATTCAGCTAACTCTGTTGGAATGTGTCACCGACACTGAGTTGTGTAAGAGCACAAATAAAACGTGACGAGATGAATCAATAAATGACATAATATAAGAATATTGTATTTCCAAAATGTAAGCTTTACACATACACCATACAAAATCTGCCGAGTAAGTTCTTGAAAAAATAAATAAATAAAATAAAATAATGACGACATTAAAATGGCATTAATCACAGGCATATTGCATAAAATATCTGTATGTACTCTGTGAAAACAGGAAACAACCTATTGTTTTGCATCATCTGGACAATCAGGAAACTCGAGTAGGAGAGGCAAGGACACAGAAATATTTGCAACACCCAATCAGCATTGTTTTATTTTGCAATTAAAGTTCGGGAGCTGAATGACTGAATCCTCCCTAACATTACGGAGGATATAATAATAGGTTTCTTAGACGACTGATGATGATGATGATGATGATGACGACTGATGCCTTGCTCGGTAAGCGTCATCAATTCTAATAAGGGTTAATTAAGTGACACTAATTTGAGTTTACAACTCTGTATGATGACATCCTTGATTTTTAAACTGAGCAAGTAAGCTTTGCTTTATAGTTTTATGGGAAAGGAAGCACCATTTTTTCTGTTCCCTGTTGAGCACAGATGTTTTGGCTGGGTGTAACTGTAGATTGTAGGTAGATTTAGAGAGCACAATATAAAAAAATTAGATCACAAATAGGAAGTGAATCTGGTTTGCTAATGAGAAGTAAAACCACGAGAAATACATAAAGGTTTTCAGTGGCAAAACTGGTTCAGACACCTGGTAGAGCTCTGTTTTATGTCTGCACCCTGAACAGTTCTTAAAAATCATCCCTCTGAAAAAATTACTATTGATCAACAGCTCTCACGTAATACACTTTCAGTTCTATGAACTTCAACATTGCCCAGAGCAACTAGCTTGAGGATTTGTTCGATGACACTATTAGAACAGATGTCACAAACTAACCACGAGATACCAACCCCAATAAACCGTGTCATTTATCTCTGTTTTCTCTGCACATGGCCAAGCAGCTGTGTCGCTCTCTGCTGCTTGGCATTCTGCTTCGCTCCTGCTTCCTGCACAAGTGAAAGCAAAGAACACTTTGATTTTCCTGGTTGGCCCTTCTGTTGGTAAACAGGGGAGATCGAGGCACACAGGGGGATTTAGTCACAGGGCTCACAGGACAGTCATAGTGAGCTCCAGAGATAGCTATTGTTGTTGTGTCTCTCAGCGGGGTATATCGACATGGATCAGAGCGTTATTAATTGAGACAATAGTCTGCGTGACGGGGTGGTGACAAAATCCAGGAAATGTGTCTTGTTCATAACAAGCGGAGGAGGTGGTTTCACAGCTGCCTGGATGGGTGGCAGTTGGGTTGTCACTGTGGTCCATTTCTACCACTGCAGGCTTTAATTAGTCCCTCCAACAGTCTCTCAAGCTAATCATCACAGGATAATCACACACTTTTTTTCAGCAGCTTGCAATTGCAGCAACTTGTTCTTCAATGGAAAAGATGTTTCTTCCTTTCTCACTTTCATCCACAATTATAACATCTAGAAGGTCTTTAGGGTGTCAATCACATGAGTTCAGTGGCCATAAAGGCTTTTTGGCCACTGCTTCTGCTGCATCAATGAGGTCATATCCTGCTTACATGAAAAATGTGACATATTTCCAAACCACACAAGTTCAAATAGTTTGTTTTGTCTGATTAACAGTCCATCCCCCCCAACACACGTACGCCACACACACACACACAGACGCACACCACACACACTGAGAAGCAGGAACTAGTGATTGATTTTTTTCAGTGTCAAAATATTTGCTTGCATGTTGATGCATGATGCTTTGGCAAAAATGTGAAACGATCTACCAGCTTATTTAAGAAATTAGAGTTAATTGAACTGCTGCAACCATCGACAACTGAGTTGATTAGTTGATTAAACAATTCACAGGAAATGAATGAATCAATCACCCAGTTAAAATACCAAACTGTAAATTGAATACAGTTGAGTATTTTAGCAGTTTGGGGACAAAACAGGCAACATAAAGACTTAAATTTGGACTCTGGTTACTCTTTACCAGCACTTGTTATTACATTTAGGATAGTTATGAACTAAATTACTCAAAGTAATTTAGTTTAGTAAAAGCATGTAATGAAACCAAACCAAACTAATTAAACTGTTGTCAAAGCAGTGTTACTGTATTATGACTTGGGAACCCTTTTGGGTGTCTTCAGACACGATCTGACAAGTTATGTTACTCACCCAGTGATTAGATCAGACTGTTCAGAGTATGTCCATATCTGTCAGGAATGAGCATTCGATGATGGTTTGAAACACATTCTTAGATGTGAGATATACAGCTTTAAATTTTAAGTCTGTCTGGAGGTCTTGAACTCCAGCAAATGAAAAAGGCGAGCGTGCTCAATGAATGATGGTGTTGATTTGCAGAGCACCGCTTGGTCTAACAGCCTCTCAACACACTGAAAACTGCAAAAACCTGATAACCAAGAAGCATTTAGTGAACAAACATTGTATGTTGACATTGTCAATACAGTTGTTTATAGATCTATGTGATGAAATAAATGAATGTCTATGGTGATATAATGTGTTTGTAAACTGTGACAGCTTCTGTCATAGAGGACGTCAATTCATCTATCATTGCCTGCCTGTTTGTTTGGTTATTTGTACAGAAATTTTGTTCCAGCTTTAGTACAAGATACTTCTATATCACAATGGCTTTTCAACATTTCACATCAGTCCTCAGCTGATGTGAAACTCTTGCGTGGGGCGTGTGATTTCTTGCACAATCGGAGGAAGCAGAGCTCCTTTATCACCAACAGGCCTGAGCAAGTTTTTCTTTCTTATAGCAGATACAGAACGATTGCTGTAATACTGTACGTACGCAAACAGGTTGAAATCAATTGTGGGGATTCATTAGAGACATGTCAAGCCATTCTAATATAAGTTTACCTAACATTTGAGAGAACATGCACTCATGCTGTCAGGGTTTCTCTTACATACATAGGCTGAAACAAATACATGAATACATCTGGAGGATAAACAGTGTTATCAGCAGAGCCTGAAATATTGACAGATTAAAATTCAGATCTTTTACAAGGTGTAAAAACACCTGCAGGGGTGTGTTTGTTGGGGCTCAAACAGAAGGCATGAGGCCATTATCACTATTAAGTAAGGGCTTGTTTACAGCACTAACAAAAATCCTATTGAATAGAGCCTGAGTCTCTTGTCCTGTTTGTCCATGTGCAATAGTAAAAACGTTCATTGATGTGTGTCCAGTTTAAAAAAAAAGATGTTTGCTGTGTGTTAACCTGACTAACAGGCAGACAACAAAAACATTACAAAACAGTGGTATGTTGATGTAGGAGAGGCAAGTAATTGTTCTCTGAAGTGGCTCTGCTGCCTTTCTGCAGCCTATTGTGTCCCTCTGAGTCACATAAGGTGGTGACGTTTAATACTAGGCTCAATTAAATCCTTTTCCTCTGCCATCCTTCATCGCAGCTTTGTAATAAAGGCAGGTCATTTGCACACATGCAAGAGCAAAATTCACTTCGAAGAAAGCCAAGAAATCTATGTGTCGTTAACGAGTGAGAAACATTTTGTTCTTTTAGCCTTGAGGGCAACTGAAGAGAGTTAAGCCAAGAAGGAGCTTAATAAGGAAGTGGTCTTGCACATGGAGATGCTAGACAGCTGTCACAGTCACATTCAGGACACACACACACATGCCGATGACTCTTGCTAGCTGTGGATTATTTATGACCCAGCCAACAACTTTTGTTGTCAAAGTTTGTCACATAAAACGGTGGCATAACTGGGAAAGTTCATTATATGTTAAACATGCAGCAACAGCAGCAGCAGCAAAGAGGAGAAGTAAAAGGGCGGATTAGAAACACACTTCCTCTGGGATGTGACCACAATGACCACTTTGATAGTAAATGCTGAGAGAAGATACACTTGTAGTTCACTTGTCTCTCTGATGCATTTAGGGCATTTTTGCAGTTATTCTGGCATTACCATCTGCCCTCTTTAAAGCCTTTGGCTGATTTGCCAATAGGGATTAAGCCTGGTGCTAAATTAAATCAAAATTCAATAGAGATATGTAATGAAACATGACCTAGTCTATGACTAAACATTACCCCTGCCATGAAACTAGCCCTTTAGATCTGCTGTGATAATAAGGAGGAGTCTTAATGCCCCACAGTGAACATACAGCTCATGCAAACTTGGAAAGAAGTCTCATCTTGTTTTCTCTGTCCTCAGGCGTGGAAGCAGATTGCAAACACATTAAATAATAATAATTTAGTTATTCAGAGCCAAACTTTCTTCCTCCACCAAGAGAAGACATGAAGACATGTGCAATATTCTTTTACTACTCATCATTATTACCAAAATATTGCACGTTAATGAACAAACAGGGGAGTGAGCTGCAGTCACACACACACACACACACACACACACACGAGACCAAAATACCAACTAAATACCAGCTAAATTATGTCACTCAGATATTGTTTCTTATTTAATATTTGAACTATAGGAGAAATAGGCAGCATATTGGCTATTACTCAAAACCAAAATGTTCCAAGTGATATGTGAGGACATCTTTCTAGTAAAAATAACAATATCAATATGCATTTTAGTTTAAATGTGCCTCATGGAGGAAGACACACAGGGAGGAACAGAAACAGGAAGTAGCCTCAGTGTGACACCTGCCTGACAGGTACAGGATCAAACACACTTCATTAAGCCGTTTTCACTTCTTACCTACTATTTTCAATGACTTTAATGGTTCAGTGACGGTCATACAATTGGCCTATGGCACGATATACCTCTCTAGTACGCGCAGCGCAGCCTCCACCATTAGGTAAATAAACAGCTGCTGTATAAACACGCAAGAAAATAATCGACTTCCTCGCGTAACAAACGTGCAGAACAAACCAGGACACACAACACAGATCACACTGACTATGATCATGCGTGTATCGGGTCACGTTTTAAACTTCAGGCAGAGGACCTGCTGCAACAACAGGTGTCACCGTCAGGTCTTCCGCACTTGCACTCACCTTTGTGTAATATAACATCCACAGCTCATACAGCCTTTCCTTCGATGCCATCCCGCCGCCCTTGTGGTTGCTCATCGTCTCCCTTTGTTTGTTTTAATAAATCATGAAACTGGTGAGCATTGTCAAAGCCAGAGCTGCTTGAAGTAGTTTCATAAAGGCAGGAGGACGCGGCACGCTCCTGTGAACCATTTCTGCTAAATTCAGGCGCAATAATCCACAGCAAAAGTGTCTTTCTGTCTCGGCACGCAAAGTTATCAGAGTGGCGTGAAAAAGCAAAACATGTCGGTGTGAATGTGCCCACGGTGCGATCACTGTCAAAATTGTAAAACCAGGAACAAAAATGCGTGGAAATGCATGTCTGGAGAAACACCCATGTCCGCATTTAAAGCGAGCTTGTTGCTGTATGATTCCTATTGGAGAGAGTTCCCACGGAAGCGACAGATGCCATCCGCTCAGGACCAACGAATTACTCCCCTGTCCGTGGATTCAGTCAGCAGAGGTGTACAGCCCTGTGTTACGCGCTATGAGCAGGAGCAAATTTGTCGTCAACTAGTGTCTGAGTCTATTAACAAGGCGAGAGACGCAGTGAGGAGTTGATTGTAGCTCATGCTCACAGGTAGGCATATTCTTAAAGACACATACACACATAAACACACAGATGGAGCCTCCTCCAGGACTCCTCTCACTAAACAAGAAGAAGTTGAAGTCTGGTTAGATAGAGAAAATACATGTTTTTGTTATCTATACATCAAAAAAGAAAGCGGGGGTGTAAATGCTATCATATGTGCAACTGATCCTAGATATGTGAAAGAGAAGTGGGCCTGGGTTTCTGAATAAAACGCCTTTGTTGTGCAGTTTCTGCAGACTGAGGATGAATCTGTCACTTTGAACAGCAAGCAACATTCAGCACTGATAACATAAAGACACATAAACAAACGCAGGACTGAACTTCAGACTCTAACAGCTACTTATAATGGTCCCTGATGCCTTAGCAGGCTCTGTTAAGTAGAATATCATTCAAGACTGGGACCTACATTAGTAAAAGCAGCCCTACACAAAGTAAAATATAGGAATACACTCAAAATATTACTCCAATAAAAGTGTAGATTTGTGTAGAAATTAACATAAGTGTCAAGTTTTGAAAATGCATTAACTTAAAAGAAGTTTAAGTGGTTCGGGTGGAGGTGGTGTTTGATCTTACTCCATATATTGCAAAAAAAGAAAAAGAAAAAAAAAGACACTTCACATACAAATAAGTTCTCTTAAAAAAAAAAAAAAAAAAAAAAAAACTAATTATTTTTGTCTGAGACATATATAGCTACTGAGTATTAACAGTTTTATTTGTTTTAAATAGCCTAAATAATATGATAAAAAAAAGACTCTTCTTACAAGAGGAGTCAGGTTTATGGGCCCAACTACTGCAAGCAGTTTGGTGATTTTTCTCTCACAAGGCATCATATTTTACCAGTTTATCGTGTTTTATTGTATGTTAAACAGCTTGTAAAGTGTCAGTTGTGCAACTAAAGCAGAGGAAATGCACTTTTTCTCCAGACAAGTGGTGTGTATGTTGTACAGAGTAGATAATTTACAGAATATTTTTCTTGTTTGCTATAACAGGATATGTACCAGGAGTTAATTTCTCTCTTGAGAGGCTACTAACAAAACTTACAAATGTGTAATTTATTGATTTATTAGTGTTATGATCTTTAAGCATCATTAGCATCTTTACCACAACAAAGTTTGTGTTGTTACACACTAATGTTGGTCATTAGGAGGATGGATACAGTGAAGCTTGAGGCAGCTGTATTACCATGGCAATGGCCTACATTCCTAACCAGGACCTGACAATCAACAGGCGGGACAGTGTGCCACTGTCCTATGTATGTAGTCCCCTTAATATATAGGTCTGTTAATAGAGCATAAGAAGGTTTAAAAGGGCTATTCAAAATAACCTATAAGGTACTAAAAGTTAAATTAATATAACAGTTTGAGTACATCCCAACATACGTCTGTTTAAAATTGTACAATTCTCATTATCTTCAGTAGGAATTTGATTTTTAAATGATAATGCTTCAAATTTAATCCAACTTTTAAATAATTTTGAAGACATTAGTCAACAAAACACAAAAATAATATCACATGATCAGACAACAAGCGAGGATACTGCTGCAATCGATGTGCTCGACGATCGTTTTTACCCCCCCCTCAGGAGTCAGGAGCGCTAATGGATGTCAGAGAGAGTTGAGCCGCGGCGTGTGTGTGGAGATAAACATGGAGAAAAATGTTGGCTCGCTACAGGAGCAGGCCCTGAAGAGAAAGGAGAGGCTAAAAGCACTAAGAGACAAACAGCTCCATGTAAGTGTTTTCTGTTGTGGTGTCTGGTTTCTGTTAAATCCGACACAGCGAGGAGAAAACGTTTTGTTAGCTAACGTTAGCCGACTTAGCCTGTAGCTAACGCTAGCATGCTCTTGTAGTTATCAAATCAATCATAGCTGATTCGTGACTTTGTTGTTGTTGTGCTATAAAAGGATGTGGGTTTGATATTTAATTCAAATCTAGATAGTTAACTTGAATATTTACTTGTTAACGTGCTTTTGTAGTTATAGTTTATCTGGTGTGTGCGGCTAATTTTCGGAGCTAACTTCAAGTATCGTGTATCAAAGTTAATATCTTAGTTTAGTTTTACTTAATAAGGCTGAATGAGAATTCATGGCCACTTTACAACACCAGCTGTCTGTTTTGTACCTGCACAGGTTTCACAGGTTTCACCTCTCATACTGTTTTATAACTGCCATAACAATAAAACAGGCTCCTCTGGGTGAATATGGCCAGCTGCACATAAAGTGGTCAGAAAAGAACATGTTACAAGTTACAGTGAATTTCCACCGTCGATTAACTTATATAGCCTTTGTGACACAATATAATCAAACAGAAGTGTTCAAACAAGCCTCACAGCTTCTGGTATTTCTGGTATGTATCTCCATGTATTTAACCACAACATGTTCACCTTAGTATTGTGCTTACAAGCAGAGGCTGCAGGGAGAAGACTCTGCTTCCTCGCAGTGATGAAAATTGACTCTTGTTCAGTATTAGATAACAAAAGCGCAGTTCCTCCGATATAGGCCAGATATATTGGACCTCCAGTGGTCGCAATAGTCTTGGACTACAAAGGGAACACAGATATTTTTCAGATGGGGAATTCAAAAAAGTCTGAGGATATTGGGGTATTTCAACTACTCACGCAGTTTCTGACGAATACAACATCTATTTTGGAACTTCTTTTGTAAAAGTAGTGCATTAAATAGGGTTGTTTGAGCTGTTTTCTGCTACAAGCCCAACCATGGTGGGATGTTTGTCAATTTCTCAAGCACTGACAATATTTCTGAAGTTGAGGACAACAATAACGAACCAGGAGGAATACATATTTTTCACTCAGTGAAACACTCCTGACTGCAGTCATGGAAGACGTGATAAATTTGACATCACAGTGCGGATGAAGCAGGTGTGGTTTAACTATTTGTGTTTATGTGTTTTTTTAAAAGAGAGGAAAATGATGATCATCATTTTGTTCACAGACATTTATTTTGTTATGACAATGAATCTTGATTTTAAGAATGCAAAAGGTCAGAGGGTAATAACAGGGTAGTTTTAGTTCTCAGCAATCAACAATGAACCTGAAAAAGAGTCCATTGCCACCCAGTTGTAATTTTTATGGTGGGGCGTGGGGGGGAAACTTTCATGTCAAAAGACGGAAGAGAAATTGAAACTTTCACTGATGTAAAAGGGGATTTTAATGAAGTATGGGGACAGTTTTTGAAGTAGCAGCACACCAAAATAACTTCTCTCTGACCGCTTCGACACCCTGTGGAGTACAATGTTTGAGAATTTTATCTTATCAGTTATTCTCAAAATAACATTGTATGCTGAGCTAATTTTGCTCAGGATAATTGTACTATCAAAATCCCATATCAACACCCACCTTTTGGTCTTTTGACCCATATATTTGACTGGGCTCGGAGCAGGTTGTTGCAGCAGAGTTTTAGTTGTTCCTCACGACATGTCTGTGTTGAACCATTGAAACATTACACAGTCATTCTGCTCCACTATGACAATGTTTGAGTTCTGGATATGAAGTCTTCTTGCAACAGGAAACCCTGTTCAATGTGTAAGCCACTGTTTTGGCAGTTAGACCAGAATATGTTTCACTAAGCTGGTGTTGAGCAGAGCCACACTGGCCTGGCTAGCAATGTTTGATAAATGATTGTTGACATTCCTAAAGCCGGGGGTTGTTTTCCTTTTTGTACTGCACTTCAAGAATGAGTCAGTCCTCTGAATTGTTCTAGCAGGTGGACAGGAAGCCTCTTCAGGAAAACAAAAGATGGGAGGGATTCGATATTCTTTGTTACCACTTTTCACTTGGGGTCAATATTATTTTTTTCTGCTTTTCTTCAAGCCTGTGTCGTAATTTGCTCAGTTTAGCTTGTGTCTTTAGCATGTTGTGATTGTTCTGGTAGCATCGTTCTTGTTATTGCCATTACATCTAGTCGTGAGGAACTAGCGATCTGATTTCCCTAATTTATGTTCGTTCAAGTTCTCCGAATTCTACATCTCCTATAGCACAGACTCTTCACTAATAATAAAGCTGCAAATGTAAATGTCTTATTTGAGTCCCAAATATTTTGTTTTCCTATGCAAATATTAGCCTAGTGTATGTACAGTATCTTTACTGCTCCAGATCTCTGCAATGGGCTGATGTGTACTTGAATCTTTGAAAATATATTTAGCGGTCATCTTCTTCTTTTTTTTTTTTTTTATTGTTTTTACTTTGACAATACTGTATGATAAATTGAAATGATTTTAATGATGGCGTGTTGATATCTTAACAGGGGCGAGAGGAAGATGATGAGCCAGAGAAGAAAAAAGCTTCACTAGAGGAGACTACTCATGAGAGGCACAGGTTGGTTCATCACACCGCACTCAAAAAAGCTTTTATTTGGGTTTTTTTAAATCATATTTTTTCTAAATGCATGTCATGTGTTCTTGAACAATTGCTCACTCATTACTCGCCCCCTGAGTCTTTTTATGCTGCACAAACGGAACTGAAAGAAGTGCATCATCGCATCATCTGCCCTTTATCTGAACACCATCTCCTTGTGACACCACTGCGTGTCTCAGTGCAGGTTGTGAGATGCAGTGTTTACACTGGGCTGGATCATAGCCTTGTGCTATTAACTGCTCAAATATCCTGCAGGTTACTCAACTTTGTGCGTTAGCCGGTAGGAAGGAGCAGCCATCTTTCCTGTCCTACAGGACCTTTTTTCCATTGTTTATATTTAATGACTGCGCTGAAGGAGTGCCGCTGTGTTTCCTCCAGTCCAACAGGACAGATCTCTCTCATGAGAATGAAAATAGCTGCAGAGTTTAAAGGCCTAATTTAGACATTTGTCAGCAGAGAGGAAAGATCAGTGTTGGATGTATTCTGTGTTTTCCTAAGTCAAGACACACATCTGCTGCAGGGTGTGAGTGTAACGTATCTTGGGATTGGTATTAATCTTTAATGGGAGATCATATTGCCAAACCAAGGCATGAAAGACCACAACAGTCAGCATATTTTTATCTTCAACTTATTGCTCTTCAAATGAATTATGCACAAGTTTAAGATATCAAAACAGTAGATCCTGGGCAGAAAGTTTTTGTCAGCTCTCTGTGTATTCCTCCAAGCCTATCCCACAGAAGGCACCAACTGCACCATGCAGATTTTCCTGTTACGTCTTGTTAGGCCTGCTGATTTCAAGGTTTTTTTTTTTTTGGTTTTTTTTTTGCTCTGGTGAATGGAGCAGATAGCTTGATATCAGTGTGTAAACACATGAACTCTCAGCTGCACCTTCGCCTCCTCCTCTGTCACAGTTCACCCAAACATCTCGAGAGAGTCACACTTGGTTCAGTGCTCTAATTTTATTGCCGCCTCTCTTTGATGCACAGTGTGCTCGAAGAGGAAATGTGTAAACACTCTCAGAGACGGCAAAGAAAAAAAGGGGTGATGTCACACTTTTAAGACAGAAAATTTACATGTACGGTTTGTTTATTCTGTTTTTTCTGTCCCGCTAGTGGTGCGACTGAAGAGGGTAATGTTTTTCAGTGTCTGTCTTCCCGTCTGTACTTATATAACATAAACATCTTGACATTTACTGGCCAGGGTGGCGTGAAATTTAGTTTTTATATCAATGGTCCCCGGAGCCTCTTTTGATAGCTCTCAGAGGATAAAACTTGTTGATTTTAGTGCTTCCATGAGCACCATTACGTCAATATTTCCACTTCTGCACAATATATTGCATAATGCAGCCCAATAATTAAGCAATAGAATATAATTGCTTCCTAGAGGAAGAATCTTTTTCAAAATGGTGATTTAATAAGTGCCATCCTTTCTTTTATGTATTTTTATTTCATCACAGTATGATCCATTGAAGGCTGATAGATGATAGTCTATAGTTAGACCTGAACAGATGCCTTCTGGCTTCCCCAAACTCCAAACTAAGTTAAGAAACCTGGTGTCAGGCCATCTGGACTTTGTATTACTGACAACAACCACTGATGTACTTCCCCTCTGTTTATTTCATTCATTTCATCATAGTTTGTGTGTCAGTTCATATGCCGTAGTTATATTACAGATGATTTTGTCTCACTTCACTTTGTTTCATCAATGAAGCGTGTGTGTATAAGTGGCATGAGAATTCAATTTAAAGATGAGATGGATTGAGCAACGTATTCCCCCACTGAGACATCCACCTCGGGAGGCATAGAGAGAGACTTGTGAACTAGGAGTGGACCTCAGTCAGCCAAAGGCAGAACATGACCAGCATTCCTGCCCATACCCATACAAGGCATCGGTCTGTCTGTTGGCAGCAGGGATGTGATGAATGTATCAAGGGTGCACCCCTCTCGAGCTTCATCACAAATCCATGTTAAGCTCACAACAGCTGATAACTCTCTTGGTCCGTGCTTGGTCAGACAATAGTTTACCGCTGCCCCTGTGGTTTTCCTGTGTAATCTGCAGAGATGTCCGCTAACCTTGCCAAGAATTCCTCTGTGTGGAGATGTGATGAAAGACTGCGTAATTCAACATGAAGAAAAGCATTCCTCAGCTGTTTGCTGCTCTCCTCAAGTCCGTGCCCAGGAGCAGGTGGAACATGTTAATCAGACGTGTTCATAGGAATAAAGAGGGACATTATACCCGACCTCCTCTAGACATTAGATGTGCAGCTGTGTAGGGTTTGCAGATGGTCCTTTATGCTCCTTAATCTCTGTGGAATATATTTGCCTACACTGCCACCTCTTGGACTGTCAGAGGACTGCTGGGGAAAAAGAGTGAGGGGAAGCATTGTTGACTGATTATGTATCACTCTCTCCTCAGTCCTACGGCTAAATGTAGACTCTGTGTTTCTGTCCTTAGAGAGCTGAAGCTGAGGAATTACACCCCAGAGGATGAAGAGCTGAAGGAGAGACAGGTGCCCAAAGCTAAACCTGCATCAGGTGAGAGCTTTTCAGTTATAAACAAACTTTGAAAAAACATTAACTCAGATTATTTTAAAGTTACAGTGTCATTGCCTGCCTCCAGGAAGGTCGTAGCACACGGTCAGCTACTAGACAAGCCCTTGAGAACTGCTCACAGAATCATTTGTGACTGATGATAAATATCCTTTGTTTGCAGTGGAGGATAAAGTAAGAGACCAGTTAGAGGCAGCTAATCCAGAACCCATAATTGAAGAAGTGGTGAGTACTCCTTTCTCTCTAAATGTGTTTTCCTTTTCTTGACAAAGCATACTTGTTGTAGCTGCTAAATTCAGCTCTCTTCTTTCCTCAGGATTTGGCCAACCTCGCCCCAAGAAAGCCAGACTGGTAAGATATTTTTCTAACCTGTACAAAGCATAAAATCTCACTGTAATGAAAGATAATTTGTCACAGACACTGTCTTGACGTTGTGACTCTGTATCTAGGGATCTAAAGCGTGATGTTGCGAAGAAGCTGGAGAAGCTGGAGAGGAGAACACAAAGGGCCATCGCTGAGCTCATCCGTAAGTGTTTCCCACTTTGTTTTTTGCGTTTTGTCACTGAATTTTCCTGACACCGCAGGGACGGGCATGTCTGAGCTAGGTGTGAATTATTAGGCTAATTGCTTTGTGGTTTCCAGACTCCACAGAGGTTTGAAGTCAGCAGTGTGATTCCTCCACTGATGTGTGATCCACATTCTAAAAATAGACGTGAGCTTTCATAGAGAAAGCAAAACATGTTTAATTGTGAAGGCTGTCCCTCATTTTGTGAGATGGTGATTACTGATTGCCCCCATTTTCATGCACCGAGCATACATGCCAAATTTTGTGTTAAAGTGTGATGGTGTACTTTATAATGGCATATAAACATAGACAAGCAAAAGTCACTCAGTTCAGGTTGGTCTAAGCTTTCTGTGCATACAGCATTAAATTGATATTTTGAAACCTTACAGTGGCTGTATTTACTATTACTGCAAGGAACGTTGTTTCTTTTCTGCAGCCTGCCAGCAGAGTGTAATGTGTGTTGCTGGGACAACCGAGATTATTATCCACTCAGCCTTAATGAAATCTTCACCAGAGTCATGCAGGATGCACACATACATTTGTGACTGATGGATGCGGTGAATGAATGAATCAGACTGACGGCGAGTGTTTATGTGTGTCCAGGGGATCGTCTCAGAGGCAGCGAGGACGAGTTGGCCGGAGCGGTGGGAGCAGTAGGAGTGGAGGAGGGAGACTCAGACTGAACTCAAGATGTGACAGATTTAAAAAAAAAAAAAAAGGAGACTACAGAGGGGTGGCCTCGGTTTACTGGGGCTGTACTGTCGCATCTGTGATGTGCTTAAAGAGACTTTCTGTCAGGTCTTCATATTTCCTTTTGTGAGTCTTGACTTGCATTATTACAGATGGATATGTAGTACATTCTCTTTATGTGATTTCATTGAGGTGCGTTGTTAATGTGACCATTAATATTTTGTTGTAATTGTTTTTATATTTTCAAGTAAAATAGAAAATTGAATTTTTCAAAAGCCTGTTTACTTTGCCTTTATTTCAAAGTAGGGGTGGGTCATATGGATAAAACTGTATATGCCATTTGTACAACAGTTAGTTCTGACCAAGTCATTTGATTGGACAAGAGTCGTTCCATGAGAGCTGATATCGAGCACATCACTGGGGCTTTTAATTACATGTATCACTCCTCTTCACAGGTGATCTAAATTTGTTTCATTATTGGTCGTTATCTATCTGAAATTGTAACAAAAACTCGTGACATCAGCCGAACTAGACAAATTAGAGAAGAACAAAAACGGAGCTAACACCGTGAGGCAAACAACATGGGCTTTAAACTGCTTTCAGACTCGGCTAAGTCTCAAAAATATTAACATCGACTGGGCTGCGGTAACGTAGACTTATAGATCAAACCTAGCAAGCTACTGTTCAGGAAAATGTTGATGTGTTTCTTGGCAACGATGCAGTCCCAGTCCATTTGTGAAACTGTTGGCAGAACCAAATAAATGATCAAATAAACAAACAAATAATAATCTGTTGCCACTTATTACTGTAAACTAATACATGACACATACATATACTACATAACTGTTCAGTATATCAGCATGGTGTGATTATCTCTCCGCACGAGGCTGAATCACAGCCGTGGTGATATTGTGATATAGTACATTTTGTGGAAAAATACTATATCAGCAAAAAACTTAATAAAAATATTTCCAGCTTCAGCTTTCCTGCTCATTTTTTGCCCAAAACACAGCAGCCCAAAAATAGCCAAATAGGTGGAAACAACATGACGTCACACTTAATGGAGCAGAGCCATCATTAATGTGAATGGTTACACTTTGGTTACTGTTTTGACAAGAGCCTATTCATCCAGTATGTTTGTGGCATATTTACCATGGTATAACAAAGTATTTAAATTTCTGTTGTCGTATAATCCATCCTACTCAGTCTGGTACAGTAGAGAAAGAGATGAGTGAGTGGAGTGAAATGTAACCTCCCCTGCTGGATTTGAACTCGGGATGTTGTGATTACGTGGCATGCCATCAATAAGAGAAAAGACACTTTTTAAATACATCATATTTATTCAGAAAACTATCTGAAAATCCACTCTGTAGTCATGATGAAGTGACCTCAATGACCTCTATCATAGTTACTGAAACATTAATGTCTTGCTACACTTGAATCGAAAGTTAGTTTTGATTCAATGGGTGATAAATAGAGAAACGATGATGAACAGATAACAATAAGCTGTTTTTTGGTATGACATTCACAAGTGATTTGCAAGCACCTAAATACCTGTTTTGAACTAAAACACTCCTTTCACAATAAAGTGCATCTTCTGTCCACGTAGGCCTAAACTGCCTCCTTAATAAGGAGGATATTGCACAGCTCACTATGTTACCACTCTTAAAACAAGGCCACCTGATCCCTTCAACAGCTTTCCTCTTTCTTCAAAAGGCAAATTATCGAAGGACTATCTAAAGGGAAACAGAAAGGGTTCAGTCACTGCTCTAATGAAGTTCACAAAAACAACACTAATATGTGACTTAAGTGTCATTGAAATGATTAATAGCCCATAATTTTGCTACAAAACAGATTCTCCTACACACTACAACCTTCAAAAATATACAACATTGGAGATGAAGCTCACAAACTACAGACATTTATAGCAAGATGATTAATATTGCAAAAACTTAAGTGTTGATATTGTGGCTCTGGAAGCTTGTTGAACCTGTTTAAACACGTTGCTGCTCTAAAAATTGCGATGATCAGCTTCAAGAGGGTGGTAAGATAAATCCTGTATATTGGTATTTAATAAAAGGAAACTGAGATATTGTAGTTTAAGGAAGCACCAAATCTTAGACTGCAGGGGGGTCGGGTTGTTTTGGCACTCAGTGGAAGAATAAATACTCCTGCATGCAGATTATCTAATGATAAATGGTTATCACTTGTGGGAAGCAGAAAATGGCAAGGAGGAGGCCAATATCCTCAATACCTAACCTCAATCACAGGTTGGCATTCGGGTGCCACATGGACCTCCACACATTTAGCCCTTGAGCAGGATTGCTGTTGATCTAGTTGATACTGTAGTGCTATGGTTGGTTTGTAGGGTGGGTGATAATCTGACTGGTGCATTCATGGCTTCCTGGTGATCACTGAGGACAGGAAGTGGCTGATTCAAGGCTGTCATTCACACTGTCCTCCACCAGATTCGATCTTCCTGGCTGCAGGACCCAGTTCCACCTTGCACACCCTCTGGGCAAACTTCAGTGAGCACAATGTCTCTCCGACATTACTCTCCAGAGCAGAAACCTTTAGTAGAAACAGTTGAAACAAAACAGGGCTCATCAGCAAAGGCTTAAAATGTATTTTACTGCAAATCTGTCATACATAAAATGTATACATTTAGAGAAATAATCTCACCTGCACAACCATGACAGTCTTGCTTCCTTTGCCCAGGGAGTCTTGTAATAAGTACGTAAGGCGGGAGTTCCTGAAAGGGATATGAGTCTGCCGAGCTCTCAGTGCCTGAATTACATCTCCGAGTGCCAGCAGGGAGCGGTTGATATTCTGGGCCTCTTTCAGCCTCTCTCCCTCTGCACCAGACTTCCATACCCTCTCTGAGCCAGCCAGGTCCACCAGGTTCAATTTGCCTGAGGAAAGAAAAGTTAATCCGGAGAAGATTACAGACCCACATGTGCCTGACATAATCCTGATCAGAAGCCTCTTTTTTGTGCTTTTTTTCCCCTCCACACTCTTTCTCAACCTTTCTTTTACTCAATGACTACGAACAGAGAGATTGAATGGGTAAGGTCAAATCTGATTTAAATGTATAATAGGTATAAATAAGGAGTCCTTCCCTGTAGAAAGAGAATTGTATTTGCATGTATGACTGACCAGTGCTTTTGGACCCGGTGGCAAGGTCAGTGCCCTGAACGGTGATACAGAGCAGAGCGTGGGAGCGGGAACTGTGCTGGTTCATCTGAGTGCCGAAGGTGATCCTGTTCCTTCGGGCTGTGGCTAAAATCTTGACAGAAACATGAATAATTAGCATCAATGTCATGATTTATTCTGAAAGTGAAGCACGGATTGTTTAAAAAAAAGTGTCACCTTCTTGATGTGCTGAAAACTCTTAACCTCGATGACCCTGAGACCCGGCACGTGCAGCTGTCCTGTTCCATCTGGGTTGATCTTTATGTCCAGTTTGTCTCCGTCCTTACTCAGCAGGTCTCTAAGAAACAAAATATAACAAAAACAATAAAACAAAAAATGTCTAGTAGGTGTAAATTAGTCCATCTGAAGAAGAGTGCAGCATACTGTACCTGAGCACCTCATTGTAGATCTCCACAGAGCTGACAGTGACAGTGTAAGACCACATGTCCTTCCTCTCCTCGATCTCGCTGAAGAGATGTTTCAGGGCTCGCTGGTTGATGCCTGGATTCTCCACACTGCCCTGAAATTGAAAGGATGCTTAACCTGCAGCCTAAATTATAGATCATTACTCTATAATTACAATAATGCTGTTCAACTGGTTTGTATACCTCCATTGTGTAAGTTTTTCCAGAGCCAGTCTGTCCATAGGCAAATATGCAGACTTGGTAGCCATCGATGCAGGATGTCACAAGAGGTTCAATCTCCTGAAAGACCTGATGAAACAAAAAAAATGGATTAGAGTTCTTGTTTCAACTAGATTTCCTGCGTATGTTGTTCATTTTCATACCTCTTCCTGTGTGGCCTGAGGGTGGAAGACTTTGTCCAGTTCAAAGATGCGCCCCTTTCCTTTGTTCAGCACATTGAGCGAGGACTCGTTGTTGGGGTCTGTCGTCACCACCACAGACTGGTCCTCCTCATGCTGGTCCTCCTTCAGCACAGGCTTCACACGGCACAGCACGCGGATGTTGCCTAAAAACAGGGCACCCAGTTAATGACACAGATTTTATTTTCTGCCATGAAGTTTATTTCTCTGCATACCTTTAAGCTCAACCAGCTGCTCGTGGTACTTCCTGCGCAATGCAACCTCCTTTCTATATTTCTCCAGAAGATCTTTGTTGGCTTCAGACATCTCACTGATAGCTGCTGAAATCTGACAGACAAAAGACAGAAATAAACTCCCTAGGAGTTGTTCTCCTAAATATATCGGGACTAAGTCATGAAGTTGTGCCACTGTACGTACCTGTTTTTTTGCTTCATTGATAGCTGCTCCATAAAAGTCTGAGAAGTTTCGAACCTGGCTCCTCAGACTGGTGTAGTCTGTCTTCATGGAGCGTAAAGTTGGAGGGAGCGCTGTCAGACGCTTCTGCAAGCCTGACAAAAATATAAATCAATGTAAAATCACACTCAAATATTCAATTAATTTGTTTAAATAATTAAATGCTTTATTTCCTAGAGTAAGAAAATTTATACCACTCTCATATTTGTCTGTTAAATATAAACCACAGCTGGTTATCTTAGCTTAGCATAAAGATTGTAAGACAGGAGCTGACATGGCCCTATCCAGTGTTAACAAAAATTATTTACACAAGGTTGTGTGCAAGATTATTTTTTCAACAGGCACAATGACTTCCTGGAGTCTTCTTTAGTTGCAAACTCACAGTTTTGACAAGGAGCACCTTCAAGTCAGTGTGCCTGGCCAAGAAATAGTCTTGCACATCTTGCACACTTGCTCTGTATATGCTCATTTCCCACAGTCTGTGCAGAAACCACGATCTCTTTCTTTGGGGATTTAATTATGTGGTGTGACTCACTGAAGAATTGGTCCTGCAGGTTCTGAAAGTGCTCGGCTGAGCAGTTGGCAGCAGCCTTCACAGCTTCCTCCTTCCTCTCCTCCAAATGTCCAATCTCTTTCAGCAGTTCCTCTCTCAGTTTGCTTATTTCTCTCTCATATGCTGCAATCTGTAAAAGGTGCAGCAAATTGTCAATATCTGTCAGCTTGTCTGGTCCGATCTGTGCAGGTACAACTCTGTAATGAGTTCATCTGTCAATGAAATTGATCCAGGTTGTAAATTTCCAGCAGCGAAGTGGAAGCTTCCTCTTTCTGCCTTTAATTTCCTCTCCTTTGATCATCTGTTTTCTAAACTCTATGTGCTTTATTTACCCCTCCAGCCTTACTCAGTTCTACCTTTTTCATTTTTTTAAATCAGTGTTGGCAGCATCAGGATGAGCATCTGGGATTTGTTGCCAGTTTTCTTGCCTCTTAGTGGCAAGCAGCCAACAGTAATGTGTGTACTGATGGATATTTGCCATCATTAAGCGGCATTATTGTCATAAGCCCACATGATGGTTCACCTTACAATTTATGTCCAGCTTGTTGCTGCCTGAGAGATGTTCATAAACTGCTGCAGCACAATAATAATATACTTGTAAAAACACAGGTCATGTATATAACCAAAGTATAAATGGTTTTAATCTGCCCCTGTGGGTGTGTATTACTCTATGTATTTACTTCGAAGCAGATATGACAGATGAGAATTCATGACAAACCAGTTAAGTCTGAATTCTGTAGCCTCACTGACCTTGTGCTGCAGATTACAGGTGTATTCATCAGACTTCCTGATGTGTTCTTCCAGCTGTTTGCAACGCTCATTCTGACTGGACAGCTTTTCGGACAGCAGCTCATTCCTCTGTCTGGCTTTAGTCAGGTGCTTTAATGTGGCAGGTGATTCCACCTCTACAGTCTGGGTGACATACTAAGAGAGAAAACACGTGATTAGAGTCATGTACTCTGATGACATAAATAAAAAAATTTTTAAAAAAGCAATGCCCTTTCAGATAAGACTTACCTTCACCAGTGGCTCTTTCCCTCTCTCTCTGTCCAACTCCAGCTGCAGCTCCCTCACTCTGTCCTCTCGTTTCCTCAGCTCTTCTCCTCTCCTCCACTCGCTCTGTTCGCTCTGTCGCTCCATTTGTGACAGCTGCTCAGCACGCTGTTGTAGGGACATCTCCAGCTGCTGCACTCTGCTGCGGAGGTTTTCATTCTCCTAGCACCGCATATAAAACAAAGTAAATTACAAGTACTTTACAAGTACAAGTAGTGATGTGTTACCAGGTGAGCTCTCAGCTGCCTCACCTTGATGAGCATGGTGCTGGATTGGGAGGGGATGGTTGACAGCTGCTGCAGGAGGCCTTGTGTAACGCTCAGGCTCTGTTTCAGACTCTCGTTCTCTGCTGACAGACACAGGACCCGCTTCTCTGAGTCTGTGGCTCCCTGAGGAATTGAAACATAAAGTTGAGCATAACAACGAGAGATGCATCAAAACCAGATGTCTATGCCATGTGAATTCCTCACATATACAGTATATTCTTGTGTCTTCACCGCAGATTTGTAATTAAGGAGCCCTAGAAGGCATGCTGTGTGTTGTTTGGCATTTTTACTGCATGGCATTTCATTCAGTGTGTGTGGGAATACACTGTGGCAGCTCTGCTGATGATGTGGAAAGTGACAAAGACTTGACAAATGATTCAAAAGCAATAGTTCATAGCGCTTACGGTGGCTGTTCTCAGTCTGGACAGCTCCTCCTCACGCTCCTCTATGCAACTCTTGAGCTCATCGATCTGTGCAAGAAATAAGAAAAGTTCAAAATTACTGACATCAGTTTGATTTGAGAATATAGACACATCCAACTCCCTTCAGATGTGTCATCACTTTTGCAAGAGAAACCTGGCCAAAATGATAGTGTAGGGTGGATTACACAGACTCACATAAAAAATTTACAACTTTCACATATATGCAATGACATGAGGCCTGAGAGACATCCAACATTTATGAAGTTATGCATGTACAGTAACTGTGTGTCTCCATAAGTTATGACACCGTATATTACTAACACACATACATAAAACAAAGCATAATATTAATTCTAATTAAAGTTATTAGTCAATTTCAGAGATTTTGTAATACATAATTCACATTAAAAGAAGAATTTGGTTTTTGAAATCATTATCACTGCATTTCAGGTTGACTTTTTTTAATAGAATTATTGTATTCAACTAATATGCATCATCATACCTGCTGTTGAAAGGCCTGTATGCGAGAGTGTCTGTCTCTTTCCTTCTGCTCCAGCTGCGAGTGCAGCAGTCGGAGTTCTCCTCTCAGTTTACTCCTCTCACCCTGCAGGCCGTACAGCGACTCCACCAGCCTGTGAAGCCCAGCTTGTGTCCCTGCCTCACTGCTGGGCGACTCACCTGGAGGACATAAATAGACAAAACTCACATTCATATTAGGTCACCCAGAAATAGTACCAGCCAATATCATTTGAACTTCATCTGCCCTGTTTTCTGTATCATTATAGTTTATTCCAAAGTAAGCTTCAATGCTTGCATGTGTTTGTAATATTAATGAACATCAAGTATGCACTTAAAGTACTTTTCCACATGATGTAGTCAGCGTGCATTGCAGTAAAGTTTGAACATTGTTGTTGCCGTGTTTCCACTCTCAAGTCTCCAGGGCAACTTCACAGACCTACATAGGATTACTGCAGCTTCTCACGTGCAGCCTGGATCAAGTGCAGAACCAAGATTCACGTTTATACACGATGCAACAACCTGCTAAAACCTCCTCTATCGTTCATCAGGAACCTGAGCAGCGTGCCCAACAGCATTTTAATGCCTTTCTTTCTCATCCTCAGTGATTTCTCAGGCTCTGTCAACTCTGATTTTCATTGCAGGGCCTTAATTCTGTAAACACGCCATGTCAGGTTTGCTGTGTCACAATGGTGCAGGGAGAGGTGGTGGTGCCAGAAAGGAAAAAAAAACATGGAGGAGAGGCTACAGCTGTGCATCAGGGGTGAAACACGCTTGCAAAAACATCAAAAGTCTAGAGCTGTTCTGGTCTGCAGAGGCACTCAGCTTTGTACATTTTAAAACAGCAGCTTGAGTTGATGTATAAAAAAACAGATGAATGACCCCTGAATAGAGAACCAGCCATTCATTTAGATCAAATACAGAATAGAAGATCAATATACAACCAAAAATGCGAGTGGTGGAAATTCTGCACATCCAAGAGGCACAGCATCCCTCCTTCATTGAGGACAACACGTTGCATTACAGTAAACAAACAAACCAAACAGCCTTGAAACACTTAAACAAGGACTTGGCTATTTTTAGTCCAATACAAGTACACGTGGCGCCTTGCATGTGCCAGACCTTGTAAGTGCATTCGCAGGGAATAAAACAGCACTCTCAGCCATGTTTTATTCATGACCACGGAGTCACTATCCAAGTGCAAAAGACAGTCACCACATGATCATGTATCTTGGTCCTGTAACTAATGAGAGTCAGTGCGCACGAGGTACTCTGCTTAAACACACCTACACACTGCTATTCATAAAGAAACCGGTCTGCTTATCACAAGTTATCACGTATACTGACATATTTCTCTGAGGCTGTATCAGTCTGAGCCTGAGGACAGGAATCTGATCTGTCTACCGCTTCATGGAGTCATGCACTTGTTAACAAGCTGTACATACATAAAAGTGATGTAACAAAGTGCAGTTGGTACAATCACCCGTCTGCTCTGGGGTCAAAGAACCATCTGGTCAAATCTGACACACAGCAGATACAGTTCTTCTAAAGCTGTGTTAGTCTGCTTCACTTGACTTACACCAACACCCACATAAATCTAATCAGTCTGCTCCTTTGCTGATGACTGTACTCTTCTAAAAAAAGGTGTACAGTGTGTCCCTGGTTGAAAAAATCCAATCTTGGGCCAACAATGGAAAAACACTGAAGGGAACTACATTAGACACTGTCCTAAGAATTGATGAGTCCCTCCGTTACCTTTGAATATGCTTTCCTTCTCATATCTTGCTCACGTTTATACAGTTATGGAAAAGAGCACAAAACATCCTATATAACTGTATAAACATCTATATTACATAACCCGATGGATATACACCTTTGTGAAACTAGCTTTCTGTATTCACTGTCTTCCTAATCCATCTTCCTCCATCCTTCAGATGATCTCATTCAATCTGAGGTCTCATATTGATTTAATCCACCTTTAGTCCCCTGTGCCATTTTCTGCTTCTCTTTTCACACCGTCTACTTCTGTATGGTTATTAAATAAAGCCACATGACCTCTACTTCTCTCTGTTTTTCATCATCCTGACACCCGCCGCATGGAAATGTAAACCCATCCCTTCTTGCACCTTAATTTCCCCCTCCCCCATCCTTTCTTTCCTCTCTCCTCCCCCACTGCGGCCCTTCCTTTTCTCCCTCACCCTCACTCAGTGGACTGGGGGTCTGTTGCTGGCTGATGGCCTCCTCCAGGCTGCTGATGATGCTGTTCTTGTCCCTGAGGCGCTGGCGGTAGGATGCTCTCAGGGCCTTCATCTGGTGACGGTGCTGGACGCGGTGCCTCTTCAGCTGGACCCGGTACTGGTCGGCCTGCTGCTGCAGCTGCTGGAAGTGGGAGTACTGTTCCAGAAAAGTCAGCAAGTGGGACATCACCACCACCAGGGGAGACTCGGACAACTGGGTGGTACAGAAGCAAGCACACACACACACACACACACACACACACACACACACACACACAAAGGTTTAGTGACGCTGCAGAAGCTCTTATTTGGGGAACTATTAATTTAGGTTCCTGCATCAGGTGAGCAGCTTAGTCAAGGTGATGACACAGTTTTTCCACCTTTCCTGTTGTCTCCAGCTGAACTTGTGAGGCCCTCCTTTTCTCAGCCTCCTGCTTAAAGGACAAAAAGGCAGCCAGAGGAGTGCATGCTGGGATGTCGGGGCCATCTTTCTCATCTTCATCACTCAGAGACATTTCATCACTGTCACTGCTACTGCCTGGATGACAACACATCACATAGACAATAAAGAGTGAAGGAATGTAGGTACTAATTATTCACTTATAATTATTCTGTATCATACAAAAGCCTTTATGTCGGGCTATAAATATTCTGAAAAGCTATCGGAGGACTCACTTGACTCACTAAACTGAGCACAAGCCTTTCTTCCCACTCTGGAGGTGTGGCCATCTCTTCTCCTGCTCCCTGTTTCCATGGAAACAGGCCCTGTCTCCTGTGCACAGCAACATACATGAGGGTCAGCCGATAACACACATGCAAAATATTTACACATTGCATACATAGGAATGTACACAAAAGGCACAATGGCACCACTTATTTCTACATCCTTCATGAGTCTAATTGTACTGTTAGGTGATAACTGATGCATGCATGTTCCTCGCAAAAAATGTTTTCCTGACAGAGGACCCCCGAGGCTGAAGATGATGTGGCTAGACATACGTCTGAGGAAGCTCCACACGCCCCCTCCAAGGCATCCTCTTCCTCCTTCTTAAAGACAGTGTAGAAGATGTAGACTAAAAGGGAGTAGAAGGCATACATCTCCACCAGCCAGAGAGTCCCTGTAAATGACAGATGAACTCAATTATCATATGCACCTTCTCACTGTGAAGAGAAGCAGGAAATCTATTTCTTACCCTGATAATATTATGACACACAACTATAATGATCATCAAAGGATGCACGATGATCTAGACTTCTCCAGAGGTTCAACATTTTTTGCTCTCTTAACCATCACCCCATTCCATCATGCATAATGCTTTATCTTCTTTACCTTATCACATATCTTCTCCTCTTTGGCGATGACAATCTGACCTTCCAGTCCTTTGGTTCCCCCTTTCACACTCCATCTGTGCTGCCAATGACAAATCTTCCCATGCAGCCCTTGTTCTCAGAGCTGCAGCAGCATCCCAGCGCTGTGTGCAGCTCCTGTGTGACTCGGCCGTTCTCTCTCCTCCCTTTTCTCCTCCTCTCCACTTTGCTCCATCTACAGGCTGCATCTGCAGCGAGCATGCTCAGTGTAGATTACCGATCCGCTGCAGTGGTGGAGTGACAGATACAGCATGGAGACTGATAACAGCAGGCAGAGACAGAGATGGATTGAGATCCACCGGGTCCCAGGTGTTCACAAAGATGACAAACTGCAGAAAAATGCGCTTGCAAATATTGCGACGTTTACAAGGACGACAAGGAAGCGTATGTCAGACACGAGTGACAAGTTGTACGACAGTTGGACAGTTGAACAATGAGACAAGAGATCTCTGAAATGCAATGTAACATAACTGGAGTAATTTTTTTGATAAACATTAACATAATTTATTCAAGTGGTGTTGACTTTCTTTAGTGAATATTAACATTTTTATGAACAAAAAACACTTAATATAGAACAATAAAATAACAAAAAGTACATGTAACATTTTTAAAAACCACACTTCCAAAAAAAAAAAAAAAAAGAACTGAATGATAAATCATGACAAAAAAGCCCATGGTCATTTTGGCACCTCAAACTCACAAACTGAACACCTTGAAACATTCCCTGATCACCTGTATCCTGAGGTCTGACAAAGGCAATGCCCCACAGACAGGCACGGCGCCACAGATGCTTATACGTCTACTGCAGCAAAACTGCTGAGGCAGCTGCTCACAACTCTGAAATCCTCTGAGAGACAGTCTGCAGTGTCCACTACAAATCTCTGTAAAAAAAAACAAAAAACATGAACTGCTCACAAGGACAACCTTGTGGACAAACCTCCTTTAAGTGACGGCGAGTTAAGCAGATTTCTGCTACCATTAAAGCCACTAAAATCCAAGGAAGTAATAAAAAGTGCTTTGATAAGTATCAAGTGGGCATGATGAAGTAAGAGCAGGGCCAAGAGCTTAGACCACTGCAGATATTTAAACAGTGATACTGCTGAGGCTGCAGAACAAATAGGACCCAGACTCTGAGGCAGCTGGATGTTTTTAAAATATACAACACTAAAACTATTCACAGAAAGATGTATGCAAGATGTTAATGACCTCAGAGGAAGTACAGCCTGCTAGGCATTCTTGGAAATGATCACAGAGGAAATTAAAATACCCACATGCTGGCTGCATCATAGTTAAATTGAATAGCTTCATAAATGTCGCCCAGGCACTTCCAGTCTATTAAATGCTTTCTGTTGCACCACAGTGATGCAGGATTCCACCATGAGCTTTCAGTTGTAAATTGTGATCACGTACCCTCATGCAAATGAGTTTGCTCAGCGGTGTCTGTGTATTGTCTTATCCTGTGCTTTTAAATGAAGTTCATATAGAGTTCAGCCGAGGTCAGGGAATAGCAGCTAATGTAAATTCCAGTAAAACACACCATGTATGTGTTGATTAGGGCTACAAAGAAATTACTAAATTAGATTTTTAAAAATACTTGGGGCTCCAGTTGGATTTTCTATCACCATGCAGATGATTTAACTTGTTTTTTTCACTTTTAAACACAAAGCATGACACATGAAAATCAGTCAGCGTCATATTTAGTTTTCCATGTATCTCAGTCCTAATAGACCTTTTTCACAGCAGCCATTTTGACATGAAATAGTAGGGTCAACGCAGGTGTCTCCAATGATGCTAATTAAGGCTCTGTCCCATTTATTGCAGCAGAGATTTTCCAGTGAACCAACATGCACCACAGCAGGACTCTGACTCTGTTTGACCTGAATGGAACTGAACCTTAATTAGTATCATTGGTAACACCTGTGTTAACCTACTATTTCAAGTCAAAATGGTAATAATAACAACAATAACGGTTTGTATTCTGTCCTAAAACGTACATATTCAAAAGAATGTTATATCTTAGTGCATGTGACTAGTGCTGCAACTAACGAATCTTATTATTTTTGATTAATCCATCAAAACCATCAATTATTTTGTAGATTTCTCATTTTATCTATATCTGTGTCAGAAAACAGTTAAAAGTACTTGTCATTTCACAGAGCCCAAAGAAGGGTCTATTGCTTGTTTTGTCAGAGGAACAACTTAAAATCATAGGATATTTAATGCATAATGACATAAAGACAAAAGCAGCAAATCCTCACATTTGAGAAGCTGGAATCAGCTGCTGGGTGGCATTTTTGCTCAATAATTAATAACTGCTCTATTAATCCATTATTATCCACAATTCACTAGTTGATTAATCAACTAATCACTTCAGCACTACTGGAAACATACATTGAAATACAAGTTCAATTGGTGTATTTTAATATGTTCCTATTTATATGAAGATTTATTGTGTTGTGTTGTTGAATGTTCTGCACCATGAGCTCACCAAGGCAAATTCCTAACAATATTTGTTGTCATGGTGTCAGTACACATGGCAATGGCAATAAAGTTAAATGAACTAAACTCACAAGTGTCCTGAATTTCTTTTAAGTTAGGCACATAAAATTTTGCATAGGTCCAGTTTCTCACTTGACAGTCCATAAATATACTCAGATCCTGACTAATCATACAGATCTCTACTGATGTACTAAATGCCTATATTACATCGGTCAGTCACATCCAACAGAAACTTACTGAGGGCCTGTGTGGAGGCCCAGCAGCCAACAGACATGAAACCTTTTAAAAGCCATTTGATGAGTCCCTCTGTTACAGCTGGAGAAATGAGCGGAGCAAAAGTCCCGACCCTCTGAGCCACGAGCAACGGGAGGCTGAGGGCTACACCGCCCAAAGCCCCTAAAGCATTACTGGCAAACAGGCACACCGTCAAGCAGCAGGACAGCGAAGACAGCCCCAGGCAGCGTGTCATCACTGTGAGAGCATCTGCCGAGAGCCAGTCACACAGTCCCAACAGCAGACAGGAGCCGCACAGGAGAATATGTGCCGTGTTGTGGTCTTCACTGAGCCACAGGAAGTCGAAGGAGACCAGCGCAGGAGCCAGGACCTCACCGGCCCACTCTGCTTCTTTCTGGATGGAGGTGAGGTACGAGCTGGAGGGATGGAAGATGCAAAGTGCTGCGGAGAGTCCAAGCAGGAAGAGGCCCACCGAAGGAGCCCTGTGATCCTGCAGAGAGAGGTGAGGAATTTTATACATGAATTTATTGATTTCTAACTAAAAGTAACAGAGATGGTGTGTTCAGAATACAAATATTTATTATATGTTACACTAAATTTAGCTAGATAATACCCAATTGAATTACAAGACACAGCAATCGAACCCAGCAGTGAGGTTAGCCTTGGAAACAATGTTTTAAGACTGTCACTAATTATTTTCAGTATGAAATACCTTTCCAATTATTTTCCTTGGTCAGTAAAATGTCATACAAAAGTGAAAAATGTCCATCACGATTCCCCAGAGCCCAAAGTGACGTATTGAAATGGCTTATTTTGTCCAGGTCAATATATATAATCATTTAAGGCATGAAAAAGCAGAAAATATTCACATTTGAGGAGGTGGAACCAGACAATGTTTGGCAATGTTGCTTACTACTTGAAAATAGTCTGTCATAGTTGATTATTAGAGGTAACTGTAGCTGAAGTTGTAAATTATAACAAGATCCATCTTTATTACCATCACACTGAATCACACCTACCTTAAAGAGTCTATAAGAGCAGCACAGTGCTGTAGCAGACAAAATGATGTTGGAGCAGGATGTTATCCACTGTGTTACACAGGACGCCATTGATCCTGAGGACGAGTGACACTCCTATAAACATTCACGGGGTTGCCAACGTTACCGTTACCAACGGCAACAGGGGAAGTTGGTTCTAATGTACGTGTCTCAGGTTGTCTACTCCAACTGTGTCATTTATATAAATATAAGCTCGTGTTTCATGAAGTCAATGTTCAGCTGAACTCGCGCAAAGAGCCAAACTTTCGCGTTTGTTTTGACACGTGACAAGTCCGGATGTTCACAGTGCGCAGGCTCCAAAAGATGCCTTCAAGGTTGCTCGGAAACTATGCCACTGTACGATGAAGCGCAAGCTTACCATCGGCCAAAGGAGATTCTGAATTTGACTAATGTTTTATGAAATCCATTTTTTATGCCATTCTGTAAAGCGCTTTTACTCGCTTTCGTATGAAACTTTCCGTTTAAAAATCAGTCTAGACACAACGATAAGCCAAACCCTTTACAAATATATTTGTATTAATTCAGTTTCATAGGATTTCTGATCATTAGACCACCTGATGATGGTGATGGTGATGTGAATGCGACTGTTTAAATGGCTCATATGAAATAAAGGCTTTTTTAAAAATTAATGCTCTGAAACAGACTTTTTTTGACAGTACCTGAATGCAGCAAAAGTTCGAAAAGTATGGCGGCGGAGTGTTTGACAACAGTAACGGAGCAGTGGATACGGGACAAATTACAACTAAAACATCCGTGTCTTGGTAATATCATTTCTAATACAAGCATAATATAGGAGTAAATAGCAGCTAACAAGCCGTGGCGTTTAGCTTTTGCCGTGTAAACGATTGTAGCTAGTTATTTCCCTACGCTAATCTAACGACGGCTAACATAACGTTAGCCTCTGCAGTAACTGTCACCTGGTGCAAACAACGCCGTGCGCTCTCATTTATAAATGTATATTATACTTTTTACAGGTGATGTCCGCTCACTGAGCCTCCCGGGGACGTATGAGGAGAAGATTAGACATCTGGGAAACGCACTGAATAACTTTGTCCGTCTGAAGTCTCTGGACCTCTCCTGCAATGCGCTCGTCTCCGTCAAGGTAAGCTCTGGATCATGTTTTTAAGCTGCGAAGAAGGTGTTAAATTTACCACTGGTTATCCTTTCCTATTAAGTAGCTTTAAAGTTAAAGTAAACCTCTTATTTCACACACTGACAGTAGCACATTTTGTATTGGCTTGTACAACTCTTCAATGGAGCCATTTTATCTACATACTTATAGAAATATTCATATCCAAGATATTTTGTGTCGTATCCTCGAAATACAGCCTTGAAACACATTTGGTATTTTTAAAAAAGTTAGCCAGTGTGTAGGATTTATTAGCATCATCTAGTGGTGAGGTTGTAGATTGTAACCAACTGAATACCCCTCGCCTCGCCTCACCCTGCCCTGTGGGCGAACCTATGCTGGCCATGAAATTAGAAAGAAAAAAAAAAACACATAAAAAGCCCTGTTGAGAGCCAGTGTTTGGTTCATCTGTGTGCTCTACTGCATAAACATGGCAGTCCAACATGGTGGACTTCATGGAAAACGACCCACTCCGCAACAGTTCTCATTTTCTGGTGATTATACGCATACTTACTTCTGCCAATAGATCCCCCTAAATTTTACACACTGGACCTTTAAGCTTGAAAAACTGAGTTTATACTGACTGACCAACCAAATGACCACATTGGTGTACTCCAAGATATGAAATTGATGGAAATTACACCTGAGAACACACCATCCCTCCATCACACAACAAGCACTTCCCCATTGAGGGATTAATAAAGTATTTCTTTTTCTTCTTCTTACAAATTTGTGTTGTAGGTGGAAAAGCTCAGTGACATGCATTGTTATGAATGTATCTGGTAGTATCTGTTGCATTGTCCTTTTTAAAACTGTTTTCTCCTCAGGGGGTTCAGCATTTGAAACTGCTGGAGAGGCTGATCCTGTACTATAACTGCATACCTTCCCTTGAAGAGGTGAAAGTGCTGTATGAGCTTCCAGTTTTGAAAGAACTGGACCTCAGGCTCAACCCTCTGACCAAAAGTGACCCACACTACCGGCCTCATCTGGTGCATGCCATGCCCAGCCTACGCAGACTAGGTGAGACATAGCCATGCAGCACAGATTGTGTTAATTTCAGATCAGTTTTCATAACTGAGTGTCCTCCATTGTTTTCTAGATGGCTGTTCAGTCAGAGACACTGAGCGCAAAGCTGCCATAATGCAGTTCTCCTCTGACCTTCTACCTCAGCAGAAGAGCTCATCTTTGAATCAGGGCGCTGATCAAAGGTGCGATGAAGTGTTAATGTGTTTCACCAAACTTTTTTTAGCTACCCTGCTTTCATCAGGGTGGTGTCATGTGATCCATATATCGCAATAGATACCATATATACAAAACTTTACAGCCACTGTTTTCTTCAAAAATACTATTTAGAAAATCTCACAGTCCTTAATTTATACAAAAACAGGACAATGAGGACAAATCTGATGACTCAAGAGAAATGACTTCAAGTCTGATTCCCCAGTAAACTCTATTGAACTTAAAGTGCTCAGTTTAAAAATCAGTTTAAAACTTAATTAAGTTAATTCTTCTACCACACTGCATATTAAACTTGACAAATGAGTGACTCAGATGTTTAATTTTGAAGAAAGCACATACATGTTAAAATACAAAAGTGTTGTAATCACCCACAGAAAATTCCGATTATCAAAATAAATTCCTTGTATCTTTACCGTCTTGCTTGTGGTTCCTAGAAGCAGTGATCAGAGACTGGCTTTAGTGGACCGCTTAACCAAGAGCCTCTCTCTCCTGACCGACACCGATGATATTGTCGTGAATTTTGTTGCGACAAATCATGGAGACCGAAGTGAAACTCAGCCCTTCTTTGACTCACTTCACAAGGAGGCTGAAGGTAAGGTGTCAAAGTCCAAAAGCCAATCCTCAAATCAAAACCACACCAGTAGAATTTGTTTTCAGTTTTGTTTTCAGACGTATGTTAATTTTAAACTGTCTTCTGCCTCAGAGGCCAAAGAGGAAGACTCAAATGATTTTACTGAACAGAGGAGTTCTACTCCAAAAGAGGTGATTTTTATTTCACAGTTAAAAACAATAGTCCCAATAGTACATCAACATTTTCACACATATTGCATGTGCTTTTTCTTTTTAGGAAATTGCTAAGTCCATCCTCAGGTACCCCACAACAAATTATGGTAAGTTTCTGCAGCTCTTTGTGCAGGGAGTCATTTAGAGATGTACTGTAGAGTTAATCAAGTGCATGTTAATGGCTTATTATGAGGATAGAGGTTGAAACAGTTGATATGACGGGAAAAAGACTTATTTACTTCTTCCATCTTTATGTGGAGAATAACCAGAGCTGAGTGAACACAGGATAAAACTAAGGGCCCTAAAACAGTGATTTTTTAACAATGTGTAAAACCACCACTAGGCGGAGACAGAAGCTAATTCTTGTGTATTTTTAAATCATGAACACAGTGTGTCTATTGATGGTCAATTAATATTAGTGTTTTATTATTTCATTTGCATTTGACCAGATAACACCAAATCCAAAGTGCCACAAATGAAAGAACCGTCTCATAAAAGAAGCTCTACCTCATTAAAAGTGACTGACAGACCGAAGGTGTCCTTTGGCCCTTATGTAGAGAAACGCAGGCCTGTGCTTGGAAAACAAAAGCAAAAGGACCTCCCCAAACAAACCAGACATGCAGCCAAGGGACATTATACCCCTAATCCTGGTAAGAGCTGAATGTCTCTACTTAATAAAAAACTTTGTCAGACATTATACACACACAAATACCACATTTTGACTTTCTTGGCAAGTTGTTAAATGTGTTTTTAACATTTTTTCAGATCAAAGTCACCGTCACAGCTCTTCATTTATTAATATCCGGCCTCCCAGTCCACGTCGTCCTGGTTTAAATCTGTCTGACCCTTCCAACCCCATCTTACATCCTCCAAGACTGACTTACTCTAGCTTCAACAAGACAGAAGGGGGCTCCAGCCTGCCACAACAAGAAGTGAAGAAGAAAAGGGTGGGTGAAGTGAATTCAGTCTTCTTACTATTTCACTGAATCATGATTCAGTTGCAGTTATTTGTGGTTGTTTGTTTTGCTTATATCAACACATCTTTGAAATCACCTCCCAGGGAAGTTATAGGAAACCCCTGGAGATGCTCTTGAACCTCGTGGACAAACACTGGACGGGAGAGAGGTCACTGCATCATAACAACAACTTCCTGTGTGAGTTGGAGTTTGGTTTTGGGGAATGTTGTATCTGATTACAGGAGCCTGAGATAATGAATGTGTTATCATCTTCTCTATTTTGGGATCCAGCTCAAGCAGTCCAGATTCTATCTATGATGGAAAACGATATTTCCAGTAGGGAGGCTGAGGTCAGGACCTTAAGACGAGAGGCTGATGCACTGAGCTTCCAAGCAGCTGTGCGAGAGGAAGAGCATAAAACTGAAGTCCATAACCTCTCTGCTCAGCTGGAGGAATCTCGCAGTGCATGTGTGAGTGGATTGTGCAATGTAAAATAATGTTGAGCTTTAGGTAGCTTTGATGAGTACACTGAATTTATTGTCTTTACTTTAACACAGGGCAAACTCAATGAGCAGCTGAGGATTGTCTTGGAGGAAAATGTGGCTCTACAGAAACAGCTCATCAAGTTAGAACGACAGTATCTCAAGTCTATGATGAAAAGTTCACCAATTAGTCAGATTAAAGGTGGGTGTATGCCAGCAGGAGACACATATGAGTAAATATTTTGCTGTTTTCCTTACAAACTCTCATACTCTGCTTGCTTAGAGGCTCAGACAGAAGTGGAGGCGCTGAGGAAAGAGATCGAAGGGCTGAAGGAGAAAGTGCAGGAGGCTGAGAAAGTCAAGGATCTGTCAAATATGCTGCAAGAAAGCCACCGGTAAGAGGATGCAGCTATCCTTAGTGTTGACACTTGTTTTTTGCTGTATCTACACACCCATAACAATGATGTTCTCAGTCAGCCCTACTTTGGTGGTTGTTTGTGATTTGTCTGTCTGTGTATATACTGCAGGTCCCTGGTGGCTACCAATGAATGTTTGCTAGCCGAGCTGAAGGGAAGTGGGGAACTATGAAGGAGAATTTGAATGAAAAGACGCACACTGGGATGAAAATATCAAAGTCAGGCTAAGCAGAGCGGCATATTAGCCTTGCATTTTCTGCACAAAGCCCAGCAGAATTTTTTTAAAATTCATTTTTACTTAGCATCACTGCAGTGTACATTTATTTTTTGTATATATTAAGTTCCCAGCCCTTGTGTGTTTATAGTCTAGCGTTTATTATTTCAAAGAATATGTATAGGCTGTGTTTGCTTGATGTAAACAGTAACGGGGAAAGTCCATTCATTCATGGAAGTTTGTGTACAAGTGTGTGACAGGGCTGTTATGTTAAATTATTATAAAGGGAAAATGTTAGAGAGAAGGTCATAATGTATTTCCTGGATCAGTGGCAAGATTGTATCTCTCTTCCTATTTTCCCTCTTTTTTTATAGGTCACTCATGTCTCCATCTGCTTTGTACATGGCAGTGGAATGAATGCATCTAGATTCCAGCTGCACTGTGACTTTATTTATACCTCTGCCTTAGGGCTGGAAAGCTACACACACGCACACACGCACACACTTTCCTCTCACATTGCAAGACCTGGCAAACCAGGTTACGATGTGGGTGCTACTACTGTACAAGAACTGAATGTAGCTGTTGGTTGTCTGTGAATATTACAGGTCACTGTGTGGTGCTGCTTGTGGAAAGTTTCAGTGTGCCTGAAAAGAAAACATAAGAATATAAAACAATGTGGTTTGACCGACACCCATAACCTACTCAGCAGAGGTTCAGAGGTGTGTTTTTTTATTTTCAAGAATGCACTACAAATCATGAAACACACATTAAGAGGCCTAAAGAACAAGAACAAAAACACACTGCATGCACCGGGGCACAATAGTACATTAAAAGTTATTTTAAAAAAAAAAAAAAGAAGAAGAAAACAACATTGTTCCTCCACATTAAAGGTGCACAGTATTTGGCATTAAGCACAGAAAACAGATCATATTCAAGCTCCTGCAGCGGACAAAGACTAACACATTGATAGCTGCTAGTTTTGCACTTGATGCATGATTCTTCATCAGCTGAGGCTACAGGTAATGTGTGACATCTGTGAGACAAACACTGTCACTATGTTGGAAAAATACTCTACAAAAGTATATTACTTGTTTGCAATTTTCCCTTTATCTCATACAGTATGCAAGGATACAACAGGAAAAACCCTGCATTTGTTTTCAGTTGAATTTGTGCCTTGGATGACAGTACCAAACTTAAGAGGTACTTTTTTTTCTTTACCAACAGAGAAATATAATAGCATTGGAGTGCAGCTGACTTTGTACATGTACAGGTTGATACACATTGATTTCAAGCAATACACGATTTTATCATGATCTCACAATTCCATCACTTAATATCTATTAATATTAAAGTCTGTCCAGTAGTCTGTCCTCACAGCAGGCACGGCAGTTCAGATAAGATATGACAAACTCCTACTGTTATCTATATGCTTCTGAATCAAATGCAATATACATTAACATGCACAAAGTACAGCAATACAGAAAAAAAAACAACAACATATGAAGCCAGTGTCATAAATTAAGCCATGTGGCTATAACTTTTTAGAATATACACAATCTTACCACAAATATATTAGAACTACTGTATAGAAATCTGATGAGGAAAAATAAGTAGAATGTTAAAAATACAATCTTGTTCAGCAGAAGTCACCAATTTCAAATTCAAAAAGCATGTTAGCAAACAGGAAGGTAGATACAATAGGGTTTGAATAACGACAGTGTAAGAGAAAAAAGGGAACTCCTCTTATATTATTATATATTTTTTTGTTTGAAGAGAGTTTGCATGATAGGAGTTTTTCATGTTTTACATATTCACTGAAGCAAGAAGATATGGCAGTGTTCAAACATGTTCAGTTTAACGATGAACTGCAAAAAAGTTTAAAACAAGTTGACAAAATCCTCAATATATTTCTCTTGGTTTGAGCTGAAGGCAAATTATTTAAATGACCGAACTTGCGAAATAAAAACTGAATAGCAGATCTTTTAAAGAGAAGTGTTGATGGCAGACAAATAACACTGAAGATGGAATAAAACATTTTCAGAAGAAACAAACATTGATACTGATTGATAATTGATAATACCCATGTCATATGTGTGCCAATTATCATTGAAATGCCTCTCTTCAGCTAAATATGGGAAGAGAATATTAAAAAGTGCAATGTTATTAATTCATCAAACTGTTGTCTCACTTTTGTTTTTCTTGGCATGTTGCTTCAATTGTGCTCAGTAAATATTATAAGGCCCTATCATAACAACAAAGCTTCAATATTCATAGCATAGCAGTTTTTTTCATTTGTTCTCTTCAGTGTTTGGCAGTAACTTGCAATCAGACAGGAATGTACCAGCTGGTGATGACTTGTAAAAATAGATGTAAACAGTTTTCCAGTTCTCACACTTCACAAAGAGAGGAACTCAAAACCATCTCTTTCTCTCACACACACACACACACACACACACACACACTCACAAAATAGATGGGTGGGAAAATATATGAAATCCTATTCTTTTGTGCTTTCTTTGAGTACTCTTTTAATACAAAATTATCCTAGTAGTTGATCAAATGTTTATTCCCTCATCCTCGCCCTCACATGGGTTTGCCCACAGTGGGTTTATTCACTTTCTTTTCGTACGTTCCTCGGTGTTTGTATCCCGAGACGTATCCGGAAGTGTCAACTATGTCTTCTCGTCCCGCCTTACCCTTCCCACGGCCGGTGGGGTCAAATCGCTCCTTGTGTGACCCTGTAAACTTGCTGGTGTCCGTGAGACGACTCACTGTCGGGGAGGCCACGGCCCTCTGTGGAGGAAGTTTTTTGAATATTTGAGTTTATACTGTGATTTCCGGTATGAAGTTAATAATATTCATGTGTTGAGTCTTACCGTAACTCCTGCAATGACAGGTGCCTTCCCCTCAATCAGCTTGAAGACCTCGGCCTCAGCCTCCTCTCCAGTCTTGTCTTTATATTTCTTCTTGGCCAGCTCTCCAAGTGCAAGCTTGAATTCGTCATATGTGATGTTGCGAGCGGATTTCTTCCTGAAATGCAGGTGGAAAAGGAGCTTAAGTATGGGATTAACACTTGTCACAGTACAGTACATAAACCCCACCCAAAAAACTGTCTCCGGGGAGAGGAACGCTGTATTTAGGTTTGCTTTAAAAGCAGGTCTTTTCTTCAGCGTCTCAGTAGAGTTTGAAAGCTTAAAAATTAGAGCAGACAGTCGTGTACACAGAGCCATGTGTGATCACTTCAACATGGCAGATGTAAGACACAGCATGGAGATGGTATCCTACTGAGATAAACAATGAGAAAACTTTCTCTGTTTGGATCTTGTCTCCCAGTGTGTCTCTGTACTTAACTGTCGTCTGAGCAACTCCACAGACTTACACACACACACACCTGTAGACTGTATATGTGACTGTCTGTTCATATCGTGTATCATATTGTGTTCAGGACCCAGAGCCCTGATGTTTTTCATTCCAGCTAGAGACATTTAGACCTGCTGTATATCTGCATTCTCACATATAAGATAAAAACCGGCTGTAACTGCTGACAGTACCATACCACAGATCATCATCATCAATCATTCTCTTCTGAGAGTGCTCGAGTTGTTTAATTGGCCATGTGCCCGTTTCACTTCCATGTTAAAAGTGCATAGTAACACAAACACAAACAGCCATTGCTGTGGTGATAAATCGCCTAAACAACAGTCTATAAAGCCTGCAGTCTCCCCAGGCAACCTGCTGTCATAGCAACAAGCTACAGTAAACAGGGATGTTTGGGTTTATTATTAATTTGACTCATCCAGTGACCTGTTTTTGTGTTTGGGCGATCCATCAGTGTTGAACATTTGAGAGCTCCATTCCTCTGCGCCTGTTCCATGCTGTCTATTGTCAGGAGGGAAACTGGATTTCCAGCTGCCGTGTCTGTCCGAGGAAGATAACTCTGTGTCCTCTGCAGATCGCTTCATACTCAGCTAATAAATTCTCCAAAGTATACAAATGATTAAGCTGTGCAAATAAACATCAAATCAGAATCTGGGAAGGCTGAGATAAGGGTTGAAAAGGACAAAGGTTAGAGGGCCAGTGGAACTTTATTTTTGTTCGGGATTCTGCAGTAGTTGACCTGCTGTTTATTTGCATAGTCCAACCATCTGCAGTAAATGATCCATATGGATCTGACACAGTAGTTGGCTGAATATGTTTCATGCAGAAAGGCTCCTGCACCGCCTACGATCGAGTTCAGTGATGAGGAAATACAACTGAAGCCTGGAAAATGAAGCCATCATAAGACCATGCTAGTAATTAATTAGACCACACCAGATTTCTACCTCATCCATAGTTCATGCTGTGGTGTTCTGGCTCCAAACAGGCAGACAACACAAGACTCAATATGGTGCAGCAGACCACCATACTCACAATAAATAAGGACTCATTCAGCCATACTATGATAAGCTCATTAACGTGTTTAATTTTTCATGTGCAAGAAAAGAGCTTTGACACTGATTAAAGGGAAAGTGAAGATCTGCATCTCTGGCATGGTAGCCAGGCTCAGTCATGCCTGGAGTCAGAAACTACATGAAAATGAGACCCTCCCCCAGCCTGTACCTCTTTTTATCATGTGGCTGCATCTGAAGTGTATGTACGCCACATGCTTTGCTCAGATTCCACTGATTCTACTGCACGATCCTCCCTGATAAAGACCCTGTACATCTCAGACGACAGAGCCTGCAAATCTACATGGCACACATATCCAAAATATCTAATGTATACAAGTTGTACAGGTTCACCACAAAAAGCATGAAATAATAAATCTTTAAAGTGGTTACACCATATTATTTTCACATTGCTAAATACTGCTCATCAATGGAGCGTGATGTAAACAAGCTTAAATCCCACAGTCAGCTTTAAGTTCCCACTCTAGTCTTGCCAAGAAAAATATTCATAGCAGTAAATATGAACACCCATTGCCATGCCAACTGTGAAGGTGTTGATGTGGGTGACTCAAAGTCCAGAAAAACAAGAATACTTCTTTTGCTTTACAGTAGTAAGAGAGTAAAGAAGATGGTTAAAATAATAAAGGAACATTAATGTTTACACATCTTTAAAATACTGCATGATTATTAAGGGTACTTTCTTAGCAAAGTTGCTTACTATCTTTCAGCAGTAAATGTGCATTATTAAAGGTACAGTGTGTAAGATTTGGGGCCTCTATTTTCAGAATAAGGCAAACATGGAATATAATATTCATAACTATGTTTTGATGCATGTAGTATCACCTGAAAATAAGAAACCAATCATCAAAAATGTGTCACTTGTTCACAGCCTTTGATGGGCTATAGTTGAGGACTGATAACTGCCACAGCCTTCCTGTTTATCTCCTGTGATATATCTTGAGAGTTTTTCGGTTTATTTTACAGAAACTAACAGGAGTATTAACAAATTGATTTAAAACTGAGCAAAATAAGTTAATAAGTACAACTGTGCATCTTTCTACTTGATACACAAGAAATCAGAAATTTAAAAATATAGCCATTTTTGCACATATGCACACTTTTAGTTTTAGTAATTAGTCCTAGTTTAGTGGAAATACATTTTTGGACTGAAATATATCTTATCTTTCCTGAACTCTCGTCTATTATAAAGACAAGGATAAACAGTCTCAAACAGAAAAATAACACTAAAAACCATTTCGGAATCTACTGTATATAAGTGTGTACACAAAGTGACTGAGATTGAACTATGATTACACACCAGCAGAAGACGGAAAATCTACTAAATCAATATGAGATTCCCGAGCAGACATTTGTCATGGCCTTTTCACTCCTGCAGCAAGGCTGGATGATGAGTGGCTTCCAGCCATACTCTTCTGTTCTGGTGCTGTCTAGCAGAACAATCTTTAACATTCAACCGGGATAAAAATGAATGAAGAACTCCAAAACATACACAAAAACAATACAATCCTTATAAAAGCCCTGTCTTTTCATACACCAGCGTTATTCTTACTTGCCACTTAAGAGATATCTGTATGTACCTTACTGTATTTGGCCAATAGTACAATAATACTGACACTTGATGTCGTGGGGGAAGAAATTTACATTCATCTGTCACTGTTATGAACCCAAATACTGTGCAGACACTCGGTAAATGTAAGCACAGCTGCACGGATCAAGTTTTTCTTCTTTGGTGAAATAATATTGAGTTTCCAGCTTATTGTTAGACTCCACTTCACGTAAACCAAGCGGTACAGGATGAATCAGTCTGGCCTCAGGAGATACAGGATACTGTTTCTGATGAACGGCTTTAACCAAGTTAACACATGAAACAAAATATGCATGTTCCAAAATACACCTGGAAACATGGAATTTGATAACTATGAGCGATGTACCTTAGAATTCAGTTAATATTAATGTTTCATTGGTGCAAACAGTTAACACCTTCATTAATTCCTAGAATTCAGCCTGAGTATTTTTCACTGCCCTTTCTGTCTGGTCAGTCGATACACAATAAACTTGATGTTTGACATTGATTCAATTCTCTGGACACTAAGAAATATAAATAAATACCCTTTTTCCAGAGGCAGTTTTCATGTCCACTTCTCTGTGCGAACAACACTACTGTGTTTGCACCATGTTAGTGGCCTTTCGGGCATGCCAATCTGGGTGACTAACCCTGTTGTCATCTCTGCTGCTGATGCAATGGTAAGGTAGTACTATAGTAAAAGAACACAGTCCTGTAGTGGCATGCCTGCTATAAGCCTGTAAACTGGCTCAGATGTTGACTAAGATTAAATAACGGCAACTAAAACAGGCTTTTAGACAATGAAAGGTAGAGACCCAAAGAGGCTCAAGAAGAAATGGGAATATTTACGATACACACTACATTTGGTGTCTTTCTTACTTGACTTTGCTGAAGACGATGTCCACGTCGGTGAGGGTGATATTCTTGCCGTCAATCACGCCACAGTCTTTGCAGAGTTTGGACCAGTTCTTGCCATGCATTTCTTTGCCGGTGGCGCGAGTGTCACCGTGGATGGCAAAGCGCCGAAACGCCTCTTCCAAAGCTGTCATTTCCACTGGTGTGGACGACCCCACGCCTCCTTCACTGGTCCCATTAGACTCAGATGAAAGCCTTTTGGATGCCCGGTCTTTAGACTGTTCACTGTGTGGCCGTAAAGGCGCCGAGCTCATGTTAGGATGCTTGGCTGTCTGGACTTTAAAGTCATCTATGTTGTCTCTATGAGGGGAAAAAATACAACATCTGATCATTCATGTGATGTAAGAGGTATACATGGACATGATAGTTTTCAGTTGAGGTAATATAGTGGAAAATGGTAGTACAGAAGCCATCTGGAATTAGTTGATAAAAGCAGGCATATACGGTTAAGTAATAACATTAAATCATTCCTGTCAAGGAAAGGCTAATGGAGTTGATCAAAACCAACAGATTCAAGAGAAAAAGACTTAATTATAGCCTGTACACGAAGGAGGAGAAAGAGGATTTTTGGCTCAAATACATCTGAACTAACCCTGTTCTGCAAGACTTTCAACGGACAAACTCTTTCACAAAAAGTAAACAGTGCGTCATGCATTAAGGTCAAGACACAGCTTGCTAATTTGTGTTTTAGCTATCCCTTTTTCTACTGTACTGTACTGTCTTACAGGTAAGATTAAGACTCTCCAGAGGTGCGTTTCTGTGGTTACACTGCCTGTGAATGGGCAGATGTCTTACGTATTCTGGCACAGAGGTGAAGGATATAAATAGATCTCTGTGGAATTCAAAGGCACACAAATCAAGAACCAAGAGAGCAGATGGATGTTTGAACTAACACACAAAAAAGTGAGGTCAATGCTTCAATACTGTAGATGACTTCGAAACTCACTTCTGGTCTGCCATGCTTGTGCAGGAATTTGCTTCCTTCTGTGCAGTGCTTGGATGAGCTGACTTTTGTCTTCTCTTTGTGCTGTGGAAAAGATGAGAACAGAGGTGAATACTGTGAGAGAGGATGTGTCAGTACAGATGTGAGTGCCAGAGAGTGGAAGGAATAATTAAAAAAAAGAATAAAATTAAAGCAATTAACGCACTCAATCACTGCAAAAAGTACAATATTCCACTCTTGTCCTCATCACTCTTTAATTATGCACAATTATTTATGACATAATGTCTAACCACCAGGCTGACAAACACACACACAGACAGAGCTTTAAGGCAAAACTTCAGAATACAGTGAATAATAACCACAACTTCAAAAGGAACAACATCAAAATCCTCTTTGTTATCATTAACACCAAATTCCTTCCAGATCACTGTCTGTATATTAATTATTGTTTGGTATGACACATAAATGAGCAGTTCAGGGATTCCCCTCTATACACATCATAATCCTGATTTGCATGTACAGAGCAGCAGCATTTCAACATCCAAACTCACACTCATATCTTGAGTAACATGCAGAAAATCTAATTAGTGCCAAACAAAATAGCAATATATCTATATATGATGTAACTAAGAACTATATTTATAGCAAGAGATGATTCTCTGCTCACCTTTCAGCTGTTCCCATACTTAGCTCAGCATCCTTGAAGGACGTGTGTTGCCATGGCAAAGTACACGCCGTCAAAGTCTAAAGCAATTTTCCGGAAGATGCACTTGCTAAAGTTTAAACAAGATGCAAACCAGAGAGAGATATCACGTCCCGTGGACTAAACTGTCTGCTGCGGCTAGCAAAGTTTCAAGCAAGTTCCTCAAGTCGCCAGTAACGTGCTTTCACTCACCCCCAGTGGCACCATGTGAAGCGAAGGGTTTTGTTTCCATGACCCTGTGGCCAACACTTACAAATGTGACCTTGCTAAGTACAGTCCACACTTAAATGGGTACAAAAGCTCCAAGATTGACACTGCATCATGCTATTATAGTCAGGATGGCAATTCTTAAGGGGAAAAAAGAAGAGATTATTAATGTGTATGAATAATGGCATTCAGAGCAGCAAACACTGGGAAACCATTGTCCAATACCGGTGGCTTCTCCGTCCATGCCCATTTCTTCACACATACACACATGGTGACATCGCAGAGTACCACTATTCATGGCAGGGGGTTTTGTAGTCATATGTCATCGAGGACTCAGGCCAAGACAATCCAGACAGAGTTACTGAGGCCTCAAATTTTTTTTTTTCTCGAGTATAAATAATCACCAATGAAGTACGGTACAGTAGTGCTCTAATAACTCACTGCACTATTGATTTTTAGCTTCAAAGGGTATTTAAAATGTATTTAATATACTATGCAGTCATGGTATATGCGTCTTTTCTCTGTGAATGTGTGTACATTTGCACCAAATGTAATGGGTACATGGTTATAAATGTTACAGGTCTATTTTCCTTGGTTGTCTGTTTTAGTTATTTACAAATGAGCCTATAATTTGTCTTTTCTATTAAAAAAAAACAAGGGAGGTTTACTCATTAATAATTCACTGAATTGCACTGCAGTGCAAAGAAAGAAAACATATTATTACAATTAAAAACACAAAGCAGTTAAATCTACTTTGTATTTTCAAATGATGTAAGTTTTGATTTAATCTGGTTCAGTGTTTTGCAGCAGTTTCCTGTAATGCCCGCACTGAGGTTCCATCATTATTGACTGTACTTTCAATGGAGGTCCACATCCTTTCAAGTAGATCAGCTACTTGCTGTGTGTGATTTCCTTTGTGCTTCAATGACAGCAGCAAAATCTATGTGAAACAAAGGGATCTTTTCACTCTCCTCCTCCAATTTATAGTCAGTAATTTCAAGTGTCTCAAGTACCTCAGTACAACAAGCCTCCTCAAACCACATCATGTTCAATACATGAGGGAGAGGTCATTAACACTGCAGCTCAGTGGCCTGAAGTAGAGCACAGATGAAAGAAAATGTAGTGCTCTGACAGCTTTTTTAATCATGTCATTAAAAAACTAACTAACTAAGACTATTGAGAGACATTTGGTACAGTAAAGTTCTACCTTACTGAATTACTACATTGATGTATAAAAAAATTAAACAAAAACACAAATACTACGATTTTTGTCCTGTGCCTTTTTTTTCTGCCCCACTTTGCCACATGCAAACGAGAGGCCATTTAGTTAAGGGCAGCTCTCCAGAGACAAATCTGTGACTGGATGACAGCATGCTTACATACACTCGCCTTCTGGCAATACACTGCACAGATGAGTGCTTTAACTATAAATTGACCCATTTTGAACTGCATCTATTCATAGCAACAATATACTGCCATGGCTGGAACATTCTATTCATTCTCAAGGGAGGAGATCAGCTGGTAGACAACAAGGCTGAAATACCTAAAACAAAAATTTGGTGTTTAACTCTTGGTTTGGCAAATGGTGTTTAACTCACAAAATGTTGACACTGTTGTCAGAGTGATGTGTGTGAGAGAGAGTGAGTGAGAGAGGAAAGTGTTTAGCAGTAGTCTACTCCTCCATCATGCCATCATGGTGAGTGGGCATGCAGAGATCCCATCTGCTTTCTATCTAGATCAGTGTCCTTTCCAAGCTGCTGCTCTGGAGTGTGACAGTGTCAGTCTATCAAAACAGAAAAACCATCATTACTACACCCAAGCCCTCCACTTTGCTCAAGACTGACCTCCATCTATGGTACACCACATCTGCCAGCTTTCTGCTACTACTCCATTGTTACCCTGACACACAAAGAGCTGCAACGATTAGTTTGATAGTTTCTGATTAATTTGTTTAAGTTCACCTTGGTCTCAAGATAATAATTAATAGATTTTTTTTTACTGTTCTTCTGATGGTTCATAGACCAAATCATGATTGATAAATTGAGAAAATCTGCATGTTAGCAAAATAATTACTTGGGGCTCATGGTGTTGTGATATATTGGTAGTGAAGATAAAAGTGAATGTTAGATATTGTGTTAATGATACACATAATATGGTGTAAATATTCCATCACCTCTTTAATAATTTCCATTTCTTTCCATTCTCACAACATAGTAGGTGGTGGTAATGCACCTTAATGCTGGTTGGCAGTGTTACAGTTGAGTGTTATTCTTTTGTCAAAAAAGGAGACAAAACATACTTAAAGTTAAAGATCAATTTGCCTGAAAGCAGTATTTTTTTTTTGGCCACAACAATTGTGTTGTGAAAATATGATACCATGACAACCCAAGCTACAGTTACAATTACGGGCATTGTAATTTATTCTGAGTTAATCCCACATACACCGCCCTAGAGGGGTTCATGGTTCAATGTCCCCAATTCGATTCCTGGGATTTCCCTTCTCTCTCACTCCCTGTTTCCTCTCTGCATCTCCATCTCCACTGTCAATGCTCTAATAAAGGCAAAAAATCTAACAACTAATACAAGGCTGCATTACTCCACTGCTGAAAATAGTCCCTAACCCTAAAGTGTGCTAAAAACTACAGTGCAAAGCTGTTTAAGAAAATCTCTGAGCAGTTGAAACAATATTTGTGAACCATTAATAGTTACATCTTCAATAGAAATCACTGGGTTTGGGGCTGAGTGCCACAGACAGTATGGGGGAGGTTAGAAAATGTTAATTTGGGTTGATAATAACAAAAATATCTTTCAACATGGTCTCAACGTCGTCTCAGGATTGTATCACCTGACACCAGTAAATACAACCTCCTAACCATTTCCCAGTATGGCCACAGTCCTCCACCCTAACACTCCCCCCAAAGACACAAAGTGAGAGGACATGACATCATATGCTGTAGCTCTCGTCTGAGGTCACCACCACGCTGTCTCTGTCAGTCCTCGCCTCCCTAAACCCTTTAACTGCTCTGTGAGTCAAACATCTTGGCAAGCATTGTGCAAAAGAAAAACAAGATGTTTGAAATTAGCCACAGTGGTTATTGTTGGCAGCAGCAGCAAGCCAAATAGAGGTATAAGGCAGTGTAAAGAAAACCTGGGGGTCCTCACACAACCCCACATTTGTGAGTGTTCCTGACATGGCTCTGTTGGAGAGAAGCCTGTTGAGCCAGCAGCAAATTAGCTCTGAATAGAGTCCAGGTAAACATTTTAAGAAGCCAGACCGTGTCTCACTTAATTAATTAAGATAACGAGATTTTAAGAGAACTGAATTTTTTTGTAATGTCATGGAAATGCCATGTAATGTCTTTATCCAACAGACACAAATGCTTAAAAATAAAAACGCAGTTAAACACACTATGGCAACTGTCCCATAAATCATTTATATAGATGTAAAGGACAATGCTGTTGGACTACGACACTTCTACAACGTTTGCCCTTTATTTTGAAAACCTGACCTGAATTTGAGTCATCACAAACAATATGGGGTAATTTACATTCTGAGGTTGATTCTTTGTGATAGTACCCAAAGGCTCTCAGACCAGTACAATAAAACCTAGAGCAGTGAAATCTGGGACAAATCAGTGACTGTGTCTTCTTCTCATGCATACATAATTCACTGAGAAGAGATGAACATATTACATTCCTAGGTGTAATAAACCAAATAATCTAAACTAAATCTGATTCAATTCTGACATTAATTTGATATCAAGCACTAAACAACACACAATCACAATGTGATTACATCATATGCTTATAAATAGCCTCCTACTACTCTATTTCTTATCATTAAGAGCTCATTCACACAGAATCAGGAAGCTAATAAAAGAGGGCACACATTTTTTTTCATGCATAATTATGTAACTACCTACATGTAACCCAGCATCTCGGCATATAGGCTGCAGCCACAGGCCAAATGCATTGTCAATCATTCTTTCTAACCAGTAAGTATGCTTATTGGACAAACCCTCCGCTCTGGCTCTCATCGAGCCCACGTTCAGAAGATAAACAACAGAAGAAAAAGCTCATGTTTATGTTACTGGACATGGCAGCAGCTGCTGGTTTAACCAGTTGATCTGAGCAAAACATGTTACATAAAGTCGAAAATGCCAGATTCACACATATCCCATGTGATTTGTTTGTTATTGTCAGCCCCTAATGCACATCTGTCGATGCAGAATATGGCATTATAGGTAAAAAATTATAAAATAAACACCTTTCAAATGCGATATATAAAGAACTATAAGCAAAACGTGCAGCCATGCGTCCTTACAGCTTAAAATGCATCTTACATTTCAATGTCAGTACAAAGGAAGCATGCAGAGACATAAAAGCAAAACAAAAAGCACACTCAGGAATCAGCTGAATTTGTGTAGGCTGTCATCGAATCATTTATTTTTCATATTGTGAAAACATGCAGGCCTACCATGTGTCAACACAAGTCACAATAATGAAATAATACTGCTAAATTCAGTTTAAATCACCTGGTGCCGTGATCCTCCACCTTCTTGTCAAGTTCACAAAACCATAATTGTGCGTCGCGCAGTCCTGAAGTCTTTTTCCTCCCCGCTGCTTGAGCTCAAGTCTGCTCGATGGCTCTGTACCTCCGAGATGCTGAAGAGAAACCAGCCTGCTGATTGGCTGCCGAGCGTTTGCGACGAGCTTGTTTTCCTCTTGCCTCGTCGTTGTGGGCTGTGATGGTGCTCCAGTGCTCAGTGGAGCGCTAACAAACAAGCCGTTTGAGCTCGGAGCATCTTTTTGAATGGAAGATGGAGCCTGAACAAAGGACGTGGATGGTTTTTTTTTTTTATATATGGAGGATCGTTTACAGCTTCATTAATAAACAACCAATGTGAAGTCCCCGTGTGTGATCGTGAGCTTTAAAGGAAAGAAATCAAGAGAGGCCAATGGTCGTATAGAGTAGCAATAAAAATACTTAATTCTGGATCTTGTTCAAGCACGGTGTTTTAATGCCATGATGGTGACCAGAGGCAATTAACTGCAGTGACTACAGATTATATCATGATGAACAAATAAAACATCCTCTGACAAAAAGGATGCTCATTTTCCCAAAGCAACGCTCTGAAACTTCCTCATCTAACTCCAGTGCTGTAATCTGTTACACAACCAGTAGTAGCCTAATGGCTGGACATTATGTAACCTCTAGCCCTGCTGAAGATTCAAGTGATTTATGCAATACCAAGCTCTCAGATATACAATTCAAGACTGGGGCAAGTGGTAAAAACATGCATGCCTTTAAGCAAAACAAAGGGCTCAGAATAGTGATCATCATGATGAGGGCAGCCTGGACTGAGTTTAATCATCGTTTGATGACATAGTCTGTCTCAAACTGCTTCAATTACGCCATCATGTGGTTGAACTGACCTAGAATAGTTGCCAAATATGTGAAAACAGCACTTGCTATGAAACCACAAACTTCACATGAGCAAAACATAAAGATCTAATCTCTTTAGTTTTAGGAAATGCCCATTGAACTGAAAATATGTTGCATCCTGTCCAAGTCAACCTACTGCAGGTTTATGATCATGAGGCTCAGTTTCATGAAGTAAATGTTATAAATAGCTAATGAGAGCTGCAGATTTCCCCCCTGAGTCTCTTCATCTGACTCAGGTCAAAACCTTCCCCTTTCAAGAAAACTAATACATTAATATTTACAAACAACTTATGTAGTTGTGTAACACATATAAATGGTCTTATTTTGTTAACTCATACTGATAAACTTTTGGTGTTGCTTACAGGTATTTCTTTTCCTTTCAGACATATACAAAGGAGGATCAAACATTATTATTTACATACAGGGATTGACAAGAAATGGAAAATGCTCTGGAGTACTGTTTCAATATGGACCAAAACACAGTACACCATGCATATATGTAGCCCATGTCACACTTAACATTAAAATATGAGTCTTGACAGCTGAAAAAAGAGACTATGTCACAATTCTTTAGTCAATTATAAGAAATTACTAAATATTTACCCATTTAAGGAAGGCCACATCACAGGAGATGACTGTTAATGCTTTAATTTCCACTCAAACACTCTAATTTCCTGTTCCCTAATCAATTTGAATGCCTGACTACCAGACACCCACAGCCCTCTAGTGGTGACAATATGACAGCCAACAAATACACAAACACTATGAGGATACACAGGCAACACTTGAATTGGCTGAGTCTCACTGAAAAGGAGAACATTTTGTCGTTGAGAAAGCTGACTTCAATCATACAAATGTCACTGATAGTGACCATCTAAGAAGTCTGTAAGAAGAAGAAAACAGCCAATGAAGAGTTTGAGTGGACATGTCACAGAGTAGAACAAAAAACAAACACATATCCCACCTCATCTTTAAATTGACAATAAAGCAGCAGCAGCTCAGTTTTCTCTGCTATGTCGCCAATAATCAGGTCACTATCCAGGGCCATCAAAACATCCTGCTCAGTAGCCGTGAGCACAAAAGCCTCCAGGTGCTGTTGAGTTAAAGTACTGCAGAGCTCAATCTTGATTCATTTGAGAGTGGAGAAGTTCCTTTCACAAGCTGGTACCCAACAGTGGCAGCAACACACTGGGCCAGCTTTCTTTCCTTCAGGTCGACCCTTCATAGTCCTGATTGTGTTTTCTGTAATCTTCTTTTGAATATATTCTGCTGCTCAATGACACTTTTGGTCTTGCCTGCTTCATTTGGTCACGCATTGCTCTGTTGTCAAATTGCTTTGTTATGTGTGTTCTTTATGTTCCACACATGGTCTACTTCCATGCCATTTTCAGTTGCAGAATTAACTCTACCTGCTTTTTCCTCACCCTACTCTTACACCTTCCTGTTGGCATACTGAATTTGTCTGCTACACCTAAAAATAGACACAGACAAATGATTTGCAGGAAGGATATCTAAAAATCATTTTTAGTTAAAAAATACTTCCCTAAATGTAGGCTCTTGCATTGATCTGTGCAGAAATACACTCAGGGCTTTATCTGGTTTTCCATCTACAATCACTCTCTTCAGTGCTTTGTGTTTAGCCCAATGTGAGTCTGTGCTATAGACAAAGTTGCTGCTGATGAATGAGTGTTCATAATGTTGCTGACAAATCCAACCAGTAGATACCTATTCAGCTTAGAATATAGACAGACATTCTAGAAACAGCTGGAGGTGGTGGGACTATCATGGTCTGTAATGTGACTGTGTGGTTAAGTAGGCAAAAGAAGAAAAAAAAAATTGAAGCAAACAGGAAAACATAAATTTATAGTATTTAACAGTCGCTGAACACTTCCAGCTTTGTAAAATCAACAGTTCATGAAACAGCCAAAGAGAGCTGAAGTGCTGTTCCCTTTTCAAGCTAATATCTGCTTCACTTCTCTCAGTTCAGAAAATGTTTTCAAATCAAGTTCTCTCTTTGGTCATCAGATGAAATTAGATACCAAAACGTTACTGTCAGTACAGTACTTGATACCCATTTGGCTTAAAATATAAACAGTAAACTCCATTATGATGTTTCAGCTTTTCAGGAAGATGCCAAAATACATCTATCTGACTCAAGCTATCGGAACAAAGGCTTACCTGCAAATGGGGATAGACTTTGGCTCTCCCTATAAATCAGTGAGATAAAACAATGCTTTAAATAATTCAACCGTTGTCATAAAAAGGAACAAAACACACTTAGGGGTTCACAGTTGTTCAGGCTGCATACAAAATGTCTATGCAATGAAAAACAAACAAACAAAATGTTCCATGTGTATCACACTGTGGTGTCAAGTCAAATACGTCCTCATCAACAATGGTCCATAGTTGCGTGGCTCAGTTTTAATGAAGCATACTTTCATACTAAATAGTTCCTTGGAGCAGCATATCCTGATGCATCACCATGCAGACATCGATCAGTGTTAAGTATCATCTGGAGTCATCACTGAGCTGCCCAGAGGGTCCTGCACTCTAGGAACATCATCAACAGACTTCACGACGGTGCTCTGAGACATTTCAGTGCTTGGTTTCCAGCTTTTGATGTCGCTCATACATATTTCCCCTGTAAGACACAAGAAGAGATGAATATTATTTGTGCATGCATTAATATCCTTTGGTAATCCATACAAATAAATATAACTGACCAAAAATCCCATAATCTGTCCGCAACAGATTTCTATGCATATTATTTACACTGTACACTGTGATGCCGTCCAACATCCCTGTTATAAATAATGTGAAACTTCTCCTAGGCTATAGCTTGCACTGTTGTATTTGTCTGCATTATATTGTAAGGTATTTTTAACATTTTTACTCCTCCGTCTTTATAAATGGTCTCAACTCAAAGACAAGTGAATAATATGATGAGTGAAAGTCAAATACTTACTTGCTGTGTTCTCTGTAGGATTTTCTGTCCCATAGTGGAAACTATTGTCCTTTTCTGCTGATTTCTTAAAGTTTTCCAACTAGACCAAAACAGATTTGTAATGCAGTGTTACCCATTTGATGCATATAAAAATCATTCAATAGGAGACATAAGTAGACATGCTTACCTCCGCACATAAAGACTCAGAAAGTCGGCTGGAGAGTGCGCCTTTATCTTCAAAATTGCAGGTACTGCAGGAACACCAGAGTCACATTAATCATCCTTTTCTACAAAATTAGCTTTAATAATCTAATATAAGGAATTAGTTTTACCTTGAATTCTGTGATAATGCTGGCTCACAGTCTATTGAGCTCTCTTGATGCTATTAAAAAGGGGGAAAAAAATTTTTACACACATGACAGAATGAAGTGACAGACACTGAGAAGCAGAGGACAGCTATTATCACCTGTGGGGCCCTGTTGGTGATTTTCACATCTTGTGGATTTCCTGCCTCAGCGTCTCGCTTTCTGGCCTCTTTCTGGCGCTGCATCTTTACATAGTCATAAGTGCTTATGCCTTTATAAACTGTGAAGCCAAGAGAGGAAACACCAGAGGGAAATGATGAGGATTAATAACTGAATGAGGAGAAAAAGAGCTCACAGATGTAAAAGGATTGTGACTCACAGAGGTAAAAGTGGAAGCAAAGCAGATGGCCGAGCAGCAGCAGGCAGGTGATGCTCAGCATGACTGTTATGAAGGCTAATATAAGGAGACCAGCTGAACTCGTCTTTATGGGTGCTAAGGGTAAAAACACCAGCCAGGTGCCATTCCCCAGCATGGCTACAGAAAGGAAAAAAAACAAACACATACAGCTTTTAATGATGCAATCAATAATTAACTGTGCCTTCTATTGAGTCAGATAAAAAAGCTCAATATTACGGTGACTCACTGTCAAACTGTGGGTCTGTCCGTAGGCTGTTTGGATCCAGATAATGCTGGATAAATATGAACAAGATGACAACAACAAGCAGGAAGACACCTAGTGTGGCAGAGGACAGTGCCACAAAGAAGCACCTGAAGGCAACACATAAACCCTGATGTTAATTTATATCCGCTTTTTATTTGGACACCAGCCATGAAGTCAGGTGAACACTAGTTCATCCAGAACGTTGTCTTACCAGTAGTTTCTGCCACCCACACAGGTGTTCAGCCATTTGCAGTGATGATCAAAGTCTTCCACACACTTGTTGCAAACACCACAGTGTTTTACTTTGGGGCCGCTACATGATGATTCATATTGTTAATATCATTAAACACAACCTTTTTGTGATTACCAAATTGTCTATTAAAGGCAAAATCACAATAGACACCACTGCGATGGATACATACACTTTGACATCACATAGATAACAACGTAGGTCCTGGATGACATGCGTCTGCTTCGTCCGGTCAAAAAGTGGCATTGGACCGGAATAGCTCTGTTTGGCCCTCACACTGGCATCTGCTGGGTCTATAGTCACAGCAGCAATATGGGTAAAAAAGTGGACGATAAATGCTACAGCCGTCACCTGCACACGACAAGAGTCAAGGAGAAAAACAATAATATTGGAAAATACTGCAATGTATGATAAATGTGCCCTAAAGTGTGGAATAGTAAGTGTACATGACCTAGAAACTGCAAACTGGTGCACACAAGCGGAGCTTTTGTGTGAGAAATAAAGTCAGTTCTGAAGAAATCAACTGTTCTTACGGCCGAGTGAAGCTTCAGTTAAATAAACCAGTGTTGACATCATGCAGCATACAACATGTGACAAAAACACCACTGATTATGTCTTTTGGGCTTAATAGAGACCACAGAAACAGAGACAGAGTCACGTCTGGTGTGACTGGAGCCCATACAGAGAGCCCACACAACTAAATCCTTGTCTTGTCCAGCAGCACAAACAAGAACTTAGCGGAGACTAATGTTTGCTCCATAATCAAATCTGGAAGCTTCACACAGTCAGCTACAGCAAGCTGTGTGTTAAGGATACAGCATAGACGATGTGGTTCCATGGCGTAGGAAGAAGAGGGATGTAGATGCCGAAGCTGACTATGGCAAGGTAGATGTACAGCAACCAGCCAACCACTTGGAAAGCCTGAGGGGGCCATGACCATCCGTTCATCCTGGGAGGCTGAGAGGGGACCAACTCATTTCTGCTGCTGCCACGGACGGGAGATGTACGTCTCAGCCTTTGACTGAAGCAGTTCATCTAGACAGCACAAGAGGAGAACAAACACAGTCAGTCGAGGAAAAGCTTCCTCTTGGTGTCTTCAAAACATCCATCCACACATGATTACACACACACACACACACACACTCATGGCAAGTCTGGCTCCAGCAGCGTGAGGCCGCATTTGCTGGGGAAATGAGTTAGGAAAATGAGCTGAGCATAATGATAGTGACTGATGATGGACCTACATTTAGTTTTAGCTCGGTGTACCTATTACACTGACAACTAATACAATAACCTTGGTGTGAACCTCATTAAATGGGATGGACAACATATAAGAAACACCTTAGAAGAACATAATTCAACATAAGAGGCAACAACAGCCTCCAAAGTAGCCATAAAGTTAAATCAGCATCGTTATAATAATCTGCTTTAATAAACATTCAAACCTTCATGAAGGCAGAATTTATTGCTCAGCTGTTACATTAACCTGTATTAGTTTTAGATACAGCTTGTGTGTAGGCTATTGTGTGACTTATCCATCTTAACAAATGACAAAAGGCACCACTGCATATAAATTACAATTGTCACGTAGCCTACAGAAAACGGATCATCCAGAGTAAAAGGGTTACTCAAAGTGCAACATCCTTTTCTTTGCCTCGTAATCACGTTTTGCTCTTGGCCATCAACCTGACACGGTGCTAAAAGAACTACAAATTAGCTAAAAACCTGCAAACAATCAACAATTTGTGCGCTTTATAACACAAAGGCAATTAATAATGCTCATCGTTCACCACTTTATTTGACCTATGAGTGAATTTTAAGGCTTATTGTCAAGTGAAGAGGTAGTATGTTTGGCTGTTTAGCCTTTGATTTGCATAACAACTAAACCTACTAGCTAATGTTAAGTTAAAGGGTAACGTTATCTGCTGTAGTTCTCGACGCATTTGTTTAATAAACGAAATGAATAAACCGCCACCAACTGTATTTGTGTATTTCCATACCAACGACAACCTGTAGCCTAGCAGCGATGTATAAAGTTTTTGAATCCACGAAGGAGTACTTACTTTTGTCGATGCAAGTCAGCGACCGAGAAATTAAAACAATATGCGTCCTGTTCAAATACAGACGCAGATTTCCACCGTTTGATATCCCATAATTAAGTTTGTGAGCCGGACAGGTGCTTCAATAAAAAATGCAGTGTGTAAATGTGTTAAATTCACATTACGAGGAAATAAACACTACATGGATAACACGAAATAACAAAAAAAAAACACCCGTATACATGGATAAAAAGCTCCGGCGTCCTTGGATTTGTGTCGCCGAAGGACGTGAGTCAGAAGTTGAAGAATCAACTCACTCAGCAGGTCGCCGCAGCGATATGGAAACAGACTTACTGCGCATGTGCAGTACGGCTCACTACAAGATACCCAGCTCTTTATTGTGGCCCTTCACTGACTGAATAAACACACATATAGCCTGTTTATCTCATACATTTAGACCCTGGAGGATGAAAGCTGCTCAGAATAGCCGGCGCTTTTAATTACTTTACTTACAGCAATGTCCTACAATACTCCAGGAACATTTATTTTGAAAATCTGGCTTGTAGCTGGGGCTAATAGGATGATTGAAATATGTGTGCATGCATGACTGCAGATTTTTCATTGATATCTACTTTGCAAAATTGTACTATGTTTCACACTCTGCAAAATGTGTACCATGTATGAACATTATTTGTATATTAGCTAGTGCTCTATTCCCATGTGCAAGAGGAAACTGCAAGCAAGAAATATGCATGACTTCTGCTTTCAACAACAAAGCCCTTCCCTCATCTTTAAGTTTCTCGTATGTGTATGTAAACTGCATACATTTTGCTTCATTTTCACTTCCCTATTGCGTCCCCGCATACTGAGACATCCTACAATGGCAAATATTGCTTAATTAAAGCCTCTGAGTGGAGGTTCCCTCTGCAGAAATCTGAGCACTCAGCACTGCACCTTCACTGCAGCCAGACAATCTTACAACACTCTTTCACTTGAACTGATCTAAATTTGGATGAGTATTGTTGGTAGACAGTTCCTGTATTTGCAGCAGCTACCACAGTATATATAATGCAACGGGTACCAGTTTTTCATTTGCATCAAACCCCACACATTTATAAACACAGGTGCAAGCATTTATTTTAAGTGTTGCACTGAAACAAAACCATACGATTAGACTACAAACATTCTGTACAACTTATATTTAGTATTTAAAATCAGGTCAGAGGCTCCTGCTGTCTCCACAGTGTTTAAACAGTCCAAGGCCCAGTACCCAGTGGTGGTAACACCAGGAAAACAAAATGGCAGTGTGTGTGTGCGGTCAGCTGTTGGCTGTGCTCTCTGGCTCCGGAGACTGCAGGAACTCGTAGGGATCGTGAACCATTTCAGACTGGTCGCCAACACCCAGATGTGATGGGCTCCCTGTGGATGAAAGAAAATATGTTTTTTATGTTACTGCACTGGTGTTACTATTCCACAGAAAGAAGTGAAAATTTTGCAGAAAAGTTGACGTGCAACAGTCAGTTGATATTTACCAATGATAATAATATGATATTTAATAAAACAAAAACTGGAAATACTAACTAAAAAGCATAAGCAGTGCAGCTATATTTTTTAAAAATACTCCAATTGCAGGTACCTAAGTGGTGCTGGTCCCTCTCTGAGGCATTAGACAAGGAGGACAGGTTGGACGAGGGTCTGGAGCCGACTCTGTCGACCTGAGCATCCTGGAACTCCTGCAGAAGTTTGTCTGCATCATCAAAGTGCTGCTGGCCCTCCTCGTTCCCCGGCTCTTTTTTTACAGTTTTACCTGATGAAGGAAGAGAGAAGATAAGATTGCTGCAGAAAATCAAATCAACAATGAACTCTCCGTCTGAGAGTTTTAATAGGATCAAGGCTATAATGCTGTCACTCTTCAGATGTTACTCTTGTTGCTCTGACTACATCTGCCAGCCTTATCACATTAACATGCAAGCTTAGTGTTTACATGGACTCAATCTTACACATTTGACTTCCTTAATTGCGTTATGATTGGATTATTGGTGTACATGTGAGTGCTGATGACATCAGTCACCTAATGAGTTCAGCATGGATATATCCAGAGACATATCAGGATAGTTCTTCATTGACATGAAGTCCAGGACTGAACCACTCTCTCCCAGGCCGGAGCCATCTGCCATCTGAACAAAAATACAAAGCTTCAATAAGACAATCAAGAAACAATTTAAATGTGTAATCTTCTTTAAAACAACTACAGCATACCTGCATGTCACAGATGTTGGATTTGGTTTCATCAGGTTTGAGTATGATGTTTCTTTTCTAAAAAGGGAAAATATGCATCAACTACATTGTTGTAGAATTGGTCAAGACAATCCTGTAAACTGAGAGGATGACTGGAAGTAATGAGTGATGGTACAAGTCAGATACCTGTCGGATTTGACTGACAGCTTTAATGTGATCGCCTGCGGTCATTTTGTCCAAAAGCCCGTCGACCCAATGCTTTGTGACGCTTCCACAGCCCTTGACAAACTCCTGTATGCTGAGGGTGAAAGTGAACGCAATTAAAAGCTGAAAACAAGGACGCATTTGTTTCACTGGATCATTTAGTCAAGTTTAACCTGTGTAAGTGAAGTCCCCCTACCTGAGAGCACACTGTACCCCTGTGTCATCTCCATAAGCTGAATAGAGCATGTCCACCTCATCAGACAGCAGGTCTGGAAAGACGGAGTTCTTCTGAAGGGTCTGAACATTGTAGGCACTGCTCAGAAACGTTACTGCACAGAACAAGAAAAAAAGGATAATCCATTAAAAGCCACAGACTTCGTGTCAGTGAGTAATTCTTATTAACAAAAGTGCACTTCATGACATACCTTTGTGTCTCCTGTCATCTTTGAAACCCAAGGTGGTTAATCCAGGCAGAAGCTTATTCGACAGAGAACTTAGATCCACTTTGTGAGTCTCCTCTTCTGCAAAAAATGAAGAACCATTTGCTTGTTTCTCAGATGTCACATATTATATTAATGTAGCGCAGATCATGTGTGATAATTGGGTTCTACAAGACATTTAAAAGACTACACAGTGATAACAAACCTTCTGCATCAGGATCAAGCTGATTTACAACAGTATATAGAAGAGAACTGTCCGGTTCTTTGCGCAAGTAGCCCATCTGAAATCAGAGAACAGAGAAAATATATTGTCAGTGCAAACCTCAATGACGTAAAGATGTAAAGCCCACACATTCAACTGCTACAACAACATACTTAGGTCAAGTCAACATTGACTTCCTCAAAGTGTGGAAGCCTTACTAAGACTTACAAATAAAATTAATTAATTTAAAAATGCTCTGAAACAGCTGTCTCTTTCGATTTGTAGTATCACTTATTTTACCAACCACAGCAGTATCTGATTGGTAAAACATTACAAAGAGTAATACTTTTAAGATTACGTTATAACGTTCTCTTTTGCAGCTTTAATTAAACATGTGCTTAAAGTACTCAGATCTTTAACTTAAGTAAAAGTAGTAATACCAGTGTACAAAAGTAAAAGAATGACCCATTTCAGAATCAAATATATTACATTATTTGGAATAGAATTATTGATGCATTGATGTGTTCATCATTTAAATGTTGCAGCTAGTAAAGGTAGAGATGATTTTAATGACTTTTTATTTCTGGGTAGTTCAACCTGTAATAATATAGCATAACTGTTGCAAATAAATGCAGTGGAGTAAAAGCTACAATAATGCTCAAGTAAAGCAGCAAAGCAGTAGTAAAGTACCTCAAAGCTGTACTTACTTACTAATAAACTTTATCTATGTCTGCCCTGAAAAAACAATCAGTCATTGTTTGGCCTCTATCATGTGCGAGTAGGAATTTATACATAATAAAATGGAAAACCTTCGAGTTGGGCATGTATCTGTTAATCCGATCTCGAGCTTCATCTGCAGAATGTTCGACGAGTGCAAGAACATGCTCCTCTGCTGTACTGTCAGTCAAGCTGCAAGCGTTTCCCTCTGGTTCATACAGATAACTGAAACAACAGAAAGGACAGTGTCATTGGTTCATCATGCTGACAGGGTGCTGATTCACAGAAAATCAAAACACTCAGGATTTACCTACTAGCCTTTAAATGTAAACAAAAAGTCACATTTAACAAGTACATTACAAATAAAGATTACCTGATGACTTCCTTCATGTCTTTGACGGGTTGTTTTTTGGACTTCTTAGCGGATTCCACTGGCATGGGGATAATTTCTGGAGGAGGTATATCAGCTGTAAGATCTTCATCTCCCAAAATGGCTGCCTGCTGGGTGTAGTCCATGTCCTGCATGAAAGACATGCTGCGCTTCAGAGCCAACAGCCGTTCCTGTAGACAAGACAGAGGAAAAAAAAGGCAACATAACTTGACTTTGCTCAGTGTTCTCTGTCGAACTCTCTAATTTAGCTTAACTGGCAACATATGAATAAAGAAGGAAATGAATAGAAAGCTACAGTACAAAGTTGTTGATGAATACAGTGTTTTAAATCCACCCTTGGTCAATTGACATTGACATCCGTGACTGACTTCCTGTATTGACTTTGTTTAGGTTTCTACATCCAAATGAATTTTATGTCTGCACTGCTCAGCATCTGGGAATTAGAAAATGTCATAGTGTTTTGAATATATTCCATTACTCACTGTGTATGGAGCAGTGCCATGATTTGACTGTAGGTGACATCATTACTGCAGTCTGTGTGTTTTCTGCCTGCCTCAAACTTCAAATTCAAATTCTTCAAGTTGACAAATTAAAACTGACTGATGGATATATATTTTATAGTCCCTTGTTTATATGGTGACACATTACACTGAGAATTTAATCTGTTCCATTTAGGTATTTTATGTTGAAGTCAAATACCTATCTGTTGTGAAACATTACCCATGATCAAAAGATGAAACAAAGTGAAGTCAAGCACTAATAAAAGTTTTCTCAGTTACCACAAGACAGCTAACATGAACAAAGTTGGTGTCAAATGAAAGGAAAGATGGACTTGTTATAACAAACATATATTGTAAGTTTGTTTATTTTAATTCCATTTGAGATAATTACCTTGCTCATCATCTTGAATCCTGTATGGAGCAGTTTCTTGGCAGCCTTATAATAGACAGTCTCTGGTCGGTTGTACACCATGGCATTGTCACACATCAGCTTAAAGTCCGCCTGCAGGCCAAAAAGTGTTCAAACCAGTGTGAGGGAACACTTTGTTTATACTTTATAATACTCTCAAAAGAAATACATATTCAACATCCTAACTGTCTCTTTGTGTTAAAAAAATGTCCTCACCTTGAACTCTGTGACTGTGTTGTACTCATTGTTTCTAATCTTGTCTTTCATGGTGCTGAAGTCCATAGGATGTTTGATGATCATTGAGTAACCGGGAGCGATCGCATCTGTTACTGGAAATGAGAAGAATCCATGGGGGTCTTTCCTGGAAAGACATCAGTACAGAAGCAACCATTATATTTTCTTAGACTTGTTTTGCTGGGAGCAAATGTTCTTGTCTGATCATGTCAGGGCACGTTATCAGTCAGGTCAATGTGAATGGATCTTGTTTGTGTGCTCTTCAAAAGAGTCGTGTATAATGAAAGCTAATGTCTGTGCTCCACTCATGATAATAAATGCTCAAAGGCTGAAAGCCTAGAGCCTATAGAACCATCATTCATCATTCATCTTTTGAGGAGTGTAATTGTGTTCAGTAAATTTTTATGGAAACATGCCTGTTCATTTAAGACAGTTCTAGGTGTTCATGTTTGGGGAAATGGGCTTACTCATTAGGATTCAACCTCAGGGATAAATAGCAGCTTTACCATTAACCCTCATGCTTCTGGATCTTTAAAGTACTGATTCTTCAGGAGCAGTGCTGTGACATTAAAATGACAGAAGGCTGATATTACAGGTGGATGCAGCAATTAGACTGAATCAGTGTTCCTCACCTCTGCAACTGCCTCAAAAAGTGCTCCAACAGTTGTTGACGAGGAGTGGACTCATTTTCTGCATTGGGCAAACATAAAAAATACAGATATCTATTAACACATTTATAGAAGAAGAAGAAGAAGAAGAGATACTTTATTAATCCCTCAAGGGGGAAATTGCATGCATGCAAACATGCATTTAACTCCGAAATACACCCACACACACGCACAAAGGGCTCATAGACATGCAATGTGGAGAGAGATGGTGGAGTGGTGGAGTGATGGGCAGCCACCCAGAGCAGCGCCATGCGAGCAGTTGGGGGGGGAAGGGGGGTTGGTGCCTTGCTCAAGGGCACCTCAGCAGTGCCCAGGAGGCGAACCAGCACCTTAATGGTTGCTCAAGCACAATGTAATGTTTGCTCGCCAAATCCGATGTTGTCCCTATAGACAGGGATTCTCACCTTGCTGTGTCCTGCATGCTCGGACCGGTCTGTCTCCTTGCTGATCCATTTCCAACTTCGCCATGGGGGAAAACTCGTCCACTTCAGGCTCTGTCTCAAACTCTCTGTCTCGCTCTTTTTTCTTTTTCTTCTCTTCCGGCTGATGAGACACAGTCATGTTGCGGGTGATTTGTCAGAGAAATCATTAACAATCTATTGGACATGTTCTCAGGATTAACTTGGGTTTACTCACCTCTAATCCTATAGTTATAGTTTTTGGCAATGGGAAAGGTTCAACAGGTACACCGGCACTGGTGGCTGCTGTAGCAGCTGCCGCCTCTGATTCATTCTGCTCTCGCTCTCTCTTCTTCCTCTTTTCCTCCTATAGAAAAGGATGAGTGCCAATTTATAACTTATAGTGGGAAAAAACAGGTGGTGTGTGTAATAAAATATTATTTTGTAAACTAACCTTCCGCCGTCTTCTGTCCTCATCATCCACATATTTGTCTTTATCCTTTTCAGACTTTTTCTTCTTCTTCTTCTTTTTCTCTTTGTGGCGTTCTCTCTCATGGTCTGATCTGTCATCGTAGTAGCTGGAGTCATGGCCCGAGCCAGAGAGCTCTGTCACCTCGCTTCCTCCAACTTTGAGCACAAGCTTCAGGGGCTTCTCGAGAGCCTTGTCCTCATAGTCTACAACAAAACAAAAATGATAAAGCCGATAGGTCAGTCAGGAAGCGTGGCACAAGGTGAAAAGTTAATGTTGATATTAGTATTATTAGAAAGTTTTGTCTGATGTTATTTCAGACACAAAATAGGTTGTAAAGGAGTAAATGTAACAAACTGTAGCTTCTCTGTAGATAATCTTCTACTGTATGCTATGTTTTGTTTGTATGGACGTAACTCTTTTGTTTCCTTAACTGGTTATGTAATAATTTACGGACCACATTAAATAAAACTTTAAACAGAAACACATGAAATTCAGACACAACTAATAGCAGATGCTAACTTAAGTATAAGGTACTGGCACAAAACATATTTAACATATTACTTTATAACAGACTATTTAACTCAGGATTCTCGCACATCACCGTACCGACAGCAGGTGAAAAACAGAGCTGAAAGGTGTGCAGCGTTTTGTTATTTACAAAGAAACGATGCAAATATGCTAAGTGTCTTTAGGCTAAGCTAACTAACAGAGAGAGCTCGCTGGAACAAAAGCGGCGCTGTAACTTGCAGTAAAATGTGAACTCAGGTACCATCAACGGTTCTCCACTCCGGCTTATGTTTCTTGTGTTTTTTCCCCATGTCTCCGTATTTATATCAGAAGCTTTGTGGTTATTCCAATTGAGTTAACACTCACTTTAAGGGTCGTAACAGTTTTCTTTGCAACAAGAAAGCTAGCAGCAACCGGAAGTGCTACCTCCAAAACAAACGATGTGCTTCCGGTGTAACAAATCAGCGCGCTGAATTCGAGCGACTTCTTCTGACGGCACAGCAGAGGACCGTCGATAGTTTCTCTGGGTACCCAAACTTTGATTAATGCAAGTGTTCAGAGTGATAACGTGAATGGTGTGAGGTATTGTTTCAGTGTAGCACTCTTGTTACCTTCAGACTACTAGTTGGAGGGATGTTAGCGTTAGCCAGCTGTGTTAGCGTGCTACAACCAACATCGCCAGCTTACCTAAGCTAGCTAACAACACAGGAAAGTGCCTTTATTTTATCAATGAACAAGACAAACTGAGGACTAACTGCTGAATGTTGTTCGGGTGTCTCCAGTTTTACAGGAATGGAGGGTGACATAGTTGAAAATGGAAATCCAAAACAAGAAATCCATGTGGAGGTCCATGTTAAATCTCACAGGTGAGCATTAGTACTATTTATTTGACAGTTATGGTAGCCGGTGTTTCGGTTTAACTAGCGACCCTGTTAACTGGTGCTTATCAGACGTATGCGTCTGTGGTTGCCGTAGTTACGACAGCTGTTGAAAAAGACTGAACTGTTTTATTTTTGTTTGTTTTTTTAATGTTGTGACGTTAATAAAAAAAAAAAGGCACCGCTGTATATGCCTGTTTTCAACTACACACGCCTCAGCTGACGGTCATCCGTTAACAGGGTCGCTCGTTAATCCAAAACACCGGTAGATTCACCGGATCCGCTGCTAAACCCTCAGCGGCGTGAGCGGCGTTTACGTCACCACGACCACATGGCCCATGCAAACACAAACAAGTGAAGGCAGATAGATAAGACAGAGGACTGACGAATGTCATGAAGGCTGACATAAAATCACAGTGTCAACATTACTGTCCAACTACAAATTTACAATTGTGTGCAACACTTTACTCTTACAATCAGTATTCCAATAGTGTAATATATAGAGGTATTAATTCTACTTTACGTTTATTATCCAGGTCTTAGTGGGTGGTGTTGTCATACAGGAGTGAGAGGTGTTTCTAATATTATGACCCTCTCATGTATGTAAATATTAGGAACACCTCTCAGTATAATGTTGTCCAGTTTCACACTACTACAAACTACAACCTCAGTAGTAAACATAATAATAATAGTTAAATAAATACCTCTCTGACATTGTCAAAAACTAACAAAGATTTATAAGCTTCATAAAAGTAGAATTTATGGCAGAGTTGTTGCAGTGGATCACGTTGGTTGTACTGAACTGTACCTAATAAAGTGGTACAGCTTTTTTCCTTTTCTCTTTCTATATCCATTTATTCAGTTATTATATTAGTTCATCATTTTTATTTAACTAAACTTTTTTCCCAATTAATTTTGTGTAACTTTGCACTTGTGTCTGACCTAAACCCTGTTAGAAATACTCCTATTTATTAAGCAGATCAGAAATGGGGAAACAGCAGACAAAATGTATATGATTATGAATATGACATAAAAACTAAGTTTAAAAAACAGAAACCAAAATGAATACTGGTACAGTTACGGCCATCACAGGTGAGAAAATTATATTTTTTTAATCTTATGACTATATAATTATGTAACTGCACACTTCATATTCATGTTTCCAATCTTGTTCTTGTTTCAGCACAGCTAAACTGTCCGACGTGAAGATGCACGTTCTGGCTCTCCTGCATCGCCACAGCATGGTCTTTGGAAATTTCAGATGGACAGAGTTTGATGCAGACTTCCTACAGAAACATGTAGAATCTGTGGTTCTAGCTGATCTTGACCCAATGGTATTACTTTGTTGTTGTTGTTGTTTTTAAGTCAAAGTTTAAAAGTTTTTTTGTTGTTTATTTATTCTTCTTTTTTTCACATCAGCCCATTGATTTGAAGAGTTGCTCTATCAACATTCACATCTTCACTCTGAATGAGGACGGACCCAGCACGCTTAGTTTGGAGGAAGATGAGGAGCTTTCAGCAGCCAATCACTGGTTGTTGCCAGCAGGTGACACTAGACAATACTTAATACAGGAAGTGATTATTCTAAAGACTGTATCTTTTAGGCATACAATATATTAGTCAACCTGACCTAATGTGATACTAAACCCAAAATATCTTTTAAGTATGAACACATCCCCTGTAGCTGAGAAAGGGTTCTCCGCTCATGTTCCAGCAATGTGCAGCTGAATCAGGTGCTTCTCAAATAATCGAAGGAGAATAGTGACTGACACCCCCCTCAGCTTAGATTCATGCATTCATGCTGTCCTTCTGTATGCTTAGTATGTTACAAACGGTCATGTTTTAATCAATATATGGCTAAATGCACTGCTCCTGTCATGTCATGCACGATATTGTAAAAGTAAAAAGTGAGCGCCAGTGGTAAAAAGTGTTTGGGACGTACTGAGACTGAATTATAGCCCCACCAATACTGGTTCTTCAAGACTGATTCTGAACTTTAAAAAAATCTGATAACCTAACATGAACACAATATTTATACATGTATGTATCACAGTGTTTCTAAATGACCTCAATCCTATTTTGACATTTCTGTACAGCAATTTCTTTTTACTTAATACCTGACATACATACGGATTCTGCTATATCTGGAATAAGCTAATATCTTAACATGAATGGGCACTGATACAGGTGAACTGTGCTGCAAGAGTTGTTTGAGAAGATTCTGTGAACATTTTCTACTTTTTTCTGCTGTGAAAGCCTGAAATTCATTCTAAGATCTTATTGTAATGTTATTTTTTCATCTCAGCTCTGTGTTGCCTGAAGGACTTTGGCTTATTATATTTTTTTGCTTAATATTCCTTTAAAATGACTTGACCTTTGTTTGTTTTAACAGCTGAATTTCATGGGATTTGGGAGAGTCTGGTATATGAGAGTGGAGTCAAAACTCAGGTAAAAAAAATGTAATATCTGAAAAATATCTGGGAAATTATTACATAACATTTTAACATAGCTGAACTTCACATTGTTTCCCCCTTCCAGCTCCTGGATTATGTCACAACAACAATTTACTTCTCTGACAAAAATGTTGACAGCAACCTGATTTCTTGGAACCGTGTGGTGCTTCTTCACGGTAAATATCTATTGAGCAATCACAGTAATGTTCATCGGTAGAGGTTGCATCAGAGGCGAGGTGCGTAAAATAACTGATTTATCACTGTGTATGCCCAAATTCAGGACCCCCGGGCACAGGGAAAACATCACTGTGCAAAGCTCTTGCCCAGAAGCTGTCAATCAGATTATCAAGTCGGTAAGACAATCCTCATTTTAGTGAAACCACTTCAGTACTAACTACACCTGCTCCTTTTATTTCAAAATACGCTCCTCTCCCTACAGGTATTCTTATGGGCAATTTGTCGAGATAAACAGTCACAGCTTGTTCTCAAAGTGGTTCTCAGAGGTACACCTGGCTCTGTTTTATATTTAATGGTTCTGGTGGAGGATGCTCTTGAACAAAATGATAATAATTTGGTCGCTAATTATACCTTTTTTTTACAGAGCGGTAAGCTGGTCACGAAGATGTTTCAAAAGATCCAACAACTGATTGATGACAAAGAGGCTCTTGTGTTTGTTCTAATTGATGAGGTAAAAATCGTTGAAAAGAACTGATTGATTGATATTGGAGCCTTATTTTGAGGCCCTAAAATTCATTTAATAAGAACTTGCCTCCAGATCTACTGAAATATATCAGACTTTGTTGTTGACTTGTACCTTACTTATCCCATGTCCAAGACTGTCTCTGCTGTGACTTAGTTTGTTTGTGAACCCTGTTTTATGACGTGCAGGTGGAGAGTCTGACAGCAGCAAGGAATGCCTGCCAGGCAGGAACTGAGCCCTCTGATGCCATCCGAGTGGTCAATTCTGTCCTCACTCAACTAGACCAGATCAAACGGTCAGGAAACAAAGTAGTCTATGTCCTCAGCACAGTCTATGTACTGTTTAAAACCTCTGTCTTATAGCAAATGAGACAAGAAGCCGTCATTTTCCATTCTTACACTCACTCTTACTTATGTCCTATTAGGCGTATCTGTTCTGTGTTGACTTTTGGGCTCATATTTCAGACATTCCAACGTCGTGATCCTGACGACCTCCAATGTGACAGAAAAGATAGACTTGGCGTTTGTGGACAGAGCTGACATCAAGCAGTACATCGGACCGCCATCTGCGGAGGGCATCTATAACATCTACCTCTCCTGTCTGGAGGAGCTGATGAAGGTGACCGAACAATGTAGCAACATTTCTAATGCAAAGCGCTTTTACTTCCACGTTCAATCTTTGGGGCTTATTTTGAGAGTGATATGATTCCACAAGTTTGCAGGGGATTGTTGGGAGTTGTGTGGAAATGACACAACACAAAATGACAGTGGCCACAAGGTGCAAGGCTCAACAGCAAAGTTTGCAGTTCAATCCACGGCTTCTCTCTAAAACACCATTTTAAAAACACAAAACACATTGACATTTGATGGTGAGATAATTAGTGAAAGAAGGAACAACTGTGCCCTGACAAGACAACATTTAATAGGCTTGATAAAATATGTCTGTGCGTCATGATGTTTGACATGTGCAGTGCCAGATCATCCACCCTCGGCAGCAGCTGTTCACCATATTTGAGCTTGAGACGATGGGCTATGCAGAGACCGAGGTATCCGAATTCAGTCTGAGACTGAGGAACATTGCTCTGTGAGTACAACCTTCCATAATGCAATAGCACCCAAATCACACTGTCTCTGTGCTCTAATCATAACATCGAGTGCCTGCGAGAAGTGAAGCTGCCAGTGGCTAATGTTTTGGTTTTCTTCTCATTTCCAGAAAAAGCAAAGGTTTGAGTGGAAGAGCACTCAGGAAGTTACCATTTCTAGCCCATGCACTGTTTGTTAAGGTAAGTATTTGATTTTCTTCTACAGAGAGTGTAGGGAAAAAAGAGTCGTATTGTTTCCTTAATTTAGTTTGTTTTCCTGCAGACGCCGACAGTGACTATTGAGAGGTTTCTGGAGGCGCTGAGCAGAGCGGTGGATAAACAGAAGGAGGAAAAAGCTAACCTCGTCAACGGTGTCTGAACTTATTCAATGTCTAAAGGCTGACACATGATTGTTCGTGACCTCTCAATCCCATGTCTTGTTTGTGGCTTGGAAAACTACAATTACACTTATTTTAATACAGCTTAATCTGTTCATTTGGCAGCACTATGTTGAATATATTTGTAAGTATTGCCCGTTTGGTTTTAAGATGGAGTACCTAATGCTTGAATTTTCTTTGTGCTATTAACCTAAGTGTTTACTCTGTTCTTGGTTTCATAGTGATATTTTTATGTAACATGAAGCTTTAACCTTAACAGCGGCGGCTTTTTTTTTCTCATGCTAAAGGGATACTTCTATTTCTATTTGCATAATTTATTGCCATTAGCTACCGTATTGATATCACTGCATACACATTAGCTCAGTCTGTGGATTTTGTTTGAGATATCCCAGACAGAAATGAACAGCAGTCCCATAATAGGCCAGAAGCCTCAGTGGACAAAGAAGTATCATAAATACGGTATGCAATTTTGCCACTTTGTGGTTTTATGTGTTTCTGTTAACTGCTTCTATTTTCTGCTGTTAATTTCTATAAAACAAGTCACCAGCTCATGGAGATACTTCCATACACAGGATCTATAGGATAGGCTAATGTTCATGTACGTAACCAGCCTATGTTGAAAAATGTTGTCTTTAAACTTTAAACCACAAATCCTCTATAACCTCTCTGGATTTATGTGTTCATTACAACTTTATTTTGCATTTTGCATTGAAATAAAGAATTTTGTTTAAGAGAGTGTGTGTAGTTGCAATGCTGAAGTAGATGAATTTTGGAAATTTTAAAAAAGCCTTGGGGCCACCACTTGGTGGCGTACAGATGCTGTCACGCAGTTTTACGTGTGACCCAAGACTGATTTTATTTGGTGTATTTTATGACACATGATAATCACAATAAGGGCAGTAAGTGGAAATGACCATAGCAATAAAATTAGATTACAGCTGATCTTGAACTCATCTCATGTTATATAAATAAGTTTCCAAGAAAAAAAAAAAACAGAAACTCCCACAAATATAAAATGTGTATATGAAAGTTTAAAAAATTGTGCTGCTAACAGTAGTCTCTTATTGGATGTCCCTTCATGGAGACTCAAAGTGATATATGGTTACACTGTTTGACAGCGTTTGTTAATAGCTGCCACTGATTTGACCTAAAAAAAAAAAAAAAAAAAAGTTGAAAGATGATTCAGTTTTGTATCAGTTTCTACACACAGTTTACATGAACATATCAGTGGCTCCATTGTTTGTATGAACATGTTTTGCATTCTGTGAATGCTCTACTGCTTTGCATGTCAGCTGCCGGGTTCAGACAATGTGCCCTTTGTTTGTTGTTGGGCAACAGCTTTTTCACTCCACTTCAAAGGTGGATTCTGTTGGCTGTTCCTGAATGTAAAAGAAAAGCAAACATTGAGTTCTTCTTTACTCACACGCCTCATTCCTGCTCGATTCTAATCACTGTCACCTTTAGAATGACCTTTTTTTTGTGGGTGTTTTTATTGAGCACATTTCACATGAAATTTTGCTGGATTTGATTTTACTGTCTCGAGTCTGTCATTGAGATCAAACAGAAGATATACACCCTCTTTATACTCTAATCAAGGTCTTCAAGGACAGATCGGCTTTTACAAGAAACCCAGGATGGACTTTCCCTCGTGCATAAAGCCCACATTTCATTAAAGAAACATAACTGTTGTTTGTGTGAATTACCCGTTTAATGCCACCTTATCTTTTTACATCTAATTGTTTGGCACCCGCTGTTTTCATGCTGCAATGAAGTTTTTATGTGAGATGAATTGCATGAGGAAGCTGTACTTTTCTCTAATCTGATCAATGATCACAAAGTCGAGTGGAAAAAAGGAAGATAGAGAAAGGGAGAGCTGTAAGAACGGGCATGGTAAATAAAACCATAATTGCTCTGTCTGGAGGCCCTTTTTTCTTTTGACTGTAGTTGGTCCAAAAGCAGGCAGCTGTTAAAAGGCAATCAAGACACAGAAGGAAGAAAAGTCAAAAGCCTTATTGTTACAGGGTTTTATCACAGTTTCAAGCAGTTTGAAAATGTCAGAAAACTCCAAACAAAACAAATAGTCTGATGTTTATCCTCTCAACCGTTGTTCAGGTACATGGCTGAAAGCAATGGAATATCATTGCATGTGCCAATGGTGATTCACATAGGGAGGGGATTAACTTACACACATACTTATAGGCATGTTAAGCAGGAACTGAACAGAGCTGCACACAAAACCATGGAAACTATCGCTCATTTCCCTGAGTACAAAGTCACAGACTGAACTTGAGTTTTAAAGAGCTTTATGATTTACATTGATATGATCTTTAGGATGATAAAAGTTTAGAAAAAACCTGCACTTTTGTAGGAAGGAGGTCTACATCCTCTGTACAAATACAGCCCATAAAACATATGTTGTGTCAGGGCTTCTCAATTCTTCATTCACATGACAGCCTTTGATGATAAACCAGGACTTTTATCTAAGTGAACATTGCCCTTAAAAGACAATTTAAGCTCTTTCTGTCTCTCTGTTTCCAGTCTAAACCAGCCTGTCAGAAACTGTATGAACAGTTGTTGTTTCTGCTTGACTTTTTTTTTTTTTTTTGCATCCCATATGTGCGTCATCCATTTAAGTGGGATGTTAGAGGGAGTAGGGGAAAGAGGATGAGGGAGAGATACCTTGTAAAGAGGCAGAATCCTGGGAGCCTGGCTGCATAAAGCAATGGTGATAATTAGGCACGGCAAGTAGGATCAAAGAAAGCTGCCATCAATGAGTTATGCAAATGTCGGCTCATGCTGTCAACCAAAGACAGTGATCTGAGAGTCCTGTGTCTATGAGAAGTCAAATGGCAGACAAATTGACAGGAAGAGAAGTATAGCTGTACTCCCCATTCATCATGGTATGGTAGTGAAACTGGGACACTACCATGTAGTATAATTCTGTATAATTCTTTGAGTAGCGCAGAGAATACATTCTCTTATGTTCCTCCAGGCAGAGCGCCTTTGTTTAGATAATAAAGGATAAAGATATGGTTTAGTGCACGGACTGTAATTTCTTCTATGAATGCAACACTTTGAAGCAGTGAGTGCGTGAGTGACTGACACCCACTGTACAATAAAAGTGTATGCCTCGATAGCATGCAAAAGATCAAAGTAATATCTCTCCTTGTTTTGAATATAATCTGCACAGGAGTGGAGTATTTACAAAACACTAACATCACATTCATGTTTTCATAAGGTTGCCTAGGTAAATGAATATTCATAACAGTTGGCGTGTATACCAGACCCTGCTTTAACAACCTGCCAAAGGAAACAAACTATTAAACTGCTAAAGGGCTTTTGATGTCTGGTGGGTTAAAGTACAGCATGTTCTTCCTGGTTCTTTTTTTTTTTTTTTAGAAAACAAAAGTTAATCTTTAGCACCTTTAGTACTCAAAGCTAAAACAAATAATGTAAATTACAATGGCGTTCAAACACAGACAAGCAGCACTAAATAACCATGTTATTATTAGCACCTTGTGTGTTTATACACCAAAAAAAACAAAAAACTTCAGTTCCTTAACAAACCAAAATCTAATTTGGATGTTATTGGATGTTGAATGTTATTTCTGGTTTATATACAATCATAAACCTATGTGCAGACAGGTCTAATTCACTCCTGTTTTGTAAACTAATACTTTTAGATGTTTACCTTTTGGTGTTAAGAGAACCTGCGATACAAATAGATACAATCTAATGTGACTAACAAAAGTCCTCTTCATTTAAAGAAAATCTACTTTGAAAACCATGAATGGAGCTGTGCGGAAAATTACACCAACAGAGGACGCGGTTTTACGTTCAACGACACATGAGCTGCCAAACCAGTGTTCAGTCTGTCAAGTCAAATGAAATCTACAACCGGAAAATAAATTAACGGTGTTTCAAAATAATAGTACAATTGCTAAAACTGGGGATACAAACAGTTTCCATTACATTAGGACAAAAATTAAATACATCTGGTCTAAAGTTGATGTTTTTTTTTTTTGGTTTTTTTTTAAGAGTCTAATCTGGGCCGACATTGCTGTTTCATCTCTCGTCCAGGTTTCTACCTGTTTCTCAGAACTGAAGAAGCCTTTTGGATGAGAGGTGAAATGTGACGATCTTTACAAGCATGTTGTTTGAGGTATATAAACAGTAAGTTGGTTAAGATAAAATACTGAATGCAAACAAACTTTTATGTAGTACAACTAAGCAGCAAACTGGTTATAGCTTATCAAATGTGAAGATTTGCTTAGTTTTTTGTGTAAACCAGATTCGTTGGGTTATGGAAGTTTTCCATATGACTTCATATGCAGATGAATTAGGTACGTCTCAGATCAAGGACAACAAATTTTAGGAGGAAAAGTTTTTGGAGCACACTGACTGCATTTGCAATTTTCATACTGATATGTTTTCTCTATAATTTACAAACAATTGTACTATTAAAGGCTGCAAATCAATGAGTGTACTCCAGCCTGTTTTTCCCTTTAAAATACTATAAACAAGTTCAACTTTGGCCTATCTGTGAAACTGTGTTAGGTATTTATTCTCATTTTAGACACACTATAAAGACAGTCAGTGAGTGATTAATAAAAAAACTGTTGATTGGCCCAGATTAATCAACATGAAATGATTGCTGCAACTCTCATGAAATGAAAAAAACAATATATAAATTCTCCATTATTGTTAATTAGATTCATGATTAAATAGATGTTGATCTAAATATGAACTATGTAACCTTCAGAAAACATCAACCTATGTGGACAGGGCAAAATATCTTTATGTATTTGTCTGCTTATGTTATTTCATTTGGAACCATTTTTTTAATTCCACGCAGAGGATAATTTATGCATCTTTCCGCATATTTCTTAATATTTCATTACTTGAAAAACTGGTTCATCAACGTAGATGTTTTATTTTGTAGAAGCACTAACAGGAAGTACCGTACCGTACATACTCTGTGTGTCTTGACTCTGGCTCCGTGATCTCTGCCGTGTTCAAAGCGCTCCTACACTCAGTTGGACTGGAGGGAAGTCTGGAGGCAGACAGCGAGTCGAGCCCTGTCTCCCCTCATACATCTTTTTTTTTTTTTTTTTCTTACAGAATTATCTGGTTTCTGCACAGAGACAACTGATGCTTCAATGAACAGGCGATTTAATTACCTGCCTTTGGATGAAGTTGGAGTTTTCTTCTTGCAAAGCAAACACAATGTGACCATGTTGAGCCAGTGACTGTAACGTTATCCTTGTCCGATTTCGGAGTACCTTTATTGATTCAGGGAAGAGGGACTTAAGAATGGGCAAACTTCAGTCAAAACATGGTAAGAAATGTTGTAATTTAAAGAACTGGATGACATTTTATTTAAGTATTTTGATTATGGTATTGCTGTTATACATAAACTAACGATTGTCTGTTGTCTGCATCCCTGTTTCTGGTGGATCTGAAGCGTGTAAGCGCAGAGAAAACCCTGAAGGTGAGGACAGATCATGTTGTCTAATGAGGAGGTTTATGAATGATGACAATCTGATGAAGCAGAGGTTGAGTTTGAGGTTTATACCCGCTGATCGGTGTGTTTTGTTCGTGTCTCAGGAGACAGTTTTGTTGTGAACGCCTTCCTCCGGAGAGGGATGGAGGAATGTGAGAGGTACAGCTCGACGGATCACAAGCTAAAGAACATGCAGGTATCAGGCATCTTTGTCTTTATTTTATGTTTATGTCTTCTTTTTTCTTTGTGACAATAATAATCCCAACAACAAAATAAGATTATTTTGATTCCTTCGATCAAATGAAAATACTGTAAGGCTATTGAGTTTTCCCTTTAATGACCAGCTAGACTGTGTGGAAACATTTTCAAGAGCAAAACAAAAAACAAAACAAAAATCAAAATTAAAAAAAGCTCTAATTTATTTTGGCAAAGGAGGTTCTTTAATCCTGTTCTGTCTGAATGGTTAAATGTTGACTGCTACACTTTGGCTGTATGTGTGACACTCATGTTTGTTAAACAGTTTTACATTAACAAAATTCATAATTCATTATGGGAAAAAAAGTGTGTCAGGTGTGTGTGTGTGTGTGCGTGCATGTTTGCATTTGCTGATGGGATGAGTCTGTCAAGCTCTTCAAAAGATGAACCTCTTGACTTAAGGGGACGTTAAGTGTATTCACAAAGCATGTGTGAAGACATGCTGATGTCTTTGCAAAGTTGTAAGTTGTTGTTCTTTCTGTCATGTCTGGCTCTGGCACAACACTGCAGTGGTTATTCCCCTGCCAGCATCATTGGATGGGGTTATGACAGCCATGAGCCCTGTGTGTGAAGCGGCTTGGCAAAGCAGCATACACACAGACACTCACACACGCAGACACAGACTGGATGGAAAGGTAGTCGTTTCTCAGACTGAAGGATATAAAGTTTGCTCTTGTGGCTGCTGGCATCGTGACTCAGGGCTGTGTCTTTTTCCTCAATGCCTCCCATTCTAGTGCGGCTCCCAGTGGGCAGCCCTCTGTGGCATAACATTACATCACTTCAATTAGCGTGTCGTTTTGAGGGGTACAAGAGCCCACGAGCTCTCAGACAGAAAACTGCAAGAAGTTCACACAGAGGTACTGACAATCTGTGAGGTGGGTGGTTGTAATAGTGGAAGAGTTATAGATTATATCAGGGCTATAAACCGCCCACTCATGGCAAATTAAAAGAGAACTTTACTCTGCTTCAGAGCAGTCTGAGTTCACACTCCCCTGAAGGGAAACCACCAAAGGCATAAGCTTGACACTTATTAGTAGGTGGGTCCAGCCCTTACTTCTATCAAAGTCATGCTCCTGATTTATTTTGCATCATTACTTCATTGCATCAGAGGCTTGTTCACAGACTAGAATTGGATCAGCACTGAGATAACCGGCCCTACTTTTCCTGTTTTCTATGAGATGATTGATTGAGTAGATGTGGTCAAACCAAAATGCAGGCAGATCTGTGACCGACATACTGGTTCTGACATGTATTGATGGTCAAATTTTGCATAAGAAAGAAAAGAAAGAAAGGAAAGCGAGTGTTGTTTTTGTATCGGGGAAACAAATGTACATGTCTCCATTACATGTTTACTCAATGATCTGCTGGGTGTAACAAAACCCAAAGCATGATGCAATCGCTGAAACAATTAATCGATTAATCGATTGATCAGTCGATTAACAGAAAACTATTTTATCTAGCTTGTCTAATGTTTGGTTGGACAAATTTATCTTCTGACATTTTATAGGAAATGATAATAGATTAACGTCAAAATAATTTGCAGATAAACCGAAACTATTGGTTAGCTGCAGCCCTGGCGCAAAGTATCAAATGCCAAATAACCCAGTATCATGTATGAAACCGATACTATGACAATATGTTGCATATATGCACACTATTGTATCGCAGAGGCAATATGTGACTTCCTGCTCGTATACAGTGACAGCTCTATTCATGCAGTATGAAATAAGCCTATGCCTACATTAATGTAAAGATAGATGATGTCCCCAGGGATGTTTTTCATTTCATACACTTCTTTCCCCATCTAACAGCATGACTTTCAACAGAGATAGAATTTATCCCTGCTGTAAGACAGTAACACCATTTCCACGTTTGATCCCACATACTGTTAATTAATTCCTTGCTAGGATTGGATTACATTGTCACATTTCCAGATATAATTATTGGATTATGGGTTCTTAGATGTCTGGGGTTTAGACCAAGAATAAACAAGTCCAAGTCAAACAGGAAAAAAAACAATAATTACATAATTTTTTAAGAGGATTTGATGTTTTTAGAAACATTTCAGCCACATTTTCTCCTCCTGACTGATGGTTCTCACCAGATAGTAGTTTCTACACTTAGTCCTGGATGACGAGCAGCAGGGACTGTTAAAACTACTTATGATTTGGTACAGGAGGAGATTGGCCAAACACACTGTTTAGCTATGACCATCCCCCTCCTCATTGTCAAATGGGGGAGTAGGATTCCTGAGCTGTCTGGCTGCAACTTCAAAGCACAGAGCTGGGAGTTATAAAAGGGCTCTGATATCAGCGGAGCCTCCGAACCCTCACCCCTCTATCCCCCTGCCCTGTCCTGGGGGATGGGCTGAAGGATGGAGTACAACCAGGGGAAAAAAACAAAACAAAAAAAAACAAGTGCTAACACAGCCCAACATCAGTTTGTGTAAACCCAAGAATATCTTTAATAAAGCAGTCATTTCTAGCCAACAAATTATGAATGCTTTGCTATGCTTTAGTAGGAAATAACAAAAGATCAAAGGATGCAAAGACCTGTTTAAATATTGATATTGCTGCAAACCATGAATCAAGATTGCAGTTGGCAGACTGCCTTCAGTACATAATCCTACAAGCTCTCAAAGTGTAGTCTGAGTGGACAAAGAGAGCGTGATTCAGCAGCATGACTTGGCTCATCCTGGCTCATCCAGAATTTGACACTTTGTTGCAGGTGTTCAAGACAAGTCTTACCTGTCCAGGCACCTGGCATAATGTAGAAATATTACAGGTGAGATCAAAGTGGCAGTCCAAGGTTTAGTCACCCACCACACCCCTAAAAATGAGCCAAGCCTGTAGTTACTGAATATGTAAAATGCAGAAAACTCAGAACCCTGTACTTATCCAGACCTGTGTTCATTAGTGGAAGAGCTCTGTGAAGGTTCACTGTGTTTCACCTCTGGAAACATCAACACATCAACAGTCCAGACCCTCACACACAACCACACTGCTTCATTTTGAAGCTTCAAACAGACATGCTCGGATGCCCAAATAATGACTGGCTAATTCAGCCTTTCAGCACCATCTTTTGTCTCAAAACTTCCCACAGACTTGGCCCATGAAAAGGGAGTGTGTCAACATTTTAAATTCCACAACAAAGACCTTTATTATTCCACTTTGAAAGGTTAATAATATCACACTTGAAGCAAAAAGGCTTGGTTAGGGACTCAGTTGGACGTAATGATGTGCCAAAAGCTCAGAGACACAAATTTATTTTGACTTTCGGAGAGTTACATAGCACTCACCCCTCAATAATAAATTTAGTTTAAGAGTAGAGTTCCCAAGCAGCTCACTAAACTAATTGTAAGCTAATGTTTTTTTAACATTCATTTGGAATCTGTGAATAAGACTTTCCTCTTATATAAAAATCCTCCTTTGGCGATCCTGCTCAAAATGGATGTTATGTTTGGACAATTTTGCCGCTGGGCATTTGGGTATATCTTTGAGTATTTGATTTGGAGCTGAGGCTGGGATCTCTGTGTAATCTTAAGTCAGTGACCCGAAATGACATTTTATTTTTCAGTACACAGCCACACGTTTATAACTGAGGTCACATCTCTTTAGTTTTGAGTTACGTGTACTTAGACACAATCGTGTGCAGCTCCTGAAGAGTACTCGAAAACTTCTTTTGAAGAAATGTTCTCGTCAGCAACATCTCATGACTTTTTACCTCCGCCTCTCTGACGTCCACAAATGACAAAAAAAAAAAAAGAGAAATGATGCGGAATCAGCAGGGAGCAATGCATGATGGAGAGGAGACAAAAAGGTGTGCTCATATATGTACTGCTTTTGAAGGGACTTGAAGGCATTTGGAGAGTTTGTTTTTTTCCACCTCTTTTTTTTTTTTTTTTTTTTTTTGAAATTGGCTTCACAAGAAGGCGAGCTGTGAGCCTTCATCTCTGAATGAAAAGCATGTGGCTGGCATCCAGAACAGCGGGGTCTTTCAGCACGGCCCCGGCAGACATCTGTTCCTGGTTTGTACAGCAAAATCCTGGAGCAGGGAGAGGGGCTGTGGTGGAAATGGGGTGGGAGAGGGTGGTGGGGAAGAGGAAAAGGAGGAGGAGGAGGAGGAGGAGGAGGAGGAGAAGGAGTGAGGGGGGGGTTTAGGGTGTGTTTTTTTTTCATGGGGGAGATATTTGAGGAGTTTTTAAAGGTAGTGGGGGAAGGGGCGTAATGGAAAGCCTCATCCGCCTTGTCCACTGCATTGTTGAGCTGACCATTGATCTCACCATACCTTCTATATTAACTTGTAACAGCTGTTAAACATGCAAATCAAACCCTTCTCTTGGGACTTTTTTTTTTCTGTTTTGGTTGCCATTTGCCCAGAACAAACATTCACTTCTCTGTCAGTGTAAACATCATCACCTGGTTGGCTTCGACACTCGTCACAACTGCGAGATGCTTGTTTTATCCGTTCTTTCATGTCGGAGCGTTTCAGTGTGTATCACCACATGGCTTCGCCTGTGAGTCAGAGGTCGAGTCCCTCTCTGTCTGTTTGTGAGTGAATGACTGAGTGAGAGGCAGAGAGTGGTTTGTGTGGCCTGTGCCTAATGGAGAGAGACATTAGAACACTGCTGGCAGATTAAATGTTTATTTTTCTGAGGATATTTATACTGTCTGGAGTACTTTGAAGCAGTTTGCTCACTTTCTCGCTTTAATTCCAACGTGACCTGCACTCGAGAAGGGAGCAAGGCCTCTCTCCGGCCATCAGGAGGAATCAAAGAGCCATCTCACATTGGTTTACAATCCTTCAGCACAAACCAGGGCTGGATTAACTTACTCGGGTGCGTCAGGGAAAAAATTAGCTGTGGGCCCCCTTTGACCCTCCCATCCCTTTGATTGTTGGGTCAAAACTAAACTTTTACTCAAGATTAGGTAAATCCCGGAGCCGTCTTAAATCCCTTAATATTTCTGTCTATAATGTGCATTAGTGGTGCATTTTACTAAGTAAATTGACAATTACAATAACACGCACTAATTGTCACACAAAGAACCTGATGCCTTTAACCCTGGGGAAATTACCTGTTATGCCCGGTTGGTAATCTAAATGTTGTCTCTTAAAGGAATAGTTCAACATTTTGGAAGTACCCTTATTTGCTCTCTTGCCAAGATAGATTAGATAAGAGGATCGATACAACTTTCATGTCTGTGCAAGTGAAGCTACAGCCAGCAGCTTAGTTTAGCATAAAGACTGGAGACGTGGGGGCAGTTACCCCGACTCTGTCCAAAGATAACAAAATCAGCCTACAAGCACCTCTAAAGGTGCTTTCAGACAGAGACTGGCTGTCTTAGCTACCTCTGATCCTACCATCCTGTTAACCACAACCTGCTGCTACCTACTATCCATCATCACGCGGCTAAGCGGGTTGTAGTCTAGAAGGACATCGCTAGCAATATGACACAATTAATGTAGGACATTTTAGTAATTAGCTTCATAAACATTGTTTATTGTCCCTAACCATCAAAAACTCCATGCTGGCGCCATGCTAAGGCTCAAATGTCGATGCAACGGAACATCAACAGCAAGGCGAAATCACATAGGCCTACATGCAAACTTACATACCTGGTACTTTGTAACATAAATCTGAGTTTTAAAAGCCTGTGTCAGTGTTATAAACCAGCGTTTTGCCGTATGAGAGGCCTTCAAATTCATGGGTCGTCTGTTACTCAAACCGGACGTCCAAATCCTGGATTGGATTTCATGTCTCACCAGTACCTGAAGTAAGACGCCCCCACCAACGCAGCCCCCTGCATTGTTTTAACGCTGGCATGATTGCTCAACATGTTATATCTTGTTTGTTTGGGAAGTCAACGTGCCCTGCCAAAAAATAATCCCCCACAAATGGGATATAATGTGTGAATTAGCGAGCTTTAGAGGTGCTGGTACACAGATTTTGTTACCCTTGGATAGAGTCAGGCTAACTCTTTCACCCTGTTTCAAGTCTTTTAGCTCAACTAGGCTAACTATCTCCTGCACAGACAAGGGAGTGGTATCAATCATTAATATAAGCATGTACATAGCATAATTTTTACCTATTTTTCTGCCAAGGGTATCTGTCTCGAATTAGATACACAAAGTAACTACTGTTTGTTGACTGGCTCTTTTGGTTTCAAACAGACAACATCGTGTTGTCATACCATAAATGCATTTTATCCACATAGTTGATGACATATATGATAATTTCTTCTACAGCTCAAAAGAGAATAGTATATATTTAGACGAATGACAGTCGCTCAACGTCCTTCATTATGCAAGCTCTTATCCGCAGACATATGGAATGAAACTCTGTCGCCTTTGGAGCTATCTCAGTGCCGTCATAGACGCTTTGAAGTCACTTCTTGTCACTTCTTTTCATGATATTTATGAGATATCTCTTTGTGTACTTCAGAGAGATCAGTGAAGCTTCACAAGACCGGATTGCAGCAAGTCATCAAGCATGCAATTGTACGTGAATATCTCAGCTTCCTCAGTGGAGCCCATCCCAGGTTTTCAGTGACACTACATGACCCAGACGTGCGTGGTCACTGATGACAGCAGGGAGACCTCACTTCCCCTTCATTGGTTAGTGAGCTGGTGGCTGTTTGGGGCAGCCCCGCCGAGGGTTAACACTGGTCTGTGTCTTTGCTCTCGCTCCCTGCCAGGGGAAAGAAAATACCTGAAGCTGGAGCCCAGTGCTTAGCGCTGACATTTTTGGCAAAGGCTGCTGGATCCAAGTCTGTGTTTGATCTTATGCTTCTCCCAGCCAAGTAAAACACCGGGAGACTCAAAGGTTATTACATTTTAGTGTGTAAGGTATGTTTCCACATAAACCCCTGTTCCCCCTTAGAAAGCTTTAGCTCTTTTCCAAGTGGACTTCATTTCGCAAGCCTTAGAGCAGCCAGGGGAATATCATATTTTTTCAGTTATGGTTGTTGGTGGTGTTATTACATGCTGTCATTACAGCCATTGTTAATTGATTACATTGTTTAAATTACATCTTCAGTGAGTACAGTGCATGTGAGGAACTCGGAGAGGACACAGGAAGCTTCAGATTCAGTGTATAATGAAAACATTATCAGAGGAGACATTGAAGATCTATATTTTGGAGATTGAAAGAGAGGGGAAGACTGAGATTTTGCTTGTTTGTTTAAAGAGGACAGGGGGTTCCTTTTTTGGACACAAGTTTGTTATCCTATGCATTCAGTCAGTGGAAACATGAGATTGTCTCCACAAAGGTCAGATGCTGACCTGACATATATTCCACAATACAAGCACAGGGGGAAACTAAATAGCAGTGTGCAGAACAGTATACTGATAGCTATGAATGACTTACAACATAAATCATTGGCATGAATACGTCTACTTCTGTTGCCCGCGTAAGAAAAAAACACAATACATAAGCACAGAACAGAATTAGGACAGTAATGCCAGAGCAAATATAATCTCTAAAATGGGTTTAAAATTTAGCTGGACCTTTGTGTTTTTGAGCTTCTTATCAACACACTCCTGTTGTGATGCTGCGTGCATCTTCTTTTGGCACTTTCCGTGTTGCTCTTTAAATAAATAAAAGCCTTCCGAGTCACCCGTGATTGCTTTGAAACTTCAACCTTGCTCCACATTCCTGAACCTGACGCCCTGCTAGGTTTGAGTCTGGAGAGTGAAACACCACACACCACAAACCCTGGCTTCCTGTATGCTAAAAAAAAAAAAAGAAAAGCCCAGTGGAGGGCACTCAGGGCTGCTGGCATTGTTACTTATTGTTGTGATGCTGTGGTCTTTGATGCTGTTATATGAAGCATTCTGCAAGGGTGTTCGGGGGCTCATAGTGTACACTCCAGATGTCCCTTGTGATTTAGGAGTATTGCCATGATTAAGAGTGTTTATTCCATATGGAGTCGTTACGTTAAGTTCATTTGATATTCAAGAACTCGGACAAAAATGTGGACTTTATAGCAGAACTGTGTTCAGAGGTGAACAGACCTTACACAATATCCATCTTCCAATTTCATATACACAATGCCACAAGATTTATCAAACACACCTAAACCCCAGACCCCTGAGGAGTTAGGCATCTTTCTCTTTGCTCTGAGCTGAGCCTCCCCCTCTTTGGGACCCCAAGCCTGCACATGTGTAGGTATCGCTATTACTCAGCTCATAAAACGCCACAGTCCCATCTGAAAGTGGTTAGCTGTTGAAACACACTAGCGGCTTCAAAGCTTGGATCCAGGCTCAAGCAGACAGCACAGGCCTGGCCCTCCTTCTGCACATCACATTCCTCTCCAATGGGGAATGGCTGCAAACTTTGCTTTTGTTACACAAACCTGTTCCCGTCATCAAAACCCTCAATGGATCTCAACTGAAAGGAAGTGGTTTATTTTTGGTCATGGGGTGGTGATATTTCAGGTGAATTAAATTTTGGGACATTTTGGAATGATTTTTTTCATACGTGTTCAAGAAGAATTCAGCCGTTCTCACATTCTGCGTTGGTGTATTTATGTTCCCAAACGCCTTTTGTGCTCTTTCTATATGTGACAAAAAGGGAGGGAGAGGATGAAACAGTGCTGAAAGAGGCCACTGTTCTCATTTCCTCTGAAGGCAGCCTTCTTTTCTTCCCCCCCACCCATTTCTTTCCTGAGCCCATCCACTTCAAAAGCTGACCTGGCCCTGTGTGCCATGTAACATGTTTACCTAAAGGCTCATTTCAAATAAACAGCAGTTCTCCTTGAGATGCCTGCCCCCCTCACTGAGAGCCTTTTCAGAGACACCATCTGCTCATAGGAGGTGCTTCACAAAGAAAACGCGCTCTTTTAAATCAGGATTTTATTTCATGATATTGCTATTGAGTGTAGCATGTGTTGAAAACGGTGTGAAAAAATAAGATGAAAACCCCTTCAGCTCATAGAAAATCTGCTTTTGGAGTATAAAAGTAAGGCAGTATAGGCCTTGAAGTTAATACAGCAAAGTTCTCATCATAGTTCTGCAAGGTCTTTCTTTATAACCAGCACCTATTTCTTGTGTTGATAGGGGCTTACTGATCCTATCACTTCAAGAATGCCAGTGTATCCAAATATTTGAACTTCGACCCACAGTCTCATGTGCTTAGCTCCCTATCCTGGCAGCACCTGATTATCTCATAGTGTTTAAGGCCTTATTGCATATCAGCCTCTTATACCTTTTGAAGCATAAATCGTCTTTCAAGGACTTTTTGTCAAACACTGAGTGTCACACTTAGTGCTTCTAAGTGGACTGCCTCCAGACTTGTTGTGTGATAGAGAACAAGACTCCATCAGACTTGTAGCTTTATACCTGAGATAAGATAAGAATATACAAGCAGCCAAGCTAAGCAAAGTCAGCTCATGTTTAAGTACTCATACTCACTTCATATAGCCTCACAGCCCTGGTTTCCAGTAATTATAGCTGTGAAAGCAGCAGCTCTCTGTGCGCTCTGCTGAGCTGCCCTCTGCACCATAGCCTTTTGATCTCTGCTTGTGCCATGGATGAATTACGTTGCAGAATTTCACACTGGGGAACAGTGTTTCAGACACACACAGCTTGCCTGTCAGGTCACTAAAGTGCACACATGGCGGCTTCAGTATGAAAGGAAGAAGCACAGATGTTGCAGTCTCGCCGGCTGTGGCCTCAAAGCCTTTACTTGGCATATTTCTGTGATGTGTCACAAATAAAAATTATAATTCATGGTTTGCACTATGAGGCTTTAAAATTCTTGTCTTGTAGCTAGTTTTCAAAAGTAATTCATCCAACACATACCCTCACATCCTTTTTTATTTTTTTTCGACCAGTAATTTTCTTTGAGAATAATTCAACAGAAATATAAACGAGCTTTGCAATATTTTGGTGCATCAGTAATTGGCCCGTGTGCTACTTTCTTTCTTCTACAGTTCATCTTTTCATCTTCATCTTTCAACTTTGTCCTCTTTTTCATGGGAAGTTGCGTCTCATAAGGCAAAGATTTACAACCAGTGGCCCTCTAGCAATGATCCATTTCACATATCCAGGATTTCTTCACATTGTCTCAGGATCATGGAGTCTCCTCTGCTTCCTGAGCCCAGCAGGAGTGTATTTTTAGGAATCCTCAGGAAAACACTTGGTGTTGACCCTGGGATGACCCCCTGTCCAGTTCCAGGCCTGTGAGGAACTTCACAGCTTGGAATTAAGCCTGTTCTTGCAGTGTCAAGAATTCTCGTGGTCTTTGAGACTGGCAATCCTTACTGGCTGGAGGAGGCAGCGATACCGGACAGTCAAAGAGAGTTACACAACAACACAGAGGGAGACAGGAGATAAAAGAGGTGTAGCCACTTTGAATATGCAGCAGCTCTTCTTTCTGTATGTCAGATTTAAGATATTTAGTGTCAAAAAACTGCAGCAGTCTGCAAACCGAATAAATTTTACACAAACAATGATGGCAGGATGGCCTCAAGCCTTCAATATTTCATAGCAAGGAGGAACAGTACCAATTATGCAAACAAGTGGTGTCTCCTGGGACCTGAGGTTTGGCAAATGTCTTTGAGAATAGTTTGGCTAGCAGATGGGTTATTAGGGGCTCTGCCTGTGTGCTTGCCTGTCTACCTTGGTTATTTGTTGCATCCTACTCCATTGAACTCATTTATTACATAGTATTTTGGCTGTCTCAGACCAATGAGCCTGATTCCCCCTGAGGGCTGCATGCAGTAATAATACAGTGCAACAGCCATCCGTCTCTGTGTGCCCAATATGCCTCCCAGATGGATGTGTTGAGAGTTCATGCTACATTACTGGCTGATTGGTCACGGCCTCAAAAACTCCTCTTATCGTCGTCAGTCATATGGATCTATACTTTTCTGTGTAAGTTACCCAGAGGGAGCAGTAACTAGTGGACTGTGGAGCTGTGGTTTTGACCCTGAAACTGTTCTTATCCTGCCGGAGGACATGTTCAGGAAACCAGCAGGCAGCTCATCCACCAGCCCACAAGCCCTTAAGCAGGAGTGCCTCAGATTTAAGTGAGCAGCTAAAAAGTTGTTATGGATTAGACCCCAACCAGCGGTATTTGTACCCCAGGGGTAACGCATTTTCCAGGGGTGTATGTGAAAACTTTAAATTGTAATTTGGTTGGAAATGTATAGCTACATATTTGTGTTAAGCAGGGAAATAAACAGCCAAGAATTAAAAATCGGTGTAGTTCTGTTCTTTAGTAAATTTGATATTTAACCTGTTCAACCTGAGCCATTTATCATCAACACATGTTGGACTGGAGAGTGAGTGAAAACTAGTTACTGAATGAGCAGCTGAAGTTGAAATAGGTACGATGCTACAAGTAGTGGTTTAAAAAGCAAAAACAAATGATTTAGGTAGTGTTAGCATAGTTACCTAAAGGTAACGGAGAATATAGCAATAGTAGGCTAACACTAATGAAACAGGTGCTTTGAAATAGTTAATACCTAATGGATAAACAGTAAATAAACAGAGAAACAGATTCAACAGGCCACAAAAAGATATAAATCAATAGTTGAAATAGTTAGCTAAAAGCAGCGCTATAATGTAAGCTATAATGTAAAGTAACAAAGGAACTGTTGACATAGTTAGTTAATTAATGAATGGAACAAATAATGAATGCAAACTGTTGAAATAACTAACTGTATGAATAGTTAAAAGTAATGGATAAATGGTGGATTTGCTGTACCAAAGAAACTTGACCAAATCAGCATCTGCACTTTTAATTCAGTTTTCTGAAACAATTGGAACATCCAGTTTACAATGCATATATAAGAGCATATTTGGAACATGACACATGGTGTTAATGGTGAGGTACTTCATCTAACAGGACTGTGGAGTTACATCAGACAAAAAAAAGGTTGTGAACCACTCTACATGTAAAGCTTGGGCAGTGCTGCTGCTCTTCCACACTGGCGTGCAGCTGTCCTTCCCCAACATGGTTTGTTTACATTTCTCAGTCACCCACAGGAGCACTGTAACGCCTGTAGCTCCACCAGTCTCCGACCACAGAGCCGCGCCCATATGAACTGCCAGGCCTGGTTTTCAAAGCTGTGACTCAAATCCCCTTGCAGCTTAACAAAACGAGCAGTGAAAACAGTGGTGTTGGTGGTTATCTCACAGGTGAGAGCAATTATAACTGACACCTCAATGCTAGACAGACAGCTGCAACCTGACACTAACTACAGTATACAAAAAGCACCCATCCAGGTGAGAGTGATTGTGTTGAAATGGTTTTCACCTAGCAGAAGAAGACAAGGCAGAGAGGTGTTTTACAAAGCCTTGTTGGCTGTTACTGACTGACAGTCAGTTTGAAGAGTTGATTTATACTAAATCCTTTGCTGCATGAGATTACTGCAGTTGATTGAAATACTGCTTAGCTGGACACTTGTGGCGAGAGATACAGGACTGCGTGAAAGGTGAGGTCGTTTTGGACCATAATGGGATTGGCGCTGCAACCACCTCACCCACAACCTGGCATTCTGAGATCCAGTGTGTTGTTTAAAGGGCCTGTGGAATGTGGAACAAATCCCCTCAGCTTTATCGGCCTGGGCGCACTCCCCATTGGCCAGGCTTAAGAGCCAGGGGCCTGCGCGGGAGCTTACAGAATTTCACATGGAGGCCAGAAACAGAGGAACATCCTGTTTGACTCTAACCGCCTGTCCCACACTGGCTTTGATATGCCGTCGGCTTGTGCGCTCGCTTTTTTCTTGTTTGTCAGGTTGTGTGTGCCTGTTTGGAATCTGGACTGTGTATATCCTGTCCTGTTTTCTGTGGACTTCTTTTGACGTCTGGTGCTGTAGTATATGTTTAAATTTAAAGCTGAAATGATTAAAAAAATAGATCATTTAGTAGTTTGAAAGAAAATCATCTGCAAAAATGTTGAGATTTAAGGAATTTAATAAGTATATTCACCAAAACACTTGCTGGTTACACCTCTTACATGTGAGGGCTTGTTACTTTTGTTTTGTTTTTGCACTGGGACATTTTATAGACTAAACATTTAACTGATCAACTGGAAATGAGTGTTATCTGTGGCTTATTTGCAATTTGTGTAACGTAGTAAGTTAACCCTATAATAATTGAGACATAGAAAAAACATTCAAATCTTTTAGTTTTTAACTGTTAAATCCCAGAAAAAATTAAGTCAAAAGACAGTGTCACCTCTGACTCTTATAAGAAACCATTTTACTAAACTTTTGTCTGAGTAGATCATTAAATGTTTGAGTGCATATTACACATGGCATTGGTCATATAAAAGTCCACGCAGAGACTATTGCATTACACCAGAAAGCCCTGTTACCTCTGAATTAAAGCAACATGCTCTCTGTGGTGTAGTCATAATGTGTGTGGCACCACATTTTGAGCTTTACTTCAGTTTTTTGGATATGGTGAATGATGACAGACACTTTGTGTTTTCCTCTTTCCAGTAACTAATAAAATACATTAACAGTGTTATGATCTACTACCTCTATAATTTAATACATTTGCCTAACCCAGATTCACGAGTGTGATTCCACTCACTGGTATGAAACACATGGTTTCCAAGTCCCTACAGTAGCTGCCTGTGTGACAGCTGAGAGAAGGGGCACTACATTACATCAGACTCCTATCAAAGCCCACTTTAATGAAGGCAAGCTGATTACAGCACCGCTGACAGATGCAGGGTGGGCAGCCAGTGATGCTAATCTTTGTTTATACCGTCCAGCAGGTCATAACCAAAGTGAGAGAAAGATCAGTGGTAGGGTGAGGAGGGGACTGGAGGGGCGTGCAGAGATTTGGAGACTGATTGAAGGGGAGCGGGTGACTTTCATTGGTCTACGTGTTGCTCTTACATAGACAGGCAAGCATGCTCATCTCTCGCCACAGCTGTTGTTATACTAGGACTGAAGAGGCTTCGCCCCAGTGATTCATGTCCTGCCAAGGGAGAGGTCTTGCCTCCTGTTTGACCTCAGAGAGAGTCCCGCTACCCTGAAAGGACCATATCTGGGCCATCTTGGCCTCATGGGGCCAGTCCAGATGACAGGATGACATTCTGCTCTTATCTCATTTCCATTCATAGAAAGACATGTCATGGCACCCTGATTCATAGATAAAATACCCTAATTTGTGGACAAAGGCATGTTGTAGCTGGAGAAGGATTAAAACGGTATGGTTGTGGTTTTTAAGGTTGAACTTGAAAACGTGAAAAAAGGACTGCGGATTAGAAACAGAATCATAAAAACATGCTTTTAGCTCGTCTTTATACTGCGATCATGATGAACATTATTAGTCAGGCCAACTCAAATCCAGCAGTATATGCAGTACTGTTTGTTTTAATATTGCTACTCAGCACTAGCTGAAGCCAATCTGCTGTGTTGACTCTGAGCACCATAATTACCCTGACTTGGATTGAAAGCTGAGGCCTGATGAACCAAAGGGAGAGAGAGCTTTCTTTTCAGCTGTCAAGAGACCAGCGTATTGTTCTTTTACTGTCTTGCAAGAGAATAGACAGAAGTTGTGCAACTGGCCTTCTCTCTTTTGCTCCCCATATTTTCAGCCTTTAGCCCCTTCCCCCCATTCTCCACCCCTCATCTCCCTCTCTTTTACTCTGCCTCTCTTCAGTGTAACCGCTCACATCTGGTTTTGAGTCAAGGCCAGGTTGGTTTCTTCTGGAATGGAGGGCTTTTATTTCTCAATGGCCCCACTCCCTCTCCAGTTTCATTCTGCGGTGAAGAGTATGCAGTTTGTTTATGAACTGGTGTTCCTTTCTTTATATTGATTCTACTCAGTCCTCATTTTCATCACTGGGGAACCCCACAATCATCCCTAATTAATGGTCAGTGGGATTGGGAATGCTGGTCAACTGGTGGTCATCAAGGCTTTCCTGTGGCGCCCTCCTAAGTGTCAGTTCCCAGTGACTTTGTATTTAGAAACTATGTAGAACTCACTGTTAGCCGCTCAGTATTTGTTTCCCAAGACACCCTCTGCATCACAGTAGTGACATTTGTTGGTCTGGTATTGGACAAGAAACAGTGCAATACACAGACATCAAACTAAATTTAATGTACAGTTGTAGAACCTACTGTACTGTGCTAATTCTGACTTTATATAAATATAAGCTATCTGCAGTCCTTCAGAAAACCACATCGCTTCAGAATTATATGAAGAAGCATCCAGACTGCATCTTGTTTTTGTACTTTTTCCAGCATATGCTTGTACTTGGATTCACATCCAGTCATCTGATCAAGTTGCCATATTTCATGCCCCGAGGCCAGTTGAACTGTGTAAACAATCTTCATATTAGCCTCCCCTGTTTTTGAAGATGTGATTTTCAGAATCAGTTGTGCATCATATGGTTTGAAGAATGGACTAAAAGAAGTGTGTGTACTTATATTTTTAGGGGGTGAGCCTAAGGAGGGGTGTTGGGGGGGTTTGAGAACAAAGATGTGCAGTGTTTTCCAGTGGGAGGATGGGTGGTAGGCAGGCAGAGAGAGACTGCTGGGGGATGTCTGATGTCACCTGGTAGGGAGCTATGAAAGCTTCCCCTGGTTACCCTATCCCACATAAAAGTCTGGCAATAGGCTGAGGCTTTAGGGAAGCTTGGCAGAACTGCTGCATTAAACAGGAACAAACATCACACACCTCTCTGTCTGTCTCTTATGTCAAGGCGTCTGGGAGACAGAACTTGTTTACATGGAGCACTGTCAGTGCATATTTCTAATGCACTGTTTTTTAAGACAACTGAGATCTAATACCGTGTCATCTCCTTGTCATCCTTGTTGAAGCGTCTGTCCCACACATGTGGTTTTCCATCTGTCTTCCTCATACCTAACATGACACACTGTGTAGATTTATATGTCATAGGTTTCAGGTGTACGCCACTGGAGGAAAACAAGGAACACTTTGCTCCAAAATGCTAACACATTTGCGTTGCCTACAGAGCAGTATGTGATCTGATAGTGAAAGAATGAGAGCTGCTAGATGCCAGAAAGCAGTTAATTACACATGTGGTGGGCAGATTTGAGCCCGACACCGTGGGCGATGTGGATGGAGATGCCATGTGTTTAGACGTTAAACTGCAGACTGCGGTCAGACCCAGCCTGCTCTCTCATTAACTCCCCCAATGGATGTAATGAGCATGGAGGTGGTGGTGGTGTTGGTGTTGGTGGGGGGAGATCCATGTGTTCAACACAAGCCCTGCTGGCCCACTCCTCGTAGACTCAGCAAGACGTCCCCTGACATCTGAAGTTTAATTAGACACAAGATTCACTTTTGGCAGGTGGTTGATTGATTTGTTTCATTATATTTAGCACTGAATCCTGTCTTTCATATAGAGATGCTTATACCTTACTCTGCAGCCCCATGGGAAGGAGGATGAGAAAGACTCAATGGTTTTCTTTGATGTTCCTCTGAGCTGCAGAACAGTGTGTCTGTGTGAACTCCCTCTTCCTTACATACTGCCCTTCATTATTAAGGGACTGTGGTACAAAGCAGAGAGATAAAAGCATCCAGTGCAGAAAGGAAACAACAACTTGGCTTCAGAAACCACACAAGAAGGAAACTGTGTGTGTATGTGTGTGTGTGTCTTTGCATAGGGATGCACATACACTCGTCTTGTTTCTCGCTTGTGCATTTGGTGATTAAAGACTGCTGCTTGTTTGGAGCCCAGGGAGCAGTACCAGTTGTCTCCACCTTTCCCAGAAGCCTTCCAGAGTCTGTAAAAACCCACCTCCACCTCTCCCACTGAGCTCACAGGAACTGGAGTAAGCAATAGATAGGCCATATCTCCTCTTTAACAAACCACATCCTCCCCTGCTCCTATCTGCTTCTCTCTTCTCCCATCTTTGTTCCTCTTATCTTTCCTTCGCTCATGTGTGCCCTCTTTCCTCTGCTCCCTTCTGTCTTCTTTATTCCTCCCGCTTACTTCCTGCCGCTCTCCAATTTCCCTCGCTGCCTCTCCCCAAGACTCCCCATTCCTCTGCTGTTTTCTCTCAATGTCTCCGGTGGCCAATTTACCGTGGGTGTCCGAGCCTTGACCCTGACACTCAACCGGCTCTCCCCTTCAGCGGTGAAGGTCAGGGCCAGATTACAGGCTGGAGGTATCATCCTCTGAAGTGAGGAATAATCACGGCTCTGAGATTGTTAAATAGAACCACAGGCCCTGGCGCTGTCATTACTCTGAGAAAGAGGGGAAGGGGAACGGGAAAGGGGGGCTCGTTCACCTAAACGCATGCAGATGTTCAGACTCTCACTTGAGCCTCGGCTCTGTTGAAGGTACATGGAGTTCTTTTGTTTTCTAGCATCTATCTGTTTTTTATTTGTCTCGTTTCAGTGGGCCTCCTTGATTCAATCTGGTGAGATTTTATTTCAAAGTGTGTGTGGAGCAGCTTAGAGGACTGAGAATGACGTAAATAAGATGAATCATTTGTTGTTTAAATACTTGTGGTTTACGGCCTGTGCTGCACTTAATTTTCATTGTTTCCACAATCCAGTTGTAATTAAAGAATGGCTGTGTGTGTTGTGTGTGTGCACATTAAGACCCCGTTGCCTTCGCCTCTGTGCCTCTGCATTAGAACATGTGTGGGATGGTTATGAATGCATTGTGGTTCTGTTTAATGCAGGATATAGATTATTTACATATGACAGCAGAGGTTTTCCCCCTTCCACCCCTTTGTCCTGCTTTTGTTTTTATGGCTATGGAATAGTGTATTTAATCAGCCCCATCCTATCTTCATGGAAATTTCCATCTGGCAATTATTCTCCATTCAAAATAAATACATGCATGTTGCTGAGAGCTCATTGTGGGGTTTGTTTTACATAAACCAAACTTCTCAGAGTAAAGTTCTCAATGATGAAATACAACAAAACCTTTTCCTACACTCTGGGCTTCTTCCATAAAACTCTCCTCACTGGGTTCCTTGTCAAACAGGATGAGAATAAACAGGTTGGCTCAGAGAGAGAGAGAGAGAGAAAGAAAGAGCTCAGATGATGAAGTGCATTACAGAGTTTTTGATGGATGCGAGGGGTCCGTTTGAAGGGCTTGGAGGGATCTTGAAAGCTTGGCTGTGGCCACTCTCGCTGTGTCCCAGACAGTGAAACACAATAAGCGTGCAGATGTTCAAAGTGTTTGGCCGCACTGGAGCCTCCAGCCCTCTCCCTCTCATCTGAGTAGGAAATGCTTTAGCTGGAACTGTTTGTTTTCTCTGTGTCTGTGGTCTGAACTGTAGATTCACTTACATCTCTGACCCCCTCCTCCTCCCCTCTCTCTCTTTCTCTCTCTCTTCATTTCTTTCCTTGTCCCCAGGAGTTTCCAAATGGTGAGCTGAAAGTAGGACAATTCACAGATCAACACTGTCCCCTAGAGGGTATGTAGAGAAGGAGGTCTTCTCATTCATTGATAAGCTTTTTGCAAAAAAAAAAAAAATCATTGAATATTTTAGGCTGGAGAAAACAGATACACGATAGATGAAGTATGTATGAGTCTATAAATAATACAACCTGAAACCTGGTGTATATAGATCTCTGTGATATCACTGCATGCATTTATTATTTCAAGATACTTCCATATTCAATTAGCGTGATGATTGATGAAAAACAATTGATGGTTTCTCCTCTGGCGGACGAGTGTAGCATAGTTTATTTTGATGTTTATTGTGCAAAATGTGCATGAGAGCATAACAAACTTCTGGCTCTGTTCTGTCCAGTGATTTTTAATGAAGTGGACAAAGTCAGATATGCAGATCACATGAAGCCCAATACAAATACAAACACAAACTATGAAGATTAATGCCTGAGTATCTCATATATGTTTAAAAATCCCTCTGTGATCTCTTATTATTATTATCTCTTAAAGCCAGTCCAATATCAAGATATTTTGGTTTAATTTCTGACATTTTATCTGCAGAACTACACAAAATGTTGCCTAATTTCTGCACGTCCTCTTGTGTTGACAGTGGTTCTTCCTCCAGAGAAGGCTGAGGGCTGTGAAAGCTACCTCCAGTACCTACACTCAGAGGAGGGAGAGCGGGAGATACTTAGAGATGCAACCAAAGCTAGCGGGAAGAAACGCATCAGTCTGGATGTAAGCAGTTTCATGACACAGTAACATTGCAGTTCTGTAATGTGGTTTTGTTTCCAATTACAGTCCAACTCGTGTTTATAACATGAATGTACAACAAAGGAGTGGCGTCCTAGGCCTGTTCTGCAGGGAGGTGCACATGCTTTTCATTCCAAAAACATACAGCTAAGGAGGATTGGGGATTATTATTAATGAGAGTTTGAGTGGCTGTCTATCTGTGTTAACGCTGTGGTGGGCTGAGGACTAGGAAGTGGTGTTTTGACACTGGAACTGGCTCAAGCAATATGCAACAAGAGACAATGAACTGAACTAGTGTTTCTTCACGTACAGGATTTTTTGGGGTCAGAAAAAGGTCTCTCTTAAGCCATTCGCCAAGAGAACTAAGTATTGAAATTGTTGTGTGTTTCAGTGAGTGAAAATGATTTGAACATAGGTCAGAAAATAAATGCATGGTGGGTAACCTCTCTCCTGGCCGCCGCTTTTGCCTTCACCCTGTGCACAGAACATCTGTCTGTATGTTGACACTGCTCCAGACCATATCCTGATTGAATTTAGGGACCAATAAATAGAATAAATAGATTGTAATGTTTAGACTTGCATGTTTTAAAGAACTGCTTAGATCTGCCCTTTGGTGATCACTCCTGGTTATGTGAGCTGAGGAGATATTATAGAACCATAAAGGGCTGCCCCCTCCCTGGGGTCTCCTCCCTTGTAAATGCACACTGCCTTTCACACAGTGTCAGCTCTCCACCATGCCTGCAGCAGGGCCTATATTCCAGATGTTTATTTTTCCAATTATGGCCGTGTTACTAGATACATCTGAATCAAAGTTCCTGCCAAAATTTTGTAACTGAGAATAGTGGTTGCGCTCATTTTTCCTGGACGAAGGTAGAAAGACAAGGTCATAGTGGTAGGGCACACCACCCAGACTTTTTCTCTGTGCTCCCCCACACACAAGGTAAACTCAGCTGAGAAGTGATCAGTTTACATGTTGGAGACCAAAAATTTAGCTGGCCTCCGCTCTATTGCGCTCAAGATGTATGAATTCATAAAAAAAGGATTTTAAGCATCCTACAGTTTGTTTTGCAGGGGAATGCAGCCTTTAACTGTACTTGCTGATAAAGTCCATATTGATTTAGGAAAGGTTTGATCTGACTGTGATCAGAGCGGATAATGTCTTGAAACAACAGTGAAAATGTGTAAGTCACACTGGAAACAGCAGCTATGATGATTACATTGGATGTACTTTGCTGCCCCCTGGTGTCATAAATGCTGCTGTATTTTGTCTGTCACATACTGTAGAAGTAGTATTAATTTATTGACAAAAAAGATGTAGATTGACTTTTTTTTATGTGTATTAAGTATAGTTAAGTAAATGTTTGCATTCACAGGACTTGGAGTGTGACGTTTCAGTGGAGGATGACAACCGTCAGGAGTGGATCTTCACTCTTTATGACTTTGACAACAGTGGGAAAGTTACAAAAGAGGTGTGTGTCTGTGTATTAGCAGTCATGCCTTCCCCTGTATCTGTTGTCGTAGATGTACTAGTTCTTCTTATTATAGACAGTCTGTCCGTTTCACGTTATTTTGTCAAAGGCAGGACTGCAGACTGTATTATCTTTTTTTTATCTGTCCCTATAGGACATGTCCAGTCTGATGCACACCATCTACGATGTGGTTGATGCCTCTGTGAATCACTCCTGCCATAATAAGAGCAAGACACTGCGTGTTAAACTGACCGTCACTCCAGAGCCCAGGTGCCACAGAAGAGAAACAGGAACAGGTAAATTACACCTCAGACATGATTTATTATCCCAGTATGCTGCGGGCCAACTCTGTATTTCCTGTATTGTTTTAGATTTGGGGGATAATTCTGACACTCAATTTCAATCAGTGATGTAATTAAAAATGACAATTCACAAGTTCTTTTTGTCTTAGCAGCATCTTTGGTGTGAAACAAGTATTGACTGCTGTGATGTTTTTGCAGTACACTTATCAATCGACCAGTGTCGCCTCTGTTCACAGTAACTGGTTCAAATATCCGGGCTTGCCAAATCTTAGTTGTTAGTCTACAAAATACAAAGACATTTTTTAAATTGCATGTTGCATCTTCTTGCACTCAAAGGGACATTTCCTATGAAGACTTATCAGATATGGATTGTGCAACAGTGAAAGTAGCAATCAGTAAAACATTTTTTGTTCTTGTACTTTTCTTCATCAGATCGCAGTCACCAGGATGAGGGGCGTTCAGCTGACAAGCGGCTGTCTTCCTACACCAGGTTAGTCCACATCAAGTTTACTTTTTTTTTTAGGCTGGTCACTGTGTGCATTGTAATCATTCTTGCAGATTATTTGTGTATTTAGTGTTCTCATTTGTTGACTAATCATGATGGTTTTACACGTGTTTAGCAGCAGAGGGCAGAGCAATGAGGCACCGGCCACTGAAGGTCAGCATTACTGTGTGGATGAGAACACAGAGAGGAGGAATCACTACCTTGACCTGGCTGGTATAGAGAACTACACCTCCAGATTTGAAGGCATGTGTCTTCTTGTTGTTTTACAGCCTTCTTATTGCCTCAGATTTGCTCTATTATATTACAATAGCAGGTTGAAAGTTGACTATGTGGATGCCATGGGGAAACATAAATAAATCATGTTATTATAAACTTCTGACCCTGTGTCTCTTGCCCGTCCTTCAGGAACCACACCTCCCTTCCCACCTCAAGAGGCTCATGGTCGAAGCTCGCAGAGCCAGAGCCGATCACGCTCCCAGGAACCAGAACCTCAAGTTGTTCACCAGCGCCGCTCACAGGTCATCAGTGATAGCTACAACCCTACAGAGTCTCGAAGCAAGGGTACGCAGTTCCTAAAATCCCCCAAAGGAACCTACAAGGGAGGCGGAGGGAACAACGGGGGCAGTGGAGGTGGCAAATCCACTAAATGTCACGGCTACCATCCGCCTCTGCAAACCATGCTGCACAATGGCAGTGCAGCAGGACATGGGGGTCAGGATGTGTACCACTTGCCACACCAAACCCAATCCTCTAGCCACCACCAGCACCCTTTGCAATACAGTCACAGCAAACGCCTGAGGGCAAAAGCTCGAGAGGCCATGTCCCCATCCAAAACCCCGTTGTCCCCTCAGTCCCACTCCCAGCAGCAACCCCCTGTGCCCTCTGTACTGCCAAGCCTGGAGAGAGAGCAGGCATCTGGTCCACCTGGTAGCCCAGGGTTTGTGGTTCCTGTGGTCCAGCGCCACGAGCACCACCATCACCACGAACATCACCACCACCACCACTACCATCATTACCATCAGACATGACCGCCTTCAGTGTGCAGTGACTGAAACTGTACAGGACCAACCACAACCAACCACACCAGTCTGAAGGACTTAAGATCATCCCACAGGAGTTTCTCACACTGACTCTGTCCAGGATCTTTTTATTCCCTCTTCAAGCTAGACAGATATATCCTGAGATTAGATGTATTGAGGAATCGTGTAGTGTGATGGCAGATAATATTGGACTGGAAGGATGTTTTTCTGAAGTTATTGTGTAATAACAAAAGATGTGTGGCACAGTTTTAAAGTTTTTGTAGAGTTTCTGCTGGGACTGCAGCGATTGTTACCCATATTCAATAAGGGTACAGATGCTAGAAAGAAACAGATCAGAGGACTTTTTTTATGTAACATCCTTTCCCTCCTGATGCTGATGGCTGAAGTCCCTGGAAGCTATATGTCAGTAGGTGTGTTGTTCTGTGTGAGACCTTTCCAAAACATGGATCTCAGGTGTAAAGGTGCTGCTGCTCTCAAGCTTTTCACAGAGGCTTCTTCCTCTGGGAGGCCTGATGTGGACTGAGGGGTTTCCTGTTTGGGGAGGGTGGGGGGGTGTAATGAAATCACCACTGCCAGTTTTAATGCAAAAATATCTCGCTATATGTATAAAAAATCTATATATGTAAACACATTTTACTGTATAATTATTATACTGTATATGCATATTTCATCATGGATATAATTATGCATATATGTATTTTGTCTTTTATATATTTTAATAAACGTTATATAGTTCATTTATATTATTGCAGCAACAGTTTGTTTATTCTGCTCATAACACACTTGATTATCGTGTTTCTGCTGCCACTGTGTGGATAGAAAGGGAACAACAGCAGCACAAAATCAGTATGATGTTATTTATTCATTATTTGAAATTACATGATGATAATATGATATTGATATCATATCATATCATATCATACTATATTAAATGATAATATGATCATTAGAACTGTGGTGAGACGTCTGGTCATCCGGGAAGAAACTAAATCAACGCTGATGCTTCAGATTACTGGATCAAGTTGGATCAGTGTCTGGTCATGGATGGCCATTTGATCAGTAAGTAAAATCAATCAATCAATCAATCAATCAATTAATCAATCAAACTTTATTTGTATAGAACTTGTCATACAAAACATGTAACACAGTGCTTCACATAATAATCTACTATCACATTATGTTTTTCTTTTAATTATCACAAGCAGATAAAGAACCATCACACAGGAGATTCAAGGTTACACACAGACAGCATCAACACATGAAAAACTGAATTATTATCAGCTACATATAAACAGTCAATGCTCTGTTTTCTCACAGACTGAGAAGGAAGTGCAAACAGAAAGAAACATGGGACACTTCTGCTTTCAAAAATATAATAATTTATAGTCACTGTTGTGGCCAGATTATCATAAACCGTCTGCTAACCACACTGCATATATCTTCACCACCAAAAAGTGTGAACAGTGTGATCAATCAGTGTGTGAGAATTAAAGAGTGCTTTAATACACGACTCTGCTGAATGTACCTACAGGGTTCATACTGTAAGCCAATAACTTTCCCCTTGGTGGTTGTGTTCTGCCAAGTAGATGGAAGCCTAGGGAATAGTCTTATGTCTCATGGTAGTGTCTACAATCTGCTAAAACATTGGTGCAAGCAGCATCTGGCCCCTTGTGTGTCAATTAGTTTGTGGTAATTTAATTGAACTGAGCACTTGAAACTTGCAATGGGCTTTTTGTTTTTTTCCACAGGCAGACATTTTGACTTGTCATATGTGTTACTAATAACAATGCAGCGAGCCAGCATGCACAGTACCAGGACCCTGAGACTGAAGCAGTTAAATGGAATTCAGCCATCTTTAAATCTTTTATTTGCCCCTGTTAGTTGCCCCACAATGCCGACGAGTCTGTCTCTAACTGATTTGAGTCAGCCACTAGGTGGCAACAGATAGCCATCAATGGTAAACACAATATACTATAGAAAGACACCAGTTAAGTTGCTGCCAGCTGATTTAATGGATGTGCATTAAAAGTTAACAGACATATTAAGCTCTTGTCCTGGATAATACTTAATGCTAATGTGAAGTGGATGGTGCAAAGATAAGACAAAACATGTGGGAGATAAATGTCCAAAAAGGTTCTTGAGATACTATTAAATTCAACAGAGCCACAGGAGACGTTAGATCTATGAATATCATAAAGTTATTTTATACTGACTGATCTTATAAGTAGGGCATCACTGTAGAGGAGCATACAGGCTCAGTCAACCTACACTGTGTAAATAAAGGCAAAGACTCTGTCTGATTCATGTGTAAACAAGAGTTGCTCCACCAGCAAACAGGAAACTGCTGTCTGTCTCAAACTGACTGATGCAACAACAGGACGACAGCTAAATCCGGTTATTAAGTGACAAAACAATCTCACATCAAGGTCCATTTAGTAGCTGTTCTGGGGCTTTCAATCATATCATACATGCTTTTTTGAGCACTTCTGAACCAACGTTGGCATGAAAGCTGAGGTCCAGTCTTCAACATTGACCTTGGAAACAGTAGTTGGCAAAATCATCTCACCATAAGGTGAATTTAGTAGCTGTTCTGGATCATATCACACAATCTTCACCAGCTGGCTTAAAACAAAGAATCTACAGAACAGCTACTAAATTCAACTTGTAGTGGTTTGTCAACTACTGTGTTCAAGATAAACTAGTTATTAATAGTCTAATGTTAGAGGTTTGTTTACAGCAGTTAGCTGTTAAAGCAGGCCTACAATTAGAACCTCAAAAGTGATGTAAAACTAAATTACATGAATATAGGCAAATTATAACTGGGCTTTTAATGACTTCCTTCCTCTGGGAAAAGAAAGCTCAAGAGAGCCTTGATGAAGGGCCTGACAGTTGACAGGCCTCCTGTCTTTCATATGCAGCTATTTCAGGTATTTCTATCACCTCCATCAGGGGGTCAAGTTGAGCTGTCACCTTTGCTGAAAGGTGTCTGTTTCACGTGACTATAGATGCAACAGTCTGTACCTAGCTGTCATTCAAGTAAAACAAAGAAACGAGCATTACCACAGCAAAATCCAATATAAATTATACTTATTATGCAGATTATTCAATATATTATAATTTTTTTTTAAAAACTGTCTGGCATAATAGTTTCTTTGTGTCGCTTCATATCAACGCGCTTTTGTTAATTGCCAGCCCAGCTCAGAGAAAGCAGCATTCCCTGCTCCGGTCGTCAGGGATTTAGAGAAGGACTGAATCCGAGCCCCGACTGAGACAAACAATGGCAGCTATGAAAGGCGAGGGGAGGGTCGGCCTAATGCAAATATCCACTTTGTGCGCCTTGGAGAACCTGCACTAAACACTGACAACTACCAACTTCCACCCAAAGTGAGTAGGCTAAAGTAGTACAGACCGTCTGTAAAACAGTTTATGTTTTGGTGTTCGTCGCTGTTTAGTTTTTTTTCTGCGCAAATTTGCGGACCACGTTCTTACATGGAGGCTTCTTTGATTCGGCAACAAGTGGGAATGTGGAGGGGAGACGGTTTCTGGGGACAGGACGCTGCAGCATCTCTGGAAAGTGGCAAGTGCACCTGCTGAAGGATAAAAACCAAGAGGTAGGAAAGGTATGGCCAAAATACAAAATGCAACATAGTAAAGTGATGAAAAATGACTTCCTAAACTCTCTCCTCCAATCCGTCTTTTTGTTGTTTCAACATTCAGCAGTAAATCCCTGTTTTTGCATTTCCCAGTCCTACTTGAAGCTTTCAGGGGAACATTTTTTGGGGGGGAACTCCAGCTTTTCTCCCAATGTAGACTACAACAGTTTTGTTCGACCCACTTTTTTTCTTTTCTTTTTTTTTTTTTTCTTTCTTTTTTTTTTTTTTGCTGTGCAGCTTATTTAGTGAAGCTAAGCCTGCCTCAGGAAAACGTGATTATCCTCAGACCATCGATACGCTGGCTTTTATTCAAGACATGCATGAGAAAGGCTTTGCAACATAATAGATCAGTGGGAGCCTGTCTGCTTGTATAGGCGTGGGGCAAACGGAGGGGAATCTTACTTGAATGTTTATATTGTTGGGTGTCCATATGAGTGAAACAGAAAACATTTTAAGATATATTAAATGCGAAAAAACAAAAATTGGAGTGACCTTCTGATGTTTTCATGCTATTCCATTTTAAATGTGAAAGTCTTTGAAAAATATTTGGTAAAAATAGCACAGATAAGTCAACTCTGAGCCCAATTTTGCATCATCTCTGCACACTGCAGTTTTTTTTTTTTTTTTTTTGCCAGCAGTGAGCAAAAAGTAATGGAGTGAAATGCTACTGTAAAATCCCAGCATATCCCCCCAAAGAGACATCAAAGCAGACTCAACATGAGGCCTTTATCTGAACAATTGCTCCATTCTACCCTGCACCCCATCCCTGGCCACCCCCACAACCCTCTATTCCCAATTTCCACTTGATTAAGCCCTAAAGTGAGCAGAGTTGAATCTGGAGGGAAAATGGTTCACTAATTCTGACCTGCAAGTCTGACACAAAAGAGGAAGACTGTTGTCTCCCCTCTAATTTCAGTCTAATTCAAGAAATTGACAAGAGTTTTCTTTGCTGGGTTGAAAACCACTTTGTTGAACAAATATAGACGGAGAGGAAGTGACAGTTTTTCCTATTTTTAGTTTAATAATTCAGCACCTGCTTGCTGCAGACTGTATTGGTATTTGATTCATCCATGGATCCTCCTATATACTTCTAATTATAACGTGTAGCAAAACCATCAGATATCAGATTGCAAGTTGCTAACAGTTATAATGACAGTATCAAAATGCTATTTTGGCTGCTTTACACCTAAATCAGAGTCCTATTCACCAAACCAGATGTTTATTATCAACCATACATTATCATGTATGTGTAACAATCCATAAAATGCATTGACAATGGTTGAAAAAGCTGTTTATTTAGATGCGGACACTAGTTTTCAAGGATTGGTGTGAATGCCACCAGTGCGCTTTATGACAACTCTTTACAGTTCAGGGGGAAAAAAGCTCTGACAGCTCAACTTTGGGTGGCTCTTTATTGCTGTTTAGAAACCTCCCTCTGCTACTGCAGCCTCAAATATCTTCCAAATCGAAACAGTGCTGCTTAAAGTTGAAATCCATTTCTCGCTATGGTTTTCCAGTATTTGTAAGCAATTATCCGTGTTGGTGGGAGTAAGCAGAAGCAGCCTGCAGACCACTGTACACATTCTCTGTCTGGTTGGTGAAGTTGCCAGGCAATGAGCTGCTGGATGAAGGCTGCTCAGATGGCTCTTTTTCTCTTTCCGGCTGTTCGCTCTCCATCTCTTTCTGTCGTGTAACCCCTCCACCTCTCTTCTCAGCTTGCCTCTGCATACTAATACACGGACCAAAGGCTGATTACAAATCAGAGCTGTCAAACTGATTATTAATATTCTTCCCTTTGTGGTGTGTTTACAAAGACAAAAGTTTATGGGAACTTCCTCTATTGTTAATTGTTAGATTTATTTAGTTTTCTCTAATTCACTGTGAAATAGAGTAGACACAAAGTCTACCAGTGTGCAGTTACAGTCTGCCGCTAGTCTTGTTGCACAGGAAAGTGAAGTTTTTATACATCTTTGTGTTGTCCACCAGATGAGGGCAGTGTTCAAGTTCTGTTGAGAAGCAGTAGTAGACCTACTTTAAACTTGTTTTTGCTGTTATGCGCTCTGTTAAACTGTTAGTGAAATAGGGATCTAAGCCCCAGACTCAGCAACTTTCAAAAGCAACATAATTTCAGGTCCATCTCCACAACATCTTTAAACAGGAAGGAATCATTACTCACAAAAAGATGGAGTGAGTGTTTAGTTTATATAAAAACAGGCACTCTCAATTGCAAAAGGACACCAATGTACTAGCAGTTAGTGTAACACCACATCAGTGTAATGAGCATGAAATTTTGCTGTTTGTTTCTTTTTTTTGGATCATTTTATTGTTTTTAAACAAAGATTAAAGCAGATGGCTGGAATTAAACTGAACTGTGGATTAAGAAAGTAAGTAAAGCATTTCCCCACATAAATCTGAACATGAACGTTTTAAATCATTTTAAATAATTGTCTCTTGCAGACATGAATCTCATACTTAAAATTATGTGTAAAGCTCAGTATGGATTGCCCTTATAGACTTTTTTTTGTGTTTTGTGTCATGATTTATCTAAACCAGATTTGTAAATGTACATACAGCAAATTATAGAAAGTCAGCATTTTGTCATTGAGGAGTTCCTCAATGACAAAATTCCTCTTCCTGATAGGCCCTATCCTCAAGAGACAGGTATAATTAGAGCTATGGAAACAGGAAACACCTCGCCCTCCCTATCGTTTTCTCCCCCCTCTCTCTCTACCCCCTTCTTCTTCTTCTCTCTCTCTCTTTCTTTCTCTATCTCCCGCTGTCTCTTTCTCTTCCTCCTCGTCTCTCTCTCTTCTCAGATGTGCATTTATTTGTGCAGATTATCAGGTGCGCAGACGTAGAGTGAGGCCTATAATGAGTCTTGCGATGGTTATCAGTGTGTCTTACATCCTTGGGTTTACTGGAAATGAGGACATGGCATGTGCCTCATTTTTTTTTTTTTTTTGCCCTCCCAGAAAGCAGTTAACTTAATAAGGCTGCGCATGCAGTTTGGACAGTTTCACAAAAACCTTATTGCTCTCATCTGTTTCCTGTTCAAATGACGTTTTTTTCAGTTTGTATCTTTCTTGTAGTCTATATATTAACAATAAATTACCAAGGTGGTATCTTGAAACTAACTGCCAAAAAACACAAAGGCATTGAATTTATAGATATGAAACAGAAAAGCAACCTGTTACCACCAGTTGTTTGGTTGATCAATCATCAGTCACGATTCTGTGGGAAACATGACAAATGTGAGAAAAGTAAACAGACATGTTTATTTATATTTATTCATATGAGTCTTCATGATGTCAGTAACTCATTTACGCTGTTTAAACCCTAATCCTTCCACACTCTTCAGCTCGACTTGCATCACAGTGCTTTTGCTTTGACTGCCAGTGATTCATTTGTGGCAAATGTTTACACGCCCTTGGTAGTTTAACCCAATGTGAGGGATGTTGGAGAGAGGGGCCTCTAATTTCTGCTCCTTCCTCCAAAGATTAAAGACCCCGCGGAGACCAGGTGTACAGTTCAGACCAAAGATTAGCCACCCATCGCACTTCCCTTCATCTTAGGCCACATAAACGACAGGCTCGTGCACCTTGTGTGAAGGTGTGCTGATTCCATTATTAGTGCAGGGGAGCTTCTCTTGACGGTCGAGTACAAGGGGGTGCTCGAGCACTTAACCCAACTCCACCAGTCTCTCCTTCTGCTCAAGCACGCAGAGTTCAAGAGAGAGAAAAGTCAGCATTTTTTTTTTTTTAAATCAGAGGAGCGGCTCCCACCTTTCTCCTTCCTGGCGAGGAATGCACACCTGGAGGTGTTTGCTGAGTGACTCCAGTAATCCATGTAACAATGCAAGCTGACATCTGGTGCCATCAAAAGCACTCCAGGCCGTTTGCTCCGACATTGTTTCTACATATTAGCATGGCTCTGATGCTGTTGAGCTGGTTATTGTGACATTCATCTTTAATCCTTTAATTTTAATACTGACAGCAGAATAAACACACAACAGTCCACAACAGTTTTAAGATGATTAAAATCTTTTAAATTAGCAGAAAATGTGATGAGGGATAGAATGGATTTGTAAAAAATAATAGCCTCTCAAAACTTTTGCATACATTAAAGACACTATGAATTGGACACTGGGGAACAAAAAGCACAGGTAAAGTGCAGTTGTCTAGACTTTGTTGACATGGCAGGCCAGTAGAGTTACACTGCTCTCGGTTCCCCTCGCAGTGTACACACAGGAGGGAGATGGGTGCAGATAAAACGACTGGGTTACGCCCCACTGAGGAATTGGGATGCCTCGGGGGCTGGGAAACTTTCTGCCTGGCTAGCCTTAATATTGTGATTCTCCTCAGTCAACAAAGCAGTGCATTTGATGGAACATGTCAGGTTCCTCCAGGACTTGGGGGCTGGTCATCTCTTCTGGTTAGACAGCTGTCAGCCCCTCAGAGCCCAGAGAGCCTGCGACTCCTCCATGTGTAGTTGGAGACTTCAAAGCAGGAGAGCAGTGTGAGGTGAGTGCTGATTTTCAAAACAACTGAAGCGCTTTAGCTGGGATTAATTGGGATTCTGCATTGTGTTGCTGAGTCATGTTGCACTGTCCTGTGGTCTTTGGGAGTTATTCACTGCTGTCAGATCTCTGAGGCATTGTTCTGTCATTGGATGTATTATTTGTTCTCAGAATTAAAGCTGCTGTCTTTAAGGGAGAAGTTGAGCAGCAGCCATTGTTAATTGCATTTAATCTGAGCTAAGAGTAAAGTTAAGCATTATTGTTGCTGTCTGGTATTTAATGTAGAAGATGGCAGCCATTGTTGACAGTTAATGGTGTTAAAATTATATGTATTTTAAAGTGAATTTTGATTCTGTTAAAATAGAAATGTAAGTTACACTTAACTACTAAGGACAGGATATTTTTGGTTAGTCTGACAGCCTGTCCCCTGACCACATTATAGATATATTAAGAAATGTGATAATCTTATGAATGAGTTTATGTCAAACTATACGCCACTGTCTATTGGAGGAGTTTCTATTGTCTTGATAATACAAACAAATCCCAAAGTAAATTCCACACAGACAAAATACATGATTTATTTAACATAATCAGTCTAAAGTATTTAGTGCATAGATGTTTTTAAATTCTTGTTGAAACAGCTTTAATGATGTGTGGATATCCAGGCAAGTCTGTGCAAGGATACTAAAATTTAACATCAGCGTGTTTAATATAGGAAAGGGTTTTTTTTTCTGCCCTACAGCACAGATTAAATTTGATTTGATTAGATTCGACATTAAAAGAGAGGAAATCTTGGTTAATATAGTTTTACATCATGGATTATTTCTTAAACCATATAAAACCTTTGCAAAACAAAGAAGTCTGAGACATGCTTGACTGCATGTCTACAATATAAACTGTAGTTTATGTACACTCAGTCAGACTATCTTCTCCTTGATTCCCTGAATGTGGGAGCCGCTGCTGTAACTCGACCTTGCCTCCTCCAGCCACCTGTGCTCGCGTGCTCAGAGAAAACACAGGCTTTTGTGTTGGAGTGAGACGTCCACACAGCAGGGGACTAAGGTACATGAGGCGGCTATGACAGGTGGCATGCTCTTCCTGTGCTTCCCCGCAGTAAAGAGCACGAATGTGGTCGCAATGTTGGTGGAACAGCTGCACCACACTGACATAGAAGTGGGGATAAATTTCATTCCTGACAAAGACATCAGAAAAAGACCTTGATTTCTTGTGTAAATGTGCAATGTATGCAGGTCGCCATACAGATTTGGGTCTCAGTCTAAAGTGCACTCTTTGCATGGCAGTTGGAGGCTGGGGGTTGGGGTGCTATGTGGGTGTTTGTGTTTGTGTAGCTGTGTGCATTTGTGTAGCAAGGTAATCAGTCTGAATCCTGGAGCCTAAAGTGTGCACCAGCACCACTGTGTCTGTCTGTGAGAGGAGGAATGGTTCAGTCAGAACCCCCCCAGTAACTCTTTTTACCCGCCCGCTGGGACTGGTTGAGAAGGGGGCAGAGGGGCCAGTAGCTCAGCTCTGTGTGAGCTTGAATGGTGATGTGATGTGAGTTCTCAATGCTGTGTGAGTCAGACAGAAGGAGAGCGATGACTCGTTCGCTCTGTTCTTTATAGGGACTTGCCTTCTTTACGGCCTAAAACTGACCTGTGAGTATAAAACATCTTACAAAATGCAGTTCTTTGCATTTTGTTGGCGTGTGCTCCAGGTTAAACGGCAACTTTCTCATTTACATTGCTTTATCCTTTTAAAAGAGTCAGATATGTCTGTTGTTCTGCCTGTTAAAAGGAAGTTTTTCCTTTCCACCTTCATCTAGTGCTTGCTCATGGTGGGAATTGTTGAGTCTCTGTATATAATATTATAAAGAGTACAGTCTAGACCTGCTCATGAACTTCTGTTATGATTTGTTATTTACATAGCACATAAATAAAACTGAATGAAGTGTTGGGATTTGTTGATCGAAAGAAAATTCATCTGCAACTTATCTGATGATCAATTTAGCAAGTTATTTTTAAACATTTAAACATTTGGTGTTTCAGAGCCAGCCATTATGAGAATCTGCTTCTCTTGTTGCTCTTCTTGGTCATACATTATGGTAACTTGAAAGTGTTTTGGTGTTTTGATGTCACTTTGTTTGACATTTGTCATTGTTTTTGAGAAAATAATCAACCTGTTAATCAATAATGATAAATTGTTAGTTACAGCCATAGTCTGTATGGATTTCCTGAGTTGCAGATGAATGACACAATAACATTTGGGTTTTTTTCTTTCTAAAGATGGATCTAACACATTAGATAGACTGCTGCTGTAAAGATACGTTAAAATGACTCTATAACAGTGAGATTGCTGACAACATATTGCCATGACCGTGGCTGTTTAAAGTAAAATGAGTTTAAAAGGATGAAAAGTTTAAAGTTTTCATAACAACTGTAGCTGGGTGGCCTGTGTGGCAGTGTGAGGTCGGTACGAAGTGAGGTAGGACCAAGGTGTCACATTCCACAGTTTGGTGTGTGTGCGTGTGTGTGTGTGCGTGTGTGCGTGTGTGCGTGTGTGTGTTGTGTGTGTGTGTGTGTGTGTGTGTGTGTGTGTGTGTGTGTGTGTCAGTTCATCACAAATCACCTTCTATCTATTTACTACAGAGCATGTACTTTGTAAATTATAGTGTAACCTCCAATTCCTCCAAGTCCTACATGTTCTGGGTGAGGTTTGGTTGAACATACAGTAAGTGTGCGTGTTCACGTGTGTTTGTCTGCGTCAGTGAAATGGACTGAAATAAATCTTTCAATCTCAATCCAAACAACTCCTGTGTCCATCCTCCCCCTTAAATCTGTCTTATATTTTTATCTGTAGAGTTACGGCAAGATATGACGTTGAAAAATGATGAAACTGCTGCTCTCATGTCATCAGACTAATTTGTTCCCTTGATAGCTTTATCAGATTGTGCGCCACCCCTGGGACTGCCCTATCTGATTTTTCAGATCACATAAAAATTGTT